>CM023455.1:96536015-97136015 GCA_013339765.2 Haemaphysalis longicornis
TAATTTTGAAAAACCGGGCAAACTTTCTTAAAATTATTTCGTTTTTGAACCCAATTCATTTGTTGTGAAATTTGCAAGCACAGACAGAGAGATACATGAGGATACAGACGGAGGGAAGGATGGACGGATGGATAGACATCGAGTAAACGGAGCTTTCAATAGCTCCCCGGTACCACACGAAGTACAACCGGTTATACCCAATTGCAACAGTACAAAAACAGGCCAACCGGCAAAGAGAATTTTGTCCACACGAAGGTGGAGAGAAATTAACGGAAAAGACTTTCTTGCGACCCACCGCCAGGGGGACGAGCCCGGGGGGACCCCTCTTGTCCCCCCTAGGAAAAAGCCGGATAGGGTGGGTTGCTGGGAACGGGAACTTGGACATCGGGATGGGTTATGGGAAAAGGCGTGGGAATGAGGGAAGCAATTTTGCTCCAATCCTTTTGTCTGACTCTCGTCCAAGACTGATTTCTCAGCGAGGGCATCAGACAGTGCCAATTGCCAAATATGCGGCCCCTGCCACGGGTTACCGCTCACCCATAGGGTCCGATAACTGGGCCCCAACTGTCGGAGACAGGAAGTACCCTATTTAGTGGCGACGGTCGCCCCCCCCCCCCCCCCCGCCGACCCCCAGCTCTGCGGCCGATGCGTACTAACGTCCTCGATCAACTGTCCCGCACAAGGTACTCATGAATCACCAGTGAAGCTTTCCACTATACACGGGTACTTGCAACACCTGCTTTTCACGGTCTCCAGACACCGGAAGTTTGTATGAGAACGTGAACTGAAATCCATGTTGGCGAGCCAACCACGTTCGCAAGGATCCTACAGGGCTGTTCTGCGAGCCCTTTTCTTATGTCCTCCTCTGTGCCTACTCTTTCGATCAATGGAACAAGAGTCTTGTGGCATTGCCGCTGGGTGGGCGGCTCGGCAGAGGAGATCGGTCCGGGCCTACTAGCCGTTACTAAGCCAGGAGAGTTTCCCCGGTCGGTGTACTAACCTCACCTTTCCTCCTTTTCCCCGTGCGGGACACCAAGGAGCTCGTGGTAGCACGTCCCGTGGCAGCCAGAGAAGATCAGTCTATAGGCCCCTCGCAGCAAGGTTACAGGGGGGCGCGACCCCCCCCCCCCCCCCCCCCCCGGCCTCATACGGACTGTACAACATCTAGCCCCCATGACATTTGGTTACAGGGGTATGTCACTCCCCCCAACTTAAGCGATCAGGTCGCTGGCCCCGCCAAAGCTTGCGGTTACAAGGGTCGCCAGTCCCCCGGCCCGTAATGGTTTCCCGAATTTAATCGGTATTCCCAATACAACGACTGTACGCCTGCGTCACTTGCTACTTTCGCAACTTGACTCGCCGGCCTCCTCCCACGCTGGATTGCGTTACTTCCCCCAGCCAAAGAAAGTCATAGTTGATCGATCTCGACACGCTTTCCTGCCCCAGTCGCATTGCCAAGTGCCGGGTTGACACCCGACCGCCCGACCTCCACGTAGGACCTGATTCCAGTTGTACCAGGAACCTCCGCAGTGGCGGCCGTTCTGCACGCTCCCTAGGCAGGGATTGTGCGGCCTCCCCGATTCCTCGAGGAGGTCTCGTGGAATTACCGTACTTCCACGCTCTGGCCCCTATGACATTAGGTTACAAGGGTTTGTCACAACCCCCGGCCTGCAGACCAGTTCGCAAGTTCAACAGAACGAGCCCCAAGCTAAGGTTACAGGGGTGTGCACGCCCCCGGCTTGGTAGTGGTCTACCCATTGCTTCAGCAATGGTACGCCAACACTACATGCGAACTGTACCGCTTGAGCGCAGTGATTACGTTGCAACATTGACCCGCTGGCTTCCTCTCACGCTGGATTACAGGGGCGCGTTACCACCCCCAGCCTTTGGCCTCCTCCCACACTGGATTACAGGGGCTCGCTACTTCCCCTAGCCAAGAGAGTCATAGTTGCTCCACAAATACCATCTTTCGGGATACAAGGGATCCTCTGAGGAACTCCCGGTGGCTCTGCACTCTCGCCCCTAAGACTGAAGGTTACAAGGGCTCATCAAGTTCCCTCGGTCAGCAGACCAGTTCGCATTAAAGGCCCCTTCCATGCTCCGGTTACAGAGGTTCGCTACACCCCCGGCCTCATTGTGTGTACCCATGCTTCAGCATGGCACGATAAAACGAACTGTACCGCATGTACCCCTATGACTTGGGTTACAAGGGCTCGTCACCGCCCTCGGCGAGCAGATCGATTCGTGTTTATAGGCCCCTTCCTACACTCTTAATCTGGTTCCATATAAGTTCCAGTTAACAAGGGTGATCCATATATTTATGTGGATCCAACGAAAGAATAACTGGAACGAAGCATATAGGTGGATCTTATCTGGAACCGTCAGCTTGTTTTCTTATGTTCGTTGGTTTTATCTGGAACCGAAGAAATGGGGTCATGCGAGGTCGGTGGTTCCGGTTTACTGTTTCCACTTATGTCCCAGTAAACGTTTGGGGAGAGTGCGTTTGTATATTTTTGCTCGTGTCTTGTTCCACATAACTCGTGCATGGCAGTGAAGTAGCTCTCTTTCATGCATCAACTGGAACAATGAACCGCAATATATATTAGGTGCTTCTTGACCCAAGATGCACGTGCGCGTTAATATACACGCGCAACACCGCACATAAAATTTAATGAACTTCGCCGACATCTATGAAACTGCCTTGCAGCAGTTAACTTTCATAATACGGCTAAGCTGTAGTTTTAGTGATGTCCTTTGACAGAAAACGAAATCCCACTTTTTGTCAACGCCGTACAAGCATTAAAAATGTCGAGAGGAGGATATCTTAGGCAAAAGAAGAAAATTGCAGGAACCCATTTCCAGGTGTTCTGCGGCACCCAAACCGCTTTCGTGAACATCGTATTTTTCTAATTTGAGGCGTCAAGTATACAAAATCACCAGTGACTTCAATTTGAGAAGGACTAAACGTCTTCCCCTTCCCCGTCTGCCGTTCGGGCAAAGCCATAGCTGCTATAGCGCTGAAGAATTCGTGGTGCTTTGTGAACATCTTCATTACGAAATACTTATTGAGGCCATTACATTTTATGCATTTGGTTTACAAAGTTTCGCAGAAACGGCAGTTTTTGTTCAACACTCAGTCATCATCTCGCTGTGGTGTAGTACGCGCTCAATGGTACTTAGTCCACGTTACTTATGTTGTGATGGGGTACATACATAATGGTAACCGACTGCGTCACATTTTACACCGCACACATCATGCTACGCATGCAGTTATATGCTAAGAAGTTCGTTTTTGTATTTTGTCTCGTCCCGGCTATTAATTTTCACAAGCAAAAACGAAGCCTCTTGGCAGGAGGAGAACGACACAGAACCCGGAAACTAATCTACCCACCCCGCGGCATCTGCCTTACATTCTATATATTTATACTGGAAATGTCATTCTTATTTCAAATTATGCATTGCAGTATCGCGAAAATTCGCAGTGTTACCCTAATGTTGTTACTTGCCAGAGTAATTCAAGTTCACCGAATGACCTGCCTTCTCCTGCTGGTCCCCCCGTTGCTTTTTCCTGCACTATTGGTGTTCATGAAGACAAACTGCTGGAAAACGGGAAGGTGTATTATTACTCGCTTATTAGCGAGTAATCACACTGGATTCACTATACGGAATAGTTTTCTATAACGTGGATATCAAAGAGCGTCGCAGTATTATTATTTGGTATTGGAAAGACTTGTTCAAGAGAACGCAGTCAATAAAGAGCGTCGTTTTGTTTTCACTGCAAAGAACGAAATAAAGCTGTCATCGAAGTTTATGCACACATACCGCACGCGCTCACGGCCCGCGGGAGAAACAACTTTAGCCCAACTAACGTGTTAAATTGGCTAATATCTGAGCTCTTTGTTCCAGCCTCAGAGCCGCGTAGACGTCCGCTTAGAGGCCTACTCCCATTTTCCGAAGCAAATATAAGCGATCAAGGGTGCCGAGCTTGTGATCTCTTCCGCGGACTGGTCACTGGCCACGGCGTGCATCGCCCAAGGCACGGAGGAAGAAAAAGTTGGCCGAAACCATTACGAAACGACCGCCACTTCAGTGCGGCATGCCGTGCGCATGCGTTGACAGCCGCAAGGCAGCGCCGCTTGCGTTGATGCATGGTATAGTGGGACGGCAACGGGTACAACGACGATGAGGGAAAAACGGGACTGCGTGAACACTTTTAACGACAGCAGCGCCCCTACGTCTCAACGTTTTCGCAAGCTAGTTTTTGTTTGTCCGCATGCAGCGCCACCAGTGGCCTTCTATAGCGGTTTTCTCGATTGCTCGCGTTATGCGCCTGATGTACTAAATGAACTGTCGGTCAGACTGGCGGGAACGGTTACCAGTTTGGTTGTGGCGTGAAACTGCGGATTTCTTCATTTCTTCGGGCTGTATTTACTGTTCGACGAAGTGAAGTTTTGCCGGGAGGCGCAAAAAAGGTCAGTGCTGCTTATTTATGTTCTGGTAACGGTTGTTGTTCATTGACTTGTTCATCACTGCGTCCGATAAACGTGCCGCTCCGCTGCCTGTTCGATGCGAGAAACGTTTGACTGCATACGTTAACTAGTGCTACAGTCGAACACGGATATATCGAACACGGGTATATCGAATTATTGTCTATATCGAACTCATAAATTATCCCCTTGAAAATTGTGTGTAAAAGTATAGGAATTCGTACGTCTATATCGACCGCATTTTTTCCCGACATTGGTATATCGAACGCCGCGCGAGCTGGAAGGTGCTCTTGGCAGTCGCTGCTACCCCGATTGAGGTTAGGGAGGATGTGGAGGAATGCGGGGGCATGGCGAAGACTGGCTCGCGGTCCCCCCCTACCGGAACGAATTTGCGCTTGCCCAGTCGGGCCCCGCTACCGGCCGCCGTAGCGTTAGCGGACGGAGCCCGGTATGCTAAATCTCCCTAGGCACACAAGCCCGAACGCTAGGAAAATGTGACAGTGCGAGGTAGGGATGCACCGAATGCGCACGTCCTTTGTTTTTTTTTTTTTGTTTTGTTTTTTTTTTTCGCGGCTGCGTACGTTCCCCGGCTTGCCTCTCTGGGTTTGTCTTCCCCCGATGTCGTCTCGGGAAACGGAAGAGGGAACAAAGGCGCTGGCGGCCTCCTCCTCCTTTTGCATTTGGTGCTGTTGCTGCTGTTTGGCGAGTTGTCCGGCACCTTCGGAGATCACCGTTTCTCTCGGAGATGACCATCGCGAGCGCTTTGTTGGAGTCCGTTCAGAGAGCCTTGAATGTTACCTTCAAAGTTCTTGTGGTACGTGCGCGCTGTTCTTCTTTGCGTGCGTGTTGTGCATGGTGTGCGAAGGCGCAGCGTACTGCTGGAATTTTCTAGTTGTGCAGCCTCGAGAAGATCGATACCAGCGTTTTTAATTTCATTCTTTCCAAGACGAAGAAGCAGGCCAAGAACAGCGATTTTTTTTTCGCGGAAATAAAGCGTCCTGTTGCGTCGTGAGTGCGGAATTAGTTGTCATTCTTGAATGCGACGATCGAAGTGATCGTCCGCCATAGGTGAGGTCTCAGAGCCCATATTTTTTATATCGAATTTTTCATATATCGAACTATTTCGCGATCCCCTTGGAGTTCGATATATCCGTGTTCGACTGTATTTAGAAAGTTGCTGGTGCGCGCATTTCTCGAGTCTGCATGTCCCCTTATGGTGTGGTGTTGCTTAGTTGTATATTGACGGTTGCTGTACCTGTCAGCGGTCTGAATCTTCTCGGGTTAGTCGCACGCTATTGTCTCGCGCGCACACACTGCAACCTTGTTTGTCGGAGCGTCTGTCTTTAGCCTTATCGGTATTTTCAAACTTCCGTGTTAATTGCGTTGTGTTGGTCTTCTGAGAGCCATAAATTTACTGTGCTAATCACGCTATTCCGCCTAATGTTGATGTGCGTTCAAGACGTTGGCGGCAGCACTGCTTACGTTTATCTGTGCTGTGTGTGTAGTTGTTCCCCGTTTCTTCCAATGCCTTCGATGAATTCAGATGGTCTATTTACACTAGTCAACTTTAGTTGGCTCCCTGACGTGTAGTGAAATGCAAGGGAAAGTGGTTGTCTGAGCAGCAGCGTAGTAACAAAACGCTCCTTTTGTGGAGGGGAAGTCAGGTGGAAACACGCAGAAAGTGTGGAGCCGTTTCTATGCTGTCAATGTCAGTGGTAACCTGAGACCTCTGAATAATTATCCATAAAGCTCACGTGTGGACTATTAGAAGTTTTAACGTCACAAAGTAAGTTTCAAAATAATTCATTCCTGCTATTTTATGCTATCAATGTCAGTGGCAGCTAGAGAGTTGGAATAATTTTCGAAACGCTCAGGTGCAAAGTTGTTGAATCATGATGTGCACCAAACATTAATCCATTTCTGTTCTCCTTTGAACGTAGAAATTATACTGCAAAAGCAGATTGCTACATTCTGTATTCATACTCTATGACCTGTTCAGAAAGAGTCTGTGGCTGACTGTGGAGACATTTGGCCCTCCACTGATAGGTTGTGACAAATGTTTTTGTTTCTCTGCAAAAAAAATGAAAACAAATTATTTCCATTCTTTACATGCTCCTGCGAAGTCATGGCTGTGGCATTTACTGGCTGTAGACATCTTCGGCATGCTGAAGGGTCGTCGGGGAGAGTGCGGCGGATTATGAATGCCCTGTGGAGCTCATAAGCCACAAAAGAGTACCTTTTGAGTCGTGCATATTATGCAGATATTCACCAGTTCGCATAGGCTGGTATATTTTTTATATCTCAAATTGTTTAGCAAGAAAAGATTACCAGGGCTTCCGCTGTAAAAAAGACATTCGACTTTCGTGGAACGAATCAGACATTGTTCAATATTTTCTCGTGCTCCCTGGGTAAAGCAAGGCATAAATTTATTCTCTGATATTTTTGTACTGTTTATTTTCTAGGCACTAGGGCGAAGATAGACCTAAAACAGTGGTACAAGGAATGCATATGGCCATTTTAATTGTATTTGGACCCTTCTTGGAAGTGTATCATCAGAAGGCAACAAATTAAAGCTCTTGCACGGGATGAAATCATTGCATTCTACAAGTAAGTACGCGCTGCCATTTTTGGGTCTTTCATGGCGCGTTTTTAGGTAGTTTCTTTGTAACTAATGGTTTGAAACTTGAACTTCTTTTCAGTGACAGCTTGGCCTGTGGCTCAAGTGACAGTAGGAGCTTTTCGGAACACGTTAGCGAAACTTTCCTGGAAGTGCACTTGAGACGGTCCCTGGCAGAAACACCCTGGTCTTAATTTTGGTTGGGTAAGCTGGCATTTTGTTTTTGCGGGACTCAATTTCTGGGGCTGTTCATCCTAATAAAATCTCACTGTTAACAAGTTATCGTGAACGCCAATATTGGCCATTCGTGTTCACATTCCGCCTATTAGGATGCTCCAACAGTGGCAAAAAAAAAAACCACTATTTTGTATTTAAGGTTTTGGTAAATATTTAGCTTTTACACCTTGAGAGTTGTTGCTGTGATTTGCCAGCACCACGGACACGCCCAACGTGGTTGCTGCTACAACAATACGGTGGCAACTGACGATTTAAAATTTCCCGCTTTTAATACGCCCGTAGCACCAATAATACTCCCAAATACAGCCGTAGCATGAGTAATGCTTGCATTGGATTTTGACAGGTGGTTAAATAAGGGGTAATTTTTTAAGGGAATTGTTTAGAGCACAGAAAGTGTCGTCTGCAATAAAATGTGCTATAGTTTGTGATTTATAAGAAAATTGTGCAACAGCCTAGTTCAGCATTAGTCAGCTCAACTTCTGCTCATACCACTACGAACCAATGGAGGTATACATATCGAGAGGGAAATATTTTAGGTGGAACTAATTCCCCCAAAATTTCTGCCACAGTGCGATATTTATGATTTCCTATGACTGGCCATTTATTTCTTTGCGGTAGAAACATCGTTTAGCTGTAAGTTATATTAAGCCAGCCTCACTACAGCATTCTAGGGAGCACATTATACAGTACAAGAGAACATTTTTTGCAGAGAGAAGGTGTGTAAAATATAATGCCGAAAGGTGATTATAGTAATTATTATTTGATTAATAAACGAAACCTCTCAAGGATAAAAACCTTATATTTAGGATACCGAGGCAGCAAGGTGGGATACTTTCCAGAATCAGGGCAATTTCATTGATTGTCTGTGGTGATATTGTTTAGCGCACTTTCACCTTAGGCAGCACTCCCAGAAAAAACGCAAGAAATCACTGATTTTATATCAATTACTGTGTTATGAAGGGCCTAAGCAACTCACTCATTTAAAGCAACCATGTAACAAAATATTCTTGTCTCCTTGAAGGTACATGAGGTGAGCAGTAAGTCTTCTCGAGGCCCGGTTATTCTGAGAGAAGGGACTGGCGCCATCAATATTGCCCGCAAGAAACACATCACGGATTCGCCGCCTGCATTGTCACTTCAGGATGTGGTCATCCTCTTCGCCGCATATGTCATCTTTTTCATCGTGTCATCATGTTCTTATGGTTGTGTGCCTTTGAAGAGTTCTTGGGACTTTTGCAGGGAGTTCTTGGAAAGCATGAGAAATTTGACAGTGGCCTGGTGTCATTTAAGTTGGAGTCTTTGTTGAAATACTTGAAGTGTTCAGCTCTACTTGGGATTTTAAATTATTGGTAGAGGTTAAAGTATCTCTTGAAAGGCATGAAGGAGGTCAGATGAAAGGCATGAAGGGGGTGAAATCAGATGAAGAGGTTTAAGTTACTGGCACATGCAAGTTTCATGTCAACTGAACACTGAAGTCGTGCCTTATTTTTCATCATTGGCACAATGCGCAGGCTGTCTTTGAATCTATAGTGGGTGTTAATGTAGTTCATGGCACCGCATTGTAACGTCCTATTATTCAAGTGTAGCTCATGAGATTTTTTTTCGTGGCAGTGCTGCTGCTGATGCAAAAGTGACAGTGCTTATTTACGCAGATGGCTTGCGCCTTCATTGATAAATTTTAGTACTGTAAGTGAGCTGACACCCATGCCGTAGAAGAATTTAAAATGTGCTTATTTGGCTTGAACAAGTCTTCTCCTTTGAACAAAGTTGCATTTCTTGCTTGGCAGAAGCAGGGATTTGGTCACAATTACACTGACAGCAAGACGGGAGGGTTTTTATAGCACGCAACTGTGAATTTTACCTAAGGTAAAACGTTGAGGCTGGAAAAAATGCTTTCAAGTCTGCTTTGTAAAACTGGTCCCCTGTATGATTCAACGCTGGCTTGTTTGCTTCTTAAGGATGTCTGACTTGTTCCCGCTTGAATTGATGACGTATATAATTAGTCTGCTTGTTAAATTTTATTATGTGTAACATGCTTCCAGCTACCTGGTTTGCAAAATTATATAAGATTCACGCTAGCTTTTGTGAGATTTCCTGGGATGAATTATTTTAAACAACTACAAATTGTTTGGTCAAGTAACGTGCCTTAAGTCAAAGGCCTTTTCAGGACGCTCATAAAGTCTATTTTGCCTACAAATAGCTTGATGTTACACTTACGTCTGGTGTCAGGAAACTACTATCTTTAATAATCATGTTTTAATTGTGGCATACTGCCGCATGTGACCTCTCGTGTCAAAATGTTTTATCGTTAATCTTGGCTCGAGCGTTGTTTTCCTAAACTCTTGCACTGCACTGTTGTAGGTTTCTGATAATACAACCGTGTATGGCTTGTTTTTAGGCCTTTCCCTACAATTTAATAGCAAACTGCATTTTCCCAAACAGTTATGCGTAAACACAGTATGGCAAGCGCAATGAGTAATTCCGCCTTTGAATTACCTTGGTTTATCTGATAAGACAGCATATTTGATGCTCACTGTTGTATAATGTCTGTGTCAGTGCCGCGGTAGACGCACACGTCTATTTATTTATGAAGCAGTCGACCCTAATACCGTCTTTATTAACCATGTTTTTGAGTAAAAGTGAATATGTGAAAATGCCACTTGGAGCCTAGTGTTATCGTTATGGTATTTATTCCTTGTACGTTGGTCATTTTCTGTGCAATTTAAAATAGACAGCTATTCAAATCTGAAATGTATGAATACTAACACCCAATAAAGTTGTATAGTATGTTGAAAGCAGTGTATGAGTCATAATAGTTTGTTTCGTGCGTATTTTAATGCAAGTATATTGTTTCTTTTATATGCAGCTGAAACCCAGCACAGGATTCTGCGGGTGAAGCCAAAGAGGGTGTGCCGCTCTAGGTGCCTCAGACCAACTTTTATATAGAACTGTGCTCCGATAGGCAACTGTTGGGAACTGTCAGGGACCACACTGCTGCGGTGGTTTCTGCTTTCCAATTGTTGGTATCACTGCGGGTCATATATCAAGGCTGTGTTAAAATGGTGCTTGCGGTTTCCTGCTGATACCAATGCATCCGCCAGCCTGGCATATGACCTCGGTGTATACCGACAGGAAAGCAGAAATATTGGAAAGTGGAGTCCCATAGACAGCTTCCCAATGCCTATAGGAACACCGTTTTATATAAACAGCTGGTCTGAAGGTACCTGGAACGGCGCACCGGATAAATTCCATAATCATTTTACATGGATCAATGTTCCAGTAACTTAAACTACCCTTTTATTTGGAACAGTGATCCGCATACTTTTATTTGGAACACCGATCCACATAATTTAGTCGCAAAAATATGTAGTGCACTGTTCCACTTAATTTTCAGGATATGTGGAACACGGTTCCAATTATATAACTGGAACTTTTTTGCAAAAAAGTTCCAGTTACTAAGTGGATCTTACGTGGAACCAGATTATGAGTGTAGCTGCGGTTACAGGGGCTCGCCACTCCCCCGGCCTCATAGTAGCGCTCACATTGCTTCAGCAACCGTGCGCCACTATAACACAAACTGTACTGCTTGGTGCAGTTGCACTTCGCAACATTGACCCCCCGGCCTCCACCACACTGGATTACAGGAGCGCGTTACCGCCCCCGACCAAAGAGAATCAGAGTTGATCCACAGAAATTTGCGACCGCAAATTTTGTTCGAATTACCATTCCAAGCACCAACCTCGGTAGCCACCCAGGCTGTCCGGGCCTGCGTCCGCATCACGCATCGGTGTTCTTGGAAGGCACTTGCCCTCAGAGTGCCTGGGGGTTGCTTAAGCTCCCATGGGCATTGAATACCCAATACAGTGGGCCTGGCACACCACTGACTCCTGCCATTGCGACGGACCAAAGCAGGACAGCCGAAACCGACCGACACAGCCCAGTCCGCCGGCAGGGGGGGGCCACGTGCAGGCCGGCAGTAAGATTTCCCCCCCGGATGGATAGACAGAGAGATAGACAAGCAGGGAAGGCTGGCTATGCAGGCAAGGCAGGTAGGAGGTAGCGAAGGCAGGTAGGCAGGCAGGCAGGCAAGACAGACAACACAGAAAAGAGAGGCAGGCAAGGCAGGCAGGCAGGCAGGCAAGGCAAATATGCACGAAGGCAAGCATGCAAGGCCGGTAGGCAGGCAGGCAGGCAGAAAAGGCAGACAACGCTGACAAGACAGAGAGGCAAGTCAGGCAAGTGAGGCAAGTCAGGCAAGACAGGTACGCAGGCAAGACAGGTAGGCAGGCAGGCAGGCAGGCAGGCAGGGCTCCGAAAGAGATACGCCTGTTTTCGCTACGTTGTGCACCATATAATCCCTAGTAAATTACGTGTTCCCAGTAAAATAAATGCATGCAGGAGTACTTAAAAAATAAAGTAGATTATGTTCGAATCTCAGCTTATTTTTTAAACTTTTTAAGGTAGGTCATACGGCTGGCTAATTCGGACGTTGTAAATATAGAGACCATGATTTCCTTCTGTTGGGGTTAGGTTGGTAAGGATCTGACGTGTTCGACACGATTTACTCACAGCTCTGTCGCCGCTTTGCAGCTGAAATTAAAGAGAAAATGAAGCTGTTTTTTTATTTGAAGTTGAGGCGTGTTTGATTATCGTCATTTTCGGACACTGATGTCAACCACAGTTGTCATATTGTAGTATAAACCTGAATCGTAGTTTTTTTGTGGGATTCATAGTGGTGCGAACCTTGGCCCCATGTTGGTACCTATTGACTCGATGGCGTGTTGCCGCTTGGACGAGCACACTTGGTAAAACACGGTACTGCGTTATCTGTACATACAAAGGTAGGTCTGTGTATGTTCAAGCCACCACGTTATCGATAATTATGCCCAGTCTGCATTTGATATCGGAATGGTCACCCTAAGATGCCCCCTAGAGCAACACAAAAATACTTGAAGGCAGATTATTATCCGGCCGAAAAGACAGAGGAGGTGACGTTGAGACTGGCTGAAAGGGAAGAGGAAATTTCTACCAAGAAAAGATAATCAACCCCAATGAACATCAGCTTAAAGTAATTGTGCCCTTGCTAAATGGGAGAACCTTGATATAAATAGTCGTCCGCAAAATTAAACTATTTTATATATTTTGCTCCATGCAGAAAGAACAAGGACAAACAATTTGCGCTTTGAATGAAATATGCAATTTGGCTGCTTTCTGCAAGTTACCTTGTTTAAAGTCTTCATCTGAAAGAAAAACAAAAATTTATGTAACTGACATTATGAAAGGAACAAGGTCAAGCATAAGCAACACCCACAAAGATCGCCTTGCTTCAGTCGACAGTAGATGGACCGTTGCGCCACACAACTACTGGGCAAGTGCGGGCATTGTGCAAAAAGTGCCCGGAAATTGAGCAAAAATGTGCAACCATAGCTTGGCGTGTACTTAAGGTGCGGGTGCCAACCACCCTGAGCCATATGTCACAAGCTATTAACCAACCAATACTTCTCCCAGGCACCACACTTTGACAGATGAATTTATTCCACCACCGTGGAACTGCAAAATGTAGCCTGCTTGGAAAGTGCAGAAAAAAGAAACAAAGTGGAACTGCTGTAGTGCTACATTTCTGCAGAATATATACACTGGCATTCAGGTCCAGATAATATATTCTCGGCTATTTCTTAACCTGCGTTCTACAAACCATGTAAAATTCCTCGGCCAGGAAGCGATAATCTGAGGCAAAGTACGCGTTGACTTATACGTACAACGTTATCGATATTTATACCCAGTGTGCATTTGATACCGTAATAGTCACCCGAAGATGAGCTTTCGAGCAACACGAAAATACTGGAATTGAAGACAGAAAATTATCCAGCTGGAAAGACAGAGGATGTGATGTTCACAGTGGCTAAAACGGAAGAAGAAATTTCTACCAAGAAAGGGTAATCAACCCGGATAACATCAGCCTAAAGTAACTGTGCCCTTGGTAAATGGGAGAAACCTAATATAAATAGTTAATACAAAAGTTACACTAATGTCGCATAGGCCATGACTTTATAGGACACCGACACACAATATACCATTTGAGCGGCATCGGTAGACTAGCCGATTGAGAACACGAATATACAAATCTTACCCGTACATTTTCTAAAACAGGGTTAAAAATAGCGAAAAAGTGAGGACAGGTGTCGCCGCCCTTGGCTGCACCACGAAACTAACTCCGAAGTGGTTAAAAGTGTGTGACAAATATTGATAAAAGAGTCGTTTTTGTAGTGTCGTGTGTGGGGAGCGCACTCGCGCCCTGCCCCCTCTCCCCACTTCGAGCGCACGCCGGCGGCTATGGCCAAGCCGGCTGACGCGGCCGGCACGGGGGCAACCTTCTCGCAGCAATGCGCTGCGCGGTACATTGCCAACCACCCCGGTAACAACCCGTTTCGGGTCTCGGTTCCCGTTTCCTCCGCGACGCCTCGGAGGGCGCGCTCGTAGCTCTGGGAGGAGGTTGGGGAAGAACCGGTCCTCGGCAAGAGCCGAGGTCGGAGGTTGCGAGCGAGGGCCTGCGCTCTTTCGACTCATCGACCCCTTGGAGGAAGGACCTCCCTGCCCCGACCTCGGAGACCACCCGCCCCCGCGACCTTCACTGGGTAAGCCAAACCCTTTGTCTTCCCTTGCGAGAACGCTGCAGTAGGACAGGACTATCCTCCCTGCTGTGGCTGCTGGTCTGTTTGCACGCGCAACGATATTAGCTATAATAAACCTGTTTATTGTTTGTTGCGAGTCCGTGGTGTCCTTTTTCGCCCGAACCCTGAGCCACGCGCGACTTTGCGCACGGCGGGTTGGGAGTCGCGTGAGAGCCGCCAAGTTATACGGCGGGACGATTGCGTAAACGCTAGCAGGTGAAGTTCGCTTCACAGGTTAGCCTTACGTAGGCGACCCCACATCTTGGCGCCCGAACGTGGGGCGAAATCGGAAATCCGGACTTTGACTTTTGGCGGGGAACGACTGTCGGGACCCGAACAAAGGATGGCAGACGGCGAGTCGTGTGAGGCTCTACGCGTCTTGTCAGAACTAGCAGCAGAGCGTCGGGAGTTTATGGCCGGGGTCGCAAATTTGCGAGATTCAGCTGCTGACGCCGGCGGTTTGCATCCTCCCGTTTCCGTTCCGAGTCAGGGTATGCCCGCCGCCAACGCGACGGCGGAGAACGGGCCCGACGCGGGGAGCGCTGACCGCAGCGCTATACCAGAATTAGCGGTATCCACGGGGTCACCGCTGCCCCCGAACGGACCAGCGACAGCTGCACCTCCGGTTTCGGCTAACGCTAGTCGGCCGACGAGCGAGGCGCTTTTGCAGGATGCGATGCGCCTCATTCAGAGCATGGCGGTCGTGATGCAGACAACACTGCAGGCACCCCCCGCGCGAGCGGAGAGACCGCGCGTGAAGGTAGACGTTCCTACCTACACAGGCTACCACGATCGCGTCAGCGCGAACGAGTATCTCGACCGCCTGCAGCAGTATCAGCAGGCGATGGGATTAGGGGACGCCGAAATACTCGAGCGCATTGTTCCCGTGTCGCTGACGGACAAAGCGGCGCGGTGGTTCCGGTTGGTGGGAGAGCGCTCGCGCTCTATGGAGGATTTCCGCGCGAAATTCCGCGACGAATTCCTCCCCGCTAACTATGAGTACCGCCTGCGGCGAGAGTTGGAGCAACGCACCCAGCATCCGGACGAATCGCTGCTGGAGTACGTAAGGGCCATGGACGAACTTTATCGTCTCGCGGAACCACTCGCCACGAACGCGGAGAAGGTGGAGCGCGTCACGCGACAAGCTCACCCGACTTTCGCGGCTTACCTGAGAGGCGGCGGTTTCAGAAATTTGGATGAACTTGCCTCCGAAGCTAAGCGTATCCAGGGGGACATCCTCGCTGCGCGAGCTTATCGGCCACCACCGCCCGCGGCTCACTCACTCGAGCCTCGTTGCGCGTGGACAGGCGCGCATTCGGCGCGGTCGAACAGGACAGACGGGTCGGTAGCGGTCGCGGATGAACAATTTCGAGACAACTGGGAATTGTCAGATCGCGCCCTAGACCCCTACTCGTACGCGTTACGGTCAGCACATGCTACCGCGGAGCGCAACCAGCCGCGCCGAGGCCAGCACGCGGATCCGAGGCCGAGCGTGCAACCTCCGCTCGCCCCCGAGCGCGATGCTCCGCGTGATCGGGGCAACCAGCGGCAAGGCCGTAGCAACCGCTGCTACCGCTGCGATGAGCCTGGTCATTTTGTCCGCGACTGTAGGCACCCGCCGCCCCGAGACCACGGGCGTTCGGGAAACGGAAGGGGCCGCCGGTAAATCACATTGGGCAGCCGGCGGTCGTCACGAGTATGAATGCTTCACTCGCGCCGTTGGCTTGTCGTGTTGGAAGTTCCGCCGACGGGCCGGCGCCGTACATAGAGTTAACCATAGCTCGCAAGAAGTTCGCCGCTTTGTTAGACACTGGGGCAAGTGCTTCTTTGTTCGGTGACGAAGTGTTAGCGCATCTCCAAGAGAACAAAGTTCATCTCCGAGCGTGCGGCACAACATTTCGGCTTGCGAGCGGCACAGCACAATCGAGCGGTGCCGCGAGGCTTGTTGTTCGGTGGGAGAGACGTGTAAGGCGACAACGCCTAGTTCATCTTCCCGGCCTGACGGTGCCCATTATTTTGGGTCGAGACTTTTTGACCAAAACGGGCATCGTACTGGATATTGCTAACGGAGGGTACCGGGAGCGAGCCACCGGTGCGCTCAAAGCTTTTGTTAGGCCGCCAGCAGACTCGGAGGCACCGCGCCCCGCGAAAATGACTCAGGCAGGCGACGAGCACGACAGGCCACTAAGCCGCAAAGAGCCCCCAGCGACTGCAGCCGCGCGGACAATGGGTGCGGCTGCTGCTGAGACGGGGCAGGCAGTTCAACGCACTGACGCGGGGGAGACCTGCGCTGCAGCGAGCCAAGAGGGGACGCACCCGCTTTTATCTGCAGCGACTAGCCTAACAAAGAGGGAGCATGCGCGCCTGTCGTCGTTGTTGTACGAGTACGACGCGATGTTTACCGATCGTCCTGGCTGCACCAAGCTGGTCAAGCATAGGATAGATACGGGGGATGCGCAGCCCTGGAAATGTAATCCACGGCCAATCAGCCAGACTAAGCGGAGAGGTCTAGACAGTGCCCTAGACGAACTCCTGCAGACAGGTGTTGTTCGGCGATCTGACAGCCCATGGGGTTTTCCGGTAGTGCTTGTTGAAAAGAAAGACGGAACTTTCCGCCTTTGTGTCGACTACCGACGGTTGAATGAGTTTACGCGCAAGGATGCGTATCCTCTACCGGACATTTCCTCCCTAGTTTCCAACCTCGGCGGAGCGAAGTACTTTACGACGCTCGATGCCAGCCGCGGGTACTTTCAGGTGGAAATGGACGAGCGGGACATGGAAAAGACAGCCTTTACTTGTCACCGAGGGCTTTTTGAGTTCACCCGCATGTCGTTCGGCTTGGTGGGAGCGCCCGCAACCTATCAGCGCCTGATGGACCGCGTTCTGGGGGACGCAAAGTGGCAGCATGCCCTAGCGTACCTGGACGACGTTGTGGTGTACTCGAAAACGTTCGAGGAGCATTTGGAGCATTTGAGGGACATCCTTGAGAGGCTCAGGTCGGCGGGTATCACTCTGAACCCGGCCAAGGCGCAGATCGCAAAAACCCGAATAGAGTTATTAGGGTTTACAATCGACCGCGGCCGCATTTTGCCAAGCGCGGATAAGCTCCGGGCACTTCTGGAGTTCCCGTCGCCGACAGATGTGAGCGGCCTGCGACGCTTTCTGGGAATGGCGAACTTTTATCGCCAGTTCATTCCAGATTGCGCCGCGCTACAAGCCCCTTTAACGAAGTTGTTAAAGAAAGGGGAACCTTGGAGTTGGGGTCCGGAGCAGGAGTCTGCACTTCGCAAACTCGTCAGAGTGCTCGCGGACACGGCCGAGCTACAGCTGCCTGACTTAAACAGGGAGTTCGTAATCCAAACGGATGCATGCGACTTGGGCTTGGGAGCAGTTTTGCTTCAAGAACACGAGGGCGCGCTTCGTCCCGTAGCGTTCGCAAGTCGTTCGTTAACGCCGGCAGAGAGGAACTATTCGGTGACAGAGAAAGAGTGTCTTGCGATAGTTTTTGCTCTGCGGAAGTTCGACTATTATGTCGACGGAGTGCCTTTTGTGATCGAAACGGATCACATGGCGCTCACTTGGCTGCGGCGCCTGAACGAGCCAAGTGGCCGTTTAGCGCGTTGGGCGTTGTTGTTGCAGCGTTATGACTTCACCGTGCGCTACCGAAAGGGCAAGAACAACGTCGTGGCTGACGCTCTTTCGCGAGCGCCCATTCAAAGCGAGGCGGGCACACACGCCCGCTCCGCGAAACCAAGCAGCCAGGCCGAGAGCGGTAACGAACTTCGTGCCGTAGGCGATGAAAGGAAGGCGGACTCTCCGTCGATTCCAGGCGACAGCGTTAACCACGTAGACTTCGTCAGTCCCGTTGGTATCGCGTTCAGCAGAAGGGAGCTGTTAGAAGCTCAGCAGAGGGATTCTTTTTGTCGAAAGGTGTTCGACGGGCTCCGGGAGCCGGGCGGCCGGGCCGCCGCGCACAAGGGGGCAGCTGGTATTGCTGTCAGTGCGGAGCGCTGTGATACAGCTAGTAATGCTGTAGGCGCGTTAGATTCCTATCTGCTGGATTCAGACGGCGTCCTGCTGAGGTACATTCCATCAGAGAGCGACACAAGCGAGTCGTTCAAGGTGGTAATCCCGAGCACGTTGCAAGGAGCGCTGCTGCGCTACTTTCACGACACGTGCATCGCTGGTCACGCGAGCGGCCCCAAGACTTATCTCAAGTTGTGCCGCTTTGCTACCTGGATTGGCATGAAACGGGACGCGATCCGTTACGCCCGTACATGCCATGTGTGCCAAAGCGTGAAGCCCCGGGGCGGTCGAGCACCCGGCCTCATGCAGCCAATCGGTAGCCAGACGCCCTGGCAAATCGTGGCATGTGACATAATGGGGCCCTACCCCATTACGCCAAGCAGGAACAAATTCTTGCTGGTCGTCACGGATCACTTCAGCAAGTGGGTTGAACTTTTCCCCCTTAGGAAGCTGACGGCACAGGTGGTCATGGGGAAACTAATGGAGGTGTTTACCAGGTTTGGTTTTCCCGAGCAGCTGATAACGGACAATGCGTCCTACTTCACTGCGAAAGTGTTCGTAGACTCCTGTGCTGCACTCGGAATTAAGCACAGGAAGACGACCACTTATCATGCCCAGTCGAATCCCACGGAGAGGGTCAATCGCAACGTCAAGCACATGCTCGTTGCGTTCGCCGAGGAACACAGGGACTGGGATGCTCACATCTCTGAGCTGGGGTTCGCCTTGCGTACCACGGTGAACCGCTCGACCGGGTACGCGCCCGCTTCGCTCAACCTGGGGAGGGAACTGCTGAATCCGATGGACCGCATTCTAACGGACCGCAGCGGAGCGCCGGTTGTTTCCTCAGCACCCGCTGAGTACGCGACAAAGCTGCGCGCCAGGTTGACGGAGGCCCTGCTCAACGCCCGTCACAATCTCTCCACCGCTAGAGCGCAGCAGAAAGCGCAGTACGACCGTTCGCACCGCGATGTTCGCTACGAGGTGGGTGATTTGGTGCTGCGGCGCAATCACGTGCTCAGTGACGCGAGCAAGCAATTTGCTGCTTCGCTGGCAAAAAAGTGGACAGGGCCATACCGAGTTCGAGAAAAGGTTTCCTCCCTTGTGTACAGGCTCGTGGACATGAAGGGGAAACCGACAGGTGGGCCCGTACATGTGTGCGACCTCAAGCGCTACTCAGCGCGAGGAAGCGAGTGGGGGGAGAATGAGCTCCTCCGCCGACCGCCAGCACAGCGCCGAAACGGGGGCCGACCAACGAGCCCGGTAGAGCGCTACGACTTGCGCAACAGGCGGAAACCCTAACCGTTCTTGCGCGAGTGCACGCCTTACTGAATGTTTTCTGTGCACGTGCATGCGAATACTTTGCTCGTAAGGCGGCGTTTATGTGAACGTAGGACTTCTTGCGTTGATCCCTGATCGATTTCGCTCGGGATACATGCACGACGAGGCAGCACGTGCTGCCAGAGCAGCGTCATGAATGTTTCTTTTTGGGGGGGTGTTTGCAGTATAGAATCATGGCCCCCAGCAACCCCCCTCAGCGGCCGCCCACTTCTCCCCGTCGCCGGCAAGAGAATTCGCCCCGCCGGCCCGCTCGCTCTCCGGCCCGGCAGCGCGGCTCGCCGCGATCGACTGGCCCGGCGCCTCAGCCGCCTCAGCGGCCTGCGTCGTCCGACGTGGCGACCTGGACGCATCAGGCCGGCACTGAGGCGCCGGTGGCGTACGCCTCTTGGAGGCCGTGGCGGCGCCAGGAGCGGGCCCGGGTCGGGATGGCGCCGGAGCGCCTGTTCCGGCCGTTCCAGGGGCGGACGGTGGCGGACGCGGACCGGGCTGCGGAGGGGGCTTCCTTGCCCCTTCCACTGGGCACCCGGCTGTGTGGATGCGGCGCGGTAATGCTGCATCCCTGTCACCGTACGGGGCCCCTTCACCGGGCCCGGACGCAGGCGGCGGGCGCCTCCTCTTCGGCCGCCGCACCACCACCACCACCACCACCCCAGGGGCCCGGCGGAACCGCGGCGGAGTTGATGGTTCGGAGGGCGGCCCAGGAGCCGGAGTTTGCGCTCTGGCTCCTGCAGGTGGCAACTGTCCACGCCTCCGCCCAGGGCCCCCCGCCGGCCCCAGCTACGGGCCCGCGGCCTCTCGCCGCTGCCCCGGCCCTACCGCCCGTGGCCGCCGCCCCGGATGTACCGCCCGGAGCCGCCGCCCCCGTCCTGCCGCCTGCTGCCGCTGCCCCGAACGGGCTCCCGGACCCGCCGGCTGCGAGCCTGCAGCCGCAGCACCCCGCCCCGGACCTGCCGCCCATGGAGGCCGCCGGAGTCGGGCCTGCTGGAGCCCTGGCCCAGGCGCCCCCGGGCCCCGGGCTGCCGGCGGTCCCCTGGGAGCCGGCCGGCCGCGAGGTCGGCCTGATTGAAGGGCTGTCGGCCAGCGAGGTCGATATGCTGGAGGCAATGCTGGAAAGCTAGTCAAAAAAAAAAAAAAGAGTAGATTTGTTTTTTAATGAATAAACGTTCCTGCGGAGTCGCTACGGGTGGAGAGGATTCTTAAGGAGGGGGGGATGTGGGGAGCGCACTCGCGCCCTGCCCCCTCTCCCCACTTCGAGCGCACGCCGGCGGCTATGGCCAAGCCGGCTGACGCGGCCGGCACGGGGGCAACCTTCTCGCAGCAATGCGCTGCGCGGTACATTGCCAACCACCCCGGTAACAACCCGTTTCGGGTCTCGGTTCCCGTTTCCTCCGCGACGCCTCGGAGGGCGCGCTCGTAGCTCTGGGAGGAGGTTGGGGAAGAACCGGTCCTCGGCAAGAGCCGAGGTCGGAGGTTGCGAGCGAGGGCCTGCTCTCTTTCGACTCATCGACCTCTTGGAGGAAGGACCTCCCTGCCCCGACCTCGGAGACCACCCGCCCCCGCGACCTTCACTGGGTAAGCCAAACCCTTTGTCTTCCCTTGCGAGAACGCTGCAGTAGGACAGGACTATCCTCCCTGCTGTGGCTGCTGGTCTGTTTGCACGCGCAACGATATTAGCTATAATAAACCTGTTGATTGTTTGTTGCGAGTCCGTGGTGTCCTTTTTCGCCCGAACCCTGAGCCACGCGCGACTTCGCGCACGGCGGGTTGGGAGTCGCGTGAGAGCCGCCAAGTTATACGGCGGGACGATTACGTAAACGCTAGCAGGTGAAGTTCGCTTCACAGGTTAGCCTTGCGTAGGCGACCCCACACGTGTTGGAACGAAAGAGAACAAAAAGAAACTAGAAACAGTACCATGATAGCGCGCAGCCGATAGACCATGCGGTGACCCTGAACGCCAACCAGAGATGGCAAAATTACTTCTAAAATGTAATTAAACTACATTACTCAATACTTTCGTAGAATTTTCTAAAATTTACCTTGATTAGAATTTTCGATAATGTAATTAAATTGCATTGCTCAATATTTTCCTAGAATTTTCTAAGCAAGTAAATTACATTTTAGAAAATTCTACGAAACTAATGAGTAATGTAACTTAATTATATTTTAGAAGTAATTTGCCATCTTTGATTATGCCCATCTGTGTGCTTTTGCTGCGCTAAAAAAGCACGGGAACGCTTGCTTAGGCTGATGTCAGTATTTTCGAGTGCACGCAACGGCTACCGTACGCAACCTCCCAGGCTAGCGCAGGATGGCTTCTCTCGTCTGCACTGCGGAACTGTGAACACCGTACAGTGGTACCCTCTTGTGCGAACGTTGTGCGTGTGTGTTTGTCTATAACTATTAAATGCAGAGCATTTTTTTAACTCACAATGTCACCCGTCCGTTGGCGATCGGCGTCCGCAGCCAGCCACACACGTCCCCCCCCCCCCCCCCCCCCCCCCCCGATCCTTCTCGCTCTCAACAACAGGTGCGGGCGCGCATGCGCGTGCTCCGGCGCTGAAAGAGGCGTTGCAGCAGCAGGTGCTACCTCCTCTCCCTCTACTGCGCGCGCTACGAATATAAAGCGGGTATCGGCGCGGCTCACTCCATTCTACTCCTGCGCTCTGTTCTGCTTACTCTCGAGTTTGGTCGTCGTCGAAGTTCATAAGCGATGGAAGCAACACCTTCAACCAGTACCGCGACGCGAGCCAACGTCAGCGTTGCAGTACCAGTTCAAGACATCGTGCCATCCTCTTCATCGACGGCGGCAGAAGACAAGGCGGCGAGACGGCGCGCTGCCGACGCCGAACTTCGTGCACGAGAAGCCGCGGCCAAACGTCAACGTCGGGCCGCGGATCCTTCGCTCGGGCAACGAGCCGTGTCTGAGCAACGCGAGCGTACTTACGTCTCTCTCTCTCTCTCTCTCTCTCTTCTCTCTCTCTCTCTCTCTCTCTCTCTCTCTCTCTCTCTCTCTCTCTCTCTCTCTCTCTCTCGTCTCGCAACCCAACTACCCAACCCCTACGACAACAACTACAACTACCACCGCCAACTACCACAACCTACGCCACGTGACCACCCCCAATGCTCTGCATTTACTCGTGTCCCTCGCGCGGGGGCATGCGACGGAGGTTTTTTTTTTCTATTCAGCCAGAGCACTCACACTGCCTACCGTTGCAAAGGGCATGAGCAATAAATCATCACTCATCATGGGCAATTCCGCCATGCGAGTACAAGTGTGGGAGCGAACTACGCATGAGGTGTCAACATTCGCTCGGGCCTAAAAACGGCGATAATATTTGTGCACCAAAGCGTTCAGTACTGGTCACGGGTCCCATTAAAAAATATTTTGCTTGGTGGTCTGGAGCAGTAAAGGACGTGGGAGTTCCGGAAAGCACAAAACCGCTGTACGTTGTAGTATTGTATTCGGCTGCTTATGCACCGTTATAAATCACCGCTGCATTGCTTGCTTCCGGTCTATCGCGACGCAAACAGCGGGTGCTGTACCCGCTGTTTACGTCATGGAACCGCTGCGAAGGAACTGAGGACGGAATATGAGTTGTACGATTAGCAATTTCTCACCAACTAACCCATCTCTTGGCTATGAATTACCGCTAAAATGGCCATAGGAAGTTCGAACTTTCGTTTGAAAACAACTTCCTGGTTGCCATTAGTGTCCTGTTGTGTGTAGAATTGTGAGCCCATGGTAATATACAAAAATTTAACAGATCTATTGATACTTATGAATCTAATGATCATTGAAGGTCCTCTGAGTATGACTGTACATCATCGGTAGCCATCGTCGAGGGAAACCTGAGCAACCCGTTACGGAAACCTAGCCACATTGTTTGCTTTGGGCGCACTTTACTCGTATAACGCAAGGAATGAATTGCGTCATTTTAGAGTTTAGCGCCATAAACATAAGCCTTTATACTCATATCTTTGGTTTTGCCTTATATTTCACCTCCCAAAATATCCCCATTTCTTCCGAGTCTGTACAACAACGTTAAAGGGGCCCTAAACAGGGCCCCAAAGGTTGCGATTTTACGTGCGCAATCGTTGGTGTACTATCCAAAGAACATCCTGTCCCAAAAATGGTTTAAAATCGTTCAATATTAGCCGAGTTATCGTTCATTAAAAGGACCGCAACAAGGCCTGGCGCACTTCCTCTTTCACCGCGCGCCTCCAAAGCACTGTGGAAGCGGAAACGTCACGGACCAGGCGCAAGACCCCCTAGAGAAACACGGTTGGTTCGAGAAGCGCGCAGCCATTGGCTTCGCTCGGCGGTACGTCACGCTTCTTTTTTAGCAGACGACGGCCAAGCTCTGCCTACTACATCCGCTACCGTTCAGGGGGGTCGGTCGGCGGCCGGCCCGCATCGAACGGCTCCCCGCGCCGGCTGTGCCCGCGTCGGCGGAAACGAGCGGAAACGAGCCTTTGAAGGCAATATAGGGGGCTTCCAAACACAACATGCTCGCTTACGACAATAATTGAAGATTGTCACCGACGACTATAGCGGCTCGCTAGCGGCTCGCTAGCGTTAGCGTTTCACGGTGAACTCGTCCCACTGAGGTCGGTGAAAAGGCTTAGCATCGCCGCAGTTATCCAGACACTGCTTTGCAAGGCCGCGACGACGACGACCCCCCCCCCCCCCTCCCCCCCGCGCAATCTTTCACTGCACTATCACCCCCTTTCGCGTATTTGCAAACTGATTTTCAGCAATAGTCCCGCACTGGCGGGCGGTGACAAGTTTTAGCTGCTGCGGTGTATGCCGTATCGTGCATACACCGCACAGTGGGCTGCTTGTCAACCATGCAGGCAGATGTAGCGGGCGTTTGTGCCCGCAGAGATGCTCCGTGTTTTGAACGTTATTCATACCTTGCAAACGACGCGCTATATCTGCAAACTCAGCTAAGCTAGTGTAACAGATGGCGACGATCTACATTCGGCCGTGCCGCTGGTGCAGAACGAATACGCCGTGCCGCCGGTGCAGGAGCGCTCCACGCAACCGCGTTTCCCCCAGAGCAGGGAACGCTGATTGGCTTCAGCATTTAACGGGGCCCACCAATAGCGCAGCCGTTCTGTAGAGAGTTTCGTGCGTCACACTGGTGCGTCACAAGCGGTCTGTCACACGTCAGAGCGCGGCAGTGTGGCGGCAAGGAAGCGGTAGGCAAGGAAGAAAGAAATCATCTTTGTTGCGTGTTTGCGGCCCCTGCTTTACGCAGAGGTGTAATATTTGGTATACATTGTCGTGAAGGGGTACTCTAACGATTGCGGGATTGAAATGGCGACCTTCAGAAGCCTATTTAGGGCCCCTTTAAGCCAGGTGCCTATTTCTCCAGGCCCAATAACATCGGTGTTTTCGCCCACCGCCGTGTTCAAGATATTTTGGAAGCTATCACGTAGAGGAGAACCCAGTTACAGCCGATAAGCTGCTAGAACTTGTTTGCAAAAAGTGGGAATTTTTCGAGCCTCACACTTCTATACAGATAGTGGGATACCAGGTATTAGCAACCACACGACAAGGAAAAAGAAAAAAAAAGGAATCAACAGCAAATATCGGCTTTTACTAAAGTCACAAGTGCGTAGTCTTTTGATTTTGCTCAAAATGCTGGAAAGCCAATTCAAAATTATAAATATCGACGTTCACCACTTGCGATAAAGGCTCTAATAAAGTTTTTATTGTTAACGTGCAACGGGGTACTCACGGGGTACGTCAATTCGCTGGGGACCTGCAGGAAGAAGGCCCGACATGGCATGAAACGCGTGGGTTGCAATATAGCGGCCTTCCTCGAAATTCGTGACACCTGGTCTGGTTCCCTCCAATGGATCGCCGTTGCCATTTAAAGTTTTGTTTGTTTTGTTTTCGGATTAACCTCATTACAGCGCTGTATTAAATGCACCTTGTTTACTATCGTTAAATCACTTTCCGTTTTTTATTTCTTATGGTCAATTTTTAGCCTATCCCATGGCAGCGCTGAATTCCCAAGACATTCGTGATTTTATTAGATCGTTTGCAGTTATCCTTTAAACATATACCGCCACATTTGGCTATCGATAGCCTTGGCGTTGGAGCAGCTTCCGGAATATTAATCCGCAACAAACTCTGTAAAACTTATTAGGCTAGGTCTCCAACTTTACTCCGTCAAATATGACTGTCCATATAGGGGTGTATGCACGGGACCAGGACATGTACCCATCAACTCTGTTTACTTCCATGCAATGTCCTATTACAATGGCATGAACAAATACGTATATCGATAAGCAGAGCGCTCTATCTCGTGAAATAAAGATTCCATGCAGCGTAGGCATACGAGCCTCTCAAAATCCGAATAATTATACTCACTGTCGTAATCCTCCGGTGCTTTACGAGTTGAAAAGAAACATGAGAGAGGTGCAGGTGTCAATAATCGTTTGTAAAACATACGTTTGCCATAGCGTTTTCAGTTAATTAAGACACGTGTCTCATCGAGTCACTAAGAGACCCCGTTACAGGTCCTGTTACTGAAGGAAGCGGTCGAGAGATTTGCCAGTTTGACAATGGCATCCCTCAGTATACCGTAAAATGTCACTAGAAAGAACCAAACATATGCACGATGCCACACGATGTGTTATCAAAGATACAGTGGAACCCCGCTGATACGTCCCCCGGAATTACGACGACCCGCTTCTTACGACGGATCACCGCAGTCCCGGAAAATTCTCCAAAGGAAAAATGCATTAAAAACCCCGATGATATGACGCTCCGGTGCACGCGGTCCGCTTCATACGATGGACCCTGGCGCGGATAAACCGGCGTTTTCCCCGTATTTTACCAGGCTTCGCTGCCTCGTCCCGACCTCCTTTATTCTTAACCGCCGTTTAATGCTGCCTGGTGTGCAAAGGTCCCCAGGGGGGCCAGGCCACTTGCTGAACAGACGCAAGCAAGCAGGCGACTACTCGTGAGCAGGACTTGACCTGCGACGGCCCCACGCCGCAGCAGTACGCCAACGCGCCTACATCGAGAAGTTGAAGTTCAGGTGGCAGGCGGACTGTTTATTTTAAGCTCCCGTACAGACATACGACGAAACCCCACGGCGATGACGCAATCTCACTGCGAGTTTCTTTCTTTCACAATGCTCTGTCTACCCTTCTCTCTGCTTACCAGTGTCCTTCAAAGCCGCGTTGTCATGTCGCTCCTTTCTTTGGTAAAGTGCCTCAATTCATGCGCGTCCGCCGCAAGGGTAGACACGTTTACGTTGGCACCATCATTTTGGTTCTATCGCCGGCCGTCGTCACGGTAGAAAGACCACGCAATATTTTTCACCGCAGCACGGTTTACTCGCGTATTTTGAATCATCTTATCTATTTCGCTTTCTTTGGGTCTTGTAGGAAACGAAAACAGCCAACTGGTGAGCACTTTGGCCCAATAGCGACGGTACGAAACCGCTCAGAGGATGTCTCCACCATGTACAAGAATGCCGTTCTTTCTATCTCCGCCTTGTACTATCGTTCGTTTAGCTTGGCCTTGGCAGTTTCACACTCGTTTTTTTATCCTATCAATTTCGGCTACATAGGCATTGTCTCCCGCGCGGGGCGCGGGGCTGTCGGACTAGAAGTAGCGCCGGACGGACGGCACGGGTGCCGCGTAGCGCGCGGCCCTTGGGTGTCGGGCTAGCTCGGACGCATGGAGGGCCGGGGGCCAGAATATAGGCGCTGTTTTTAATTTTTAACTTTGAATTTTAGCGAAAGGTTCGGAAATCACGTACGAACGCGCTAAATATAGTAGTTTAAGTAAGCTCTTAGCCAACTTGTCGCGTCAGAGCGTCTACTTGGCCATTATTTGGCCCCAGTCGTACGACACCCCGGTAATACGACGCTTTCTCACGGTCCCTTGAGAGTCGTATTATCGGGGTTCCACTGCATTTCTGTAAACAAGTTGTCAATGCCGCTATGCTTACGGTACGGGCTCGCTGGGTCAGGGGTACCTGCAAATTTGTAGAAAATACTCAAGTTGTAAAGTAATCAAAACGCGTGGCTCACCACGTATGTACACTTTTGGAAACACCTCTGGGATGGGCTGAACAAAAACTACAAAATAGGCCTAGTTTATTTTGATCTTTTTATTTCAAATTAGGCCTTTTAAGTAAGCAAAGGCGTTTGCATCTCCGGTGCTCGTCACCTAGCAAGAACATAAAAAACGGTTCAACTAAACGATCTAGAGCGGGTTGTATAAATTTATAGCGGGATGTCCCCGCCGGGTTTACCACTGCAGTATGCAACAGTAAAATATCTCCGCAGCGATATACCCTCGGCTCTTCGGCTCTAATAATTACTCCATTTGTTTATATAACAACTTCCACTGAACCAACAGTTCGGCATGCTCCCAACTTCTTGCGTTAAAGGGACACTGAAGTGAATTTGTCAAGCTCCCGTTTTTGCTTGCACTGCGTAGACTGGCTCAAATTAGCACACTTTTCATCGTTTATCCGGTTGACAAATCGGTAATTATTTTACAAAGCGCGAAAGAAGAAAAACTACCATGCGCGGTTTGCGGCGGCCGCACCAACTAAGGCTGTGACGTTGAGAGGAGGGGCGCCGTGATTGGACGATGCCCAAGGTTAGCAATCACACAAGTTTCGGTTTCGGTTTCGGTTCTGTAAAACATAACCAATGGCTTTGTTGGATGGGCATTCTCAATATCTCAGTAATCATCGTACCGCGCTTCTGCCATGTTGTCGGCTGTAAAATGCACAAGATAAGCCTCCCAGGACGGCTTGTAGTCGTAGCATTCACTAGCCGAGACCTACGCAGTGCATGAACGCCCTCCGCGTACCCGCAGACGCCCAAATGTCATGCGCTTTTCCCCCATATTTGGAGCTTGCCTCCCTCATGCCTGTATCGTAAAAAGCGTGTTCGCACCAGGCCAAGGGTCTGTTCATTCTGGCCTGTGCCCACTGCCTGCAAGCAGTCGGTGCTTATGGCAACAGCACGCCAACGAGAACTCGCTAGCGCGCCAGTGCCAGCCTGCGCGCGTTTTGTGAACTAGTTCGTGTAGCCATGAACGTTGCGGCCCCAAAAAAGCTGAACTCAATATAGAAAACATCGGCGGAAAACAAAAAAGTTAACTTACAAAAAAAAAAAAGCACGTACACGCGGGGATTCGAACTCGTGACTCGCAAAACATTTGGGGTGAATTCCCAGCGCCCCAGACTGCTAGGCCACGGAGCGGGACGGGAATGCCTTGCTAATATAGGGTATATATTGTACAACCGGTTTACACTTTTATTTAGTTTTGGCATTTCAAGCCGCTTAGGTGACTATTTGTTGTACTGCGATCGTGCAGTAAGCGTCGCCCGAGTTTCCCACAGTAGCTCACGTCTAGCAATTGCATTTCGTAGACGGAAAAGCGTTCGCAGATGCGTAGTCGTGCTGCTGACCGCTGTGCTTGTTCGCCCAGCGCAAAAAAGTGCTTCCCGCGCCCTAGTTTTACGCTGTACGGTAAAAATATCAGTTGATTTTATTTCCTTAGTACCTATATTGACTTCGCTGACTCTTCTCCCGCCTTCAAGAGGCCTTATATTTTCCTACTGGCGTACCAGTCAGCGAAGCGTCGCATGTGCAGCGCTTGTGTGAAGCGACCTTGACTTGGAGCTAGATACAGTGTACAAACAAACCAAGTAAAGAAAGGCACATTCTTCCATTCACAAACGTGTCCTGGCTTCGTTTCAACTAAGCGAACGAATTGCGACCAAGCAATTTTTTTTAACCTCCTTGATTGCGACGACCCGCCGGCGGCCGGCGGACGAAACGCTGGGCCGACTGACTCTGTCGGCCGGGGAGCCGTGCAGTAGCGCAGCCGTGGCGCAGCCAATTGCCAGCTCATCCCCTCCTGACGTCACACGAAAACGCCGCAGAAAATGGGCGAGCGTAAAGAGAGGAGGACAGCGTTTTCGAATTAGTTTTTCTACTAAATAAAATCGCGTAAACGCGCCTAGAGTGGTCGAAACATGGCCTGGGGACTCCGGACTACAATTTGCGCTAGTAATCCCGCAATGTTTACATATCACTTCAGTGTCCCTTTAAGTTGCAGGGTTTTTCAAGGGAAGTGCTTTTGCGGTGAGCGAAAGGAATGCTTTAAAATCATTCGCGCCTTTTTTTTTCTTCAGGTTTTGTAACCGGCTTGTTGAAAATAGAACTGGTCGTGTTCCCCGAAAATTTTTTTTCTCAGGAAATAATTCGCAAATATTAAGGAGAAATGAAATTCTATCGGTTTGATGGAACAACTGACAAATGTGGTAGGTTTACATAGGCTGGAAAGAGAAACTACTACTTTGCCTAATTAAAACGACTGCTTAGTCCCGCTAGCAATAACACCAGTTTCATTGCACTGTTTAACGCATGAAGAAGTGGCGACTTTCCAGCCAGGTTATAGCTTGTATTCACTTTCGAGGCCTGCGCACAGGCAACCATCTAGCAGGCCACCAGCAGGCAACCAGGCCGCTACTGCATCACCGCTGACGTAGTGTAGCACGAGACGGGGACGTTTTAAAGCAAAGCTTTACTACTTTCGTCCAGCGGTTCCATGGAGGATGCGCAAGTTAACCTTTTGACCGGAGACGCTCTCCCGGCGAAAACACCCCTCGAAGCACATCGCGTGATAAGTGACCACTCTGGACGAAAACATTGAAGGGATCAGTGGCGCCATTCCGCGGACGTGTTACCATCAATAGCTTAATAATTTGAAGCGTCAAGAACGGGTACTTCATATGAATTGGTGTTAGCCAAGGTCCAAAGAGCCTCCGCGCCTGAAACTTGCGTCTCAGAGAACCTCTCTGTCGCCGCCTATCGGTTCAGGGGAGAATTTAGTCATGACAAATACGTCAAAGGTGACATCACATGCAAAAAAAGCTTGACGTCGTGGCAAGACATTTTTCTTGCAACTAATATTCCTTTTTCTAGGTGGACAAAGTAATTTCACGGTTCTGTTGCCATAGAAACCTCAAAGTAATTGCTGTATCCAAACAATTTTGGAAACGGAATTAAAGACGAAATTTGCTTAATTGTCACTCATCGTGTGCAAGCTTTTATCCTGTGCCCTTGTATCTTGGGCGCACGTTTATTTTACGATGCTAACTTGATGGCTTTTTATTTTCGTCGATATTGGCTGCCGACCACGTACGAAGCATCTGCCTTTGAGAAATTTGTTGCTGTTTTTTTGCCAGCTTACATGCACACGGGGATTTCTAAGGAATTTCAGCTTATATGTAAAGCGATGTTCGTGTGGTGCTTATATATCGTTAAATTCAGCATTACTTTATTCTCTGAAGCACAAGACGTAGGCTAAAAAGACCAATGAGTCGTACACTTAGCGTGTATGTGTATGCTTAGAACTTACCTAAGAGAATGCCGATGCTCTTTTTCTTTTCACCAGCTGTAATTATTCGAAGGCAGGGCTCAAATAATTGACCAATTGAGGAATAGACATCTATGGATGTTTTATTGAGGCTTTGGTTTGCCTGTAGTGTGGGCTGCAAACACACCGAAGTCGAAGAGCTGTGTAAAATTGGCTCTTAACTGCACTCCGTACTTGCAGCTGACAAATTTGATTAGAATGGTTTCGAAAAGTTAACGTGCGTTTAACGGAGCGCGTTGGTAAAGTTTACCTGTCTTTTTCGGCTTCTCAGTGTGCGAAATTTATTCCTAGCGTTTACAAACTGGACGTGCTTTCAAAGCGACGATATATCTTATTTACTCTTCACAGTGCAACGCCTGCAGGCCGGGTTCTTTCAATGATTGCCTGGCAAAGTTATGAAGCAAATTGAACCGTTGGCGGGAATGACTGTCACATGTTAGCAACTTTTGTTTATGAAAAGGCGACATTGTTTTATTTCGGAAGAAGCCATATTTCGCCGCATATTTCGAAAAATTGCAGATAAATTTGATGGGCTTTCGGCGCCGGGAACAAGAAGCAGCAGCCACAGTTTTCCATGAACTGCCATTAACAATGTTCTATTATTCAAATGCATCGTACGCAAATGGAGCAGCTTCTTGTCAAAAAACGGGTGAACATACAGATAACATTTTATGGTTTGAATCACCAGTATCGGTAGACATGATTATCGATCAAATAATACGTATTAGTTTAAGTCACAATATCACCAGGTGCCATGGCAGCACACGTGATGCTTTTCTCCAATCTGGCGAACAATTTTGTTGTGCATTCCGTCTCACACAACTGGAAGTCACGATATGTACAGCGTTACCCTGACACCGTCTTGACGGTGATGAACATCCATGCCCACATTCTCAACTCTGTGCGGACGCAGTCACTTTCCTCACGTGGCAATTACGCGTACATGGTTTAGGTGTACAGGAAATGTTCATTTGGTAAATGTTTTACTTTAAAACTTCGACCTCTAGAAACCGAGCTTATGGTATGTAGTTAATACGGAAGTATTTTATTCCGGTGCTTATGCCAGTTTCCCGGTAAGTCAGCATAGAATCATTGGTTTCTCTAAATACTTGGTTTCTTATAACGTGCCTCAGAGAGAGAGAGAAAGAACTCAAAGTGGATGACAAAATGGTCTTTGTTGTGCGTAAAAACTAAAGAAGTGACAGAGAGGGCTGGTGTTAAACAAAACAGAGAAAATTGCCAACCGCGAAATTGCTTTGCAACCTATTTCTAGATTTAGAAGTTGTTTCCTAGACTTCGCCTGGAATAGAAGATAAATTCAAGTTCCTTAACACTATTGGTGCGACCCGCCGTGGTGGCTCAGTGGCTAAGGCGTTGTGCTGCTGAGCACGAGGTCGCGGGTTCGATTCCCGGCCGCGGCGGCCGCTTTTCTGATGGAGGCGAAAAGCAAAAACGCCCGTGTGTACGGGATTTCGACGCACGTTGAAGATCCCCAGGTGGTCAAAATTAATCCGGAGCCCTCCACTACGGCACGCCTCGTCGCCTGCGTTGCGTCGGCACGTTAAACCCTACAATCAATCAAATCAATCAAACAAATCAACACTATTGGTACATAACGTCTGTTGTTTATAATTTTTAAGCCTTCACAAGACCTCTCTCGTTGTAATGCGGGCAGCTACATTGCTGATGTCAATGTATCTTGCAGCAAAAACGAGCATTCGCACAGAATCTCCAAGTACCGTTTATGTCTTAAAAACAAAATGCGAAACATGTAATTTTAATTTCGAGAAACTACCGCAACACAAGTGGCTACTTACGCTTAGCTTGCTTGGGGCTGTCGGGACCTGAAAGTTTTCGCGGAATGCTTACACTGATTCAGGCAGGCTCTTAGATATGCTTTCACACTATTGTACATGCCGATCACCGCGCCGCAGTGTTAAATTTTTCGTAAAGGAGATTTTCTTGAAAATGAAAACAGTATTTTTCTACCTTGTCTACCTTTTCAACCCGTACCTTTCTACCTTCTTTTGGTACCTTGCTTGGGCTGGAACTTTCGAAAAGCGTTAACAGACGGTCCGAGGTCAGCACAAGTTTTACCCCACGAAATAGAAAAAAAATTGACCCAGCTTGCACTAGTGGTGCGAGACTGTTTCTATAGAAACAGCAGAGCTGGCGACCCCTCTCCCTTCGTCGGAGGTCTGGCTGTTGTACCTCGCATGGATTTCCTAACTTTCCGGTGAAAGTTCTTCATGACTGGCAGGCCCGCTTAGTTTTAGCCAGAGCCTTTCACATCTCTCCCAACGTTGACCGCGTTAGCCTGCACTAGAACCCGCGGCAACCGGGTTCACGACCTCGGCGTATGCAGCGCGGACTTGGCGTCTGTGCTCCGCAATTCAGACGCCAACGCACGTGAGCTGGCGAGTGGGAGAGCACGCGAGAAATCACGCTACGGAAAAGTGGGCAGAGTATTCTTTAAGGTCGAGTTAGCCGACGCCGGGGGCTCCTCACGGGGCTCACATTCACGAGCGCTCGTTATTTTTTCTTGGTATTTTTTGCGAGCTCCTCAAGTGATGCAAGCTCACTAGGCTCGCGATCACGTCACCATGGCTTTTTTCGTGGCATTTTTTCTGGTAACGCTATAGGCGGGACTTTAACCTTAAACAACTCTGCTGCTGAAATATTTTTACGCGAACATTAAAATGGCAATTTTGAAATAAGTACTGCGAAGTCTAAGGGAATAAACTATAAGGAGTGCTGGTCGATTCATCATTCCATCCCCACCACTTGCTGAACCCGGGGTGGCAACCAACGCAGTTTTGGTGGCATCCTCTATCGGCACTTTGTACTAAATAAAACCGTGTCGTAGTTTTGCAAATGTCCAGCAACTCACTTATCATGACGCTTCTTCTTGGTTTCCCGGCTGTACCAGGTCAAAAAATATAAGAAAACATGCAGTGATCACAGTTTTTCTGTAAAACATCACAAAAAGAAACACTTGAACTACAGGCTTCAACAATTTCAGATTTGTACCTGTTATGAGACATGAGCCGGCGAATTATGTTTTTGTTGATACGAAACAACAGATTACCACCAATACATTCATTTATTTCTTTACTTCTTTATTATACCTTCCACAGGTGGAAGAGCATTTCTGAAGGAGGTGAAAAAAATAAGTTAATAACAGGGGATAATAAAACTAAAAGTACGCGCAGTAAGTCATAATGATGATTACAATACTGCAAGCGAAAAGAAACACGCGTAGAAAATCCCGCACCAGCTGATACGCGGGAAATATTTACGAATCTCCAAAATACCTCGAGAGGCAAAACACAGTAAGGCCATAACTACAAAGACACCGATGTTCCGCATATATGCACGCTTACTCCAAAAATACGTTTAGAGTCATACAAAGGCACACCAATACGAACTACAAGGCCGAAATGAGAGCAAAAAGAATTGAAAAAACAGGTAGCATTATTCTAGAGAAAGTGACAAAGCTAAGGAAGCGTGGTGTTATGAAAGGACTACCAGATCTATGGAAAAAAACTACCAACCTATGGTATTTTATTCTCCCCGCAAAAGTTAAAATTTCGTAGTTTTGTGTGAGTGGAATGATTTGCTCGACTTGGTGCTTTTTCTTGCTGGAGTCCCAAAAATGTGGGATAGGTGGATTACAAGGTCGAAGATAAAAAAGCCAACAGATGGCTGCAACGTGGAACAGCACGTGTATTGGTGTAAAGTATACAGGCAGGTCTCACGGATCTGAGTTTGACACATTCTTGGTAACATTAGTGTAGTTCCGACTCAACAACGTTGTGTCTAAGACGATAATATTTTTCTCTGACTGTAAAAGCTAAACATTTGTTCTATCCGCTTGTTTGGCAACTGAAAAAAGAAAAGTGAACAGCCAGAAACAAAATTGCCGCGATCAGTGGTGTGAACCATCACCACGACGTGTGCGGGGAAAATTACCCCATGACCCATTAAACCAACCACGGCAGATTAATGCCGAGCGCCATTATGCCGCAGACTCTGGCGATAGCCGAGATGGTTCTGAATGCACTGCCGCCTTCGATCAAGTGTAAAGGGGTTGTGGCAATCCGGGAGCTTACTAAGAGATGCATTCAAGACACAAAATTCCCTTCTGGTGTTTTTCGACCAGAGCAACGTTTCACGTCCTTGCGAGAGCAGCGGTCTCGTTTGTCGCGCAAGAAAGAAAACTTTGTGAGGAAGGAACTCGAACAGAGTGCAATGATGCTTCGTTCCACGTTGATTCTCACCTCTGCGTGCAATTTGTCAACTTGGAACCTTCGCACTACGTTAACACCAGTTCAACCGAATCTTAAGGGGACCCTGAAATACTTTTTTCAAACTTTTATTTTAAACAATAATTGCTTTCAGAATGTATTAAACCGACACATCTAGTACTTAGAATAGAGGATCACAAAGTACCCTAGCCGAAAATTACAGCGCTATGCCACTCAGATAACTTAGAAACGTGCTCAAAAACGTCTTCTCTTTCCAGATCTTGGCGTTCTTCCACTGCTCTAATTACGTCATAACAGCGACGTAGCGGCGATTGGCCGGCTTTCCTTCAGTAGCACCAATCAACACCCTCGATAGCCAGTTCGAAAAATCGCCACAAAAGCAAAGCAGAAATGGCAGGCGCTACTGGTGGGACGAGCAAATCACGCAGTGCCCCTTAATTCTGGCGATATCTATAGCTTTCCGAATGCTTCAGACACGAAGGAAAGAGTCAGAGCGTTTATCGAAAGCGTTGCAGGGTCCCTTTAAACGCTTCTTGAAATTTCTGTCCTGGATCTCCCAACCTCTAACGTCCGGGGAAAGTTCAAATTAGTGCTGGAAAAGACGAAAAAAGGGCGTGGAAGCTGAGAACTCACGAGACGTGGTGGATGCAGCTTTAAAGAAAGAAAGAAACAAGCGAGTAAGACACCTTGAGTTTTCAATTTGTGGGTTTCGAGAAAAGCTCAAAGAATTGGAGGCAGAAAAGGCGTTGTAGAAAACTTACGAGAAGTTACGGACGCAGCTTTAGAAAAGAAACAAAGAAATGAGAAATTCATTTTCTGTCCTTTTTTTCCTATCCGTAATCCATATACTCATACAATGCGAGGCATTTGAAATAACACGACACAAACACTTTGCACAACTAAACAGACAACACAATCCACTACACCCATCGTACTTTTTAGGGGACGACCCCATAATCACCCACAAGCGTACCTTTAAGTTTCGTAGGGATGTCAAGTTTTTACACCTTATTACTTACCATGCATCTTGAAACCCAGGCCCCTTACACCAGTCATCTTCATTGCCTTTTATGTCATTTCACGTATATTTTTAGTTAAATGTTTAATATTTACTATCACCTCGTCCTCCTAAAACAGCTTTTCCTTGGCGCTCTTTGCCCTTAGTCAGCCTTGCGACATAAAAGCCCAGCCATCATCGTCATCATCTGTCCTTCATTTTTAAACTTGTGATGAACAGTGTGCAACACCCTTGTCTACTACAGCGACTTCAACTTTATCTAGTTGCCTCCGAGAACAGCGGGCACCAACGTTTTACAAATACATTGACGACAAAAGTAGGGGGCTATGACTTCAGAACGTCGCAGTAGTTTTCCTAGAATCCTTTAAGCGCGAGGAAGGTTAAGGCTAGAAGCACGAAAGCTGTGTTACAGGCAAGTGTGTTGTCTTCTCTACGAGTCTTGTTCGAATTGCTGTGGGGAAAAACATGGCACAAAACCGGAGATGCGGCAGATGTGTCTTCAAAAAAGAAACAAGCGAGTATAAAAACACAGCTTTTGTTCTGATCTTTCGAACTTGCGATGATGGAAAAACAGGAAAAAGACACCGGTAGAAAACTTACGAGATGTGATGGACGCAGCTTTAGGAAAAGAAACAAGCACGCAAGATATTCATTTTAGAGCAAAAGCTCTGTTACTACTTAAAGAAAAAAAGTGAATATAAAAACAAAGTTTTTGTTCTTGTATTTCAAACTTGCGATGATTGGAAAAAGTTTAGTCTTGAAGGAAAAAGATACCGGTAGCAAACTTACGAGACTTGATGGACGCAGCTTTAAGAAAAGAAATAAGCATGTAAGATATTCATTTTAGAACGAAAGATCTGTTACTTCAGGCACAAACCCCGAAAATCGCCTCGTACCGTATATTTCTAGTGGCCTCTATTTCACCTTCTATCTCAGCCAAGGTGAAGCCGTGCCTCTATGGTTGCGCCGAGTGAAAGCGTCTAATCGGTCGTTCGTTAGAAGATCAGAAGGTGCGCAGAGGTACAGTGGGAAAGAGTAAGGGCTCAACCATCAGAAAATTATTCAAGGAGTCGCTGGCTGTATCCATGTTCACTGTGCGTTCACAACTACCACGGCGACTGCGTCGAGCAAGGTATTTGTGTTGTCTTGCGGTGGAATCGTGTGCCTGTTCTCTGCACGGTCTCGGCGTGAATACCGAGTTGTCGCTCTTCAACCTCAGTCACAGCCGATTCTTTACGTGCGACGATGGCGTCGCTTCCCTGGTTTCTATTTTTGAAGAACAGCTGTCGAAAAATTGTGGGCGAATTCCCCTGGCATGCAGTGAGCCAAGCATATACGACTTCATAGCTGCCTGTAACGGCGCCCATAGACCCCCGTCCGCAAATATATAATCCGTGATTATGATGATGACGATGATGATAATGATGATGACTAAACGCTTCTGCTTTGGTGATGGCAGCTGGATGCAACCTCGGCTGTGGAAGTTACGTTACGTCTCTACGGCTAACTATATTTTTCTCCAAGGCATCCTGTACTGAGGACACCTCCCACGGAGAAAGGCTCGGAGCTCGGGGTTGCTGTTGTGTAAAGTTTATTCCCTCACTCACTCCGAATCGACTCATATTTCGTTTTAGAGCATTCCCCGGATTAACTATAATTGTGACGAACCTCGATCGGCCCTTTCCCTGCTTTCACCACCAATACTCTGAACTTTTGCCGATGCCTACAGGGGACCAGTCGACCCTCCCCATATTTCAAGCTGGATGGATACTTTGGCGTTGTATGCCCGTCTGCTAAATTGTTCCGCATCTTTCCCGCAGTATGCACATGCGTCCACTCGTGGCGAGTATGTGTCAACACCTACATGTCTGTCGTGGTCATCAAGCAACCATTCGGGCCTCAAAAAGTTACGCATTCTCGTTAGTGAAATTGTAAGTATTGCCATTCTTCATTCCTTGTTTGCCTGATTTATTGACACCCAATGACGTCTTCGTATCCATCCTTTCTGCCTTCATACCCGTCTCCGCTTTCTTCGTTCTTTCTAATTTCTCCGATTCGTTCACTCGCCCCATTGGTTTTCTACTTTGCCGTTAGAGTTTTTGTGCTCGGCTGCCTTGGAGTGCCCTGGCTCTTACGACCTGCGCACCCTCCCTGCCCATTCGCTCCCATCCAAGCTTCTACGCCTCTCCTGAAAAAGTAGTTTTTCTTGTGCTTTCCTGGCGGCAAACGAAGCCTAGCCCATGTCACTTTTGTTACGATTCAGCCGGCCGCTTCCCTGTGCAGGCGTGATACAAGTTTGGGGTAGTGCGGTGAAGTTACCGTGTTCTGCAGGAAAGCCGTCATTTCTCAAACAAGTTACCACAAGCGGGGTCGTGTTGAGACTTGACTTTACGAACGCACTCCGCTCGCGGATATCTTTCCCCTCTCTCAGACAACGTGCACTGGCTATCACGAGACCGCGAAAGGGTGCATTTGTACTTTGTTCGAGGCGTGCGGAAAGCGCTAAAAGACAGCTCAAGCGTTGACACTTCCGTGTAAAAATTTCGCCTTTCCGGTTGCTCGTACCAGTCGACATTGGGGGCTGAACTGAGAGCGCCGCTCAGTCCTTCGACTCCATGCTGCTCTTGTATTATCACTGTTAATCTCTCGCTATGCAGTAAGGCAGTAATCCAACTGCCCTTACATGACGGAGGTGACGGAACTGGGTACCCTGAAACTTCCTAGCGCATTACCGGCCGACCGCCTTCTGATTCCCTTTCAGTCCCAGCAGCATCTGTGATTTTAGGCAGACTACGATATTAGAGAATGTCAGCGCCAGCACCCCTAGCCCTATCCACATATCTCATACTGCAGCATTCTTATTGTACTTCCATAGACTCTTATGTTTCCCATTACAGCTCCCCTTTGTCTTAATGTGTTTTCCATGGACATTTAGGCAACAGTTCCTTTCGTTAGGCTAAATAGCCAAGTATTTATGCTGCTTTACTACCGGTATGGCTTCCTGTTGAATCCATACTAGCGTGGTATTTGCTTTATCGTTAAGCACCACGACCCCTGATTTCTGTGGAATAAATCTTAGGCCTAGATAAAACGTTCTTCACCACAGATTTGGGAGGGTTTCGGTAAGCCTTCCGGATTACCTGCTAGTAGCGTCATGTCGTCCGTTCATATCTCTACGGCAATTCGTTGCTCCAAAAGTCTTCACTGCTTCGATAAGTCAGAGCCAATCTTACCCTCTTCCTATCATCTTACCATTATTTTACGCAAAGCGCAAAATCTGCTAGCGCCATCACAACTTTTTGCAAAACAGAAACGAAGGGGAGAAAACTTAAGATATCTTCCGGGCGCAGCTTTAAGATAACAAACAAGCAAATAAAAGACACTTCTTTGAACACCTGTAGCTCGTGTAGCTTCCCTGATCTTAAATGTTGCGATCAAACCGTTAAAAATTCTCCGCAAATTCTCTTGGCCCTTATGATGCAACACACCCCCATCCATGTCCAACCGAGCGGCGATTTTGATCCTCATCCTCAACGGCAAGACGCGAGAAATCGGCTGGCGCCACCATTTATTCCAGGAACAGGGAAGTAAAAACTCACGAGATTCGGCGGATCCAGCTTTAAGGAAAATAAACAGGCAAATGAGCAATTGAATCTCGACCGTCTATGCTCGTATATTTTCCCTACTGCGAAGAAACTGTGAGCAAATGCCATCGGCACGCTAATGCAAAGCTCCTTCGAGGGGTGATTGTCGATCCCCATCCGGACCTGCCTACCCTTGCGAAATTGCTGAGCATCACCAGTTATTCCCGGAACAATATAGGAAACAAACTTACGAGATTTGGCGGATGCAGCTTAAAGAGAAAAAATACAAGGAAATGAGACACCCAGTCTTAAAGCGCGATGCTCGTCTACTTCCCTAATAACAGTGCTCCCCAGCCGCCTAAAAAGTCTCCGCAATCTCAGCGAAACTAGCCGTGGTTCTCCTAACTACGCACGAAGGAGTTCCCCGCCGGTCGCATGGCCACGCTCTGCTTCTGGCCTCACGTTACCTCTCCTTACACTAGTGGAGCTAAAAGTACCCCACAAGGTTCGGTTGTCTCCACCTGCTAATTAATATTGCCATCCTCTATTTCGCCAACTTGCTGCATCATTAATACTCACCATGCTTTCTACGCGGGCAATGTCACCTCACGGACCACTACTGGCTCGCGTGGCGAAAAAAACGGGATACCGTCCAACCGGCCGTTGACAGCCCCGTACGCTATCTCCACCAACGTGGCGTCCCCTGTGAATTTTCTGAATTGGTACTGCTAAACTCCAGGGCACGCCCGCGGAGCATACCGTCTTCCTCAACACTTAGTCCCCAAGTCTACCTGCGATTTCAGCTCATCTCTGTGGAATGTGTTCTCCTGGTATTCGTCTTGCCCCTGCACCAAGATTGGTTAATGTGCAACCTCCTCCTCCAACTCCCTCAGGCCATCAAACAACTCACCCATGTTACGCACCACATGCGAACACATCGTCTTGTACTCAAAGAATGCGGTTCCTGCAAGCTCGTGCAAGCCGTCGTCAACACTCGCCACACCTATGCTACACTGTGCGCCTTTCTTCGCCCGTCAAAGCATTAAAAGTTAGTCACTCTCATTCTAAACACCTACAGAGCCGTCCCTGACCTCCTGGTATATACATCTACCGAACGCGTTTTCAGCCTGGGAGGCACAATGCACGGCCCACCTACAGCACCTTACGCTCACTAGAGCAAGGAAGGCACCCTGGCACACGTCATAGCCGAGTGCACTCACCTCAAGAACCCCCCACCACCCCTTCCCCCCAACTTCCCCAACCCCAATCCCCGAAAGCGACGGGAGACCTTGTTGTCCAGCCCGACCTGACGACCCAGCTCGCGCTGGCTGTCAGGGGTCAGGAGCTGCTGGATGCATATGGGACCCGCGAACAGGGTTCCACTCCATCTGGTGCCTGCGTGCACTAACCACTTAATGGGCTCTATTAAAGTTGATTCTCTCTCTCTCTTCTCTCCTCTCTCTCTCTCTCTCTCTCTCTCTCTCTCTCTCTCTCTCTCTCTCTCTCTCTCTCTCTCTCTCTCTCTCTCTCTCTCTCTCTCTCAGCCGGCCGCGTAGCACTTCACAACCTGGGAGAGTGACCTCCCGATTCGCTGCCGCCATTGCATCACCACAACATCAAGATCTCTCCAATAACAAACATATTAACCCCAGTTACAACCAACCACGCACGCCGCCCGAATCTTTCTCTTTAACGCGCTCTATGGAACATCCGCACTCCCACTACGCCAACGTGTCTCATCTGCCCCTCTCATTTCTCCACCTCGCAGTGGCGGTCACCTCAGTCTATGTACGTACGCCAGAATACTCCCGTTAATAAGACTCACCCTAAACGACCGAAGCGCTCCCTATCCCTCATGCCATAACCACAGTCCATACCACTTTGCGTTCTACCATGTCAACAGACTCCCAGCACGCCTTCCGTCTATCCTGTGTGGTCACGCTTCCATAACCCACAAGAGGGATTGTGCAATCATCGCTACCTTCACTCCTTCTCGCCACTATCTGGTTACACGTCATTCACGATTGGTAGGAAAGGACGTGGCCCAGATAGACTCGTCCACCGAACACACCGTCTCCCCTTCCGACAGAACACTCCAATTGAGCCTACGTACTGTGTTATTCTTGCACACTATCTCCAAACTCGCCAATAGTTTCTTTTCCCGTATCCGTATCTAACCAGTCATGACAAAAGAGACGATTTTATGTTGTCATCCCATGAGAATACATTCCCTGCAACTTCTTGCGCAGAGTGGCCCGGCATTATTGGGTTTGACAACGATATGTTGTCATTTTTCCCATTGAAAGAAGATGGTTTTTCTACTGGATGTCACCTTCACGTGACGTTAATGACAGATACATAGACAAGGAGTAATTTTAGCTTGTATGCCTGCACCAAAAGCGGTCGCCAAATGTCTGGCCACGGTAGTACTCAAAGCTTTTCTGTAAACAAACAAATAGACTAAACACACAATAAAGGGTGCGATCTTTTATGCTGATAGGAACTAAACAATCTTTTTTTTTTTTTTGGTCCAGCCAATGTCATCCTTTCTCACCTTTGTCTGATAAAAGTGCTCGAACAAACATGATCCTGGAACAAGCCACCCAACCTAATCATAATTTCGAGGCTTCATATAAATAAGTCATAGTTTTCCTAATATTGGGGTAAAGATGATTGTCTGGTAGGAAATATTTCCTCAATTTGTTTATTCCACTCGTATGGCTCGTTCCTCTAATTACCTGCATCACTGGGGCTCCTGGCGTCTTTGTCTTTCCTGGCCTTGTCGCCGTGCTTGTGCGCAAGTTTTCCCTTGTGCTTCATCTTCTCGCCTTTCTCCTTCGCCAACAGGCCCTTCTCCTTCGGCTTCTCCTTTGGATTCGCCTTCTCTGGCTGTGGTGGCGAGCGGGCACCTTTTAAACGCAAACGGAAACCACCAACACGAAACAGGTCAAGAGCATTGTAACCACACAGCGTATACGATAAAATTTCTCGGGGCAATTAGGTACGCTTACGTGCTTTTATGGCGAAAGCTAGATGGCTTCCAATCGCGATACTGACAGCTACATCAACTGTGCGTCTTTTCTTTCCTTGTTTTCATCTTTCGGTGCTAATTACACTGACAGGCAGGCTCAGAACCAGAATCAAAGTTCTCCGTGGCCTGGCTGCACCTGTTCTAAGTGTGTGCCGTCACTTTCACCTGTCACGTAGAACGCACTGGGCTAACTTGCGCCGCTGGTAACGTGCTCAGACAGAGCCGTGGTGAAACGCTCAGCTCACCCTCTGGAAACCCGGGCTCGATCCCCATACGAACACAGGTGCGTTTCTTTATTTACTCTTCACTGCGAGGCCGTTATTTGTACCGGACAACAACAACACCGCCAGTTGTTTGCACAATGCGGCATAAGGTTCGCGAAGCCGCCTGTGTGCACAAACTAAGGAAAAAAATAAGGAAACATTACATGCCAGATTTTTTAATGCTCTCCGAAACGATTTATATGTGTAAAAACACGAAGAAAAATGTTTAAGAAAATTCGACAATATTGTTTCTCAGCTAAGATAAATTGATGACGGATTGTATTATTTGTGCTGTCTAAAAGTACGTTTTGATTGTTTATGTTGTGTAGCGATGCATACTTCTGCTATGTGATTTTCAAGCAAGAAGTATTTGTCATGTTAAAATTTGTGAGTGTGCTTATTCTCTTTTGTGTATGTTCACACCAATTTCCTAGAAAGCCAACATGCAATCAGTGCTTAGGCAGAGCAGAGAAAAAACTATGTGAAACAGAAGAGAATAAAGCTGAATGAATGAATGAATGAATGAATGAATGAATGAATGAATGAATGAATGAATGAATGAATGAAATGAATGAATGAACTTAGGCTTTCGCCTAAAAACCTTCATGCGTGCGTGGTCGTTATTGTTAAGTGTAAAAAAACCTGCATCCCGTTCGCTTCGCTTAAAAGTACTATAATTGCCGCGGCTAATGGCCTCACGGTATGCTATACGTGGGTGCATGTTAAGTAGGGCAATAGCCCATGTAGTGTGTCACTCCGCCGAAGCGGCGAACCCGGATGTTAACACGCGCTGGCGCGTTTTAGAAGGAGATGGCGCCTAATATGTAACATCGTTTGCTTTTTCCCACCTAGTTCGTTTGTCATCGCTGCAGTAATTTATAAGCATATTAAGCTCGAAAAATCGCACTAATGACTCATGTCACGTTCAGAATATTCGCAGTAACGCACTCTTAGCGTCCCGCGCGCAGGAAAAGTCAGCCGGATGTGGTGGTGAGGCGCAGAGCAAGTTCCGGTGATAATTTGACGACGTTTGTTCGTAAATACACAGTGCCATTGAATTGTGAAAGCGCAGAATGACCATTATGGGTTACGTTCTTGGACATTAAAGGGGCATATGACAACGTAAACAGAACTACGATGGAGAATGCTGAAACTCCAGGGATTAGATGAGTTATACAGTTTCTAATAGCGATTTATAAAGATAACAGACTGCAGCTGACATGGGAAGGACGTAAATGCGCACAGTCGGTCAGCACTCATCGGTGGCCGACACAGGGATTCCCTTTTAGCCCAATACTATTCAAGCTTTACATGGTAGGGCTAGAAAAGAAGCTGGAAGAAAGTAAATTATGGCTCAACCTAACGCATATGAGGCAAGGGGAAGTTGCACAACAGCATATTCCAGCGAATTTTATACGCAGGCGACATGTTCTTTTAGCTGATAACCAGTGCGATACGCAACGACTTATAAATATTAGTGGCCAGGAAGCCACAGACCTCGGGGGGTTAAATTTGAGCACTGAAAATAAGAAAAAAAAATGGTTTTCAGTGACACTAGCACTGACGCAGTTCCAACTAAGCATGGCGAATTGAAGCATAATTACAAGGAAGTGTAGAACTCTTTACAGTGAAGCATAGAACCCTGTGGGAGTTTAAAAATATTAAGTAGTCGAAAGGAGTGACGGTTCCGAGTCTCACCATCGCGAATGCAGTGCTCTGTTTAAAATGAGGCGCTCTATCATGCCTTGAAGTAAAGCAGAAAACGGTAGGCCGTTTCGCCTTGGGAGCACGTGGTATAAGAACTAACGAAGCAGTGCAGGGAGATATGGGAAGGGCGTCGTTTGAAGTTCGATAAGCTCAGATTAAGATATGCTTTGAGGGGAGGTTGAGGGAAATGAATCCACGTAGGTGGACCGTTAAAGGTTTTAGGTACCTGTACATGAAAAGCGTGGGCACGCAGTGGATAAGGAAGACTAGAAGGCTGGCGATGAAATACGGAAAGAAAAGTGGAGAATCAAAGACATTCAATGCAATAAAAACAGAATCAAGGCAGATAGAAACATAAATGGAGAGAAAAAATGGAAGCTAAAAGATCGTTACAGATGTACAGGACCGAAAAATTGGACATCAGAAAGGAAAACTTCAACGATAATTCCAAGGTCATGCTTTGCGTTTTAAGGCTAGAGAAGGTTGCTTGAGAACCAAGAGCTTTTTGAGGAAGTATAGAAAAAATGATGGGGTATGAGCAGTCTACGGAAAAGACACAAACTATTCGGAACATAGTGTTGGAATGGGAGTGCATCCATCCAAATTCATATGAGTGAAATATTCAGCTTCCAGAAGCCCTAGGATTGAAGGGTTGCACAGATGGAATGAACTGTGACTAAAAGAAAATTAGAATGCTGGTTGGCGAAAATCAGAGAGGGGAATATTGCCTAGGACAGCTACTACTTGTAACAGAAAAGAAGTATTTTGAGCCTGCCGGAAGTGCATTTCTAGAATTAAGCGAAGAGTATAAAAGATAGATATATAGTTTCTTTGGTAAGATGACACGTCACGACCCCGTTACAAAGGGGATATCATTAGCAATCATCACTCTGTCGTCGTCATCGTCGTTGTCGTTATTAAGTTGTTCCCTTGTAAGGACGACACCGCTTGCCCTTTCGGAAGCCTCTTTCAGGCGTCGTACCCGTCGTTACGTAGCGCCTTTGGGCACGGTTTAGTTTTTTACGGATGGGGGGGGAAGCGGGGGGGGGGGTAACTCGAGTGGTGATCCGGGGACAGTCCGTAAAGGCGGTTGGGAGGGAACTCCTCTGCCCTATTAACCAAACGACATCTTTCGTTATAAATAGACGCCACATTAGCGGGAACTCTCATGTTAACAAGAAAGCCTCCAGTTCCGTTTCTCTATCATGTACTTCACTGTTTTGAACGGTAATCAATTCATAGATATTCGGCCCCCATGTCACCTCGTTCATTTCGTTATTCTTTTCATAGTGAATTTCACCTCCGGAAGCAAAGCGTGGGGTAATGGTGTTGAACTAGGAATAAACGAAAAGGTCCACTTTAGAACAAGCTAGTTAGGTAGTTTCGCCAATCCGTTGTTCCCCCAAGATCACCTCCTTTCGAGCCCACATAGCTAAACATGAGAGAACCCATTTTGTATTCTCCAAAATCTATCTCAGGGTTACCTAACTGCATAAACATTCCCCTTCATTTTACAACACTACACAAACTGCGACTGCTGCTACCTAGACCTTAAAAAACTTCAAGGTATGTTTTATAGACCCTCCAGAAACATAAACATCGAAAATGTGCTAAGGTTGGGAGCGAGTACTGATATTAACCATTTACAACCGTAGAAAAGGCGCCAAAGACGCTTTTGCAAGGCATGTAAAGACAACGTGACCACTAAAGGGAACGAGCCAATCATGGTGCGGTATGCTGACATGCTCGCTGTGGCAGAAAAGCACGCGACAGGAAAAGAATAAATCCAGTTCCAGTGTGAAATCTGCTGAAACCGTGCAGCTGTGGTTCTCTTGCGTAAGCTCGAACGTCAACTGGCACTCGCCCGATAATCGCAGCGCCGCCGCCACGCAAATTCTGCGGTGCGCGCAAAAGAAGCGGCAGCTAAACGTCAGCAAGGGAAGGCGCCCTCTGCTGGCGGGAGGAAGAGGAAACCGCCCCTGCGAAACAACTACGCCTTTTATCGGTGGGTCTGGCAAACGGTTTCTGCGAGCCCGCCGGCGGGTATTGGAACCTGATCGCACACACCTGCGTGATGCAGGACCTTCAGCTGACTTACGAAAGGGTTCGACCTAGCGTCACTGAATAAAGGCCTTTAGAGCACCGGCACTTTTTTCTCTCAATGTTTTGTGCCGCCTGGATTTTCATTGGTCGGTTGGCACCACGTGATATTTGTTTACATATGGGTGCAGCCATTTTGTTTCTGGGCGCCGCTCTCTCTCTCTCTCTCTCTCTCTCTCCTCTCTCTCTCTCTCTGCGGCGGGTACACAAGAGCGGCCGGTCACACTCTGCCCGTCACAACCGGGGCGGCGGGTTTTGTTGGGAGAGATGGCAACACTGCCAGCCAGAAACAAAATGGCCCCCAGACGCTTCCGGGTCACGGCCCGGGTGAAGGAAAGTGGCGGTACTCTTAAGCCTAGCTTATTAAGTGACGCTAGCTCGACCTACAACAGCTCTGCCATCAAAACTAGAGACGGTGCCCTGCCTATGAGATTCACGGGCACTAATACGACGCAGGCTATCCGCACTGTACCGCAAGTATATGCTTCCCGCATAAGTTGCTCTTCTAGCTGACAAAAGTCCGTGCTTCGTAAGATGAGGTGTATCATCGGCTACAGTGAAACATCCTGCGCTGACATGCCTCTAGGGCGACGACGTAACATTGGCGGTGATTGTTTTGCACGACTTACCCTTCATAGGTGAGGTCATGGCAAAGGAAGTATTGCTTCGGTTGGAGCTCAAACACCGGCTGGGCGCAGACTTCCTTGCCGACTTTTTCCTCGTACACCCGTAATATCTGCACTTCTTCTTCCTTCCACTGAATGACCGATATTCAGAAGTGCACGCACTCTGCAGCTCCAAGTAGCTCATTAATTGTGTACGTTTTAAATAACAGCACGTGGCCCTGGAAAAAAAATCGTTAAAGGGGTCATCAAAACAAACTAAAATTTCGTTAAGTTTAAAAGAACTCGCCTCTGATAACTGCATGAGTGCGTCGTCGTCTTTGCGGAAATGTCCTTGACATCGTCTTCTCCAACTTGACCTCCTTAGACCTTAAACACGCTCGAGAAGCCCTTGTTCCGGTCGACCCGTGGCATGAACCATTCACTGTCACGTCTTACTACCGGTTGCCTATGAGCGGCGCATGGAGACCCCATTCTTTGATTTTCCCCGTGGCGATTACAATGCCTCTACATAACGCTCCAGGAGACGAATTGGGAGCCAGTCTACACATCGCATAATGCAGACGCAGCGGTGCAGCTGCTCACAAAAATTGTCCAAAAAGCAATGGACGAGCATATACCAAAAAAGTCTAAGCGCCCTCATCAATTCCCTTTCTGGTTCAGCAAAGAACTCCGCAGCGCGCTGCGCAGTAAGCGTCGATTCCACAAACTAAGGAAAGCTAAAACGACACGTCCGCCGACACTAACTTCAAAAAACAGCGCTCACTTGTGAAAGTGCTGCTCGCTCGCGACAAAAAACATTTTTCGGACTTCACAGAATCTTCGCTTACCCGATCCCCGAGCGACTTCTGGCGGATATTTAGCACGCGCACAAGAAAGGCCCCTGAGCGGATTACTCTGCAGGATGGCGACACCATCGTTTCCGACCCAGCCAGCATTGTTGAAATATTCACAAAACACTTCTCGTCCGCGTACTCCCTCGTCACGCGACAGCGGCTTCCCGCTTCGGCTCGCGCAGATAGGTGATGTCATACACACGCCCAACATAACCGTTGAGGATGTCACGGCTGCTATCCGCAGCCTACCTTCGAAGAATCCTCAGGCCATGATAACATCCCATGCTCATTGTAAAAGGCTGCTCTGCCATTTTCGCGCCGTTGCTCTGCCACATTTATTGTCTCTCGCTTGAAGAGCGGCACTTTCCGACAAATTGGAAACCCGGCGTTGTTTTTCCTCTCCATAAGTCCGGAAATGCGTCGGTGCCTGGGAACTACCGACCAATATCTCTCCTTTGTTCTTTCTCAAAAGTTTTCGAAAAAGTAGTACACCGTTATCTCTTGTCCAAAATCCGGCCCCTCATTCATAGTAATCAGCACGGTTTTATACCTGCCCGGTCCGTCGAATCAAACCTTGCCTGCTTTCTGAGTGACGCCAGCAAGTACATACTTTCACGTCAACAAATGGATGCCATCTACTTCGACTGCAGCAAGGCCTTCGACCGCGTAAACCATGATTTGCTCCTTCGCAAACTGTCTTCTTATGGCTTGGCTCCTGCTTTCTGCGAGTGGTTTGCAACCTACCTCAAACAGAGAACAAACTTTGTTCAGTACGCTGGTGCTAAGTCTCGCAGCTTCACTGTACCGTCCGGGGTCCCCAGGGCTCTATTCTCGGTCCTTTATTGTTTAACTTATTTGTGAATGATGTGCAGTTAATTATAAAGCATTCATCTCTATTGCAGTTTGCAGACGACATGAAACTCTATCGCGCAGTGGGATCACAGGCGGACTGCGCCCAGCTTCAACGCGACGTACAAGCAATCTCCCTCTGGTGCAAAACTAACTACTTAGATTTGAATCCATTGAAGACCGTTACAATTTCATACACTCGAAAAACCTCTCCTTTAACCTTCCCATACCACCTCGACTCTCTGACGATAAGAAGAGTAAGCGAAACACGTGATTTGGGCGTTCTGATGGATTCGAAACTACGATTCACACCGCATGTAAACTACCTCGCACGCTCATCTCTTCGGACTTTGGGCGCTATCTCTCGTGCAACCAGGGACTTCTCAGGAGGTTCGTGTTTCCTTGCTCTGTACAAAGCCCTTGTACTCCCAAAGCTGGAGTTTGCATCGGCAGTCTGGAACTGCATGAGTGCGTCGTCGTCTTTGCGCTTGGAAAGGGTACAGAAAAGGTTCGCCGCGCATCTTCTCTCGCCGCTACACCCTACACGAGAATACGCTTACAAGGATGTCATCAAGCGGCTGAAGCTCGAAGAACTGCAATCTAGACGCACAAACCGCGATTAGTGTTTTTGTTCAAGTGTATCCACTCCAGATTCGACAGCCCGAAATTAGTGAGCTCTGTTCGGCTAAGGGCACCAATTCGAGCTCTCCGCCCCCACCTTTGCTTTGATGTGACCACCTCAGAGATGCTGTCTCCAGTGTGCCGTGTGCAACGTGTGTACAATGATGACTTTCGTGCATCTTTGGACGTCTTCTCCGGCAATGTTAACTCTTTTAAACGCGCCCTGAAAAATGCATGCATTTGAAGCCGCTGTTGCCCATTCAGTATGGTATAGAAGTTATCTCGTGTTCGTGTTTTCCGTTCCCTTCCCATTTTCTACAATTGCACCGTTTGCCGTACACATACTCCCGTGCACCTATGTATGTGTGTCCGCAGGTGTGTGTGCATGCATGCACGTGCGCATTTGCCTGCACTTGTTCACCTTCACATGTACCCGCGTGGGCATGCGTGTATGTATGTTTTGTTTGCACTCACGAGCGTATGTGCCGTGCATACATATAAATTTTGCTTTATATGTACTTATTACCAGTATCCACGTTCCCCAGTAAGTTACGACGGTGGATTGTACTGAACTTGCGTGTATGCCAATGTACTTTGTAGTATACCTTGTCACAAGCCCTGTCTCAGCGAGTGCTAATGTACCTGACTGTAATCTCAATTCCTTAAATGTATATTTTGTGTGTGTGTGCGTGTGCGTGTGGCGTGTGCGTGTGCGTGTGTGTGTGTGTGTGTGTGTGTGTGTGTGGTGTGTGTGTGTGTGTGTGTGTGTGTGTGTGTGTGCGTGTGAGCTTGCGTGCGTGCTTACGTGTGTGTGAGTGCGTGTGCGTGCCTGCGAGCACGCGCGTGTGCGGTGGTACTTTGTGATCCCTGCACTTCATAACCAGTCTCCATGTTTTACCGTTTGTTTATCTGTGTGTCGCCCTGTCCTTTTTGTGTGCACCACCCAAGAAGGCCTAGTGCTGTTGGTGGGCACCACCCAATAAACAATAAACAATAAACAATAAACAACTCACTCATCTGTATTCCAGCATCGAAATACGTGCCTGCATTCCAGCAGGCACGTATTCCAGCAGGCACGCAGGCACTCACGCGCCTGCATTCCAGCATCGAAATACCTGCACTTACCGAAAAGAACAGAAGAATATTTAAAAACCTTCAAATTTCGGGCTAAAGTGAACGAATATAGGCAGAAGCGGCGCAATACAGTCAAGCACCCAAAAGTATTTATCTGCGTGTTACCTGCACGTTATTATTCAAGTGGCGCCATCAAAGATGCTGTGACGTCAGACACATATCCAGAAAATGACTAGAAAGTGGCTACTGCTTCATCCTTTCCGGTACTGCCTCGGTACTAGGCAGCACGGTAGTACCAAGGCAGTACTGCCGTACTGCCTCTGTACATTGGTACTAGGAGTATTTTAGATTTGTTGAATGCGCGCGTGGGATGCAGAAAGGGTGAGAAAGAGGGGAGAGAAATGTGTGCAGGAGCAGACGGTGGTGGTTGAACCCTTCCTCGCTGTGGGGAGTTTCCCTGTGTCCAAGGTACCCTTGGCCGTGGCCGCAGTGTTGGCAACAGTGACGACACGCCTTGTCAGCGCTGTCAGAGCTGGCCAGCACGCCCTCTTAGTGCTCGGGAGAAGGAATGGGGTAGCGGAGACAGGGGGTGTAGTGGAAAGCCAACACCATGGTACTGGGAGAGGAGCAAAAGTGGAAGGTGAGGGGTACATAATAGGTGGAGATACCCTGGAGGGTGAGTGCGTTGTAGTTGGTGTTCGTAAGTGACACCACATGTATTGTTGCTCTTTGTTTAGTACACGATGAAGCGAAGGTTGCCGTAGGGTTGGAGAACGTCGTTGTAGTCTGTATGAACAGAGGGATGTGGAAGACACTGTGCCGTGGTTGTGACGTGGAGGGAAATACCGGGTGTGGAAATGTCGCGGGCAGTGACGTCAGCCGCCTCATTTCCCTTGAAAGATGAGTCACCCAGGCTACAGATGATGTAGATGTAGAGGAAGGGCTCAATTAGTGCACGTATCAGTGGGTTGGGGGGAAGGATAAACGGGCTTTTCGTTTCATAAAATAGTCGGACATTGTTGGACATTTGTCTTCCTCTGTTCATGTGAGTGTGTAATGATGGTGGGACGGAACCTTGTAAGCACGAGGTGATGATGATGATGATTCCGTGCGATGCTGAGGAAAAATGAACCCTTATTTCCCTCTATTGCCTCCTTTGCACCTCCGTACTGATTCGGGCCTCTATGAGGAGGCAGAGGAAACTTGCGACCGCCTATGCTGACACCTGGTGGAACAACACTACACTGAAAGTAAGGAAAGTGTTGACAGCTGGCATGGCGAAGATTAAAACGTGGAAATCGCCCATGCGGCATTTTTGTAACAGCCCCGAAATATTGCCAAAGCTGTATGTAAACTTCCAACCTCTTCGTCAACACTGCTGGAGGATGCGCCCTCTTCTCAGAGCAATCATCATCAACAATACGCAACAGATGCTTCTCTCGTGCTAACGTTCCATGAAGGTCCATCTCATCCCATCCGGCTGAGTGCATGTAATAATACTCCAGCCCTCGCAACGTCGTTCATCTATTGCTCCGTGGGTTAATGGCACTGTGTGGTCTTCTCTGTACAATGCAAGAATGATTCGCTCAAACATGCAATTCCGTCTGACTAGAAATTTACTGAATTGTCTTTTTGGTTACTGGGGTATAGTTTCCTTCAGAGGCTGCGAAATCAATTTAATACTGCTGCCGTTCCGAAACTGCCCGAAGAAGAGCGACACGATGACTGTCCTCTATAAACGTCTTGACTCGCTCATACCAAATTGGGGGTGTGGCGACTCCTAATGTGTAAAGGAGATCCAGGGCCCATTGTGCCGCCATACAAACGTTCTTTTGTTGTAAAACGATAGCAGTGTTGATGTCGTTTTGAATGTGTAAGAAACAACATCCTTTCTTTGACCTTTTGCATGCAGATTTTTCAATAACCCGCAAGCAATGTAAAATATTTACCAGTTTCTTCTTGTCTTATTTTTGTTTTAGGGTGGAGGGGGGCTGCCTCTTTTCTTTCTGTTTGTTTTCAGTTGACTGTTTGTAATTATTGATCAGTTATTTAAGCATTCATGAGTAGACATATTCCGAGTCCAACAGAGTGGACAAATACCGACGCTTATCATGCTAACCGTCACACGTGCCCTCTGCATGCGCACCGTGAGCACGGTCGAGTTGCAGTGAATGAATGAAGATACCATGGATTTTTAACACGAAGGTGTTTAATGCTGGGGGTACACAAACCTCACCGACGTCATATCCGTCACAGAAATGACATCACCAGAAAAAGTTCCATTGGAGCGGCGGTGCTGGTATTCCACCCCACGATCAGACTGGCCGCAACGGGAGGTGTGAAACGCTCTGCCGGCTGAGCCATGAGGTCATGCCCGGATAGCTGTACGAACGCGTCTTATGCATTTCCCTGTAATTCTCCATTGAGATGGTGCTGCCGTCTAGGAGAGGTGAAGCGAAGTAGTGCGTCATGACTCTAATGAGCGCGTTAGTTGGCGCCTCGATAAAACAGCGTATACTAGCGGAAGCTGATGTGTTTATCTGCCCGCCGCCTATGTGAAACGCCGCCGCCGTGTTCCAAAAGCTGAGATCGTAGCAACATAAGGGGCTGCTGTATACACGGCATCGATCAGGACCAATGTGGTCAGACGTTTGCCGAAGCGACCAGCCAGCAGGACGTCACTCGCCAAGCACACAAACTAAACTTTTTTACACCCTTTTCGGCCGAAAACGGTGTAAAAATATTGTCCCGTGGCTAACACCCTTAAAAGATGTTTTGGCAAAAAAAGGCTGTAAGGATAAAAAAAGGTGTTGAGTTCAACACCCTTAAAAAAGGGTGTGGACGATGCTCAACGCCCTAAAACATCCTCACACCCTTTTTTTAGGTAATGGCATCCGCAGTGCCAATGTGAATCGGCGGAGCGCGCAGCATTCAATAAAACAGTCAATACGCACATTGTTACAGTTGGAACACAAATACACAAAACACAAATACACAAAAAACACAAATACATAAAAGAAAGAAACACAGGACGAGCATTTAAAAAAAATCTTAGAAGAATCATGGTATACTTGCACCGCAAAACACAATCCACAAAACAAAGGAACACAGCATGAACGTTTTAAATACATCCTAAAGGACTGAGGGCCCAAATTCTTCTTCACACCTGGATGGCGGAGCCGGACAAGAGTGTCATTCTCAAGAAACTCGAGAAGGTACACTTCATTTATTGCAACAGCGCTCAAATGACAAGATGGCACGTAGACTGCACTAATCGAGGGCTGACTGCGAACCGATTCTTCGCTTCGAACACAGTGCACACCTATTCTGCGTTCGACGATACCTGCCTCTTCCCCGCACTCAACCAAAATGAGGCGTTCATCGGTGAGGTTCTTGTCGGAACCACGCTAGCGGCGGAGACATATTACTACCCAAAGTGTTTGCCGTGCCTCCCATGCACTACAGTCACGTACAAGACGGCGAGTACATCAACATCGCTGAGCTTGGAATTCAAGTAGCCCGTAATATACTTTCTATTCTGGACTGAACAAATTCAAAGTGCACAAATGTTGCCCGAGGCAGGAGTGAATGCACGCTCGTCAACCATTCCATTATGTTGCGGTGCTACGGAGACGTATTGAAACGCTTCAACGAAAGGCTGACGGATGCGAATTTCCACGATGTCTTCAGCGTTATGGAAGCCGCGCGTGTTAACTACGCAAGAAAGCGGCAGCACCACCGCGACATCGTGACGAGGGATCCGCAGCGCGTGAGGGCTTCGGACGTATGTTCTACAAGCGCTTGTTCTTGGCTTTGTGCACGGTCGTCCATGCGCACCCGATGCCAACACGCTGGATACCCGACGACGTACTCGGCCTGCCTTTGGCCAGGGGAAAGCATCCAGCGGCCGGGGGTGTGAGTACCGGGGGCCCCGGAAACATGACTCCACAGCGGCCGATGCCACGGGCGGCGCTGTTGACCAATGCGCGGTAGGGCGCGGTATAAGGCGCGCAGGTGGAATGAGCGCACCGCCGACATCGCGTCGGCTGCATTTCTACCATCAAGGTGAAAACGAACCCGTGCGGTATCGCGAGCTTTCTGGGGAGTAAAAGAAGAATATTTATCACTGAAAAAATTTTTTCAGCCCATTTCATTACACCAGTAAATTTAGTTTACGGGCCCAGTTCGCATTGCAGTTTCAAAAGCGTTTCACATTACGTAAAGTGGCTCCGGCTTCAAATTTTAAAAAAAAAAATTGTGGCTTTATAATGTGCACTGACCCCGCCCGGTACACCGACGCCATGCATTTCGCTTCCCTCGAATGCGGCAGCCGTCCTCGAGATCGCTACTACCGTAGAGCCTGCAAACTGAAATTAACTGAAGGCGTGTCGAGGGGAGGAGGGGAAAAAAATTTTTTTGAAAACAATACTTTTTGGGGTCGCTGATGGGTGTCGTCCCTAGTCCAGGACTCCACTGAGTCTGGGCCCTTTTCCCGGGCCAGGTTGACCAGATGGAGCTGGTCTTCCCGGCTCGAGCTGGCCAGGCTGCCTCCCATAGCTCAGTTTTTTTTCTGGTGTTGTGTCTTCACGCCAATTGCTGTTGCACAGTACACTCCCAGGTGATGGGGTATAGTGGGAGTGCTGCTGCAGGTTCGACATTCTGTTCGGTATTTTCTTGGGTAAATAGGCTATACCTTTGGAGGTTTGGATAAGTATTCGTTGAAGTCTCCAGGAGGTGGCTTCCATTGCGTTTAGCTTTTTGTGAGGGGGCGGGTAGAGTGGCCTGGCTGCCCTGAGTGCTTTCCCGTTTTTCCCCATAGCCGTTGGGAAGTGGGGTGATACGCGGCGTGCTGTCACCCCCCCGGTTCGTCAATTCTCTGGCAGTGCTGTTAGCCGCTTGTTCCCCGCCAATCCCTCGTGCCGGGGGCCAGGTCAATCTGTGCGTGCCATGGGGTCTTCCCTTGATCTTGTTCAGTATGTTTGCTGCCACCCGTGGTATTCTTCCTTTAACGAAGTCGTAGCATGCTTGCTTGGAGTCCGTAATTATGTGCAGGCTCTTCTGTTGTCTCTCTCCGTGGGCGAAACCAGGGCTATTGCTCCGGCCTCCACTTCCTCGGGATTCGTGTTCGTAATAGTCAAGCAGTCTATTCGGTTGTTATCAGAATCTATGACAGCCGCCCGCATCTCTGTTGTTTTTGTACATTGTTTCGTCGGTGTAGACTGTGTTAGGGTCTCCATGAAGTTTTTTTTTTCTAGATATGCTATCCTTGCTTTTCTTCTTCCTTGGTGGGCTGTCTTGTCCATGTGTCTTGGTATTGGTGATATAAATAATTTTCTGCGTATGTCTTTGTCAAGGTCGACTTTACTTGCGATGTTGATTTTATCAGCGGACGTGCCTACTCTTTCGAGTATGGCTCGGCCTGTTCTAAAGAGTTGCAGCCTTTGTTTTTGAGCGATCAGCGTGGCTTCTTTTATCTCCTCAAATCTGTTTGTTATGCCCAGTTTTTGTAGCTTACTCGTGGCCGTGCACTGAGGGAGTCCGATTGCGGTTTTATAAGTTCCCCTAATACCGTTTCTATTTGATCGTTCTCTTGTTTGTTTAGCCGGTGATATGGTAGTCTGTACGCCACTCTGCTGACTACCAGGGCTTGTACCAGACGAAGAGTGTCTTCTTCTGTCATTCCTGTTTAGTTCCTTGTTATTCTTCTGATTATTCGTGTTATCTGCTGAGTGGTCTTCTTGAGCATCTGTACAGTGTAGTTGGCCATTAGGTTTCTCTGTAGCCAGAGTCCGAGTATCCTGATTAATGAGACTTCTTTGATTTTTTGTCCTTCCAGGATGACATATAGGTCCCCCGGGCTTTTGTATCTGCTGTTATAGACCCTGTTATTTCTGACTTCTCTGGATCAAACCAGAGGTCACAGTCCTTGGCGAGAGATTCTACGCAGTTCGCCGCCTCTTGAAGTGCTTCTTCCTTTCGGGCTAATGAGCCTTTCGTTGTCCATATTGTTATATCATCCGCATATAGCGTATGGTTACTGCTTGTTATTTCCTGGAGGTTTTTTGCTAGCTTTATCATCGCTACATTGAAGATCAGGGGTGATATTATAGATCCTTGAGGTGTGCCTTTGTTTGGCATTTTGAACCTTTTGGATCTGACTTCCCCCAATACTATGCTTGCAGATCTGTCAGATAAGTCATTCCAACATGAACGACTTAAGAGCCCTTACACCACTCTTGGCAGAAGTGTCGTTGACGTCAGACATGCACAGGTCGTACATATTCTCGGCACGAACTCCCACTGGGATGGGATGAGCGCCTTCGGTGAGTACGGCCGGCGCCCAGAGATATAAACATGACATGTCTCATTTTAAATAAACACCCCCTTCAACCGTAGAATCAACCAAACTTTGGTGGAGTTCTAACCAAAGTCGCGATCTTTGGCAATTACCTCACACCTATGTGTGTGCGTCAGAATCAGGACAGGCGAATTTTTTATCGCAGAATTAAGATAATGCGTAAACGCTAGCTGGCGAAAGAAACTATGTAAGAGGACGTCGCAAAGTCATCACACTAAACTTTTCTCCCCTCCGGGCGTGGCTGGGAGGCATTTCACAATTGTTGAGGTTTCGTCTTTTAGTGCTGGCCTTTGTAACAATTAAACAAGTTCTTGTGATGAAGGACTCCTCCGTACCGTCTATTGCACCTTTTCCAAATGCTCAGTAACTAGGCACGTCGAAAGGGGCACCGAATTTCTGTCGGGCGCTCTGGCACAATACACACACGCATACCCCAATGGGTGGTTAGAGTCAGACCCGTGTGGGTTTTTCCTGGCCTCTTAACGGAAATAAACATAACGACGCGTAGCGCCCCTGTCTTGTCCCTTTCTCGCGGCGGGACGGAGCTCTTGGGCTTCTCACGCGCTAGCCGGTTTTTGACTTTGTGTGGATCTCTTATTTTGCGGGCTGGCGTCGCCGACGAGGGGTACGGTTGCGCAATGTTCGCAGCATGCGGAACAATGGCGACAGCGTCTCTTTGCAGTTAATTTTAAAGACGATAGTCTTTCATCGGCTGCTCGAGCGCGACAATGTTGGCCTGTGTGTCTGTCTGTCTCTGTGTCTGTCATAAAGGTAATTTATTATTTCAACTTATATCACGCCCCGCTGTATACATGGGAGCTTCCTCACCCGTAGGTTTTTCTTGCAGTACTTGCAGCGATCTGTCACGTTGAAAAAATCCTTGCTAGTGGCGATGTAATCATATTTGTCCTTCAAACTCTCTGGCATACTAAAACCTTGCGCTCTCACGAGGTCCTCCGCTGAGTGTGGGCTGCAGGCAGCCATAGCTGCAGGCTTACAAACACTCGTCGGAGCAACACCTTTTCACTGGTCTCCACGGTCCGTATCCGCATACTGCGCATACCTCCAATTTCCGGCATTTTATACCCCGGTGACCGCTCTTGCCTTCCTTTTTGTTCCAGCTCCTCCTCCGCAAATTTGTTCCGTCTCCTCCTCCCGCGCAAAAGAACACCAAATAGAAAAAAGGATCACGTTAATCGTACAATAATCACTTATCGTTTTTCGGCTTCAATGATGACATTTAATGGCAGTGGTCATGTTCTACAGGGTGTCAGTGGAGTAATTTTGAGGTCGCAAAAAGAGTGCTCACCAATCAGTCCCTCGGAAGGGCTACTTGCCTAGCAGGTGTTGCGAAGAGCCACCGAGGAAGACGCAACATTGCATGATGCAACATTGCGTCAGCTGTACTACACCGCATGATGAAACATTGCGTTAACTGAAACTGAGGCAATTGGTTGGATGTAGCCAATACGGCTTGATGGAACGTCGGTTCCTACTACATGTATTCCCTACAGCATGCATTCCGGCACGGTTTGACCAGGCAAGACAGATGAAATTTATTCTAAGAAAGGAAGCTTGTACACGATATTGAAATCAAATGCACACAATAAAAATCGGAGAAAGAAACACATTCCGATGAAAATTGAACGACACGATGTGCCTCGAGAGCGCTAAAATATTTGGCAACTTTGGTCCCCGGTTCAAGGCTACCGTTGTCTAAGTAAGCATTGGTGTAGTTTATTTGCACGGCACCAAACGGTAACGGTCATATTTGTAACGATGATATTTAACGATGATAACGGTGATATCTGTGTAACGATGATAGTAGACAACGGGCAATGTCGCCAGCTCTCCAAACGAACTAATGTGCCAGCGATACTTCAGGCTGCTTGCGACGACAAACGGCAGAGTAACTTGCAAGCGGCGCTGTTTGTGAGGAGGATGCGACGTGAAGAAAGAGAAAGTTTTCTGCGAGGTGTTTATATAGCAAATCATAGTCACTCTAATAAATCTAGGAATATGCTCTATATTTTTGAACTTTGTCCAGAAAAAAGATATTAGGCTTAGTTGAGGAAGAAAGTCAATACATAACTGGTGTTTGCGGTGTTCTTTTACTTAAAGGGGTCCTGAAATACCTTCTGCCGATGCATGGATGTACATGTAACCAAATAAAACAATGTATTAGCAATATCCTCCCGCAAGAATTTTGTTAAAGCGATGAGTATTAGCTGAGAAATCGTAAAAAAAAAACCGCGCATTATCGTCACTCCGGGTTTCCTCCTCCTTTCCGCTGTTGACGGCGCGCGAGCCTTGCCTCCCATGATGCTGCGCTACTCAGCGGTGACGTACTTCCGCTATTGCGCTGCTCACACTGCCGTCTGCTACGGGCAAGCTTTGTTGACACCATGAATCCCGCACTCCGCTCAAGGCTGGAAAAGCGAACGAAAAATCTGGCCGCATGTGTGCGGCGGCCTGGCCTTGCCCTTTCGCGGAGTACGTTGGTGCAGTTGCTATCGGCGGCACGTGACTTTTTATCGGCGGTGAACTCGCAGCCGCACGGGGAGGATCGTGCGCTCGTTCTCTTTGATGCACCGCGCACTGTTTATCCAAAAAGCGCCGTATCAGATGTGGCCCCGCTGGTGCCGGGTCTTATTTTGCGGCGGTGGTAATTCCTGCCGGCGGCATGTGAAAAAGACTTTAAACCGATACAGAACCCGTGCACAAAACGCTTCAATCATGTGACCAGTTCAGCTTGGGGCGACGCGCGGTGGAGAGCGGCAACGTTGGCAAAACATGCTCCGCCGCGGCTCTGAGCTTTCTAGCGCTGGAGCGAGCGCCATTTCTTTGACAATCGCAAACATCGGTTGCCTTGGCAACAAGGCACAAACCACTCAAGAAGTCCGTTACGGTTCCGTGATCCCGGTTCAGCTCGGGGCCCCACCTCGCGACATGTGGGCACTGCAGGTGTACCACTCACTCCCATTGGGAAGTGCGAGATGCGTTTGGCATTACAGGAGGCGAAGGTGTGTGTGTTGTGGACGCCTTTGTTTCGCGATGAAATGCGACGTTGTGCTTCTGCGGGTGGATAGTGCTTCCCATGTTCTGGATTACCTTTCTCGAGCGACGTACGACTCAACCTCGCATGGGGTATGTGCAATGTGCGTGGCTAAAAGCCATCTCGGCTTGTGCGCCAGAGTTAGGTGACTTGCTGTTCGTCCCCGCAAACCGCGCGCGAGGTGAGTGCCGAATTTACGACGGCCAGGAGGAGGCAACCCATCGTCTCTCAATCGCGGTTCAGACTTGCAACGCATGTTGTGACGTTGTGTTCGTTCGAAACGCATCTCTGGATTGTTTTGAAGTTGAATAAAATGTGTGCGTCAAACCGGGGCATTCGGCTCAGGGAGTTCGCTGCGATTGCACGAAAGAAGTGCCACGAGGCTTCAACGCTTTTTATGTGGAATGTACTCAGGTAAGAGAATATCCATCGTGTTATGGCCGTGTTGCATTCAATACAAACGGTTAAGCGTTTGTTTACACTTGTTTTGTTTGTCGTAAAATGTCCAAGCACTCCGGCACTACGCTGGCAGATCAGCCGGCGAGCCGACGCTGAGCAGACGACTCAGCTCTTCGCCGGAAGTGCGTGAAAAAGCCGCCCAATAGCAGGATGTCTAGCTCATGACGAACATCTGGGAATCGATGACGTAGGCATGTGAAGATGGCGGCGTGCAAAAACACGAAGGGAAGGGTGAGGAAAAAGCGACAAACTTTGCAACAAAAGTGTGAGCTGTCCGCTGCGCGTAAAAGAGTAATACTTGGCACAGGTGACATTGACGACCCAATCTAACGATTGCGCTAGTTCATTTAGTGTGCTCAAAACGCCTTTCAGGGCCCCTTTAAAAACTGAAGGGCGCTAGACTGAAGCGCTTGTCCCGTCGTCATTCTTTACCGTCGTTGTCTAAGTCGCGCTCTATTTTTTGAGTACAAGGTCCTAATGGCCGAATCAGTATGTCGTGAAAAGCGAAGCCTCAGGATCGCATCCGCACAGTGAGAGGTGCTAGTCGTCAATTGCATGTAGCTCCGGAGAATACCAATCTTCCGAAGTAGGTATGCACCAGAGTTACTGGGTATGCACGAATCTGTAGCGGGCAATCCCAATCATCATCGCCATCAGGAAGGCGAAGGTCACGAGCTATACTGAGTGGAACACTCAGCGAGTTGGTATAAATAGCCTTGCTCCGATATGGCCACCCCCGGAGTAGTGGTTGACGCTGATACCACGGCAGCATTTCCTGCGCAAAAAGGAAGCACGCCTCTCCAAGCTGACCGCGGAAAGCACAGATCGTTTAAAAGCAAGAGCCGTGAGAAGAGAGCCACGAGCCTGGGCTCCGGGACCTCGCCCAAAGCAAACCACAAGCACAAGACCTCTCACAAGGTATAGTCATTCCAGCGTCTGCTATACAAATTCCATTGATGCCAGCACTATAATTAGGACGATTTCGGACGAACGGAGTAAAGCCTCATTTGTGAAACATTCCGTATTTTGGAGGGTATAACTCACTTGCGTAAAGGTTGCTGCGCAAAGGAGACAGGGAGCAATGCGGGTATGCGACGGCTCGGACCACAGCGAATGCTCACAGGTACAGCAATCACCTCGTATGCGGGAGGTCGGTAAGCGGCGGTATCCGCATACCGCCGGGCACCCACCGGTTTCTTTAATGGGTACAGGCATCCGTGGTTGAATGCGGACATTTGAAAGAGGAATTCCCGCCTGGAAACCCGCCTTTACCCTTGCGAGGAGTAACTGATCCTTGTCAATCTGGCGGGGCCCCGACCCCGATGCGGGGCCGAAGGCCCACCGCCTTCCTGCATTACAACACCACATTGCCAGCAAGTGAAGGGGTCTGACCGTATGTTCTGCCACAGCCAGTTACCCAGTGGAGCATCCACCGTGGCTGTGGTGGTCACCGTGTCCATTCGTGGGCGTTAGTGGCACCGGGCACCTACCTGTGAAATTGTTACAAGCGAGTCCCGGGCCTGGGCGCTCAGCCCTTGTGTGAGACTACGACGATTAGGAAGTGTACCCGGCTTGTACAGTGAATCGCGCCTATAGAATGGGGCGGCGGGAAGATGCAACTTCTGGGGGAAGTAACTATGGCCTTCATGTATCACAGGCGGCGCTGTGCGTGACAATGTCAAGCTAAAATCGGAGGGGAGTAGCGGCCCCGTTGTAATTCAGCCTAACGAAAGACGGGGTGTCAGTAAGTACGGCTTCTGAAGCTACACACCCGGTGTCTCGTCAAGTATCTCATTTGACCGAGGCTCAGGGCGGGGGCAGCAGCGCGCCTCTGCAACCCATGTCGGGTGGGGGCCTTAAGGATGCTGGTATACCCCTTGAAGCCTGCGTCTCGGCAGCGCGAGTGTCGAGTCGCGGAGGGTGGTAGAACGGGCCCTGCCTGATGGCCGTTAACCTCCAGGAGGTTCCCGCTGGGAAACGGTGCAACTTCCGGAAGGTGGTGAAGCAAGGCTAATAGGAATCGCACAATGGCTGCGCGGCATTTGGACGGGAGCAGCAGGGGGTACCAATCGATGTTCTGAGTTCACTCAGGAGACAGGCCCACTAGCGCGGAACTCCACCCCCTGTGCAGGGATAGGCAGAGGGTCCTTCGGTATTTCCGTTACACGACGGGAGGAGACTGGTTGGTACCTCTCTGAGTAGCTTGGTGGGTCTGCCACTGACGGTTTCGTGAAGCTGACTAGCGAAGGCGTGGGAAGTGTGATCCCCACCCCCCTGCGACATACATACATACATACATACATACATACATACATAATACATACATACATACATACATACATACATACATACATACATACATACATACATACATACATACATACATACAGTAATACAGTACATACATACACATATACATACATACATACAGTTACGCATGCATTCAATAAACCAAGCAGTCTGTTAATTGCTCCTCCCACACATGAACAGCTTGTTGCTCACCCTTTACAAGGGCTACTTGCGGTGGCCCCAATTTTCTGTGAGTAGCAATTGTGTGAGCACAGCACAAAATACTCCTAATAATTTTTACTTTTCGCCCAGCAGCCTGCAATTCCTGCGCGGCATATTGAACAGTTGGTAGTGCCTTATACTGCTTCTTATGACGTCAGGCTTACGGTGTAGCAAATACGAACCATTGCCACTCTTATTGGCTACTCCGGGCTTGCAGACGGAAGAAAAACCCCAGGGCCGCGTCAACCGCCGCCAACTGGACCTGCCAGCCGCAGCAAAAAAACATGTCTCCGACGAGGAGGGTCAAGCTAAGCCGGACCTGAAAAGTGGTACCAAAGTCACCACTCAGCCGTCCAAAAGCAAGAACGAAGACGGTGGTGGGGCGCACCTTGGAGCGTTGTCGCTCGCAGTGACCGGTAGGTGGTTTCCTGGCTGGTGGAAAAATAACACCGCATAATATCGCATGGGTTTTCACCGCATACCCGCCCTGTTAGCTCAGTAGCTAAGGCGCTGTGCTGCTCAGTCCAATCACGGTAGATGGACACCGGCCGCAACCGCTGTTATCCGATGTATAAAAGAAACTGTGCCATGTGCACGCTACCTCGAGGGACGTGTATAGAAACACTGAAATGATTTTGTCCCCCTTTTTGATATGTGGTTTTCTGTAGCTCAGCTCGCTTTGTCATTTGTGTCACTTTTCAGCGGAACTCTAGAGGTTTAGTCAGACTGGCATCCTCCGAATAAGAAACGCCACGAACCGTTTTGGGCCTCCTCGCGTGACGTCGCATTGAATAACAATGTGATTTGGTGGTACCCGACCGTCAACATTTCGATTCCCCGTGGTTTACTGCTACGTTGGTTTCCAACTGGTTTACCACTGACTCGCACTGTCTTTTGACTTCGTTCAGGAAGCCTTTAAGATTTTGAAAAAATGAAAACTTAAGTGTTGCTGGGATCCCCTAATGTCCGCGTGGTCCTGCTCGCTATTTCAGGCGCTGCCGATCAACTTTCCGAGCATCAGAGCGCCGTCCCACCGGGTAGGCTCATCACTTGTAAGCCGGCTTTCCTTCCTGGCGGAGGAAGCGTCCAGATGGTGCTGTCTTCCCCCATGCCGCCTTCCGGGTCGCGGACGCAACACCTTACCGCTGCGACCGGTGCTGGAACTGCTGCTGGCTCTAGAAGGAGCAGCGCTGCTCTTGAGAACAGTGAGTTTCGTCTATAGGTGGCGCTTCGCCCGCGCATAGAAGTGTAAATGAGAATAAGTTGGCAGCCAGAGTGCACAGGCACCTGTACCTTAGAAGTCTGGACACTAAATGGCGGAACAGAACGCGATGGGCAAAAAAATGTGGCTCCAATCCACGCTGTGGAGGTGGTTGGACTGCGAAGCTGTAAACGACATCGCACAGCAATTACCCATGCGACGTCACTTGAATTCACACACGCGGCTCTACAAAGAGTGAAACCAGAGACTCTGGCAGCCGTTACTTCGCGTCCACGGTTGCGGTTTCCGAACGCAGCAGCTAAGGAACAAAGAAAATGGAGAGTAGCGTCTGGCGAAGCGTGAGCAGCAGGAGGACGCCATGTGTGGCTATGGCTCGCACTGCCTCCCCCTGACATTTGTTTCATGCTTCGCCGCGAAGGCCCTGACACTTTCCCCAGACGCTGTTCCGTTCGCCGCTAATCCAAACCACGAGAACTCCGTTATCATTCATTATGCGGTTTGCATTTCACACGAGGGCTTTTAATGAGCGCAGGTGGTTGACCAGCCGCTGTGCTCTTGAGTACACCGTCTGTCTCCCCGTCTCCTCGTGTGGGCGTTGCGGTAATACGAAAAACTCTCACTCCGTTTCTGTATTCGGGTCCAGGTTCGAATCCTCGCGGTGCCAGTAATTCCTTTTATATAGCCTAGGTGTTCTCTGCTGATGAAAACACGAAAATTTCCTTGGCTAGTGAAGGTATACTTCGCAGAAAAAAAAACATTCTTCGGGAAAAAAAGTACTAGGTTTGCCTGGTGAGGGAACTATTCACCGGTAAACACTGCATATAAGTTTGCAGCGGTTGAAACATTGGTGCGGAAAAAACAGGGAAAGAGTCGATGAAGGGTAATCACAGCTAAAGACAGCGTTAGGGCACAACTAATGAGAAATGCTAGTGCCGATTGACTAACATAGGGTTGTATGAAACTTTATGAATACAGCCCATACTTGCCACAAGCTCACACGTGTCTGGAAGCGGTCCACAATAGGGGTATCCATACCAGCTCAAAAACAGGGGGGGAAGTCAACCTTCCTGAATGCACCGGGTTTTACCGCTGAGAGTAGCTATGTGTAGTCAGCAGTGAATATCAGCAACAAGTTAATCGACAAGGACAAGTGGTAAAGAAAAAGTATGAAGGATCGAGGGCAAGGACTGGTCACACACCAAAGTTGGCGCTAGGGCGTCAGAAAAGGTGAGTCGGAGGGTACGAAAAAGATGAGTAACGTGCACATACGATATGACATATCCCATCACCGCGTTTCAAAGCGGGAGCTTTTAGTCATGTTCATCACCAGGTTCATACGGACCACCGTATCTTCGTCAACTAAACGAAGACGTGGCGTCTTTCAATTGATTTTACTGTGAGAAGGTTCTAAATCTTCAGCAGTTATGTTTATTATGCGGTGCTGCGCGGCACAGCCATTTTACTGCATGCCTGCATTTCGGCTGTTGCTGACATGGCTGCAACTGATATTGACACTGAAAAAATGTTAAGCATATAAATAGAGTGCCACTCACGACCGCATTTTAGCTTATCTTTTAAAGTAAAGCCGCGTTATAAGAAAATCGCTTGATTCGAATTCTCTCTCGAACCGAAGTTTTCATGGTATTCATCTGCAGGGCATAAGAGCAAATCATACCGCTTTGGAACAAAGAAACGCGAATAACAGTCAGTTTCCTCTTACTAGGATTTTCGTATAAAAATTGTTTACTGTATAATGAGCTCCGTTCTTGAAGTAAGGATCAATCATTTGATGGTAGTGAACTAAATTACCAGATCTGAACTTCACAGTGAAGCCATTGATGAAAACTTCGATTAATTCACTTTAGTATAGTTTAACCATGGTAGGCGGGTCTTGTTTTGAATACGCAGCGGCCATCTACATGCTACACACCAGGTAAATGTTTCTTTATAAATGACATGCTCTGACGAAGCCTCAGTTATAGTGTACAAGCTGATCAGAACACAATAGCAATACAAGACGGGGTCACGCAGTCCTGCGCAAACCTAGTATAGTCAGAGCATAGAAAATTGCAATAAAGATAAGAATTATGGCTACTATGCAGATCACGGGGTGCTCCTATTTCCCCGCTACAGGGTCAAGAGGGAATAATATCTATCGTAGGTACATCCTCTTCTGAGCCACTTGAAACACCAGATAGAATTAAAACTTTTTTGTGGTGCCGTTATTTGTGCAAAACAAGTTTTGAGATTACTTCTCTGTAACTTTCGCTTTAAGCGACAAGCCTCGCTGACAGCGGTTTGTTAACGTGGAGCTTTTCCTTAGATGCGCGATTTCCCCTTGCTAGAGATTAGCGGTTATTAGGTTCAACTGAAGCTGGAAGAGATAAAAGAGGAACCAATAATGACACGCCGTAATTACTGCGTTGGCTTAAAAATAGTTTATACAGTGCGGCCAAGCAACATAAAATAATAAACCTACTAATTTTGTCACCGCAGTATTCCTGACTCAGCCTTGAGGACTTGCCAAGTTTTACATATGTTCCTTATCGCTTGTAGTCACAGCAGAGAGAGATCAAACTTATTTAAAGCGGGCCCATGTCCGGGCTGCCGAGGAGGATGACAGGATGGCAAAATGTTACCTAAATTGAGATGAAGCTGCGTGGGAACTTTGCCACATTAAGGAAAAACTGGAACGTAGTTCAACTATCCCTCTTTTCATCTGCGTGGAAAGATTATGCACTCATCTTTGTGAGCAGCCCAAAGTGCACGTCCATAAAAAAAATTGGTGCCGTCGATCTGTAGGCAGAGAGCGACAGACGAAATGAGGAAACAGAGGGCGCATGGAGAGGGGGACTTCAGCAAGCTGGCAGCGGCTTTACTAGCGGCGGCGCTGCGTTCGCAAATGCTGCCGACCCCTTCGCTAGAGAGACGTCCAGTCGAAGCGGTGGGGCACTCCAGCCCGTGACACGGCATGTCGAGGGGCTAAGTCAACAGTTGCGCTTAGGATTACCAGGTCTTCAATGAAGGAAGTAGGGACGTGGAGGGGGAGGTAGTATACCCTAACATAGGGAGGCAACGAAATCAAATTCCTTTATGGCGGTATTTTCCAGACAAATTCATTTTCTTATTGGTTTCTCCGCATCTTGAAGTGGTAGATCAACTTGCTACATGCTACTCGCAACAATTGCCCTTGCTGGAGAATTTACTCGTAAAAGGTGTCGAACTTCACCTGGAAGTTCAGCTTTCCTTCAGCTCTGCCTGGAAAAGTTTCGTGCTAACTTTGGGGCCTTTCGATCGACAAAAAATCTAACTGTACGGTCTGGAAGCAGTACGAGATATATACCTATCCTGGAAGGGACAGCACGGTACTCGGGACAGTCCCGTTAAATTCGGGACGGTTGGTAACTCTAATTGTACACGTTTCAAAATGGGGGTGCAAAGTGGGTGCAGGACCAAGGGAGGCGGCAAGAGAGGAACAATATGAATGACGGTGAGAAAAAGGGATACATGGACAGCTAAAGCCAGCGATAGGCAGCCGATGGGGCTGCTTGAGCCGAGCAAACGTGGACCACTGAGACGGTTAACACGCTAAGCACTGTTGGCCCGGTGGGCCTGGGGCTTGTGAGAAACTACGTATGGTGGTCTTGTAAAGCCCGAACAAAATGGGTGCATCAAGGCTAGTCTTACGTTTCGCGAGCGAGAGGGAGGGAATGATTGGCCTGCGGACCGTGTCTCTTATTAGTTACGGGGCTTAAAATTAAGGCCACTGAGAGGGCCGGCTACGAGCGACATATTTCAACCAAATCTCGCAGGTGGGTCTCCTTCTGAACAGCAAGATACCCCAGGTGCGTCACTAGACCGGCATAAGCGGCTGCAAGCACCGTGTATTGGGCGCCGTCACCACAGCTTCACCTGCCTGTTTCTCACCGTGACATTCATTTCGTGATTCTGGCAGGAGTTGCGCGAGGGGTCGTCATCGAACGCTACGTGGCGCTGGAGAAGAGGTTGCACATGATGCGGAGACCTGTACCACAAGTTCTGCAACTCCACCAGGCTGCCGGGACTCTTTGTACATCCTCAACGCGTCGTACCTCTCGGTCCAACGACAGCTGCGCAGACTTCTACGACTTCGTTTGCGGGCCGGTGGAACGCCAGGGGGCCATCCGGATTTCCACAAAGCTACACCGAACAGCTCGCCTTCAACTACAGTATCGTGGCCGACCGACAACTTGCGCGCATCCTGACTGGCCCAATGCGCACGAAACGGACGCTTATAAAATAGCGTTTGTTTACAAGTCCTGCGTGGACTTCTACAGCGCCAGGAGGAACCAACCTTCACAACATGCTCAAGGCTGCCGGAGTAGACCCGAAAGTGTTTTCTGAAGGGCTGACTCGCGTACGCACCTGTATTCCCAAACAATTCGCGTCTGCAGCGACACTGGTTTGACGTCCGTTATAAGAGTGGTTTACTTCCAAAACGCCACCGCAGCAGGCTGACTGGTACCTCCATGATGCGTGGGTCCTTCATACCGGAGATTCGAGAAGCCCTGCTTGAAACAGCTTTCCTGGGAATTCGGGGACGATAGGTTTTCCCATCTTAGTAACTCGATAACGCGGCTCGACCAAGAGATAGACAAAATAACCACGCTTTTGTTGGGAAACTCAGCCTCAAAGAAGTAGACCGCAAAACCAGCCACACGTTTACTGGGAAGAAAGGCTGAACGCTTTCAGACCTGCTGGGATGAAGCAAATTGATGTCCGCACGAACAGTGGCGACGGCCTTAGGCGCATCTTTGATTGTCTAACAGGAGCTCCCTTCGGACGCTGCTAAGGTATACGTGCTTCTCGTGCCTTTTGCTCGTAGCCTGAGCTTCGAACTCAAGACAGCGTCCCTGCGAGGAAGCTACGACACATCCACCCCAAGCTACGCGGTTGCCTGCATTACTTGCACGCCAGCTTCGGCGCCAGGGTGCACTCGGTTCTGATGAATGTCCTGGGAGAACGAAAAGGCTATCACGCTTTCAAGGCGGATGTGGCGGCATCTGAAGAAGAAAGCGGAAACCATGACCAAACTGGACGTTGGAATAACGTTGATGAGTGACAGGTTTGGGGAACGCTACGTTGAAGACTTATGGTATGTACATGGCTGCAAACCACAGGTGTGATTTTCTGTTTTGTGCACTTTAGTTAGATCATGTCCATTTCGACGTGTCTACTTCAAGAGACGGATGCAAACCAGAGGTGACCAAGCCGCAAATGAGTATGCCGGTTCCGTGCCTTTTGTGGGTTTCGTTTCTGTGAGTTCAACATTTAAAAACTATGCCAGCGCAATGCGTTCGATTGCTAGGAAGATCAGCTCTATAATGATCGGCAAAGTTCTGTGCTGGAATTTATGCTGTGGTGTGACAATTATCCTGCCTAAAGCTTGGTCCTTCTTTTTGCAGGGGGCAACGTTCACCTGGACGACGTAGATGCGATAATACCATCCACTAACTACAGCAGCGACTTTTCTGGCAAATCTCATTATGAGTGCAAGACACACACACAAGCAAACAGAACTGAAACCCCACGCGCTGGCGCCCCGATAGCAAGACGGAAGTGGTACCCAGAGTTTCCTGCAGCCGGACTTTGTGTACGCGGGACGCTACGGAACCTAGCGTAAACACGGGACCCTTGGCGGCTACTTGCACGGGATTCTGTTCAATATCGGCGTTCCGAAGAACGTGTCAAGCGAATACGCCGACTGCCTGGGCGACTACGCGGAACACGAAGGGTTCCCTTTCGACAAGCGTACCTGGAGAGACTACGCTACCGTGAAGTGGGCCCTGCAGCTCACTCTGGCAACCATGAGGGAAGCGCCTAATTACCGGGGCGTGTTGGAAGACCGGCTGTTCTTCCTTCGTTACGCAGTGCATTATTGTGGTGCCGATTGGCCGTCAAAGGCGAGTTTCAACTTGGCTGTCAGGACCTTCCCGGAGCTTTGCCATAGCCTTCGAGTGTGACGCGCTGAAGGAACTCACATGTCCGTAAGTTGCGTGATCCCAGATCGGGTTCGCTCTCGCAACTTAGAGGATATCGCGAGTAGTTGCCCCACCATATTGTAATTTAACTAGGACGAGCCAGTTACATAGCAGCTTATATTTGTTATATAAATGTTTATCGCTACTACTGGCTGCGTATCTACTTTCTCTGCTGGCCAATGGCACCGAAGCCTAGCAGGGTATCGGAGCCCGTCCTGCCTCGTGAAAGCTTCCTCCTCTTCCTTTAATGGGGCTCGCTCTTTTCCTTTCTCCTTTGTCCTGCCATCACCACCCATGGCTTAATCCCACCTCTACATCCTCCCTTATCGAACGAAGCTGAAATAACATAAAATTGCCTCTGTGTTTGATATGGTAATTAGCTTATTCACGTTCGTTGGTCTATAAGTCCCTAACAATGTCTGATGATGATGAATGATGACGACGACTGAATTCACGTCCGTTGGTTTATGTGTAGGGCTAGGGATGATTCGTATGGCCGAAGAGCTGTAGGCTAGACACTAATAAATCGTAAATTCTACCTTCCGAAATCTGATGATTATAATTGATGATGGGGAGGTCTCGGGTTATTCGTTCAGCCGAACAGCTTGTATACTAACGCCGCACTGTTAAGGCCCACCATAAGGTGTTCTGATGGACTTGAATTTACGATCAAGGTTTTGGATGGGTAGGCAACGGCTTGATTCGTCCGGCCCAAGCACTCTATGCTGAATGCGGCGTAGACCAAAGTAAGGATATCTGATGTGATAACAATGGTGATGATAGATGGGGGAGGTCACGGTTACTCCTTCGGCTGAAGAGATAGAGAAATTTTATATTGTACAGCGCAGTGGAAAGGGCGGGGTGGCCGGTGGCATGAGCCTGACGGCGACAGCGGTAGTCGGTTCACCAGGTAGATTTGGATCCCAGGATCCGAGCTACCCAGCGCCCCCTCCCACTGCTCGTCACAACGCTATGGAGGGGAAGTGATTGTAGCGACACCATCGCCATCGTCATCCTGAGCGCCACAATCACCATCAGCGGTGCCTGTCCAGGTGAGCCTGCCACGCACCACGATCATCACCAGCGGTCCGGTTCTGGCACGTGGGTAGTTCCCCGCGACACAGTTGTGAACGCTACTCAGAAGCTGGGCGGGCCGCTCGTTATCTGGCCGGGCCTACGCGACCTAAATAATGTGGGAAGCCCATCCGCTTCATGCCTGCTTCCTACAGCGGATCATTAGGGCATGCCCACATCAAGTGCGACACGGTGGCTATGAGCACTGCACGAAGGGCGTTGGGGGTTGGAAATAGTATGGGAAGAGCTGTATGCTAAATGCCACACAATAAAGACTTCCTTGCGATCTTGTGTAATGATGATGATGATAATGGTGATGATTATGATGATGATGATCTGTATTCACGTTCTGGGTCTATGGGTAGCCATGGGTGATTCGTTCGCCTAAGCGCTGCATGCTAAACGCCATACCTCCGCAAGGAGTTCTAATGATGAGGGTGACCTGAATTTTCGTTTACGGGCAGTCCTTGGGAAGGTGGACTGAGTAGGGATAAATTAAAAGCTCCCTCCCTCTCAAATACCCGAGAGCCGACGATCTATGTCTCATACGCTTGAAGCGCGAGACCACATGGACAACGACTCGTGCATGCGATTTCGCATGCGACTGAGTGTTTACGTCTGATCGTTAGACCGGTTTTGGCGGCGTTCGCTGGTCGGAGGAGGTTCACGACGTGTGACTGGCAAGCCAGGTGCAGTCGTGCCGTCGTTGCGATCAATCGTGCGGCCACACCCAATAGGGTCCGAAGGTGTCATCGCTGAGAAAGTTTCTTTCAAAGCCCCAATGAGGCGCCAGTGGCAATTCCCAGTATTTTGTGGGGAACAGGCTCTCCACCGCTGCCGCCGCCGACCCGCGGGCTATAGTGTGCGTGGGCTCTCCGCCCTGATAGACACATATTGCAGGCGGTATCTACAGCATGAACGAGCGGAATCATGGGTGCTAAATGTTCCCACAGCGTTGTACTGAACACATAAAAATGCATGTATAACGTAGTAGTACTACTCATTTTATACTGCAAGTTTATGAAATAGCTTTATTTACCTACTATGATTTGTCTTGCACATATCTAAATCGGCCTGAGTGCGCCTAAGCAGGGAGGCACCCTGGAGCAGAAACAGTCGGCGGAGCTAGCGGAGCGGCGCCGACGACGCATCACACCCGCGCGCATGGGACCATGTGCCTCAAATTCCCGCGTACGACGTCGTGGCCACAGTCCTAACGATGAGTCGCATGCCAATCGCATGCTCCAGTTGTGCATGTGTCTCGCTCTTGGCGCTGCATACAACAGGAACATGTGGAGCCTCGCGTAGACCAGCCCCACCCTCCCCAAGCATAAAAAGTCGAATTCCCTACTTCTAATCAACATGCACTCGAATCGTAATTGTATTGCTTTGTTATCGGGTGTGTTCAGCCACAATCTAATCAGCTTTGAAAACCCGTAAATTGCGCACTCTACGCAGGTGATCTATTATCTCAATCAGGTTGCGCAGGCTACTATCTGCCAACAAGTCCACCAGGTCCAAAGAAAAATGTCGTCAAAAGGTGTTGAAGTCATTGGTGCCTGGAAGCCCCGATATTGTAGGCAATCAACGCGCTGATCTCCTCCTCGTAATTGCCAATCCCCGTCATCCCCTTCGCCCAGCAGTCCCAAGTGACCCTGGGCCACAAGGATGTCTGCAGAGGAGGACGCCTCGGGCTTCGCGATTCTGCATCGCCTGCTGCCGCTTCTCCGCGGCGCTTACGGGAGAGGCGCTGTGTGGGTTGATAGGGGCTCGTGTCGTGTTTTAATTTTATTTCACTTCTTTTTGCCTTACCGCGCCATAAACAACTTGTTACGGGGATATGTGTGTAAGCAAATAGTTCTTTTAAGGCACTTCAAAAATCCCGGGCCGTCTCCACTAACGTGAAATCTGGGGAGGGGCAAAGCCTGCGAGGCGTAAACGAGTGTCCAGGTATTTTAGTACCCTGACTAAATGAGACGACGGTTACGATGACGACGACATGAGGCACCGACAACCCGAGCCCCTAAATGGCATCGCCCATAAAAACAGCAGCGTCTGCGCGGTTCTGCGCGCTTCTAGGCCGCTCTTACAGGCGTCGGCGACGGCAGCAGCATATCGCCACTGTCACCTCCGAATACATCAGGCACAAGGGAATTCTATTGCCTCCTTGTTTAGGCCTGATACTGGCACAGTGAGGTTGGATTCGTTTTGCAGCGCGGACAACGAATGCGGCTTTGTTTCGAGAATATACGTCGTAGAAAATATGATTCGGGGATGTGATAACCCAATACTTGACAATAACGAGCCTTTTATGGGAGTATAAGCCACGCGAAAATGCATATTCTAAGGATGTGGTTCGTTATATACGTGCTTACTCACGCCTTATAGCAAGGAGCAAGCAAAGTTAGGGAAACCACGGAAAAATAAATGGTCTGCCATGTCCGGAAAAAATAGAACAGCTGGTGCGGGGACGAAAAAACCCATATCAGCTTCGGAAATGCTAAAGGCGTTTGTCGACCCACCGCGGTGGCTCAGTGGCTAAGGCGTTGCGCTGCTGAGCACAAGGTCGCGGGTTCGATTCCCGGCCGCGGCGGCCGCTTTTCTGATGGAGGCGAAAAGCAAAAACGCCCGTGTGTACGAGATTTCGGCGCACGTTAAAGATCCCCAGGTGGTCAAAATTAATCCGGAGCCCTCCACTACGGCGCGCCTCATCGCCTGCGCTGCGTCGGCGCGTTAAACCCTACAATCAATCAATCAATCGTTTGTCGAAACATAGGCAAGTTGGTACTCACCAGACCAACTAGATGCGACATGTACTGAAAGAAAAATGGGGTTGGGGGAAGGGGGACCCTTAACTGTCATTGTGTACAAATGCGGAGCTAAATTAAGGAATTAACATTTTAGTAACCCCGCACAAAAGCTGCGCAGTTCACTTTATTTCTGCTTTCTGACTTCAACGAACGCCTGATCACTTGGCGGACGCATTTTTTTGAAGTATACAATAAGTAAGTAAGTAAGTACTATATACACTACGTTCACAAGCGATAAACGGTGTCGTTGGCAGAGTGTGATATCTGATAAGGCCCTCTGATATCAGTTTGTGCTAGATTCTGCAGGCTCACTGTGTCATGTGATGATTTTTCGAAGAAGTGTTTAGTCGCGGGCGAGATTACCTTATAAGCCATTATCCGCGCTTCTTCCGGAAGATATATCTAGCAGGTGACTGACTGCGAGCGCTGACCACGCGACAAGATGACCGAGCAATAAATTTTTGGTCGGGTGCTGATTCCCGCGTATAATTTTGCATGATTCATTGTACTTTTTTCGTTTAATGTTCGTAAAATTTATGCCACATTGGCTTGTCCAAGGTAGTGATCAATATCTGAGGTATGGAGCGTAACTGGCGTGGTCAGGTATAAGTGCCCCGATAGATTGTGTAAGCACACACAAAATCGATTTACATCGCAGTTTATAGCCGTAGCATGACCGTTTGAAGAAACACTGATTAAGGAGACACTGTTAGTAAATTTAAGGGCAATGAAATTAGAACCAGCTCCACGAAAATGCCGGTTTCGCCACGCCGGCCTGTGACACACGCCTGCAGCTTATACGTAACGAATGCACAGCACTAAGATCGCGTCAGAAATAGGTATACCCTCTGGTAAATACAGTATATTTGCGAACAGAGTGACAGCTCCACATAAATATGTATTTCCAACGCATACCTCAGTCGTGAACATGCCGCAAAAGCAGCGGCGACAGTGGTGAGCGGGCCGGAGCCTCTCGCGACTACTTTCTAAACGGGCCGCTAGGGGCAGTGGCGCCACTAGAGGAAGCGCTCGAGGTGTACCGTGTATGCCTCTGTGCTAGGCACTACTCCCGCTCCTCTTTACCAGGACAGAAGAGGATGTCGTATGAAGGATCTGGTTGGGGGTGGCGCGTACTGCTGCCCACCCTCATGGATGGAATGGGGAAGACTGCGGTCATATGAAATTCTCAACCGGCTGCACTGTAACAACTACGGCAGACCGCTCTCTTGATCTGTGGGTGTTAGTAAATGACCGTTAAGCTGTGCGCATAAGATATTTTTCACATAATGAATCAACGAACACGACGTTTTCGCCACACCACGCCCAATAAACTGCGCAAAACTGCGCCTAATTTCGCACACAATACTCCTGATTTGATTGTAGGGTTTAACGCTCCAACGCAACGCAGACGATGGGGCACGCAGTAGTGGAGGCCTCCGGATTAATTTTGACCAACTGGGGATCTATAGCGTGCGCCGAAATCTCACACACAAGGGCGATTTTGCTTTTCGCCTCCATCAGAAAAGCGGCCGCCTAGGCCGGGAATCGAACCCGCGACCTTGTGCTCAAGCAGCGCAACGCCTTAGCCACTGAGCCACCGCGGCAGGTACACAATAAAACACCCCTGACCACCCTTGTGACTGCTGTATTAATTTCGTTGGTGACCGGCTTAAATTGGTTGGCACTTGGATTAAATTCGCTGGCACCCGAATTAAATTAAATGGCGCTTGGATTAAATTGTCTGGTGCCTGGATGAAATTAGATGGCGATTAGAATAAATTCAGCAAGAAAACCTGTAGTTATATTCCAACCACTTCCAGAGACTTACTTCGTGGTTTTTGTAATTGAGAGGGTTCGCCCTAATACCACACAATGGTGGTCAGATCCTTTTCTGGGGAAGGGAATACTGTTTTTTTCTGAGGTAGCCTTTCCATCATGGTAGCACCTAAAAAGTGTAAGCCCCCACTTAGTAATATATATCTATATATATATACAATAGATATATATATTAATATAGATGATATATATATATATAATATATATATAATATATATATTATATAGACTCTTATATATATATATATATATATATATATATATATATATATATCAGTTACAACCCAGAAAGACAGGGCTACAATCCACTCAGCCGCGGTACTTTAAAACAAAACCGTAATCACGACAAGCCGGCGTTATTGACGAAACAAGTTTATAAGTTTATTATTCGTGTAAGACACCTTTTCCTCTTTGCGTTCAGGGAAATAAAAAGAATGCCCCATACTTTGAATGACGCACATACATTGTATCAATGCGGCTGGTATGAGTCTTATATTCTTATTCTCTTTGGTGATAATCCATTTTGAGAAGCTCTCGTTTTCTGCTGCAGATCTGAAATAAAAATAGAGCACAGAAAGAACATCCTTGAAACGCCATTTTCCGTTGACATGCTAAACAGGTAAAACCGTCGTGTGTCTTGAATATCCCTAAATTACAGCAGCTGCAGAGAAAAATAGGAAGGGATGGGTTGATCAAGGATGCGAGCAATACATGGGCTCACAGGGACAAGATCTTCTCGCCCTAATGGTTACTTACGTGCCTCGTTTGAGTTAAAGTGGCATGTTTGTTTCAGGGAGCATCCGAAGCCGCGGTTTTATGCTCGAGCCTTCCCACTGGACGTCACTGCTCGCAGAAAAAGGAAGCGTCGTTTTCAACTGGAGTTTAGAGGAATTTCTAACGAGGCAAGCCTAATGAAATTTATCACACTCACAAGATATTTTTTTCTGCAAGCCGTGATGCACTGCGTTTTACTTTAGCCGCGTCAGAACAACAGCTTTACGGGCGGCCTCCCGCAACAACACGCACAAGTACTGTCTTCTTAGCTGCCGGGTTGCCAGCTATGCAGTGCCATCTCCGAAGAGGCTACAGCCATCTGAAACTACACTCCTCCTTCTCATACGTGAAAGTACATAGCTCAGTGCATCACGTTTTTTTTTTTTTTAAGGCACAAATTTGTTTGCCTCTCCTCCAGGCTTTTCGGGTAGTGCTGCTGCTTCTTCACCCTGTACAGATGCGCCGCTGGGCTTTTAACACCAGATGTCGCCGCCTCCGCAGATATAGGGTCTTCTCCGATGCGGCAGCCAGCCCCGTCCGCAGTGGCGCATTTCGCAGTCGGCCAAGTCCTTGGCAGCCATGCTCTCTTCCATCCATGCTGCCAGCCATAGGAAAGGGCGAGCTCTTCTCGCTGACGGTGTGGATGACGTGCGCGTTGCGCGAGGCAAGCGTGGGTACGTGGATGTGCCATTGCACATAATTTGCATGAGTTCGGCAGTAACGCAAGCGCCAATTCAAGGATTCCTCCCCTGGGATTAATTCAGAACGCACTACTGGCTTTATTGCTTCTTACGACTAGAGCCACGACAAGGTGACAGCGTTTGGCGTCATCGGAGGCTTGACATTTGGCATCTGAAATCCGGCAAACAGGTGTTTAGGTGCCTTCACGGATGATTTCTACGGCGCACGCCTTCTTAGCCGTCACCCGTGCAATTCATAATTGCCATGTTAAGAACTTGTGGTGCAATCGAGCATGTGTTCGCCAGGTTGATTGAGACATTTAAAGTTTATCGTTACGTCTGGTATGTCTTTACGCACTCGCCGCCGCTTTACGTCGATTGCCACATATGCGGGGGATCCACCACCTCTTTTCAGGCAGAATTATTACGAGAAAGGGCACCTGAAGCTGTTCCACCCTAACGATGGACTTTGAGGCGAATTGTTTACGTACAACCTGATGCAATGCAATCGGAAAGCAAGCGTTTGAAGCCCTATCTGACGGAAAGCCCAACGCGACGAAGCAGGAGAACATATCTTGCACGGGAAGTGCTGAGGGGTGTCTTGAAACTCGCGTCATTAGTCAATAATCATAGTTTTAACGTTTGTCAAAGGCGGCATCGTCCAGGTCGGTTGATCCCACATGTTTTTTGAGCGTTAGTCATGTTGATATTTTGCCCTTTTCTTTTTGTTCTCGCGGGGTCTATATGCTCATTTAGATGCCTCCACAACAAGTCTCGCAGTGACACCTCACTGTTTCATTTTTCTGTTTGGTGCATAAAAATTGCAACAATCCCGACAATAATTGGAGAAAATATGTTCTATACAAAGTTATTTGTGCAGTGATGTTTCCTGCTGCTTTGTTAAAGGGGCCATGCAGACAAAACACGTTTGGTTCATTTCAAAGATTGCCTCGTTAGAATCATACTGAGCACAACATTTAACGTAAAATTCGGTCAGATGAGCTATATAATTACTAAAAAGGGGAATAGCCATGCGACCCACTAGTTCACTTCCCGCAACAAAGCATATATATGATATCATGTGTGCCAGCTCTGCGATTGGCTTAGGCCGGCAAAAGCAAACGCGAATTAGGCAGGGCTTATAAGCTTGCCGAAACGAGCTATTTACGCTTAAATATGGGGCACATTCTTTTTTAGAGCAGTAAGAATGGTGGGATAAACAGTGGAAGTTACGACAGTACATCGTAAACATAGAAAAACCGATGCGTACTGTTTTTGGTACCTGCGCCCGCTATGCTTGTTTCAGCTGCACAGTACTGCGGCGCTTTGGGGTTTTCTTTGACGACACTGGCCGGTTGGCGTAAGCGATGGTGTTTTACGTGAACATATTTGTCGAGCGACACACCATGTTTCACGAAACGATTATTTTCTACCCGAACAAGAACAAGCTAAGTACAAATACGGTCAAAAACAAAGCAAAGGTAGAAAATGGCCCGCCGCGGTATGGTGGCGCCATCTAGGTTGGCTAACGGCAACCAAGGCTCCGCAGCACACCAAGTTTATCTGGAAGACCTGCTTTTGTGATGTCATTGCAGACGTCATAAATCACACAATATGGCGGGAGAATCAAACTTTTAAGCGTAAATTGATTAATCCGTAGTGAGTAAAGCATTGTTTGTTTTCTAACAAGCGCTGGAGGCACTATAAAACACAAAATATTTCGAATAAAGCCAATTTTGAATTCGGTCTGCATGGCCCCTTTAAGCACTTGCTCCTTAAGTCACGGCACTAGTGCATGCCTTACCTATAGTGACCGTACCCTTCCTTCACGGATATCTTGAAGCCAACTTGGTGACGTCAATGGTTTCCGCGAGTTCGTCTCTTGTTTGAACCAGAATTACAGTGTATGTGATTATAGCTCCGGCCATCTGAAAACATCGTGCACATCCCATTTCATTTCACACTGGCGCACTGTATGCCCGCTCCACTGGCCTTTCGTTTTTGTACGATGCCCACTCAGTGGCAGGGCGTTAGGAACAATAATGTAATTTTTCTTGACAGTCGCATTTTCAATGTTATCCTACAGTCTCTATTACACACGATCCGTAGCGCGAACATGGAGACATGAGACAAAACAAAACGTAAGCAAAAGCAACACATAAACACAAACAAAATAAACGCACATTTGTTTGCACTAAAACGTCTTTGTGGCAAGTTCTTTCACCGCGGGATACACGGCACATAGGTTTGGGGACTTTCGATTCCCGGCCGCGGCGGCCGCTTTTCTGATGGAGGCGAAAAGCAGAAAAAGCCCGTGTGTACGAGATTTCGGCGCACGATAAAGATCCCCAGGTGGTCAAAATTAATCCGGAGCCCTCCACTACGGCGCGCCTCATCGTCTGCGTTTCGTCGGCGCGTTAAATCCCACAATCAATCAAATCAATCAATCAGGTTTGGGGGCTGCACTAGGATTACAAATAGTGGAGGATTTGTGGGGTGGCAGGGCACTATACATGTAATCATGCTAAGAGCAATTCTAAGCTGCGTGTTCGCTTTACCCCGCAGCAACCCCTACCCTTGATTGAAAAGTAAAAGAAACGGTACGCCGCCGTGTCGCTCACTTGGTCGCTGCGAACTAGGGAAACGGACAACGCCATACACGGTAGCCTGTGTTCACAATTGTGGCACAATTACTGTCACTAAATGCGGTACCGGCACTGGGGCTCATTGAAATTTTCGGAAATGCTTTTTATGTCTTGTTTATACACTGTAGGACATTAATTCCCGGGCTTCAAGGAGAGCCGTATTCCCAATTACTGTGCATGCTCTCATTTGCCATTGTAGCTACGAGGCATACTCTTGGATAAACAAGTTTACGATTTCTGACATGAGATATTGAAAGTTGTGGTTTCAAGCAATAGTCACTGGTGTCAAACTTACGCTTCTGGCGAGCTACGTATTGTCACAGGAATTTATGGGTAGCAGCTCATTTTGCCGATATCGATGCCTCGCATTGAATACTCGTTTTCGTTGCATATTTTATACTTCCGATGTCCTTGCGCCATATTTTCCCTCCTGCTTAGGGCCGCTGTTCAGCTGCACGCGGTTTTGGATTGGCTGCCTTATAGCATCACTGATGCCCGTTGATGATGCAGTATATTGAGTCTCACCTGATGTGCCAAAACATCCAGCGAGCGAGGGTAATCACGACAATATGCAGTTAACACTCGATAAGCAAAAATCAGTACATATAATCAGTACATATAGGCCCAAATCAGTACGTATAATTTAAGTATCCGCAGCGTATGCAAAAATAACGCTAATATCTGAAACCGCTTATATGAAAATACCGCTTATTAGGAATGCTTTATCTATACCGATGACTTCGTTGTAACAGTGGTTTACGGTGTTTTCTTAAAATAGTACTGAACATCTCTCTTTTAACGGCGTGAGCACACTGTCGCGTGAGAAGTAAAATCTGATGAGACCGTACTGCGTGCACCGCATAGACATCACTCAAAAAACTTACGGACGCAAGAAGTGCCTTGTTGAGACGGAAGAAACTTCCACCTGTCAAGCACAGGGCTGCCGGGTCGATGGTGTCGTGCAAGAACCTGACCTAGAATTTTTAAGCATAAAACATGTATAAATATAAACACATGATGCAAAGGCAGTTAAAGTGGAATAAACTTTCGCAATCAATCCCCTACTTGCTGAATGTATTCCTCCGAGACCGCGCATCGCCGGACACTCTTCGTGGCATTCTTCATCTTCTGAGCCTGCAACAGGACGCGTCGGGCAATGTCTCGCAACTGAAGGGAGGCCTCGCTGAACAAAAAAAAATTCCCCGCACCTCCCCGAAGGGAATCGTGCAGAAATGCGAATGCATTGGGTGCACCGATGAGTGTGTTGCGAGTAATGGCGTAATTAATGACGAGAGTGTGAACGTAATCATTTATTCATCAGCACCTGTTTGTGTTATCGTTGTACCTGACGGCCACAATCACTGCCTTGTGGTCGCTAAAGTGCACGGTCAAAGGGTCTTTGAGAAGCATACGCGCGTCACAACAATGACGACGACGACGACGACAACTACGACGATGACGACGGCAACAACGACAACGACGACGACGACGACGACGATTCCACCTCTTTTGTTTCTTTGTTGCCGATGTTGTAGTACTCGTGCAGCTGTCGTTTCCCAATAACTGAAATTGTGGTTTTACACACCAAAGATACATTTGCGTGGTGATCAGTCCTGTAATGTAAACCCTTTATGCATCCTTAACGTTCCCCGAAATCTGGTATGTACAGCCATTTTAGTTCTTCGTGTCCACTAGCCATTTCCAGCTGCACTTCACTGCAGTAAGTTGTTAATGGTAAGTTTAAAAACCAGAGGTGGTAAATTCACGTTAAGCAAACTTCCGAAGCTGGAGAGCCTCCAAAAATGTGTTACTGTGCCTCGTCCCGAACGTCCGTTCCTTCCAGCACATAATCATTGACAGGTGGCTTCCACGTGTAATATTAACTCTCTCGAATGGTTCAGAACGTACGCTTTTACACGATGTCGTAGGGAGAACAGACCGTTGCGAAAGAAATGACCAAGTGGTAGCACTCGACAGCTAAGGTCGTGAGTCCACTGACGAAAACGCAAACAAGCTACCTTTGTGAGAAAAAGAAGCATAGAAATAAGGGACACAGGTAATACTAAGAAAGAAGGTGAAAAACAAAATAAACATCCCCTTGGATGTGCTTTTGAAGAGAAACGTAGCTATTGTGTAAGTCACACTTACCAGCTTTCGTTGCCGAGTACGAAACTTGAATTTCTACTTTGCCCGCGCACGCGTAGCACCTTCGGCCCTGCGTGGTTTTATAAAATCGCGAGGAGGCAATTGACTTTTTTTTTCTGTCTTTCCGGCAGTTCTCCTCGCTCCAAAATCGACATTTGGATGTTCCTCTCCGGTGCCTGTGCCTTTCCTTGCCTGTTTCTAATTTACTGTCATCTGGGGCATCGGGGTTAGGTTTCCGACACGGGGATGTTTGTCGAGCCCTTCAGGCTTTCATTTCCAAAACAGGTCGTTTACTCTGTTGAGAAAACCCGTCACGTACTTTCTTTTCCACGTACGTGAAGTATATACATTTACTTCAGTATGTAATAATTATTTCCTTTAGTTATCAGAATTGGTAACATCACTTTTCCGCACAATCTTAGCAGCTCGATTTTACCTTCAGTTCAATCTGACTTGGCCAATCCCCGAGAGTGGTATTCATCAATTATTTCTCGGATCCAACCATCCAACAAACCATACATGTGAGTCATCATCACCACTACCAGCACCACCATCATCATCATCGTCGTCGTCGTCGTCGTCATCATCGTGAGCCCGCTTGTGTCTACTGCAGGATTAAGGCCTCTCCCATGATCCTCTTCCAGCCATTCCTGCCTTGCAATGCCGTAGTCCATTCTATCCCTCCGAATTTTCTGATTTTATTCCTCCATCGAAATAATGGTCGTCGTGTACTTCTAGTCTCGCTTATGGACATCCGGTCTTTCCCCCTGATCGTCCACCGGTTTTCAGAACTCTGCGTTTTAGTCAAGTCCAAGCCCACTTATATCTTATACCCGAGTTTATTCCCTGATACGATTGATTGTTTCGCATCCTTAAGCGCTATCCCTATCATCATTCTTACAGTGCTGGCTGAAGTGGGGGAAGTTTTACTTATTGTGCGTAGTAAGCCTTCAGGTTTCTGCACCCACCTCTATTAGTGATCGATGGCAGTGCGCATAGGATGTACTCTTCTTTATTTCAGTGTTAGAATGAGCCTGCTGTTCATTAATTGAACCTCGTTGCAAAATAATAATTTTTGAGGCGGGCGGATGTATATCCACCAGCGGATAAAGGACATAAGAGAAAATAAACAGTTCATGGTTCCCAATATGTACAGATGCCGTCATAAGTAATTAAAACAAGCATTTGTGAATATCACAAAATATTTGTCTTGCTGGCTTTATGACAGCCATTACCGGTTTACTGGAAGCTTTTCAATTCGAGTGGACTCTTTGAAATGCACACCAATGCAGCCAGGCAGTTTCCAGAAGATATCCCTGTAAAGTTACGAGCCCATGTTCCATTTACTTTTTACGGCCCCTGTACGTCAAACTGCATTGAATACATTATAAGGGTTCGATTAAAAGATGTACCTGTATATTTCATATGCGATATACAGGTATGAGATATACAGGTACAAACCATCCTACCTGGTCTCCCAATTCTTGGCTTTTCACGGCAAGGTCGAAGAAGCCCACAGATGCGTACACGGCGTATGTTACCGAGAGCCAAATGTCCAGCGTGGTGAAGCCGTCGTCGAAGACCGTGTACAGCGTCGTGCACAGAATCCACACGAGGCACGCGGACGTTGCTGTTATAGCTGGATGCCAGATGTCGTTAATGCAATGTATAAGTGCCTGAATCCTTGAAAAGTTATGCCTAATATCTTCGACTGTGCGAGGGCAAAGCCTGGAGCATAGCAGCAACCTGTTTTTCTCGCAGGTACCCAGAGACTCGACCAGGGACTTTAAATACTCTACAAGCACGTCCACGGTACTTCCCAGGACTATGTACGCAACGGAGTCAAAGAAGAAGAGATAGAACTCGGAGAAAAAGCCAAGAACCTTAAGGAAATTGTGCCACGGATCATCGTAACCCTGCATGAAGTTCCTCATGTAGATTGTCATGGCCATGCCGTAGGAGGCGACCAAGGCTGCCGCACTAACCCATCGACGTGCTTGAGTGCGCCAGTTACGTCTGCAAGCTTCAGAGCCTGCGCTGTAGCCGAAGCTCGTGGCCTTTTCGTACGCCTCCGCTTCTCGAAGAAACTGCAGGAGCTTGGACGATCCGAGAGTCATACAGAGGACGTTGACGATTATCTTGATCAGGACAACGGCGTAGACGATGAGCAAGAGCGATTTCGCGAAGGAACCGGCGACATCGGGCAGCAGGAAGATGTTGACGACCACAACGCCCATTTCATACGCCACGACGCCTGTTAGACACGCCGCAGAGTACACGGTGTAGAGACTCAGTACCTGAACCCTAGCCGCCTTTAGTGACCGGTCCCAGAATCCCTCAATGTAAAGGCAGCCGAGGAACCTACAGACCATGCCCCACTTCCAGAAGTGCTTCATCATGTGGGAGCAGCGCGTGTTCTTCCCGTCGTCTTTTGTCTCTGGAAAAGGCCAGTTGTGTCTGCCGGCGTGGTCGTGGACCTGGTGGGCTTTGCCTGCAATAAATCACGCGCATTCATTTCTACAAACTTACACCTTTATAAATTTCGCAGTACAAGTGTGAACCCTTGGATAAAGCTTACTTTGCTTCAAAGGTATTAAAGCGAAAGTTTATGAAGCTGAGTGAAAGGGAAATCCGGCGTTCCTCTGCACACACAAAACTCCCCCTGCATAATTTCACGTGTATGCACGAAAAAAAAGACCATTTAGAAAGGAGTTAGAAGAAGGGGGAGACAGATTGGTTGGGCATATCTCTCTCGTAACAGGGCTTATCTCTCTCGTAGCAGGGCGCGCGCGCTCAACGTGCTACTGCAGGAAGTACAGGTAGAGCGAAAACAGCGTGCAGGGGTAGCGACGTTCGGGAGACACCGCGACAACGTTGAAATGGCAAATACCTAACGCACGCTACCTCTAAATGATTTGACTACGCGCCATCGGCCATGCGCGTCATATTCAGCGATCAATTTCAAGGTGATGCCCGGAGCACCGATTTCCAGACCTTTCAAGCTGCACGACGGCCGTTTTCACAACTTCGGAGATAAATATAGACCTGCCTTCTTCCCCTCGTAGTCTCTTGCATGATAAAACAATGATACAACCCGTAACATGGCGCTGCTTCTTGTTTCTTCACCACTACAGCGATCATCTTCAAATTGATGGCCACTGTACTCCCGATGAGCAGGCAGCTAACGATCAGCGTCGCCGTGAACAGGAATGGAAACGAGCTTCGGCTACGCTGTTTATATATATATATATATATATATATATATATATATATATATATATATATATATATATATATATATATATCTGTATGGTGTGGGGGGGGGGGGGTATGCGCCCGCACACTGCTGCTGCATCACAATCTCTTAGTAGTCACGAAAATACTGTAAACATCGGTACTTACGCCGACGAAGAAGTTCATTTCTTTTCGTTGGCAGTAGCAGGGAGATCCTGGCGATATTTCGGTTGGAAAGCCAGGCCGGGTGAGAATGCAACTTTCCTTCCTTTACGTGCTAGACACCGGCGCAACCTGCACAAGCACAAGGCCATGACGCAAAAAAACGTTCAATTTCCAACCGTGGTGGCGAACAAATCACGGCTTTTTCTAATTGGTAACCCGTGCACTTAACTGCGATTGGACGACAAGTTATGACGCCACCAGCATCTAGCCACGCTGTCGGAACGTTCACAATGAGGTCTGCTCACGTCTGTCTTCTGCGTAGACCCTTCCGCGTGGAGGCTGCCCTGGCCGGTCGGTCTCGTTGGTATTTACGAATAATGAAAACTCACGCAGCCCGACATAAGTGAAGAGGATCCCTATCACAAGTCGGCAGTTTGAACAACGTTTCGCGTCGTTTCTCTACGATTGCTCTCGCCAACCGATCATCACTTGAAGGGCTATCGCAAAAGTGACCGGTGCCACACGGAGTAACCAACCTTGGCGTGTCAAGGTCCTATGGGACGCAGAATCGTCCAGGCGCCCTCGTCTCAACCAATAAATCGATGTGTTTTGTCTCAAAACATGCCGCAGAAAAGCGCTCCAGAAAACGGAAATGAAACGGCGTTAATGGCTCCATAGGGGTAATATATCGCGTCGGCCGCCGCCGTATATAGTGCGTGCATAAACCAGTAGCCATTTGTTTCCGATACCCGGCACATTACGAGAACGGTGTCTCGTACGTGGCTGTGAGGTGAAATGCCTATGCATTCTGACGGAGAACGCCGAAAATCTGTTTCCAACGCATCCCTACCGCCTGTAAAGCAAGAACGAAAATAAGAAGATCAGAGAGCTCTGGATGCATTCAGAGTAAATTCAGTCTAACTTTACAAATTGATAGCTTCTGTGGTTCAGAGAACGAGAAAGTGGTCTGAACGAGAAAGTGGTTCAAAGGAGATAGACATACCACCAGTAACGACAGAAGTTGTAAAGAAGGCTTTGAAAGAAATGAAAGGGGGCAAAGCATCTGGTGAAGACCAGATAAGCAGACCTCTTGAAGGATGGCGGGCAAATTGTACTAGTAAAACTGGAAAACCTGTACACGCAATGCCTAATGACCGCGAGTGTACCAGAATTTTGGAAGAACGCGAACATCATCCTAATCCATAAGAAAGGTGACATGAAGGAATTCAAAAATTACATGGCTGATCAGCTTGCTGTCAGTCGTCTACAAGGTACTTCTACAAGGTCCAAGGTAATCGCTAGCAGAATTTCTGCCCCCTTAGATTTAAGTCAACCTAAAGAACAAGCAGGGTTCCGTAAAGGCTATTCAACAATTGACTATATTCACACGATCACTCAGGTGATAGAGAAGTGCGCGGTGTATATATACGGCACCGCTAAATATAGCCTTCATAGATTACCAGAAAGCATGTGACTCGGTCGAAACCTCAGCACTCATTCAGGCATTATGGAACCAGGATGTACACGAGCACTATGTAAGAATACTAGAGGATATCTACAATGGGTCCACAGGCTGCCATCATCCTCCATAAGGAGAGCAGTAAAATACCAATAAGGAAGGGCGTCAGACAAGGACACAATCCAATGTTATTCACAGCATGTTTACAAGTATTCAGAACATTAGAGTGGGAACAGGTGGGAGTAAGGGTTAGTGGAGAATACCTCAGTAACATCAGATTTGCTGATGACGTTGCCTTGCTAAGTAACTCGGGGGACGAATTACAAAGCATGCTTACCGCACTGGACAAGCAGAGTCGAAACGTGGGCCTGAAAATTAATATGCAGAAAACTAAAGCAATGATCAATAACCTCGGGTGAGCACAGCGGTTTGAAATAGGTGGCGAGGCAGTAGAAGTGGTAAGAGAATATATCCACTTAGGCCAAGTTGTGACCCCGGATCCCAACCATGAGGCAGAGATAATTAGAAGGATAAGAATGGGGTGGAGACTGGAGTGCATTCGGCAGGCATTCTCAGGTAATGAATGGCAGCCTACCATTATCCCTGCATGAAGAAGAAAGTGTACGACAGCTGCATCTTACCGGTACTCACCTACGGAGCAGAAACTTGGAGGCTCACTAAGAGGGTTCAACTTAAATTGAGGACGACTCAGCGAGCAATGGAACGGAAGATGATGGGTGTAACATTAAGGGACAAGAAGAGAGCGGAGTGGATCAGGGAACAAACGCGTGTTAGGGACATATTAGTAGAAATTAAGAAGAAATGGACGTGGGCAGGGCATGTAACGCGAAGGCAAGATAACCGTTGGTCATTAAGGGTAACAGAATGGATCCCTAGAGAAGGCAAACGTGGCAGAGGGCGGCAGAAAGTTAGGTGGGCAGATGAGATCAAGAAGTTTGCGGGGATAAATTGGTCGCAGTTAGCGCAGGACCGGGATAATTGAAGATTAATGGGAGAGGCCTTTGCCCTGCAGTGGGTGTAGATAGGCTGGTGATGATGATGATAAGCCTTTGTGGATCAGTTGATTACCAGCAATCGTATAATAGTGACAATTCGATGCGGTAAATACCGGTGAAATGTCAAAGTACTGGGGACCGGAAACGGACTTCGTATAAGCGGCACTCCATTAAAAGCTGGAATGATTTGCTATGCATGTACTTCGGTGGGGACCGCAAGAAACTTCAGTCAAACGAAAATCGAATAAAGTGATTTCTTTATAACGGGGGTAACTCGCGACGTCCCTTATCACTAAGTTGTGTTTTCGCTTATTGCATAGCCACGAGGCTTAGTAGATACGAACCGAGTTCGAGCTGCACTATCCAGAAAGCGAGTTCAACATCCCTGATAGTTCAGCATCCCTAGCAAGGCACGGTAGGCAGGACCGCAGAGCCACCGATGGTAATAAGTGTCTTGCCGCATATTTGGCAATGCCACCATCACGGTTTTTTTTTTCAATAGTCCTTGGTCTCAGCGTATATCCACAATAGGTGGCGAAGGCCTGCCGGAGTCGGGGAATCGGAGCAGGTTGGGCATTGCATATGTCCGCGGTTTTCCCCTTTCCATCCGTGAGTGCGGGACGCAGTAAGCGCCACCCCCAACCGTATCCTTCGTAGGAAAACCTCCTCCATCCTGCTGAAGTCGGGGAGGAGGAGAACCGACGCGTTCGGCGTCGAAGGTCTTTCCACCATTCGTGTCGCCCACGGGTCACTTGGGAGACGGGTAGGCGATAACGGGGCTGGACAATTATGTGACAGAATACAAGCCTGTTCATTGCCTGCAATATTGGTGTGACCCATAACACAAGCACCTTTGCTGATATTTTGCTGTGTAGTTGGTGGGTTTTTTGGCAGATGATGGGAGTCTGCGCGACCTGTTCGAGGTAGTAGATCACCTGCGCAGAGTCGGTACTGACGCGTAGGATGGGATAGTCTGCATTGGAAGGGGCTGTACACAACAGGGCATCGTGTACAGCCCGGTAGCCTGACACACATAAGTATCTCGGTAATTTATTGTCAGAAATGGACGGCAGTTCTTCGACTCGTAAAAGACCTCGATGTTCCTTCGCCGGTAATCGTCGTCTGTTTTGCTACCCCCCCTTGTGTTTACAATTTGCAGCGACCAATCATATTTGGATAGAAGTCATTTATTTACATTTAGGTCAGAAAAACTGTCATATTTGTACATTTATAGTCAGATTTATAGTCGGATAGAGTGAGACATTTACAGTCAGATAAATTGGGGACCACTCAGTGAGCAATGGAACGGAAGATGATAGGTGGAACGTCAAGGGAAAGAATGCGTGTTAAGGACATATCAGTAGAAATCAAGACGAGGAAATGGGCGTGGGCAGAGCATGTAATGCGAAGGCAAGATAACTGTTGGTCATGAGGAGTAACAGAGACTAGAGTCAATCGGTGGTGAAGGCAAGCGTGGCAGGGCGCGGCAAAAAGTTAGGTGGGCAGGTGAGATCAAGAAGTTTGCGGAGATAAACTGGTCGCAGTTAGCACATGACCAGGATAATTAGAGATCTATGGGAGAGGCCTTTGCCCTGCAGTGGGTGTAACAGGCTGCTGATAATGATGATAAGGATTATGATGATGAAACTATGTCACCATCATCAAGATCATCGAATCGAAGAGGGGCTCCAGTGGCCGGCTTCCTGATGGCGGCGAAAAACAGAAACGGGCGTGTGTTGAGATTTCGAACCCCGAAATGAAAAAAAAAGCGACATTCATCTCTGTGAAGGTGGATGCGTATTACCTTGAGGGTATGTCCATGAGGGTCTGTGCATTAAATGAAGAAATAAATGAAGTGGGGGACGTGAAACGTATGAATTTTCAAGCACATACACCGAGTTTGGCATTGAAGATAATCGCAACACTCTGTCCAAGCCAGTGTTCCAAGAACACCAACAGAGCTTTGGTAGCTCGTACGGCCCGGCGTAGGTCCGACTAACGGCCCCAAACTGCCCTCAGGTCAATGCCTGCGTGGTGAGGCATGCACAGAGAGGTTATGAGAGTTACCCGCCGTGGTGGCTCAGTGGCTAAGGCGTTGCGCTGCTGAGCACGAGGTCGCGGGTTCGATTCCCGGCCGCGGCGGCCACTTTTCTGATGGAGGCGAAAAGCAAAAACGCCCGTGTGTACGAGATTTCGGCGCACGTTAAAGATCCCCAGGTGGTCAAAATTAATCCGGAGCCCTCCACTACGGCGCGCCTCATCGCCTGCGTTGCGTCGGCGCGTTGAACCCTACAATCAATCAATCAGGTTATGAGAGTTTGCCTACGCACTGGGAAGTTTGAACATAAGCAGACGACATGCTCGGTATTGTCTGCTACGTCGCATGTTGAGCAGTGGGGTGAAAAGAAGTCATTCTGCATTTTGACGAGAAAACGCCGTGTGCATGCAACGTTCAGAAATGTGCGACGTAGTATAGCTTCCTCACGATTTTTGCGCACAGGAGGCGTCTTAAAACTGCATTTAGGGTCAATAAAATGTAGAGGCGCATATTGAAGTCTTTTTGTCGGCCCAGATACACCGCACTGTTCTCCAGGCGATCGAGGACGTGAGGGTTTCCGCATCCTTTCTTGTAAAACAAAGGCGCAGCGGTGGACAAGAGAGGCTGTATGCCGATGAGGCTGCATTATCAGCAGCAACATTTCCGGAGACTCCGCAGTGAGCAGGAAGCCACTGCAGTTCTGCACTGTAGCCGCTTTTTTGTTGCTTGGATGAGCAGAAAATGCATCTCCCATGTCACTTGACCTTTCGGTAGTGATGTTAAGTGCGCCAGGCCGGAGGAGGAATCTGCAAAAATACCATTTAGTGGGTAGCTGCTTTAGGATGTAGAGAAAAGCAGCCTACAGCCCAGCGGTCTCGGCAGCCATCGTTCAAGTCTTGTGGCTAAGTGGGATGCAAATGGTGGTTAGCCACGAGGGGGTCCAAAACACAGTTGCCGAAGAGCTACCCGTCAGTGATACATCCTTGAACACGTGCGTATGAGCTGTATAGTTGTTATTAATTAGCTCCAACGTCAACGTTTCAAAGCCGGGGCCGGTATGTGTGGCTTTCACGCGAAACCAGTCACAGTGGTTGTGATTTTCATCGTAGGGAATATACATGGTGCGTGAAGAAAAGGGGCTGGAGCCTGGTAAGTTGAAGATAGGGCACCCTGCGCCCTGGACACACAGACGACTGCGACAACTTAAGCACGGCACCGGAAGTTGCCGCTGTGCCTTATCACCGTAGCCGGATGTTTCTCCGCGCGGCGCAAGTAGGGCGTTACTGGGAATATTTTGAACATGGCGTGTGCCGTTCCCAGTGATTTTTTGGACTTAGTATGCTTATAAACGACTCCAGTGACGACAAAAAAAAACTGCGTGAGACAAGGCAGACGATATCACGCATTCATAGCAAACCCCTTTCAAAACGCGCGCGCACTGACGTCACGGGTCCGGCGCTTTGGCGGAGTGATACACTACATGAGGTGGTGCCGTTCTTGAGTTGTAACCGAGTATAGTGGATGCCCACACTGTCTCGTAAGAGCGCGCAGTTTCGCACGACATAGCTCCAGTGCCTGTATAGCAGGAAGCAGAAGACATGAACTTTCTGTCAGGGCTCCCACAGTAGATGTGGCCTTTGGAACTTCGAAGCGAAGCAGGTTCGTAGTATTTTGGCCTGTAGACCCTCTAGCCCTCTGCATTTCCCTTTGGAGACCGGGGTCACTACTGGGAATCTGTAGTGGGGCAGGATGTCGCATGGCGTCTTAATGCGGCAAGAATAAATGCAGCATCCCTCCCCCAATTGAATATTTGAGCCTAATTGGTCTTGCTATACCAAGAACATATATCCCAAGTGAGACCGTTATCACACTGCAGCCTCATGAGGATTTGTTAATATTACCAAACCAAGTTTGATGAGGCTGTGGTTGCTTTCGACAGCAGCGCTGCTGAGGTTACTATGCGCTGTAAAATGTACGCATTTTGGGAGAACGTAGTGCGATTGGGCGTACGCAACAGCGACCCTCGTCTCGCGTATGCAACAGCGACCCTCGTCTCATTATAGATATCTATCGCAGGAAGTTGGCGAGGTGAAACACGCCAAGACTGTTCGCTACGTGCTTTACCATCGGGTTTACTGGTCGCGCACATCTTGGATCTGCGACAGTGTTGACTCCTTCATTCTCCACCCATGCCCTCTGATGCGTTGATGTGGCAGGCCGCGTCACCTCCGCCTTCAACGTTACGCTTCTCACTGGATATATCGTCCCTCCGGACCGTATTTTAATCGCTAATACAATGATTTGTAAAACAATGAATGAAGCTCACACTAACGCGTAAAACTTCAAGGTAATCCAACCCAATCCAATCCAATGCTCCTCGCGCATGCACAGCACGGCTCTCCAGGAGCCACGCGAAACTGCTCTCTCTCTCTCTCTCTCTCTCTCTCTCTCTCTCTCTCTCTCTCTCTCTCTCTCTCTCTCTCTCTCTCTCTCTCTCTCTCTCTCTCTCTCTGTGTCTGTGTCTCTCTAACCTTCTGTGAACCTTTTATTTTGTTCTTGTTAACCTTTTGTGAACCTTTCGTTCACAAGGTTGTGCTGTGAGAGAGAGGTGCTGTGCGTCTCTCTCTCCCCTTCTCTCTCTCTCTCTCTAACCTTTTTTCCGTGAATTAGCGTTGATAGTTATCGTTTCTGCTTTTTTGTCGCGCTTTGTAACAATTTAGGCGGTTTGACATGCACATTTTCGGTTTATACTGATGTTCGCACGGACGCCAGCGGACGGACATTGCGAAGTCCTAATGTGCTTCGCACCTAAAAATCGGCCATACCATGAAAAAAAAAAAAGTGTCGGAATGGCGCAATCGAATAGACGTTGGCTTCATAACGAAAGGGACCCCGATTCGATTCCGTCTACTGGAAGCGTTTTTTTTTTTTTAAAGCAAAGCTTTACGAATGTCGTCGAGCTGTCTCGCCGTCGCGGTAAATGGGAGCTTCGTTTCAGCGCAACACATCTCGTGACTCGCCGGGCAAAGATCCGCTGACGGCCGCGTTCGCCGCTGCCACCGCCGCTGTCGGCTTGGCGCATGCGCTCTCCGCAGCTGATTCGCGCCTGACCACGTGTCGCTCCGCGTGCATGCGAGTTTGGCCATGAATGAGAGCGCAACAACACAACGAATGAGAGCGAGACCGGGCTGTCTTTTCGGAGCGTTGCGCAGGAGCTAACGGCATTGATCCGTCATGGGCAAGCGGCGTCTTACCGATTGATTGATTGATTGATTGATTGATTGATTGATTGATTGATTGATTGATTGATTGATTGATTGATTGATTGATTGATTGATTGATTGATTGATTGTGGTGTTTAACGCGCCGACGCAACACAGGCGATGAGGCGCGCCGTAGTGGAGGGCTCCGGGTTAATTTTGACCACCCGGGGATCTTTAACGTGCGCCGAAATCTCGTACACACGGGCGTTTTTGCTTTCGCCTCCATCGGAAAAGCGGGAGCCGCGGCCGGGAATCGAACCCGCGAGCTCGTGCTCAGCAGCGTAACGCCGTAGCCACTGAGCCACGGCGGGCGGTTAAGCGGCGTCTTACCAACCAGCAGACATCGCCCGGCGAGCCGTTCGGCTCGGAAGACGCCGGTAGCGGGACCACGATCGTAGACAAAGGCAGATTTGGGGCGAATAGTGTAGTAATTACAGCTAAATCAGTTAACCAAGTCAAACCAATAGTTAACCACTCTAAGCCAAACTTTCGCTTTGCATATCCAGGGTTAGCCGAGCTAAGCCACAGCCATTCTTGTCTTGTTTTATCATCATCACCTGCCCTTTATTGTGTCAAGTTCACCTTTCTGCAGTTAAAGTTACGAGACTGCCACCAGTGAGAAAAAACCTTCGCTTTAATAAAGGTAATAATACGAATACAGTGTTGGAACGTGTAACCGTAGCGTTTAATTGCACTTCTGGAACATTTCCAGCACTCCGGCAAATAACCCGGCCAACCATATATGGGAACATAAGTAGCTGATAACTATACATTGTGAAGTGTAAACCGTACAGTAAGTATACATTGTAATGTATCTACGTATAACAACGAGCAGCAAGTCGGATAGCCCCTGCTATAATATATCTTCAAAGCCCTTGTGTTTAGAGATATTTGTTGCGAAAAGCATGTCCACATAAGGCTGCACAAAAGTAATTGCCACCACGGTGACAAGCGGCGAGGAAAAAAAGTAGTTTAATGTTTGCTGCGGGGCCCATTAGGAGGAAGGGAGCAGCTGAATGCAGTGATAAAAGACTGCCTCTCCAGTACGTGCTCGTCACACATACGCTGCGCAGCCTTGTTAGCGTCGTCCGTGGAGCAGACAGAGTAACACGAGGCCATGAAGAAGAGTTCATTTACGGACGTGCTGTTCAAGTAAGCGGCGCCGGGGGCCGTCCGTGCTTTGCCGCTCTCGTCGAGGGCGTATTGTGCTGCCCTCACTGCCGCCGCCTCCAGAGCCATCGTCGAGGCATTGGATGCAGTGAGGCCAAGCACGGCCCGAGCCATGAGCCTACCCGCACCCGCGTAGTTGATGACCGGGTGGAGGTCAGAGTGGAAATACGGGTAAGAAAAGATCAGCGGATCCACAGTCAGGTTGAGCTCCCGGTTCCAGGCGACCTCTGCGACGCCGTCGACGCCGATGATGTTATACAGGCCCGCGGACAGGAGTTCATAGCGCGCTTCCTTGTAAGCGACCCAGCTGGCGAAGAAGGTAGCCTGTGGCGGAGGCAGAAGATCTGATGGAACTGACGACTCGGAAGGCGCAACGATTTCTATCGGTACCTGCATCGTATGTCGCAGCGAGACTAGTATGTTCCGCGCGAGACTTCTGTCATCGTCGGCAGTAGGAACTAGGGTGAACCAGGCAAGCCCCACCATGTCCTTCACGTGGTGCAAACATTTTATGGCCGCTGCGTCCAGCGCGGAATAAAGCTTCCGGCGACGAGGATTCCGGTCGTCGACCATCCAGCCTACGTCGAGTATAGTCCGGTACGCAATGTGTTCTGCCACAGCGTCTTGCATCCGGACGCCCAGATCCAGCAAGTGATTGATGGTTTGTAGAACATTCGGATGGTCGACGTACACCGGCACATTCCGCGTTATGGTCACTCCGGGGGGCTGAGCGGAGCGAAGTGCGTGGAGCCATGACGCGGTGCGGACCGACGGCGTGAGTAGCACAGCCATCGATTCCAGGCTCACTACGAGTGGCTCATTATTCGCCGTAGAGTTTCCCAGGGCTGCGCCAACGAGATTTTCCAGCGAGCTAACACGCGACACCGCTTCCTGCTGCTGTTCTTGAGGTATGCCTAGCATCTTCAATGTGCTTTGTATGTTCTTCCTGAACTTTCTCGTATTTCGAATTTTTCGTACCATCGCAGCCCAGGGGCGAGAGTCTCGCTTTTGCCGATATATACGACAGGCGTTCCGTTGCTCCGTAAGCCAATTCGTATCTGGAACCAGAGGTCGATTCCCCAGTTCGCCGACAGGTCCACCAGAATGCCGAGGAGGTCACTGGTATTTAGTTGGTGGGACGGCAGGATGCGCCGCGCCCTCAGGAATGCTGCCAACTCGGCCGGGTATCGCTCTGCGTACAGGCAGGAATGAACCAGGGCAGCGACCTTTTCGGTGGTACTGGAGCCGGAGTCGACCTCGGAGGTGTTCACCGCCATCGCCGACTGCAGAACCTGCTGTAGCATCCTGGCTTCGGCCGCCTTCCTCATGGACATGACAGCGCCTCCCCGGCGCCAGCGTCCGCACACGAAGCCGTACAGGCTGTGGCAAGGGTTGCAGCTGACGTCCAGGGAGGACTGCAGCTCCCAGGCGTACTCCTGGCACGCGTGGCTGTCGCAGACCGCGCGTAGAGTGGACAGCAGCCGGTTCTTGCGGATGAACACGTGGCCGTGGTGAAACGCCAAGCTCTGGTCGGCTAAGGTCAGAAACTTGATCATCATCACTGCGCCCAGGATGATACTGAGGAAGACGGCCGCCTTCCGCGCACCCTTCAACATCGCCAGGATCCGCATCACGACTCGGTCGAAAGGTCTCTCAGGTGCCTGAAAGCAGGAATGGGGAAGTGGTAAGTGACTGCTACTATAACCATTGTGTGTTGTGATTGAATGAATGATTTGCTTCTTATTCTTCAGTGCTTACAAGTGTTTTAAACGTTAGGCAGTGACCGAAGAAAATAGTTTTACACAGTTTGTCTAGCCTTTCACCCGCCGAACGCGAAACAAAAACAGGTGCTTTAACAATCTGCGTAGCTACAGGGCAAGAATAACACATCGGATATTGCAAAACAGTGTGCAAATCTTTCCAAGCCAATCAGCCTGGTCTAAAGAAAACTACGGACGTTGTGACCGCGCAAACAACAGACTAGCGAACGAGGGCGACATAGACACGCTGGCAGTTGCGCCAGTCCGGGTAGTGCAACCTAGAGGATATATGTGATGATGATGGTTTGTGCTTATTGGCCCAAGGTCAGCCAGGGCAAGAGCGCGATGATTGTGGATATATGTGACAATTTAACAGCAGTAACTAACTGTAGGGTATTCCCAGACGTTAAGCCTAACGTTTCCCCTTGAGGTCTTCCGTTGTCCCATACAGCGCTGCGGGTGTGTGCTATACTCTTCTGGAATGTATTCCATTCCAAGAAATATAGCTCAAATTCTCAAGCAAGCACCACTGTCTAGGCCTATGGTAACGCTTTTAGGCCCCGCTATATCAACCAGGACCCGAAACTTGAAGCAAAAACCGTCGTCGATAGAAAAATGGCCAGCCACTACACCGTTTAGCTGCGTGATGAATACAACCACTGTTCGTCCAAATTAATTGCTGGCTGCCCTTCTTAGAGCCGCCGGCCGCTTAAAGGGCACTGAATTCAAAATACAAGTTGCTCTAGATCGATCGATTAGGTTACCGAGAACACGAATGTAGCCCTCTTACGCGTAGCTTCTTTGAAAATAAGGTAGAAAATAGCGAAAACGTGAAGACAGGGGCCGCCGCCATTTTCTATACGGAGCAACTTTCACCGGCAGTGGTTGAAATTTCAGGCGTGCGGAACGTCTTTCCTGGGTGCCGCTGGATGGCACAGCTCAAAGGACGAAAGGACAATAGGGGCTGCTTCAACAAAGAGTCAATACTCATCACGGGTACCATTAGGTACATTTTGCTTAGCTGTCCGGAGCTGCGAAGGAGGTGTGAGTTTGGGAAAGCACGACGGACTTGACCGAAGCTCACCAAACCGCGTTGTAGGTGGTCTCGGCTTATTCTGTTGCTTTAATTCCGCTATACATCACCATGGCTCGCTTGCGTCTAGGTTATAGTGGCGCAAACACCGGGTGCAGTCGCTGTTTGCGTCACTTTTTGTCAGCGTTTGACTAGCGATTTATCAGAAATTAAGACACCTTTCTGACCCGAATCACTGCTAAAATGGCTATGGAAAGGTCGAACTTTGGTTTGAAACCAACTTGCTGGTTGCTTATAATTTCGATACCACAATTGAGATAAATCCATCTCTTCTCAGAGCGGAATCGCTGATCTTTCAGCGCACATAATGTTAAGGGCTCTATCGTACTGGACAAGAAAGACCTAGAAACGATTAGGCTTACCTGGTCTGGCCTCGCCTCTTCATCGTCCTCATCGTCCAACAAGTTGCGCCTGGACTCGAGCACGGCCACTCGGGGTTGACGGTCCCCATCACCCCGGCCCCTGTCGGCGCCTGGTTCGGGACTCGGCGGCTGCTGCGGGTTCAAGGCTTCCATGGACATGGCGAACAGCGGCGGCTTCTTCTCTGCGTCTGCCTCTTCGAATGCTGATGGCGCGTGGATGGCTCGAGGAAGCTTCAGTGCGGGCGTGGTAGCTCGAGGAATGGTGGGGTCGCGTTTGGGGGATTGACGAACAAAAACAAAACTATAGGCGCTAATATTAAAAAAATGACGTATCGACTTTCCCCGAGAACGTTGTCGAGTGCACGAAATGAGAAAAACTGTTCAACCAAGCAAACTCGCAAACAACACAGCTTTGACCAACTCTTCAACAAATTCCTCACGGTGCATATACGACGAAAATTGTTCAATATGCCCCGTCCGCACAGCCGCCTCGCCTTATGCGAGTGTTCCATAAATCGAATATGTGCCAAGCGTTCGTATATGGGTATGGGCAGTAGGGAATTTGTTTTTTTAGACCATGCCCGCACCGCATCACATGTTAGATGCCGAAGACGCACGAAACATAAGAAAACTACAAACCAACGTTTTCCCACACAAATCCAGACTGTCTCTCATGTTCCCAGAGAGATATAACGAAGAATGCCACAAATGCAAATTACGAGCAGACTTATTCCACACAGTCTGGAACTGCCCTATAATTTGGCAGCAGAACACCTACCAAACCTCTAGAGAGTCCTGGGATTTAGCATTGTCCAGCTCGGACCTTTCGACACAGCGTGAGCTGCTAGAGAGAGCCAAGCTGGGAGCCTTTGCTACTAGAGTCCTGGAAATAGGACTTCGCCCATAACTCTTTCCACATTCCCGTCTTCCTATTTTCAAATAAAGTTTACTCTCTCTCTCTCTCTCTTGACACCACACGATGCTTCAGGTATGTGTTTGTCTTGAAACAGATCGGCCTCTTACGTCCGGAGCCACTCCTCGGCAAGCGCAGGTGCCATGTTGACCTGAATGGAGGAGAGAGAGAGGAGAGGATGAGGAGAGACGAGGGATGTAAGAGGGAGAGAGAGAGAGAAAGCATATGTAACTGCGAGCTCATTGGTGCGTGATGGTAAGGGCACCATTCCCGTGGGGGGCGTGCGCTAGCTCGGGATGGTCCTTGCAGGCTGCCCGAGCCCTCTCTATCAGTATGCCCCGGGTCGAGAGGTCTGGGAAGAGCATGGAGGAAGAAAAAAGTTTCGCCCGGTTTCGATCCCTCGACCCTCCGGGCGGAACGCAATGTACATGGTGCTCTACCCACTGCGCCAGAAAGCCGACACAGATCAGATAGGAGGCTACGAATGCGCCTTACTATCCTTGACTCATTCACATTTACTTGCTGGACGAGCGCTCTCTCGTCAGCAGTTGCCACAAGTGCAACGACATTAACGTAACGCAAACTACTTAACGTCGTGCGCCCCCGGAAATGCTCTGCATTTGATCGTGCCCCTCGCGAGGGGGATGTTTGACGCTAACTTTTCTTCCTCCATTGGGAAGAGTACGAGAAACAGAAAAAAATGGCCGCGTATCTGCTCCTTTCGTTGCAAATATCTACGATAGACGATAGACGACCGGCGCCCCTGCAAAGTAAACGCCTCCCTTCTCTTTCCCGCTCACCTCTGCTGCGGTTCCCTCCCGTCTCGTTCCTCCCAAGATAACACACTAGAGGTTTGCTCAAGTCAATTTAAATTTCCGTCCGAAGACCTCGATCCTCCGAGCGAAGCGCCCGCTCCATTGCGTCCTTAAACAACTTAAATTCCGTTCGGAACTCCTCCTTAAATTCTGAAAACAATTTCTGGAAGTCTTTCGTCATCACTCTCCCCACAAAATCCAACACAGAGCTATTATATACACAATACTAGCAGCCCAGTGGCAACAGTTGAGCCGTACACCATCCCAAGAATTGAAGACCTGTGGAACATGCTTGCTCAAGGGGAGAAATTCACTAAATGGTACTTGCGTGATGCATACCATCAAGTTCTCCTTGACGAGGCCTCTAGGGATTAAGTCACCATTTCGATGCACTTGGGGTTCTTTCCGTACACCCGGTTGCCGATTTGTTCCTGCCATATTTCAGCGTGCTTTCTTAGCTTTCCTAGGGGACTGCTTTCTTGGGGGACTGGTTCATGTAACACTATTTTGACGACATTCTTGTAACCGGTGCGATTGATGCTGAACATTTTCGCAACCTACGTGCTTGGCAAGCTTAAGGAATCTGGCCTAAAGTTGAAAATTGAAAAATGACACTTTGTGCTGCAAGTCGAATATCTCGGGCACATCATCAGCGAAAAAATGCCTTTCCCCGAACGTTGACAAGGTGGTAGCCATTCTGCATGCTCCTGTGCCACAAGACGTCAAGGAACGTGAGAGTTTCTTAGTACCTGTAAACTTCTACAGGCGCTTCTTGCCAAATCTTTCTTCTCTGCTCCGCCCGCTGCACTTGCTTTGTGATGGAAAGAGGTGGGAGTGGGTCAGGAACAGCAAGATACATTCACAGCCTGCAAGCATCTGGTGACTTCGGCTCCAGTCCTCGTGCATTTCAACCCAGCCAAGCCAGTGCTCCTCAGCTGCGACGCGCCGCCTTATGGTATAGGTGCCGTCCTGGCACACAAGGATGCTCATTGCTTTTGTATGTATATATGTGTTTATGGCGCAAGGACATCGAGGCCAAAGAGCGCCATGTCAGAGTGTGTGATCTTTCACTCAGTAAAATACAATTAAAGGACGTGAGGAGGCTAAATATAAGTCATGGGTATGGGGTGTAAAAGGCCCTGTCTAAAACGTGGTGAAAAATGTAAAGATGCCGGCGTACACTATGTTGGAATTACGCGCGGTAGGTAATAAGTTTTAAAAATTTGATATCTTGAATGTAAGTTAAAAGGTGATTCGCGGTGAACATAGGTTCATCTGCTAAAAATAGCGAGGGGTGTACTGGCCGGGTGTGGCATATATCTATAAATCTCGGGAATGTGACGGCGTCTAGCATCTTCAAATCCTGAAAATTTAATTAAGATAGAGAACTGAGAGCCGTCCTCCACATCTGTTGCATACGGGTGGTTAGGTGTTTTTTAATAAGAATGAGTACCATATGTGTGGCCAATTCTCAGTCTGCACAAAGATGTTTCAGTAAACCTGTTTCGTTTTTCTGTAGTATATCGGCCCTAACTGTGGTTTTATTAAATGTAATTTGTTAGGAATTTGTTCGGCCCATTCCCGTTCCCATTGTTGCCCGAGTTTACTTTGTAAAAGTGGCTTCATGTCTTGTATGGGACCTGCGAAATGTCTATACCACTTCGGAATGCGGCCTTACCAGCCAATCTATCAGCAATTTCATTCCCCAGAATGCCATTGCGTCCAGGCACCCAGAAAATTATTATTTGGATGTTCTCCCTACGAGAACTGTTATTTGCTTTGGACACAAGTCGTCTGCGCCTGGGGCAGATAATATTACTTATGTTATGATCCAACACCTACACCCAGACACCCTCGAAACACTCCTTTACCTATATAACAAAATTTGGCAGCAGGGATACTTTCCTTGACAGTTGTCAGGCGGGTTTTCTATCGGGCAGGTCAACAACTGGTTAGCTAATTGCGTTCGAATCCTATGTGAAAGACGCTTTTATACACGGGCAGCATTGCGTGTCTGTGTTTTATGATTCAGAGAAGGCATATGACACAACGTGCTGTTATGGCATCCTCCTCTACCTGAAAGCTTTGTGGTATATCGGGATCATGCTTAATACAATAGAAAGTTACTTATCAGAACGAACATTTATAGGGTTGGTGCAGCACTGTCAAAAAGATGCATTCAAGAAAATGGTGTTCCTCGGGGTGGAGTTCTGAGCTCCACGCTGTATATTGTAAAAATGAACAAACCTTGTATTTTTAACTAGATTTGTATACGTAGATGATGTACAAATCAGCTCTAAAGCTTCTAAAATCTGTTTGCGAACGTCAGGTACAACTAGGTGTGAACAAATTTTCGAAGTGGGCAGAAGAAAACGGATTTAAACTGAATCTTTTGCCTCGAGGAGCCTGTCAGAAGTGGAGCAAAGCTAGTCAACTGGACAATGAGGAATTGGATTTAGTGGTTGGTGGGGATCATTTCCACCAGTACTTGTGGAGCATACCATTTCAGGCACATACTGATCACAAACCACTTCTGGGACTGCTAGGCTCGAACAAGCCGGTTCCCGTGCAAGCTTTGCCTCCAGCGGTCAGTGGGCCCTGAAGCTCTCGCTTACAAGCAACAACTTGTATACAAGCCTGGCAAGGAGCTCGGTCACGCCGATGCTCTTAGGAGACAGCCACTACCCAATGAAAGCACAGAATTTCCTCGCCCCGCTGAGATCTTCATGTTCTAAGAGACATATCCGCGACTCATTTCACCTACTACTGCGGCCCAAGCAACAAGGAATAATCCAGCACTGGGTCATGTTTGTGTTCTGAAAGAAAAAAGCCTCCCAGCAGGCCCGCAGCGGAACCCCTTCAACACCAGAAGCTCAAAATTCAGTCTCCAAGAGGGTTGCCCCCTCGGGGATCAAGTGTCATGACACCAAAATCACTGCAGCCCCACGTACTTGCCATTCTTCATGCGAGCCACCGTGGTATTGGCAAGACCATGGCGATTGTCAGGAGCCATGTTTGGTGGCCAGGCATTTGCAATGACATTGCCAACAATGTGAAGAGCTTCACCACATGCCAGGCTCAACACCAAGCTGCATAACCAGAACCAGTCCAGCAGACGCCGTGGCCTTTTCCATAGGCGCCATGGTCAGGGGTTCGCATTGACTTCGAAGTACTATTTCTGAGACATATTCTTGTTCACAGTTAATGCTTTCTCAAAGTGGATAGAAGTTTTCCCTGCGTCCTCCACATCTGCAGAAGCTACCATCTATGCTCTGAGAACTTTCGCTCAGCATGGCCTCCCGGAGCTTATCGTTTCAAACAATGGTCCTGCCTTCACCAGGCCACAGTACCTTGACTTCTTAACACGAAATGGAATACGCCGCGCGCTTGTACCACCTATTACACTGCTTAAATGGTACAGCAGGGCGGGTTCTACAAACCATAAAGAACAAACTCAAGAAGTCTGGTTCTGGATGTTTCCAAACCAAACTCGCCAGGTTTCTATTTCAGTGCAGAACCACTCTGTGCGATGTAACCGTACGGCCACCATGTGCGTTATTGGCGGGAGAATTTTCAAGACACTGTTCGACGTTCTGTGGCCGAACTTGCAGGCATCGGTGCATCTGAAACAACTAAAACAGAACTTGTACGCCGACATAAGGGTCCCGGCAGGCTCCATCATGATGACGTATATGCGTAACTTCCGCAGCCTGGGTGACTTCCAGTGCTGAGGACGTCGCTCCTCCTCGTCAGCCCTCGTCCGTTTTGAGGATGGGGCTGTGGGGAACCGGCACAGTGACCACTTGCGCCGGTGCAGACACGAACACCTTCGACACCTGCTGACACTGCTAGTGCTGCTGCTCCACCACAGCTGGAGCCGACGCCTCTCCCAGCGGCAGCTGTTCCGGACGTGTCTTCTGAGGAACTGCTGCCTGGGAATGACTTCCCTGGAAGGTAGCGGTGCCAAAGACGCTGAAGTGACTGCTGCTAACAGTGGCGTGGGTGTAACCAACGACTCTGACATGGCTACAGTTGCGACGTGTTACGAGGACAAGGTAACCTGCGAACAGGCACTCCCCGCAGTGTTGGCCTTAAGGAGGGAGGATTGTTACAATGTTATCAAACATGCAACGCCCCCCCACGGAACTAATTAAATTTTCTGTTGTATGGGCCTGAGGCAGCCGCAGGTGGTAGCGGCCCGAAAAAATGAAAGAAAGTTCGTTCTCAGCAAGCAGACGGGCTAGGACAGTATGACTTGGTCCCTTCCTTCTTCATAGGCCCTACTGGTCTTCTTCGGTTAGTGGTAACCTCCGCTCAGCCATCCGGACTTTACCGCTCAAACATATTGTCACGAAGTCAAAGATGACGCAGTTGGCTTGAAGGAAGAAAACTTTATTGGAGCGAACTTGTGCTCCCCTAACTCAAGAATAAAGAGGCGGCGAAGCAGCACTCAACTAAGTTCGTGCAAGGAAAATACGGAAATGATGTCATCGAGTATTCTGTGGTGGCGTCGTCTAGAAAAGCTGGTAACCATCTTTCTGGTGACGATGAAGATAACGATGGCCAGCGAAAAAACGCGCATACCTACCAAGGGGTATTGGTATGCTCCGGAGCTTCGCCACTGACATCAAGCCCCCTCACTGCACGGATGCGGCCCGGAGGCTTAGACCATCCCGGAATATGGTTAGGATGGTTTAAGCTTGCTGTGCCTACGCATAATAAAGAACAAGGTACGTTCACAAAAAGGAAGAGGACAGGCGTCGACTTGCGGCTGAGATTATTCCCCAGAATACAGCGTATGTGTAGGCAAACTTCTTACACGTGCGCAAAAGGTGAACTGGGAAGGCAATGCTTCTAGGTAGGCCTGTCCGACTTCTCGCTGCCTATGCTTTTTGTGTAAGGGCTGGAGGAGGAGGAATAAACTGTGTTGCAGTATGCAATTTAGGGCCGGGTGGTGACCACTGGGCGCAGCCCAGCGGTACTTCTGCAGCACGTTCCACCATGGCTTTCTGGACCCCGGGGTAAAGAGCCGCCTCCCATTGACCGACAGAGGGGATCAGGGGTAAGGGGTTTCGAGGGCACGCCCACATAGAGTGGCAGATGGGTGTCGACATCTCCGACATTAGGGGTGATGGATACTGATCGGGGTATATGCGATAAGGTGTGCGCGGCACCGAAGGGTAAATTAGTTTGAAGAATCCGCCACAAGCGTTCTTCCTTTGTAGAAAGTGAGGAGTGGGCTGGGGGGTATTTCTGGCGGAGGACGCGGTAGTGCGCGGTGATAGCCGCGTACGTAATATGGCTATCTCGAGTGGATTGCGCTCCGTGCTTATAGGGTAACGAGGCGGCCCATACAGCAGCTCGACATCTTACTGTCCGAGCAGGCCCTTCTGAGTAAGTGCAGAGGCGTTTTAATATAGTCTACGTCAACGTTTGCTTCTTATTTGGAAACCCTACGGGATTTTTCGCAATGTCATTTCTCGCATCTTCATTCACACCCATCTCGGTCCAACATGATGTAAATACAAAAAGAAACAATCTTGAAGCCCTCTGTAAAGCTTAGCAGTCTGGTGTCGCCTATTTCCAGTGACTTTACAGCATAGGATTGAAGAGCACGGGGGAGAGCAATGCACCGGGCAGCTAGGCTACGGGAGAATTTTTCCAGGTCACTAGCCTATGGGCGGAGCTTCGCCACGAATGGCCGTGACATCAAAACCAACTCTGCCGTCGAGGCGGAGTAGCACACTTACGGGTGTCTTTCCCTGTGCACCACGCTGCACAAAAAAAAATATCGCGGTGTACGTGCAACGTTTTCTACCATTTTTCAGGAGTCTACAATCTGGGAAGTGCGAAAACACCATGATTTAGAGCAGTTCACATTTATTACGTCGTCTCAGGAACTTCAAAATTAAATTTGTAGCAACTTTCGGAGAGAAGTACCCTTTTGAGTGAGTTTAAAATACACACAACACTAAATGATCTTTAGAGAAAGCGTTTTTAACAGAGTATCACAAGGTATCTACTCCACTACCCTCGTGCATATTTCGTAAATTGTATTGAGGCTGTATGCAGACGTAAAATGGTGTACAAAATTTCAAATTGAAGAACACTGCAATTATCAGGCGTTCTTTTATTATTTGAATACTGAAATTATCTGTGTAGTCCACCACTGCATTGTTCGAGCGAATGCAGAGCCCCCGGCCAAAGTTGCACAAAGCGACGTGGCGGTTGTTGCACCATTTCAATCCCCGAGCTGCACGTTCACGCCGCTCGTAATTTGAGCAACGTGGCTGTTTGGTCACCTCACTTTTGGCATTAAATTTCACTTCGCATACATCAATCGTTATTACTAGCATAACCAGTCTCGCTATCAGGCATGCATGCATGCCGCAACACGCCTCACGATGCAGCACGCCACAATTTCTGGCATGCCGATCGTTTAATTCCCGCGGCTCACCAGCTTGGTGTCAAATACAATACCGCAGCGCTTTATAACAATGCAAAAAGTCCAAAGGTTCACTTCATGAACCCTGATTGTAGATGCAACGACCACATTTCTCACTCAAGCATGAGCCACGGCGGAGTCATTGGCACCACTTTGATTTCAACGGACCTAGCCTCTCAGTAGCCGTGCACCTTCCCGTAATCTGGCACCTCTTCTCAACATTATCCCCACCTTAGCGTCACCGTGGCTCGAACCCCGGTGCCGCACAATTCCCACCGGATTTTTTTTTAAATCCGCGTGTTGATGGAATTGCAAAGGAAGCTTGGGGTGCGGCCTAGTCCCAGCAACCATTGCTGGTAACGCACTCCCTCATCCACGGCCGGACTCGGAAAGGGAGTTGAATGCGGAAAAAGAGTAGACTCCGGCCGTGCCTCACCAGAGCAGGATTGGGCACCCTGGTGTAGTAATGGCCACAACTTCCCATGAATACGTCAATTAACCCTCCGCCCTGTCTCCAGTGGGTGCGAACCAACTGACCACGGCGGCGCGCAGTCAGACCTGTGACGCAGCAAAGGGTGCTAATACCTGGATCCGGAAGGGCTGCCATTGGAATCTGACCCTGGCACCGTTTAACATGAGTGCCTTATCTAGCGAGGTGAGTCTAGAGGTGTTTGAGGAATTATAGGACATTAAATGGGATGTAATAGGGCTTAGCGTGGTTATGCAGACAGGTGACAGCCTTTACAGTGCTGAAAAGTGGACAAGTCCTATGTTACCATGGTCTAGTGGACAGAAGCGAACTGGGAGTGGGATTTGTAGTCAATAAAAGCATGGCTGGCGACATAGACGAATACTATAGCATTAATGAAAGGGTGGCCGGTCTTGTAATTAGGATTAATGAGAGGTACAAACTCAAGATGGTGCAGGGCTACGCACATACATCCAGCCGCGACGAGCAGCTAGTTGACTGCTTTTATGAAGATGTGGAATCAGCAATGGCTAAAGTAAAAACACAGTATACCGTAGTTATGGGAGACCTCAATGCTAAAGTAGGCAAGCAGGGTGGAGGCAAGGCAGTTGGGAACTATACTCTGGGTTGTAGAAATAACAGAGGGGACTTATTAGTGGAGTTTGCGGAACAGAATAATCTACGCATCATGAATACCTTCTGCAAATGGGAGACCAGAAAGTGGATGTGGAAAAGCCCGAATGGGGAGCACAAAAACGAAATAGACTTCATACTATGCAATAACCTTGGCGTCATGCAGGATGTGGAGGAGCTCGGAAGAGAGGTGTAGTGGCCACCGTATGGTAAGATCTCGAAATAGGCAAGATTTGAGGAGGGAACGTCGCAATCTAGTACGAAAGAAGACAATCTATGAGCTAACAGTAAGACAGAAAGTTGAAGAATTCAGGATCGCGCTGCAGAACCAATATTCAGCTCTTACTGAGGAAGCAGACTTTACAACACTGGAGGCCAGCGACAATCTTACACACATTATCACGGAGTGTGCAGTAGAAGTCAGGGGCACGATGGCTAGACAGGATACTGGTAAACTTCCCCAGGAGACAAAAAATTTAATTATGAAACGGCAAAGCATGATAATCTCCACGCCAGCTGGCAGAATAGTCAGGGGCACGATGGCTAGACAGGATACTGGTAAACTTCCCCAGGAGACAAAAAATTTAATTATGAAATGGCAAAGCATAATCTCCACGCCAGCTGGCAGAATAGAACTAGCGGAGCTTTCAAGGTTAATCGATAAGCGTAAAACAGCTGACATACGGCAGTATATGGAGAATAGAGCATGCTGTAAAAAACGGAGGTAGCCTAGAGGAATCCTTGTCGGTGATGTACTTTTTACAGATCCCAATCACAGCCCCACCAATGCATAGGGACTTTGATAGACAGTAGTCATTGATCTACAGTCATTAATCTAATTAATTATGCTATGCAAATTAATCTAAATTTAATCTAGACAACCAATGCCCCCCTTAAGGGCCCAGTACTGGCTTCCACATTTCGGTCCAAACTTTATTTCAACCGTGGTCTCATGTGACTAAACACATGTAGAAGAGTACTTCATGGCCCGGCCTTTGCAAGTTCAAGGGGAAGAGCCAGGCAGTCTTTTTACCTCCAGCCACTATTTGTAAGAAGAGGGTCAAGCACACTGGCGCTCTGTGGGAGCAGTGGCTTGGGGGTTTTATTTCTGAGAAGCAGCTGTTTTACAGGTGGCCAAGGAATCAAAGGGACACAACCGCCACAATCAGGCAATGCCACTGTTGGTCACAAAGTGCTGAACTATAGAGTAACAATGCAACAAGTCACAGTGAACAGTCACTAATGGCCACTGCAGCAGAGATTCCCAGGGTTGGCCCACTCGCTGGCGGGGTTGGCCCACTCGCTGGCGGGACCGTGGCCTCCCTGACGTCCATGACTGAGAGGTAGCTCCTCACTGTGTTCCAGCAGTCCTCGTTGAGACCATCAAGCTGCATGTGCCCGTCAGGGCGCACATGGCATGCAACTTGATCCCTGACCACTCCGCAGAGCTGCATGAACCCATGCAGGCTTTCGAAGCTCTTCAGGCCCTCTCGGACCCTGCAGTTGGCTTCAGAGGGGCTGATGGACGCAAGTTCAGCGACCTCTTCCATCAGTGGGGGAGACTGGGAAACCTTTTCCAAAGCTTGGGCACGGTACCTGCCGTATGGTTTAGGAGAAAAAATGCCCGTCAAACAATGACCTAGCAAGCTGTGCACACTACACTCGTTGCATTGAAATAACTTAGCGACCATTGCATACAGGCGATAAAATGAGTGTCCCACTAAAAGCAATCCAGCACACGCCCTTTCATTGAAGCAAGACATGGTGTTAGGTTTTCCGCCACACTAACTTATACCCGTGCCACACGTACACGAAAAATGACATCAAGTGCTTAATGCCTGAAGTTCTAATGTCATTAATCAGGGGTGAGACCGCTGAATCAGATTTGGGAGCAATTTTTGGAGCAGCGAAATCTCGATTTTGGAGCAGAAGAACCTTGATTTGGAGCAGAACGACATTTAATATGTCCCTTTAGGGGCCTAAAAAATCAAATTTTTGGCTACTCACGGGAGAAAAGTGCACTTTTTAATCAGTTTGAACGTACATAACACTGAAACAGACCTTCAATAAAGTTTTTCTACCAGAGTACCACAAGGTACAAACTGCACTACCTTTTTGCAAACGATTTTTCTTAATTCTTAGGCTCTATGCATAGATAGCGTAGAGTTCTGTTGAAAATATCGAATTGAAAAACTAAGCAATCATAAGGCAGTTTTGTTATTATCTGAATGCCGAAATTATTATTTTTGTAATCCCAGACTCGGCTTTATGCACAAGTGTAGAGCCACGGCAAAAGTTGCACCAAGCGAGGTGACAGTCGTAGCACCCCACCAGCCCTCCCATTTGAATCCCCACGGTGCACGTTCACTACGATTGTGATTTGAGTAACGTTGGTATGTTTAGCCACCTCCTTTTTGGCCTTAAATTTCACTTCAGATAAATGAACCATTATTAGTAGCATGCAATAATAGCCCGTCCCGCTATCATACACTGATTGAACATTTTGCGGCGATGTAGCCTGCGATGTAGCCTGCGCTGCCACTTCTGTAGTGTCGATCGTCCCATTCTTGCGCTCACAAGCTCACTGTGAAAGGCAGCAATAACTCAGCGTTTTATGACACCGCAATGAGTCCGAAATTTTAACTCAAGTGCGCACCACATCCCAATCTCTAGGCCGAAACACGGCGAATTCGTGGGCACCACGTTGTTTTTGATGAACTACCGTCTTTCGAGTCGCGCAACTTCCCGCAACATATCAAATGACTAAATGTAAACCCAGCCATCCCCATAACTAAAACCAAGGTAGAAATCAGCAAAGAGCACTCTGCCTGCACCACAAGCAACAGCTTCGCCCGGTGGCCATGTTTTCCCATCTTCACCACAAGATGGCGGCACCCAGTAATGTCATTCCGGAGATACGGCGCTCCGAAAATTGCCATTTCTTCATCAACTTGCACAAGTTTTTTGACGCCTCAGTACACATAAGTATTTTTTATACAGGACTTTCAAATGGTTTTCAATGGGAAAACTTTAGAATAACATGTGCAACCCGACATTGTGACTTTCGAAAAAACTATGCAGGTTTTTTATTGAATCGGATCAATCAATTAAACCTTTACGAACTCCATCACCTTAGGGGATGCTGGAAAGTTAGGCCGTCAGTAAGCATTTTTTTCCCACTCAAACTGACTGGAGCGTTAAAATCTTTGGCTATCAGACTGTTTTGGAGCAGTTTGGCGCAATTTTTGCAATTTTCAAGCTTTCGGAGCAGCCTGGCACAGGAAAACAAATTTGTATCAAATCTGCGCAATATGCGCAGTTGTCTCACCCCTGCAAATTCGCTGCTACACGCAAAAATCTAATTCCATTCGCTCGAATGTCATTTTTTGGTTCAAGGAGTTCCACACAACTCATTCACCTTTACGAAAGCTTAAAATCTGCCCACTCTCAAACGCGACAAGCACCAAATGAAACCAACGAAACTCTTAGCACCAGAGTGTCAATGCGGAAACGTAGCTGAACTTCGAAATAAGGCGATTTTTTGTGCACTCTTGGGGCCGAAGTTTTGAAGAAGACGAAGTTCACTAAACCAACAGCAAAAGGCAAAACAAATTTGGCTACCGCAGGCAGGCGACGGCAATTGCTGAAGCCACTTTTAAAAACAGCTCACACCATTTTTAAGCAAACGCTATTTCTCATAAGAATTTCTTTCGCAAAAAACATTTGTAACCATTTTAAAATGTTTTTATCCTCCTTAAGAACTTCTAAAATATGAGTGAATTTCTCTTTTTGGTCACAATAACCATCATGCCAAACACATCTAATGCCTTTGCGTTTTTGTGTATAGCATGGCCCACCCAATATATCCCATTTGGTATCTGAAGGCCTTAAACATGTAATGTCATTTTTCGTGCATGTGTGGCACGGGTATCAGTGCTTACCAACAGCCCTTTGTACATTTGTGACAAGGGAAATGTTTTTATTGCTGAGCATTTAAAAGCATGTACTGAACTGGACAATTGTACATCTTGGCGGCCAGTACCCCTGTCTGAACAGGTAAAACATAAATATCCAAGCCAGGAGCAGTTGATGGAATTTTCAGTGCCATGTTTTAGCAACAAACAACACTGCTTGAATGAAAGCTTTATCAAAGTAAAACTGCATCAGCTCACTCCTTGGGTGTGACATGCATTTAGAAATGTCCCACTGCAGGTCACTGCCCACTGGATTCATGGACGCCACAGTGTCCCTTCAAGGCAATGACTCCATTCCCTCTAAGCATGGCAATCAATGAAAGAAATGTTTTCAAATTCATCAGGATTCTTTTCCCAACTACATATCGGATAACTATGTAGTAGGATAGGGGACGGTCTGCACTACTAGCATTAGTGTTCAAACTCTAGCACATAACCTTGTATCCAAAACATAACCCCTCGCCTCGAGAATCCACTAATTCATGCTCGCACTAGAAACACTACACATATTGTGGCTTCCCCTTCTGGTTAGCAGAGCAATGGTTCCAAGAGCAAGACCAGCACAAATGTTTCTTCGACTGCTAAACTGTTTAAGAAAGCTGCAAATCTCTCCTTTATGGCTGCTTGGCTGCATTTTAGGAAGGCACCAATTCTTTGATACTGTAGTTTTGCTCATCCCTCAGCAGCAGTTGTGGCACCCTCCCCTGCCGTACTGACACACGTAATATCGCGGCCGCATCTCAACATGTAGACCTCCTAGTTCACAGCATATATACACCCAAACTGTAACTCTCCCACGCTACTTACTACCAAACAAAATGTGGCGACAAGCACTGGACAAGCAGAGTGACTGCACTAATATCAACATCCAGTGCTACCAGTGCAAATTATATTCGGAGCAAAAATACGCACCTATCGCAAGCCGCACCCAAAACGTACTGGGCAGCACGTGTAGCCAGGCTGGCGTTCCGTGCGGCCACGGACCTGATGGCAAACCAGCCTTCTTCAGCGATGGGCTCTGGTCTAACAGCGTGACGTCAGTGAGTCTGTAGTTGTCTGCGATGGCAACAGACAGGCCTCCAATGAAAGCAATGGCCGCACCTTGCTTGTGAACCCTGACCTGGACTCTGCGGATGTTCGCACTCGTCTTGACTAGGTCCCCGAGATCCTTCGCGACCTCTTCGTTGACGCATGACTCTGCGTGGAGTTCGGTGACGCTTTCGTTTTGGCTCAGGGAGCAGACAAGGAGCGTCCAGAACCTCGTCGTGGTTGTGGCATCCGGTTCAGGAAAAGGGAACGAGCTCACTGAACCTACCCGCAATTTTCTGAGCGTCGTCGTTGACTCGACGTAGTGGCTGAATGCTGAGAACATCGCGTCGTCCCAGTTGGACAGGCGCATGTCCAAGACTACCGACGTTACATTGGTGTACAAAGGAAGCTGGCATATCATTGCTGACAGGTGCTCCCGATTCAACTCGGTGCCACGTCCTGCATCCCAGCCCGGACCTATGTACACCTCGGAGAACCCTCCTCTCGGGAATGTGATGCGTGAGTAGAGCGGATAGTGTGGGTGACTCGCGCATATGAAACGAACCTTCTCAGCAGCAACGCTCTCTGTAAGAGCAGTGTAAACTTCGAAGGCTATCCAGCATGTGTCGACATTCACTTCGATGACGACGTCCCTGAGGTTCCTGTTCTTTGCTAGCGCGCTGAAGAACACCGGCCACTGGTCTTTGCTCAAGGCAGTCACAGGCAGCGTGGCCTCCTCTAGAGTTTCCATTTCTGCAAAGAGTTTGCACCCCGAATTGTACGAGTCAGAGTACATGCCCCTGTAGAAATAATCCGGCTGGGCTCCGATGATGTTAAAGCTGCGGAGAGACTTGCTTCGCTCCAGCACGAGCGAGGCGATGGTGGCTGCAAGAGCACCCATAAAGAATCCTACGAGGTTCACTTTTAACAAAGTGTCGTTTGCCCCCATGTTGGTAAGAAAGCAGTATATGGCCTCCTCACATGGTTTGTCCGAAGCCACGATTGTGAGCGTCGTCAGGGTCTTGCTCTTCCTCACGTAGCCTTCAAATGCTCGCTTCGAATGAACAGACGCTTTCTCTATTAGGGTATCGTTGACTGCGAGCTCCTCCAGAGTGGAGTTTGCTTCGAGAGCAGCGAGAAATTTGCGCACCTCTCCGGCGTTTCTCCAGTGCACTTTCGGAATTCGGAGGCATGTCAGCGACGCCGTCGTCTGGAGCAGAAGCCCAACAGCGGCCTTCAACGCCGCCTGAGGCCTCCACAGCTCACCAACACACTCGAACGTTCCAGCTGCGTCAAAGAGGGGAGGACCCCGCAGAAGTTTCTCGACAATTTCAAGATAGGCAAGTGGAGAGTCAGAGACTTGACCGCGGAGCTGCCCTGAAGTGCACGTGACAACGGGTTGGAGTGGACCGTGTTCAGCAGGGACCGGGGAAGGTGGACGGCACCCACGCAGCGGTGCGTCTTAAGCAGCCAGTGAGCGAGGGTGACTGCCCGGTCACGTTCCTCCCGGGTGGCTTGCAATTCGCTCGTCCTGAAGCATGCAGACAGGGACAGTCGGCTGCACGTTCCCGGCACCTCCCGTAGTTCCAGGTGGGCCTTGCAGAGGAACTCGTTCCAAGTCGAGAGCTGACCCACGATCTGGCATGTCCCGCCCTCTCCAGCCGCAGTGCAGGGTAGGCGGTGGTCGATTGTGGTGCTAGTGAAACTGCCCATTGCTCCCTCCAAGTCGGCCAAGCCGCCTGCCACTTTTCGCTTCACTTGGCCAGTTGACTGCTTTACCTGCACACAACCTGCATCTGAAATCAAAGGAGGGCATTTTTTATCCACTGTTCACTGGAAATTTTAATTTTAGGGTTTAAATTTACGGTTGGCCTGGGACTGCCCTTGGTTGACCAGACTGTGCATTCTTCCGCATTTATAGAGTAGGAGAGAAGGGGGATGGCATCTAATAGTGGAGGAAGCGGGGCTAAAGTAATATTAAAAAGAGTGGGTGACAAGATGGAGCCTTGAGGCGTACCTTGTACCCACCCCCCAGTCTCCGTCTAACTCGTGGGGCAGGCTCAAACTCCTTTACTCCCCTTCCTTCACATCCTTCCCCGCATCTATCGGCGTCCTGGCCATCTTTCTTGTCCCACCTGTTATTCCTACACATCCATCCCTCCTTATTATTGGGAACGCACCCCACCATCTCTTGCCTCCATCACTGCCTGAGAGTTCTGGCTGTCTCCACCGCCGACAGTGAACATCCAGGCTGCCCAGGAAGTTCTCTATGAACACATGCACCGGACCCGCGCGAACGTTTTCCAGCACTACGTGAACCCAGTGAATTCAAGACTGCAATAAGGACCTGGACCTAGGTTCTGGGGGGCAATAAAGTTTCTACTCTCTCTCTCTTCTCCACTAGCAGCAACAGGCTTTCCTGCAATGCACATGCGACCTATGGGTAGCCCCTGTTATCTTCATGGCATTGCACCAACTCCTCATGCTTGCTTCTCTTTTCGAATCCTAATAACTAGGTCCTGTGCTCAAGATGCCCCCGCCAACACTCTCCAGATAAGAAAGCCCGGCTGTGTGCCGACAGCCCGTTTTCTGAACAAATGATGCGCAAAACTGTTTTTTTTTCTAATTATTTTCCTCCTGTAGGACGAACACATGAAAAAAATGCTGCACTTGTTTAGACGTCCACTCACGCACCATGATAAAGCTTTTTTGACAGGAAGGCGCTGACCATTATTGAACATGGCGTAAAGATTCAGTGTACTTACTGGTAATCGCTCAACATTCACTTGAATTCACAACTATCCAAAGAAAATCATTATTCCCTTTGTGTTTGGCCTAAAAAAAAAAATAAATGCTCTCGCCCAGGGGTCAAGAAACAGACTAGAAACTAGGCTTGTGCGAATATTCGGGCGCTTCGAATATTCGAACGAATATTACAGTATTCGAATTCGCTTCGGTTCGAATTTAAAATTGTTGATATTACGAAGTATTCGTGTCATCGCGATATTCGTGTCATCGAGATTTTACTGTAGAACTTTTTTACCGGAATGTCTCAGTGACAGGAAGCTCAGTGACACCTGACAGCTATTCGAATTCGCTTCGAAAATATTCGACACTTAGGACTCTTCGCTTCGAATTCGCTTCGAACTAAAATATCACCATTCGCACAAGCCTACTAGAAACGCATGGTGTAGCCGATGGCTACACCCACTTTCATGATTTTAGGATTTCCTTGCTTCAACAGGGAACCTACAAATGAAATCAACTTTATTCTAAACGACAATCCCGGTATTGTGCAGGATGATGAGGTGCGGGATGATGAGGATGATGAGGATGCGGAATGATGAGGTATTGTGCAGGATGATGAGGATGATGCGGGATGATACAGGATCGCAAGCAGCAGAATGAGGCTAGATCTGGACAGAAAAAAGATTGAATTACCTAAGAGAAGAAAACTAAACTGCAGTGAGCAAGAGACGAGGCATGCAGGAGTTTAGAACAAAGTCGAATCTCGTTATAATAAAGTAGTATCGGGACAGCAAATTAGTTCGTTATATCCAATATTCGTTGTAACAATGGAGCTAAAAATCGGTTCAAACCAATCGGTAATCTGGCTGCCGCGAAAATACTTGATACAAAAAGTGCATTTTGTTAGGCTTCGAATTCACTGTAAACAAAGTAACCCTTGCCTTTCTCCTCGTTGCATTCCAACCTCAATGAACCGGAACATCAGTACGTGAAATCACAACAGAACAAAGTTCACTTGACAAAACAGGTCTGTGTCCTTATTTATTTGATGAAGGATGTGATTTTTGTCTGGTGGCACCTCACAGCACTGAGCAGGATGAAGTTTTCCACAGTGTCCACGAGGAGGAGAATAAACATTTATTGAGCGTAAGTGCTCGTGTCCACGAAAAAAGGGGCTTTTATACTTCTGTGGTTTCGGACGACGAGGTTTTTTTTTTTTCAAGTAGCTCCTCAGACTCCTGGTTAAATATTTCTTCGTTACATCCGATATCGCACACGGCTATCACGGTTTCAGTTTTGTTATAAAAGAGCAAGTGTCATTGAAGTGAAGCGTGACCAACGAAAGTTTGTATTTAGTTCGCTATAGCCAATAATTCGCTATATCAGTGTTCGATATAACGAGGTTCATCTGTAGTTCAGAATAGCAAAGTGGCCATAAACACAAAATACTACAACTTCCTTCAATTTCAGAGTACCTGCCTTTGGTAGCTCACTGACCAGCTCTATTTCAGGCGCCAAAGACTTTTTTATTACCACAAAATGCAAGAAATAGTGAAATAATTTCAAATTTCCCGCTACACTGATGTAATGTGGGCAGAAGTGGTCTAATACGAGGCCAGCAATGAAGACATAGATATCAGTGTCGTAACTGAACTTAAGGATTCAAGCAGTATGAACAAATGGAACTAGAGGCGCCACTACCAACTCACACATCTTTGCGGTGGCTTAGGTCGGCAGCTGCGAATTGCACAAACAAGACTCTGTGAAGTAATACAGTCTAGTCCACTTATAACAATATTTAAGTGCCAAGGAAATCCTATTGTTATAACCAATAATTGTTATAAGCGGGTTGCGAAATAAATAGACGGAACAGAGCTCAAAACATTTTATTTGCATGCCAGCAAGGTGGTACCACTACTAATTTGCGGAAGAGAAGCCACTGTCGGTCACCTTTGTTTGCCGCGTGTGAAGCTAGTGCAAATCTTTTCCAAGAGCATCTGTCACGCATTGGGCCGCCTTTGAAGACACTCCCTGAGTAGGCTGCGCAACCGCGTCATTAGAGTCGTCACTGTTGCACTTTTGGTGCACAATATCACCAGATTCAATTATTATATCCGATATCGTGGCACTGGATCACTGTAATAAGTGGTTTATTTTACCATAGAAAGGATGCAAAAGTTCATGGTGCTATAGCTGTTCATAGTTATATTCGATATATTGTTATAAACGGTGTCGCTATAAGTGGCCTCGACTGTAGAGACATCGCTAGAAAGCATCTGGAGATCGCGACTGCTTCGTGTTTTTTTTTTTAATACCTCCAGTATTGGTTAGCAGTTAGCGATAAAATTGGCATCATTGTAATCAGGACGGCGCAATCATTTGAAGGAACCAAATCTGTAGTTTGTCGTTATGGCCCCCCTAAATGGTGACAGTAGAGATAGTGTGGACACAGCGAACGACAATATCGACGTAGCTACTGCAGGAGATGAGCCTAGAAAAAAAAAAGTGTCAAATTATCTCAGGAAAAGAAAGACCACACCGTAAAATGCAAGAATACAAAAGTGTTAGAAAATATGAAAGAACACTCGACTGTGTATTGCTGCACTTGATCGGAAGGGCTGTCGACGCAGCCAAAGCTCAAGGCGTCCTGGAATGAGGACGGCGCTGGGAAGCCTTTCTTCAGTTTCATTAAATTTACTCTCTCTCGATCTCTCGTCTGCTCTCTGAATCGCTCTCTCGTCTCTCTCTCTCTCGTCTCTCTCTCTCGATCTCTCTCTCTCTCTCTCTCTCTCTCCTCTCTCCTCTCTCTCTCCTCTCTCCTCTCTCTCATCTCCTCTCTCTCTCTCTCTCTCTCTCTCTCTCTCTTCTCTCTCTCTCTCTCTCTCTTCTGTTCTCTGTGCATGCGTGTGTATGTGTGTGTAACTCGGGGACAACTTTCTGTGGCAATGCGATCAAGGCCGAACCACACTGGTTCACTGTGCAGCTGGAAATAGTTCAACAAGACTAATCTGCTGGGTGCAAACTAAGCAATTCAAAAATATGTAGTTCTTATTTTTTTATTTTGTATTTCTACCGCCACTACATTAATAGCCAGAATATGTGAAATAGAGAGCATTATTTTTAGATTTTTAGGGTATTTTGGTTGCGGCATTCGACACTGGCACTGCATAGGTTTGCCTCACAAAAAGAAAATGGAAGAAAATGGTGCCCTCAAAAGCTTTCCAAAACAGCAAAAGTTTTCCAAACAAACGAGGCAAGTGGTCTGCAACGTGTGCGTCCAGGCAAGACTGATGCAAATGGGACTCTCCGTAGTTCCCGCCTTTCAATCGGTTAGCCAGCTTGCTAGAGTAAGCGAGCGCGCACTATCGCAAGGCTCAAGGCTGAGGTTCTGAGTGGCACACTGAAGTCCTCAAAGCGTAAAACAGCTTCGTTTCGCGACTGGGAGCACACCTGAAGCTACGGAATGACAAGAGTGCAAGGTAGAATAGTTGCACCCTCCAACGCACTCAACGCGATCTAAATGGAGTTTGACTTCGCACCGTAGTGTGTGTGTGATGGTCTTTCGGTTACCCCGCCTGCACTATGTAAGCACGCTCTATGCACTTCGGTCGGTCGCTTCAGCATACACATGTACGAATCAACGAACAGCGCAGACTCACAAGTGTAGAGAAACGTGTTTGAATTCTAAAAGTAAGTATTCTTTGTACATAGCTACAGGGATAGCGGGACGGTAGGTGACTTGCAGCCTTTTCGTATCGGCGAATAGTTATAAACACCATGGAGTTTGAACGCGCCAGAACCTCTGCGTCTGTGAAAAGAAGTGAACTTTGCAGACTGGGATGCGAGCGTTCTGGCACAAAACCAATGTGTGTATTTCTTCCTGCAGTAATATGTTGAAAAAGTCAGCTCGAGTTCGTTATTTTTGACTCCTCCCGCAAACTGCAATGCTGAGTCGGCACCATTACAGGTTAGTAGCACCTGAGGCGTTTCTTTTCGAAATGAGTCAGATCCAGAAACCAAAACTACCGTATTTATTCGAATATAGGTCGACCTTTTTTTTCCGAAAATGTGCTTAAAAATTGAGGGTCGACCTATAATCGTGACCGAAGAACGTCGACCTATAGTCGTGATCAAAAATGGCGGGCGCAACGAGCGATCCGTTTCTCCGTCGCGCCCGGCGCTCCTCAATTTGAGGCGGCAGCGCGGAGCATCTAGAACAAAGACAGGCAAGAAAATAAAGGAAAAAATAACAAAACAATCAGCGTAAGAAAACCACCCACAGTCACTGCCGGCTATCGCGCATTACCTGCGGCCGAACCGGACACGAGCGAGCTTACGTACTGGCTAGAGAGCCAGATTGGCTTGGCTTGGTGTCTTTGGCTTGGCTAGGTGACTTTCGCCACCTAGCGTAGCCACCTCGTGAACGGAACGGCGTTGCCTGCTTCGCTCGCTGTCTCTACTATCTCCCGTTCTCCGTTTCATGCGCTTTCTTTGTGTTTGCTTCGTTGTAATTTCCGCACACAACGTTTTTCTCGTGCGCATTTCGCGATGTCACGTCGGACTGCGGGTGATCCTGTTTGCTGAGAACTTGAACAACTGCGCCGCTCAGCGAGAGTTAGTCGTTAATGAAAAGCTGATCAGGGGATGGCGGAAACAGCGGGACGAACTTTTTGCTTGTAGGGGACTGCGTCGTGCGTTTCGTGGTGGGAGGCACGATGCTCTCGAGAAAAAACTCCGGCTGCACGTGGAAGAGAAGCGTGCGAAAGGACACCGAGTGTCCTGCGAAGATATTCAGACCAAAGCTCAACAGTTAGCGCTGCGAGGCGGGATTGGCCGTTCAGCCTTCTAAGCCAGTCGGGGGCGGGGGTGGGTAATGAACTGCGGCGCATGCGGCGCAAGTTCCGACGACGACGCATTGTGTGGCTCCGACCAGTGAGGTGACCGCGTTGTAAATAAATGGGAGTTTTAAAAAGTTTCCTCAAGTTTTTTTCTTAAAAGTATGGGTCGACCTATAATCGAATATATTATTTTTTTTTTTCGGCGACTTCAATTTTTAGGGGGTCGACCTATATTCGTGCTCGACCTATTTTCGAATAAATACGGTAAGTAGGATAAGACTGCAGTGACAAAAAAAACTCGTCAACTTTCTCCTACAAAAGGGGTGGCAAGAAAATAGTTGAGATAACGCTCTCAAAACGTGTATGCAGATCATAGTTCGTATTGAAAATTAGCCAGATCCTGCTGTTTCATGGATCAAAATGAGCCAAATGCATTTGCCCGATGGGGGCATGCTTTTTGCTTGATTGTTCAGACTGTTTCGTGGGTGTTTTCGGTAGTTGTTTTCTTTCTTTTCAGAGCTGGCTTATTATGAACTCAGATGGCAATTAGGAGATCTGCGAAAGATCTGCCTCCCGATATCAATGACGATGTGAATGGAAGTGAACGAAATGAAACAGAGATGTGAAACAATGATTTCATTTCGTGTCACCCTTCTCTACAAAAAACCTCTGGTTATAATTGTTTTTTTTTTACTCCCATACTCGCCATTTTGGTACTTAAAGGGACACTGAAGTGATATGTAAACATTGCGGGATTACTTGCGCAAATTGTAGTCCGGAGTCCCCAGGCCATGTTACGACCACTCTGGGCACGTTTACGCGATTTTATTTAGTAGAAAAATTAATTCGAAAATGCTGTCCTCCTCTCTTTACGCTCGCCCATTTTCTGCGGCGTTTTCGTGTGACGTCGCGACGAGCCGAGCTCGCAATTGGCTGCTCTACTGCACGGCTCCCCGGCCTTCAGACAGAGTCAGTCGGCCCAGCGTTTCGTCCGCCGGCCGCCGACGGGTCGTCGCAATTCGTTCGCTCAGTTGAAACGAAGTAAGGACACGTTTGTGAATGGAAGAATGGGCCTTTCTTTACTTGGTTAGTTTGTACACTGTATCTAGCTCCAAGTCAAGGTCACTTCACACAAGCGCTGCACAAGCGCACATGCGACGCTTCGCTGACTGGTACGCCAGTAGGAAAATATAAGACCTCTTGAAAGCAGGAGAAGAGTCAGCGAAGTCAATATAGGTACTAAGGAAATAAAATCAACTGGTATTTTTACCGTACAGCGTAAAAATAGGGTGCGGGAAGCACTTTTTTGCACTGGGCAAACAAGCACAGCGGTCAGCAGCACGACTACGCATCTGCGAACGCTTTTCCGTCTACGAAATGCAATTGCTAGACGTGAGCTATTGTGGAAACTCGGGGGACGCTTACTGCACGAGCGCAATACAACAAATAGTCACCTAAACTGCTTGAAATGCCAAAACTAAATAAAAGTGTAAACTTGTTGTACAATATATACCTTATATTACCAAGGTCGGCGGAGCCCCTTCCGTGGCCGAGTGGTCTGGGGCACTGGTTATGTTGTTGCAAGTGTTTTGCAAGTCACGAGTTCGAGTCCCCGCGGGTACATGCTTTTTTTTTTTTGTATGTTAACCTTTTCGTTTTTTGCCGATGTTTTCTACATTGAGTTCACCTTTTTGGGGCCGCAACGTTCATGGCTCCACGAACTAGTTCACAGAACGCGCGCAAGTTGGCACTGGCGCGCTAGCGAGTTCTCGTTGGCGTGCTGTTGCCATAAGCACCGACTGCTTGCGGGCAGTGGGCACAGGCCAGAGTGAACAGACCCTTGGCCTGGTGCGAACACGCTTTTTACGGTACAGGCATGAGTGAGGCAGGCTCCAAATATGGGGGAAAAGCGCATGACATTTGGGCGTCGCGGGTACGCGGAGGGCGTCCATGCACTGCGTAGGCCTCGGCTAGTGAATGCTATGATTCCAAGCCGTCCTGGGAGGCTTATCTTTATGCATTTTTACAGCTGACAACATATGTTGGCAGAAGCGCGGTGCGATGATTACTGAGTTATTGAGAATGCCCATCCAACAACGCCACCGGTTGTGTTTTACAGAACCGAAACCGAAACCGAAACTTGTTTGGTTGCTCACCTTGGGCATCGTCCAATCACGGTGCCCGCTCCTCCCAACGTCACAGCTTTAGTTGGTGCGGCCGCCGCAAACCGCGCATGGTAGTTTTTCTTCTTTCGCGCTTTGTAAAATAATTACCGATTTGTCAACCGGATAAATGATGAAAAGTGTGCTAATTTGAGCCAGTCTACACAGTGCAAGCAAAAACGGGAGCTTGACAAATTCACTTCAGTGTCCCTTTAAGATAGAAAATGTACCTTCATTCTACACCTAAGGAAACCTGAAAGACGAAGTAATTACACAGAGGTAAACACAGCAACCAACTTGCTTGGAATCAAGGCTACTTAAAACTTCTATATTCGGTGCAAAAGTTACAGCCTGGTCGCACACGCCTAGCTTCATCACATAAGTAGCCCTGGTTTCATTCTGCAATACAAATAGCCTTTCTGCTGCGGAGTGCCTTTGATTAAAGGGCCATGAAGAAAATAATCAAGTTTGGTTCATTTGAAAAGTTGGCTTTGTTTCCATAACAACGATGCCAGTTTCATCCCAAACTTCAAACGAATAACCCAGATATAAAATGATGTCACAGAATCTCTTTTGTGCACTCGGAAACCGCTGACTCAAGCCACCACAAAGAAACCCAACTGGGCGAGTGTAGCGGGGCCTCCAGCTCCATTTGATCGTGTCACCTGAATTTAATGTGCAGTTGAAACACTGATAACTGTGTTCTTAGTGCCAGCCCATATTTAGGATTGTTTCCGGGTAAAACTTGATTTTACCCGATATTTACACCCCGGACATGTTTCAGAAGATTCGGGTCAAACCCGATTTCTCCGGGAATGGACCTTTTCAAAGTAGCAATCTGCTGTTTGCCGTTCCCAACCAGCGCTTGCTGGAAGCAAGCCCCACAAACACAGCTTTCGCACTCATTGATTATTTCCATGACCACTGCTCGCCACCCCAGGCTGGCAGTTGCTGCACTGACGTTGTTGTGCCTATAGCCAATGACAGCTGTGTTGTCGAGAGTACTTTCTCCCAGCCGAGGTACGTCCAACGATAGGGCAAGTCTCGAACGGAGACCGACATGTTGCTCATGCAGACGATAACGTAGGCAAACGAGGATGTGTAAAAAATAAATGACCAGCTTTCCGCGAGTAAAATGTTTCGTTTCTTCGAAGTTATGAATGCTGTTTGCTGTCATCATTACTGATTCATTTCCAAAGAAACGCCAAATTTCCTAACGCATTTGCTAGAAAACCCTGATGTCCCCCCCCCCCCCCCCCTACCACCAACTTCAAACAAACACCTTTTTTTCACACATTAGAGTTAAGAAGCTCGTAATACCTTCCGCTAAAACAAACGGAGTGTATTGCATAGTAAATCTCTAGACTTAACCCCCCAGAAAAACGAAATTCTGAATGGTTTTATACAAAAAAAAAAAACGATTGCTTATCGATTAACGTTTTGAAACATAGCACCTAATTTTTACCCCCCCCCCCCCCCCCCAAAATTAAAAAAAAAAGTACAAGACCCGGAAACAAATGACCCGACCTATATCATTACATCGCTCCTGCCTATGTTACATCACTGTACCCCGAAATTTAAAAGTACAGTAGACTCGCGATAATTCAAACGAAGGGACCCCGGGATTTTGTTTGAATTATCAGAACTTTAAATTATTAGAAGTTCTCATAAATACGACTCGGGGCAACATACCAACCTGTGTTGTACTGAAGCATTCATATATATTTAATTATACAACGTTCACACACAATACTCAAGCGCTATTCATGCTTTGAAAAACAAAAAAAAGGAATTGACATCTGCTTTGTCTTTGCTTGAGAGTTCAAAACAATGTATTTTTGACGCCAGTAAGGGCAACCAGTTCATTGCTTTAACACGCATAAGCAGATAATCGGCTTTTGACTGTTAGTGATATGAGGATGCAAAAAACGTCCAGCTAGGAGCGGCAAATGCAGCAAATATTTTCCCCCACGGACATATAGATTATAATGAGGCTCCAAAAAGGATTGTAAAATATACTGCCTCTGCCGGTACCACTTGCGTATAACCAGCCTTTGCCAATTGTGAAATAAATGAATAGGCCAAACGGCAAGAGAGGTTTGAACCACCCGAAGGTGGAAATAAAATAAAGTGGGAAAAATGCTACTAAGCGACACCACAGCCAGGAGAGCGGGCCCGGGGAGACTCCCCTGATCTCCCCTGGGAAGTAGCAGGAAGGGTTGGGATGAGGGAAAGGGAAGTGGGAGAAGGGAAGGGGTTATGGGAAATAGGAAGGGACAGGCAAAAAGCATGAATTAACCGAATCTACGTAATCAAGCAGTTTGAATTAAGCGGTTTAAGATGCACTGAAAACATTGGGGGCGGCCAACCAAAATTTTGAAATTTGTTTGAATTAACTGAAAGTTTGAATTATCCGAGTTTAAATTATCGCGAGTGTACTGTGTTTCGATACTTCTTGTGTTTTTCGGTTTGAAAAAAGTCTTTTCTGGCTGGAATCAGAGTGAGTGAGCTACTAAAAGTCAGTTCTTTCAAACCAAACAAAGGTAGCAGTTTTATCTTCATGGCCCCTTTAATTGTTTCGGGCATTCTTTGGGACCTCTGCTGGTATTTGTAGTGTGTGTCATTTGTAACAACAAAGCACAGGAAAACACACTTAAGGTAGGAGAGCACTTTGTCACTCACCAAAGGTCCGGTAGGTTCCCTTAGTGCCGTCTAAATTCTTCCGTGGAGCCTCTGCGAAGGCGGTGTCCTAAAGATAGGCACAATTAACAGGTCAGCTTCCAAGTGTCATTCCCATGAATCAAGTCAGGCGGGGTGTGCTTCACAACGTGCTTAAAGGGGCCATGCAGACAAAATACAAGTTTGTTTTATTCGAAAGGTTTCATGTTTTATAGTGCCCCCAGCGCTTGTCCGGCAGCAAATGATGCCGTCTTCACTGAGAAATTAATCAATTTAGGTTAAAATTTTGATTCGCCCACTAAATCGTGCGTTTCTGCGCCGTCTGCCATGAAGTCATAAGTGCGCGTATTCAAACAAACTTCCAATGCATCATTCAGCTCCGCAGCCTTGCTTGCCGTCAGTCTTCCCAGATGGCGCTACCATACTCATCCACGGACCGTTGCCCGTCGTTGCTTTGCTTTTGACCTTATTTGCTCCCGGCTTGTTTTTGTTACTCTAGAAAGTAATCGTTTCATGAAACGTGGGATATGCTCGACAAACACGGTCGCGTAACACAACGTCGTTTACACCAATTGGCCAGTGTTGTGTAAGACAACTCCAAAGTGGCGGACTGCTGTGCAGCTAAAACAAGCACAGCCCACGCACTACCAACAGCAGTGAGCATCGGTACTTCTATGCTTACGTGTATTTTCGCAACTTTCATTGTTTACCGCACCATTTTTACTGCTGTAAAATGAATATGCACTACATTTAGGCGCAAATAGCTTGCTCGGCAAGCTTATAAGCCCTGCCTAATTCGCATTTGCTTTTGCCAGCCTCAGCCAATCGCGCAGCTGGGCATATGACATCATAGGTTCTCTTGCGGGAAATGAGCTAGTGGGTCGCATGGCCATTCCTTTTTTTTTTTAATTATATGGCTTATTTGAGCGAAGTGTGCGCTGAAAGTGGTGTTATTATGGTTTTAGCAAGGCAATGTTTCGAATGAACCAAAATTGTGTTTTGTCTGCATGGTCACTTTAAAGATGAGAGTTTAGGCACCTCCCGAGGCCAATATCACCAGCCAAGTTTGCACTGCTGGCATAATTCAGTACAACAAAGTTGAAGGGTTTAACACCACTCAAGGAGGCCATTTGCCTACTGCGAACAAAAATTTTGAGAATATCAAAATGAAAGCTGAATGTAAGACGAATATGATGTTTGAAAAAATCGCAGGCTACCACAAGGCAATGCGACCTACCTACACTGACAGCTGTTTGTGGACAAATATGCCATTGGGATGATTCTCGAAGGACGATATTTCATGCAGTCCATCTGAACGTTGTTGCTTTTAAAGGAGAGAAAAAAATTGATTCTGAGTATGTATTGTGGGCAACGAACGACTGTCTATATTCACAAAAGAACTGTTATTCATGTATCACCCATTTATTGATGAATTCTCATGATTGGCTCACAAACTTGCCCCCTTTCAAGTCGAAACTTGTTCCCCGCCTGACAGCATATGCGAAGAATGTCACATTGCTGTTCATCGTCACTGGTTGCACATTTAGATCATGCCTTTTAAAAGTTGAGCGCTGCCAATTACACCCAGAAATAAACGTGCCCCTGGCCAATATTTTATGATCGCCTTCTAATTTCGAGCCAGCACAAGCTCGCCCCATTATTGTGGGCAATTTCCTAGAGAGACAGTACAGCACCCCTAACCGGATGAATACTGCTTCGTTTTTCCTGTTTGAAATCACAGAAGCGATACTTTAAAAATCACCTTCTCGTGTAATCCTTTTTCAGACCACAAAACCAACACTGGCTTTCAGCAACGGAACAACTTACGACACTGGCAAAATTGTGCCGATGTGTGAAATCACGTGTGATGTTTGGTCGCACGATCACGAACACCATACCTGGCCATCCTCAGATTCCTGTTCCTTTCAATACATGTTGATACATATGTACTTCGTCTTCCATGACAATATATATATTGTTCTTTTTACTGGGGGTTGGGTGTTGCACGCCAAAGCTAACCTGTGCTATGAGGAGTGCTACAGCTGGTCTCATGACAATATATATATTGTTCTTTTTATTGGGGGTTGAGTGTTACACGATGAAGCTACACCTGGGGTATGAGGAATGCTACAGCTGGTCTCAAGACAATATATTGTTCTTTTTATCGGGGGTTGGGTGTTACACGCCAAAGCTACACCTGCGCTATGAGGAAATCGCACATACCTGGGCTCAGCAGCACTCCTTAGCCACGTGACCACTGTGGCGGGTTAGAGAATGCTATACTAGTAGCACAAGCGAAGATCCGCATGAATCGTGCACGACAACACCTTAAGAGTCTCAAACACTTTTTAATAAAGGTGTGCGAATACTCGAATATAAATCGCATACTATCTCCGCAATTAATTTGACTCACAAAACGAATATCTACATTCAATTTTTCCAGTGTGTCGAACCGAAAAAAATACCGGTTCGGTTACGGTTCTGGTTCAGGCGAAATCATTTCGTTTCGGTTCAGTTCCGGTTCGACAAAATCACGTACCGAACCGGTTTGGGAGCTTGAACCGGTTTGCGAACCGGTTCGATTAGTTGAATTATCAGTAAAATTAGGAAAAAAACATTTAGTAGTTTAAAACGACAGCCAAATCAAAGTACAAACAAAAATTCAAAATGCTGCTGCTCCCCAAGGGCAGTGGCACAATTGCAAAGCAAACTTTAAACAATTAGAGATATTAGAAAAACAGATGAAGTGGCTACGATTTACCACCTACTTTCTCGCCCAGACTTTATGTTGTCCTAGCGACTATTCATAAAGCCGCCGCCAAGAGATATGACGGTGGGATATATTTTCTGCCCTTTCCTTTTTTTTGTTGAAATCGCAATCGTCACTATGGAATCGTCCATTCCGCTAACCTTGAAGCCTTAAATTTAGGCCTGCGTACTGGTGCGTTCAAATACCAGCGCTTAATACCAATGGTGCATATTTTTTACATTTGTAACAAGACAGAGAAATCCTACAACAGGCACATAAATACTACTAATGAATTAGATTATTTGGTCACCCTGAATAATCTGTTAGCTGTCACCTCATCGAATGTGTTAGCCACACTTTTGTTAAAAGTAAGTTTAGTTAACGCTCAGTAACTGCATTATTGCTCTGACCACTGCAATTCCTTTTGCGATAGCTATAGCAGATGTGTATTACAATCAGTATGTCTTCGTACCGTCTGACCCCCGGCCATCGTTCAGTGTGCTACATTACGGAATATTATAACAGATAATGCTGTTACAAAATGAAAGGAAATTTGACGCGCGGAGCATGAAATGGGACTTTTTTGGGTAGACGCTCTTTAATTCGTCCACAGCAGTACTCCCCTCTGGAACGAGTAGCAGCAGAAGTAATGTAGCGAGTTGGGCAGTCAGTACAAGTGCACCTTCGAAAAAAAGCAGATCTGAAAACTGCAGAGCAAGCAGAAACGATGATCACTTGGCGAAGGGGACAGTGTGAGGAACCGGCCTGCCTTTCTGCACGTGTCATCTGCTTTATTACTGTTTCTTATTCCACGACAAAGTTGAAGGCTCCAGTTTCTTGCCAAGGGATTAAGTGCGCACCTTAACAGTTTTCCCTGACATATTTGTTATGTGCATCTGTAAAAAACAGAACTTGTCCAGTGTACTGTCCTCAAAAACTGACCATGGAACTCACTTCCTTCGCATTGATGACACGTTTGGTTGTGAAAGGCAGGGAAAACAAAAGTACAGAGCAATATCCATGCTTTGGTGCTTTTTTACTTATTCGGTTTTACTTACTTTTTGCGTAATATTTTAAAACAACGTGATTCGCCTTTTCTCTTTTGTTGTTTTCCGTGTAAACACATTTTTTTTTAAAACTAACGCATTTGATGCCCCGTGCTATATCTCTGCTCCGAGGTGCAGCTTATGTTGCAGGCCGGCAAACTTATTTTAACCAGCTGGTGATATTAAACGTGGATCAAAATCTCGATAGAAAGACGTTCTCGATTTCCATCTACTTCAGAAAAACAGTCGTGGGGAAGGGAGATCGAGGACACTTGTGGTCAGCAGCAAACGGCTTAGCCACTGAGCAGCTCCTGCGGTCACACTTGTCAAGTATTAACAATTTGCAGGTGTTGGACCTTTTAAACAAATTATGAAATGCAAAAAGTTTGCACACATCAGGTGTGGGCTTTCGCTGTTGCGCAGTGGAGCACTCCTGCATCCTGATTGATCCAATAAAGTCGCAGCTAGGGAAGGGCAATGTCGTTTTATATCCCCTGCAGACTGCCGAAAATGACATTTCGTTTGGTCAGCTTGCACTACGCTCGCGCTTCCAGCAGCAACAGACCATTTTGCTACATTGGTGCTCATTCATTTCCCCTGTTGTTACATAGAGCGTGATGGTGTTCGATTATCTGGAGGGGAAAGTGCGCGAGCGGGCACGAAGTTGATGGCACGTGAAAGAAAAAAAGGCCTGAATTGTACTTACTGTGCAATACCAACAACGGAGGGTCGAACCGTTTCGGCATGAACCGGTAACTGTTATTTCTTTTTTTGGTTCAGTTCCGGTTTGGGTTCAGCGGGTTCGGTTCCGGCGAAAATACCGATTCAGTTCCGGCTTTCGGTTCGGTTCGGTTCCGGTTCGACACCCTGGATTTTTCTAATAGTTGAGTGAATTTTACGAATGTGCCAGGTTCTGCGAAAGTGAAAGATATCGTCATGCGTGATTGCACTGCTGGTACACCGTGTGCTCGGTAAGTTTCATCCAAATCCCATTTCGATGAGCACACCTTGCAGAGGCTGTAAATTTTATCTCATTGCATGGAGTAATTTGCAGTTGCTGTTGATAAGATCTTTTTTTCGTGCCGTCGCAGTTGACTCTGGCCGTCATTTTGAATACTGCGACCAGATGTTTACATGTTAGGGCAGCTTCCAATAAAGCAATCGCCGCCACTTTTGTTGTTTTTGACAGCGCCTCAGTTAATTTAAAATCAAGCACGGTTGTGGCTTTTTTTAATGCAGTGGGTGTATCTTTATTGCATGTATTTTTGTTTTAGACCCCGGGGGATAGAACAGGCTCATGCGCAACGACTGTGGTGCGCGATTTTCTACCGCAATGTACCATTCACGCTTCAAGCTCCCACGTGCAAGTGCTTCATCACAGAGGAGGCTATGGCCTCATCGTGGTCCGTTATTGTGGTTGTGCCGTGTTTGTGCATAATATGGCTCATGCCTGCACAGGGCTCGCTTCGGAGTCAAGAGGCGGTGTTTTGTTGCCTATGATTGCAGTTCAGCAACTCCAGTGCAAGTCCTTTTCTTTTTTTTTCACATGAGTATGTGATCGACTGTAAATTCCTGCCTCATTAGCGCCTCATAACGGTTCGGCGACTGGACTGCTGCGAATGAGTTGAAAAGTGTGTCCTTTGGGTTGGAAACGAACGTCATGACTCCCAAACGTGCAGTAGCTTTTGTTTTTGCACAAAAACCTACAACAAATCGAGGCCTGTAAAAAAAATTGATATTCATTCGATAGTTCAGCTATTTTTCTTAATTCGATTCGATATTCGATTTGAAAGCTACTATTCGGTACTCAGCACACCCCTACTTTTTAGCCTCTACTATTGCACCGCTAGAGAGGGTACAATAAGAGAAATGAAGTTCTAGTGGAGGAACTTTGGGACAATGCACATAACGGAAAACATTTTTAACATCACCATACACACATCCAAAAAAGAAAAAAGTGCCAGTCGTTGTTTACAAAAAAAAAGAAACTCATAGAAACGGTTAAAGATACCGAAGTTTTACACTGTTACCTCTCGCTTCTCAGTCCTGAGCCGTGTCCTCTGCTCTCCATGTCACTGGGTTGCCCCTGTGCTACCACCCTCCACAAGATGGGCTTTGCTGCAAAGAACAAAAGCACGGCTGCAATGCTTACTGCACCTCCTTGGCCCAATTTCTCTCTCCCTCGCATACATCAAAGCATACCACCAACGGCATACCAAGACATGCTCACAATTTTGCTCTGCCTGCCCAATTATTGTCTGGCCCTATCTTTCCAAGGCTAACACGCATGCATAGAAATAATCCCTGGCAGTGCCGATCCCCGCTCTGAAAGGGCACCAGAAATACCTCTGAACCTGCTTGTATACTGCCAGTATTTCTGTACTTGTGTACCGAGTACTTGTACACACAAGTAAACAAGTATTTGTGTCAGTACTTGTGTACTGAGCATTGATTGATTGACATGAGTAAAAAAGCGCACCAGACGGGGACAGAAGAGGAGGTCCCGTGTCACTGCTCTCTCCTGTCCCCCGTCTAGTGAGTTTTTTACCATGTCAAAGTCGTATCACCAACTAGCCCAAATTTCTGCGTTGGATTGATTGATTGATTTATTGTAGGGTTTAACGCGCCGACGCAACGCAGGCAATGAGGCGCGCCATAGTGAAGGGCTCCGGATTAATTTTGACCACCTGGGGAACTTTAACGTGCGCTGAAATCTCGTACACACGGGCGTTTTTTCTTTTTGCCTCCATCAGAAAAGCGGCTGCCGCAGGCCGGGAATCGAACCTGCTACCTCGTGCTCAGCAGCGCAACACCTCAGCCACTGAGCCACCGTGGCGGGTCTTGTGTACCGAGCACCAGCTCAGAGTACACCAAAGGCGGATCTTGCACTTTAGATGCTGTGACCAGCTCCTCGACAAAAGAGCACAGTACAACAAAGTATCCAGGCAACTGCTAATTCCTCATCAAGTTAATTGCAACTCAGGGCCCCAACCATTTTTATGACCTCGCAGCCAGTATTTACAAGCGAGTCCAGATTTAAGATGATGAGCTCAGTCTCGAGTTCAAAATGAATTCCATTCAATATGATGTGCAGTCTGCGGCTAGACTGGTACAGTTACTCAGACGCCCAACACCAATCAGCTGGCATAAAAAGAATTCAAATGAAGGCCACCCGGTCTGCCAGCAGACATCGGAGGGTTCACCCTGAAGGTGGAATCGTACAGAAACTCCGCTACTCCCTGAGACCCCATCGAGAGAGGACACACACCTGAGCAATTGGCGGCTGTTTCTGGGGAGGCTCCATGCCCCACCACGGAGTCGGCAGCCGGCCTGAATTTCTTCCAGCAAGGTGGCCCAGACGGCCCCGCTTCGGATGCCGACAAGTCCATGCTGCACACAAGCACACAGGGGTTGGCTGTGGCCCCTACACCAAGTGCTTCCACATCTACCTCACCCAGTGAAGCGTGGCGTAAACAACTCCCATTCTTCGAACGTCACTGCACACTCGAGCAAGATGGAAGCTGAAGACCATCCTTACAATTAGGTGCAGTTTCAGGCAAGCGCAACTTCCAGCGTGTTGTTTTGTGAAAGAGCAACATCTAAAGTCGCAGTACGAGTGCGTTGGTAACCACAGCAAATAGCGGAAACGGGGCTGCAAGCAGGGGAGGACCACTAACTCAACAAAGGGGCAGGATAGGAAGAGGGCACGGGTTCTTCGTGGAGGGACAAGTTTCATATCTTGCAAGGTAAAAAACTGGCTCCAATCCACGCTGTGAATAGCGCTTGGAAAGCAAAGCTCTAAAACGACACCCACAACAATTGCCCATGCGACGCCACTTGAATTCACACATGTGGCTCTACAAAGAGCGATTAGGTTGGCAACAAAGCATTCACTTGACTTTTGTGGTACATGTGCACTGTATAACAGTTTTCTGTATGGCGGTGTTGAAATCCAAAATGCTGAAATGCTACAAAGCCCTGTAGATCTGCCTTAACGTTCGCTTTCGCTGGCAGGAAGGTGCTCTTTAGCAAAATGTAACATGCAATGCTTAGTTGCAGTGCAGCAGGAGACTCTTTTGGCGCTGCTTAAAAACGAGCTCGGCAGCAATCCCAACACTGCTTCCACCTGTCAACCTTTCCCGACAAAGTAACAGGTGCCCCTTTAGGACTTAAGTGACTTACCGTATTTTTGCGCATATATCCCGCCCCTGCATATAATCCGCACCCCCCCCTTTCAGCCCACCGGAAAAGGAAAAAAAAGTCCTTGCGTATTGCCCGCACATTTGATGCAGGAAAGGCTGCACCAAAACTGCTGCTCAAGCAACACATCACGTACTATGTAGACAGAAAAAAGCGTATATTTAGCAAGTGGAATGCACTGACTGCAAGGCAAAAGTCACAATTCGCAAATACAGTTGAACCTCGTTATAAGAGACATGGATGTAAGAGACAAATGGGCATACGAGACACTATTCACCCACATGGTTGGCTGCCCTATCTTTCCCATTAAATTGACCTCTTTTATAACAGACATCGGATGTAGAAGACAGTTGGTTATAAGGGACAAGTCATCCTTGAACTTTAATCAATAATCTCACTTGTAACAGACATTTTAACTTCAGATGCAGTGCCACCAGTCACTAATTGCAGTTGCTTCCATTGTGGAAACACAGGTGGAGGACAGACGCCTGCAGTCGCCATTTATTATAACTTCAGCAAACACACAGTGGTTCAGTCAGCTATGAAATGACGATGAGAAGCCCTGCCAATGGAAATGCAACTTACAGAAGTGGTTGAAGCTTACTGCCATCCATTGGATGGAGCGCGATCGCACATGCGGGCTCTCCCACTCGCGTAGCTCCCAATCAAGAAGCATCGCAGATGTTGAATCCTGCAAGCGTAATGAATAGCCTGAGCACACAGCGGAAGAAGCTGTGCGCTCTGGCTATTCATCAGGCTTGTGAACTCAACATCTAAGATTCATCTTCCACAAACAAGGAAAGGAAAAAAAGTTTGTAGAATCTGTTGTAAAAAAACAGTTTAAATACAGTCATGAAGCAAACAAAGGTTCAGACCTGTTTCATAAATTCTGGGGGCCAAACATAAATTAGAATGAATCTTTTGAAACATGCTGTAACGTTCTTTTGAGCTTATTTTAGTCACACGGTGCCTACATTGAACTAGGGTCTGATTAGTAAGTGAAAACATGGTTCCCTGTTTTGAAGAGACATCTCATATAAGAGACAGAAACTGCTCCCTGGTACGTGTCTCTTATAAAAGGGTTCAACTGTAAAATACAGTTTAACTTAAGTTAGAGTGCACTCTTCCTTGTTTTTTCTTCCTTGTCCTTGTATGTTTTGCGCAATCGTAGCTTCACGGCACAACGCGCATTGCTGTGAAGCAGCACTAAAGAAAAAAACAACCGTATTATCCGCACCCCTAATTTGCCACTGAAATTGTCGCATTTTTGGTACGGGTTATATGTGTGAAACAGTACTTGAGAAGCTCCACAAATCACATCCTCACACACTGGTATTAACTTGCGCTTGTTATCAATCACGCGGTTTCAACGAAAAAGAAGCAAAGAGATGCACGTGCACTTTGCATGCAACGACGGCTCGACTTAGCAACCGCATTTTCACAAAGTAGTCAAACCTTCGACCACAAATGCTGCTGCCACCAAACAGCTGCACCGTAGCTAATAACTCCAGCTCAACACAGCATCAATAGTCTCGCTTTCTTGGGTGACTAGGACTACAGTGCACGACGTCAGACATAAGAAACCTTCACTTTCAATGAGTACAAACAATTCACGCGTTGAAAACCCCCCCCAAAAAATTTTACCCTTTACAATGAGGACTTGTTGGAGGGTAATTGTGGGGAGAACTGGAACCGAAGTACAAATAGTCATTTTTTGCAGACTTCGAAACTCTGCAGCATTCCCAAAGAGTTTGTACACTGGGGACTTGCTCTCTGGTCCTACCTATGGAATCGTAAAATAAAACAGCTGCCTCCCACCTGTCGGAAAGCTCGTCGTCTTGTGCGGGCCACTTGCACCCACCAGGATCACCACTGCTACGTTGCACTGTTGAGCATGAAAAACAAGAGGTGCGCTGCGGGAAGGTGCTCTCCTATTTCTCTTGTCACCAAACACTAGTTTCCACACACTGAAGTACCAGCATCAAATACCGTTGCGGAAAAACAAAAGTGTGATTATTAACGCATGAGGAGCGTAATGAAAAGGCTAAACTTCTGCCGGGAACAATGTACGGCTGGTAGAATGTAGGTGCTATGCCTTTTGAGCACTTTTTTTTATAAATGATGCACTTTTGCCACGTTTTGTTCCACTGTAGAAATGCTTCCTGGATTGTAATGCGTAACAAAATGGGCAGGAGCCTAGAAAGCGTTGCCCGATTTCTTCCCCCCAGCAACCCGTTGGCACGGCCGCTTCCCAACTCACAATGGAAGCTGCCCGTCTTGATTTTTAACCAAAACCAGCCAAAGCACTACCGCTCACTCACTAATCCGAGTCACTGTTAATGATTAATGGCTAATAATTTACAGGCTACCAGATGTCCCTTCAGCTATGGCGACATGTGGGACGAAACCGCAACCAAAGCAAGAAAATTAAAACCGTTGCACTCAACGTGAAAGCTGTGGGAAGTGCAGAGCAGTGATTCGCCGTAATGGGCTGTAGCACCGTTATCCGCTCACTGCTACACCCAACACATTTCAAATTTCCCACCTTCGTAGTGCTCATGTGCCCCCTTCTTGAAACTGCCCCAGCGGGAGTTCTGTTCTTTTCGTGCTCGCTTTTCCTCCCGCGCGTCCCGGCGTTGCACTGCCACTTTTTTTTTCGCTTACTATCATAAAACCCAACCCAACGAGCATTCCTAACTAAACAAACGCTGGCGCTTGCCGGTTAGTTACGTATCTTTTGCCTCAAATCTACCTACAGTTTTCTTTTGCGCTAAACAACGGGGAGATGTATGACAAGTGCCAGCGGTTCACGAGTTTCGAACACTTATGACTATATAAACTGCTTCGCTTTCGAAGCCTCTGGGTTACTCCGCAACGACAGACGCTACGACGAAACGCCGTGCGGCTCTGCTTGGGTCCAGTGAGCGAGCCACGACGACAAAGCAAGCCCCTAAACAGCTATGCACTTAAAAATCAGGGCAGACAGCTCATACAGTGAGATGTGAAGCAGCCATGACATTGGGTTGCCGCGAAAGGGGGAGATTTGGTGACGCCGCAGCCAAATGGGGGGAAGCGCTCACTCACGTCCTGACATCTCTATCCGAGTGCACACACTTGCGGACGGCCCTCATGAACTTGTCACCCACTTCAAGCTGCAGGGGAAGTGCAAGAGAACTTCGAGTAGGAAGACAGGTTGCTACAAGTTGCAACTGGGCAGGATTAAAGTGACTACTCCAACTTTTTTTTAGAGCCTCCTTGCAGCCCTTTTTAGCCAATTAGTTAAAAGAGTACTGGCACAAAATTTCCGCGTTAAGGTTTTTTTCAGCGATATGGGTGCTTACCAGCCCTCTAATCATACAATGGCACATTAGACGGTCGATAGCAGCATAAATAATTATTTAAAGCCACACTTATTCGTGTCAGCTTCGGTTTCGACTGAACAAACATCGAGGCAGCCGCCATGACAGCAGGTCACTTTTGACATCACCGTTCTCGTCACACTACTGCCCGTCTGGACACGCACCCAGACTGGCTGTGGTCACCACCATCTCCACGTGCCGGGCAGCATGATGTCAGTCCCAAAACAGTGACGTGTACACACACCGGAACAGCACGCGCCAACCGCAGCCAGCGCGTTGGCCACGTCACGGGAGCCTTCATGTCGGCAGTTTTGGGCCACACGGAGTAGACGGCGTCATGCTCATCCCAATTGCAAAAGGGTATCCATTCTGCTTTCTCATGCGCGCAAACATTAAAATGGATTTAAAATATGCTATTCTGAACGGTCACTGTTGACTTGCTGGGAGATATCTCCGTGCACAAAGGAAGCCTTTTACATAGTTATCCGAGCTTTGAAATTTCGTGTCAGTACTCCTTTAAAGGGGCCATGCAAAAACACAAGTTTGGTTCATTCGAAAGCTTGCCTAGTTAGAATCCCACTAGCCACTAGATGGGACCATATGAATGTGACATCCATGCCATGTGACCCACTAGCTCATTTCCTGCAACAGAACCTATGATGTCATATGCTTAGGTTTTTTTTTCATCGCCTGATTTTTTTTTATTTAATTTTTTTGCTTAACCCAAACCTACACATCATTTTTGTTAATGGTGATTTCGGTATGTGCTAGGTCACTTTGAGTTTGGGGCGCAGCCAATGACCACGTTGAATTAACGTTCTCCATTGCGGGAACAGACGTGTCACACGGGTGCTCTGTGCAGCAAAGCGTTTGGAAATACACTGCCCGGAGTCGTCCAGGCTTGCGTTTGGTTGGTTGGTTGGTTGGACTCTTAACTCATGGCAATACCCATGCGGGGGATTGACCAAGAAGCTGCCTGTAATCATTAGGTTCTGACTCGGTTCATTTTAGAGAAAAAAACATAAAGTAATAGAAAATGATTGAAACAAGAAGAAATGAGATCTTGGGGTATAACGGAATAGTCAGGAAAAAAATAATGAATGAAGAAATAGCTGTCTAGCAGGGCAGCTGGCCTGTCGCCGCAACAAAGGAGTGAAAGGCGAGCACATCATCTCTGTGGCAAACTCCTAGGACCGAAGCACCCAGGGAAAGAACAACAGTGGAAGGTAAAAGGAGATTAAACTGATTGAATGCGTATTCCACATGAGAAGAGGAGCTCCCGCCTTCAGCGTCGTCATGTAGCCACTGGCACCCCATGGGTCCTTTGTGCCGAAGATGATGACAGTGAATCTGCCAAGCCATCCCTTCACAATCCACACGTGGAGACGGCCACCGGACCAGCTGACGAAGAAGTCAAGGTCTACCAAGGCAAGCACGTGCCCACAAAGAGGATTTGCCCTACACGGCTGTGCCGCTGGAAGACAACAATTGCTGCTGAATAAAACACTGTACAGGGGGGATTAAAAGAAATGAAAAGGGAGCGCACAGCCTCCGACGCATGCTGCACCGTCTGGCTGCAAAGTCAGTAAACTGCGCGCATGCGCACTCTTTTGAGAGCGTTTGAGAGTGTGGCCTACATTATTGGGAAATGCTTGATCAAGAAGCGAAGCCGGTCGTTTATTTTGAGGCGCCTTTCCACGCTGCATCGCCACTGAGCAGGATGATCGTTGAAGAGCATCATGCTAGCTGCAATCAGCCTGCCGAGGGCTTGGCTCCCAAATGTAGTAGATAACAGGATGCTCAGTGGCGACCGAGCATAACAAGATGCTTTAAAATAAATGACAGGCGTCGCTTCTTTATCAAGCATTTCCCGTAACAGTTGGCCGCACTCTAAAACGCTCTGAAAGAACTACGCATGCGTGCCGTTTACTGCCAGTGCAGCCAGACGGTGCTGCGGCATGCGGCGGAGGCTGTGTGCTCCGTTGTTCGTATTTCTTTTAATCCCCCATGTACATACTTTAATTTGGTTTGCTTTGCAGTGCCCCCCAAAACGGCTTTGCACTGCTGAGGTCCGGCTGCTCCCTCTCTCCTAATACCCGCTGTCAGTGTGGGGAGAAGCTAGGTTGACCCCCCAAGCTCTGCTGTTTCTCCAGCCTTGCACCACTAGCGCAGGCTGCGCCAGTTTCTTTTTTTTTTTTTTTAGTTAAGCAATGCCTTTTTCAGCTAGCATGGAGCTGAGTGAGTTAAAGGAGCCATGAAGAGAAAATACAACTTCGTGTAATTTGAAAGAACTAGGATTCAGTATCTCACTCAGCTCCATGACAGCCCCAAAAGATGTTTTTTAACGAAACAAAAGCAAGAAGTATTTAAAAATTTCAAATTTTGCGCCACAGTGACGTGTTATGAGCAAGAATGACGTCATACGGGTCAACAATAAAACATAATTTTCAGTGCGTTAACTGCACGTTAGCATTCAATTGATTCGGTCAAATGCAACTAGAGGCCCCATTACAGACGTCCAGTCATGTGTCGTCGCGACAGGTCAGTTAGGCGGGCGCCAATCGCACAAACACGGTTTCCGTGACGTCATAGAAAAGTTGCAGGAAATTGGCTAGGGGGTCGCGACTGCTTCACGCGTTTTCTTTAATATCTCCGTTATTTGTTCGAAGATTGCGATGATATTGGTATCATTGTTATCGGGACTAAGCAGTCTTTCTAATAAACCCAACTTGTATTGTCTCTTCATGGCTCCTTTAAGAAAGGCCACTTCTTTCAGCGTCGCTGTTTGGGCGAGTTGGCAAACAACCCAGGATGGCAGGTAGAGCAAGACACACAAGCGTACACTTCCTACAAGCGTACACCCACGCAACTACACATTCTTCAACGCATACAGTTAAATACCATCCTTACACCTGCTCATTCCTTCCTCTACCCTATCCGACACTCACCAGCATGTTCCAATTGTCCCGAACCATACGCTAATTTAGAAAACTGCATTTTCTCCTGCCCCATTGCAGTTCAATCCACACATTTTCCCCACCCTCCTCCTTCAACGTGGCGGACTTGGCTAGCCTCGGACCAGCTCACGGACCAGTTGGCGTTGGTGAACCTGGCCCGGGACATTCTCGACGCTTAATGTTGCGTTCGAATAAAGTTTTTTCCTCCTCCTCCTCCTCCAGGCGCTGGCTAACAACTGAAGCTTATTGCTGCGACGTCTGGCATACGATTACAGCAGAAATCAAGGAAACAGGGAAATGGACACATAAGACGCGAAGATAAAATAACAAAACTGCCACGACATCACTACCGCCATGTGCTTACACAATGTCCAGACAGGGGATTTCTTTCGCTGATAGCGGAACAGACGGGACGCTTGCACAAATTTCTTCTTTCTTTGCTGTTTGCTGCATGAGTCTCAATAATTTCCCTTGGCCGTTGTTTTGCTTTTTGATACAATATTGGAGTGGTACTGAAGATAGGCTCGCACCCAGCACAGTCTCTGCAATATACTCCTAGATGACCGCTTTCACACTTTTCCACGTTGTAACTGTATTTGTTTAGCCTACCATGAACACATCTCACAATTTCGCAATATTTCCCTGCCACACACAATGGGGGGGGGGGCTGTAAACTACGCTTGTGGCACGTGGAGTAAACTGTCGTTGGTGCTCCATGCTACAATCCGCAGAATGAGGAGTTTGACTACTAACCTGCCTGCAACGCCTGGAGCAGAAAAAACAACACTCATATCGGCCTGCTCAGCAACTTATGTGATACTTTATGTATGCATGGTGACACTGCAATCTTCTGTTTTCTTGTGTTATTCCGATCATTTTTTTTCCCAAGCCTTCATTTTCTTCAACAGCCCTTCAGCAACAAAGGTTAATAGATGTCTAGGGTAACTGCATTAATTAGGTGATTAACCTGGTCTGTGACACTAGAGAGCATCATATGAACACGACTTAACGAGTGAATTTGCAAAGCACACATTCGCAATTCGCGTTTTTAACAGATTCTAGGAAGGAGCACCAACGAGTTTATTGCGTAGTTTGCGTAGTTTGCGGCACCCCTTTATTTGGCCAACATTCACCGATGTTTTTCGAGCTTTGCAAGCACTTGCTGTTGTGGTGCCAGAAAATAAGAAAAAGCGCTCTAAATGGCTTTTGTAGCCCAAGTTTGTAAACGAATCAGGCTGCTTCCCTTTAGAAACGATGAAACAAACCGTCCGCGTTGAACTCCATTTTCTTGTCATGCTTTTCGCTATTTTTTACTGAATTCCGTCGTATTCAGAACTACTCTTGGTACTGGTGATAAGTTGATAATCTGAGGTCCAGGCCAGGATTCTTTGGGTGAACCTTGCTCTGGACGGCAGGGTAGCGAGCAGCAACCGCCGCGGTGGCGGAGAATATGCTGTTTTGAAGTGCTTTTGTTGAATTTTGCAATAAAGAAAAAAAAAATCCGCGGTGGCTCAGTGGCTAAGGCGTTGCGCTGCTGAGCACGAGGTCGCGGGTTCGATTCCCGGCCGCGGCGGCCGCTTTTCTGATGGAGGCGAAAAGCAAAAACGCCCGTGTGTACGAGATTTCGGCGCACGTTAAAGATCCCCAGGTGGTCAAAATTAATCCGGAGCCCTCCACTACGGCGCGCCTCATCGCCTGCGTTGCGTCGGCGCGATAAACCCTACAATCAATCAAAAGCGAGCACCGGGGGTGATGGGAGATTGCCGATGACGAAACAGGGTGCGCGAGGCATAGTCTTTGGTAACCAACCGCCGGGGGAATATCCGAATACCGATGTCTGTGTCGTCCTCGCTACGATCAACGCTAAAAATAAGAAGCCAAGTAAGATCATTTGTTTGTTTATTGTTAGCTGTCATCGCAACCTGGCTGTCATAACGATTACACCATCACGTGTCATGTCATGAGTAGTACACTACTTTGGGGGCTTTTTTTCGGCCGCTACCAAGAACAAATTGTCAATCGTTGGGGAAACCGGAAAAAATAGAACATAATATTTGACTTACGGTTAGTTGACTGTGCACATGTTTCGCGCCATGGAGGTTTTCGCGCCTACCGCGCCTTTGGCCTTACTGAAATCAACACGACCGCAGGACCGTAGCTGCGTAGTCAAAACAAAATGTTTCACCAAGTCGAACATTTCAAACATAAAATGTCTAACAAACGCATTGAAAGCTATTTTAGCCCCTTGACTGTTTTCTAATCATCAAAAATTGGTGATGGCGTTCAGGTGACGTCATGGGACTAGCTTGATGGCGGGCTTTTTGACGGCGCTTCCGACCATTATGCCATTGAAGGACTCTGATTATTCTAATACTGGATTCGCACCGTGATCTTATTGCAGCGATTATTATTACTGCAGCTCTAGTTAACGTCGTGGTCGCTTTCTTCTTGCGTGTCTTTTGTCCGTCAAAAGTGTCGCGGCGCATGCGCGTCCGAGCGCATGTGCCAAATTTGAGGCGGGCGTAATAAATAAATAATTCGCTACGAGTATTCAAATAGTTTTATGTAGGTCTCCGCTATCCCCTGAACTTTCAATGCTTCGTGCACTGCTGCGGTGGTCACAGAATCAAACTCTTTTTCGTAGTCTATGAATTGCAATTATACTCGGCCGATTTTTCTAGCTTTAACTCTATGATCCAAGCAGGCCCGGTTTGATAGCACGCAGCCCACACGTTGCTAACGCGGTAAACGCACGGATCAGGTTTCTTTTTTTACATTCCACGGACTTATCACTATAGCCCCTGAGGCACATGGACCTATGGCAGGACGTAAGTCTGAAAGACCTGCAACCATGGGCGTCGGCAGGATTCTGTCTTGAGTGGGCATGGAGTGAGTGGGGGCAATCCCGGCCGTTGCATCGCGGGGGGGAAGGGAGGGGGGAGGGGGCAAGTGCTGGTTAGTACAGTTCCTTATAGCAATCTATAAAGACAATAGAGTGCACCTTACTTGGGAAGGACAGAAATGCGCCCAGCAGGTCAACATCCATCGGGGACTGAAACAGGGGTGCCCTTTGAGCCCAATACTGTTCATGCTTTACATGGCAGGGTTAGAAAAGAAACTGGAAGAAAGTCAAGTAGGGTTTAGCCTAACCCATATGCTGCAAGGCGAAGTGGTACAACAGCATATTCCGGGAATGTTATACGCAGACGACATTGTTCTTTTAGCTGATAACCAAACCGATACGCAGCGGCTAATAAATATTAGCGGCCAGGAAGCCACTGACCTCGGGTTAAATTTCAGTGCGGAAAAATCAGGAATAATGGTTTTCAATGACGCTGCCACCGACGTAGTGTCTATCCAGCAAGGCGAATTACCTAGAGTAAAGGAATATAAATATTTGGGAGTGTGGATAAACGAAGGGGATAGCTACTTAAGTACTCACGAGGAGCAACTTAAGGTTAAGGGAAAGCGAAACGCAGCTATAATGAAGCATAGAGCTCTGTGGGGGTATAACAAATATGAAGTAGTAAGAGGAATGTGGAAAGGAGTAATGGTTCCGGGTCTCACGTTTGCGAATGCTGTACTCTGCTTAAAATCAGACGTTCTATCACGCCTTGAAGTAAACCAGAGAACGGTAGGACGTCTGGCCTTAGGCGCGCATGGAAAAACAACTAACGAAGCAGTTCAGGGAGATATGGGCTGGGCGTCGTTTGAAGTTAGAGAAGCTCGGAGTAAAATATGCTTTGAGATGAGGTTGAGGGCAATGGATCAACGAAGGTGGGCAGCTAAGGTTTTTAGGTACCTATACTTGAAAAGCGTGGACACGCAGTGGTTAAGAAAGACTAGAAGGCTAACGATGAAATACGGAAAGAACAGTGGGAATCCAAAACAGCCAAGGTAACCATAAAAGAGGCAAGGCATTGAAACGAATAAATTGAGGGAAAAAATGGAAGCTAAAACGTCGTTAGAGATGTACAGGGCTAAGAAAATGAACATCAGAAAAGGAAAATTTCTACGATAATTCCCAGGGCAGTGATTTGCTTTTTGAGGCTAGAGCAGGTTGCCTGCGAACTAAGAGGTTTGTGGGTAAGTATTCACAAAATGATGGGGTATGTGTGGTCTGCGGAAAAGAAACAGAAACTATGCGGCACATAGTGTTAGAATGTGAGGGTATCCATCCAAATCTACATGAAGGGAATATTGGGCTTCCAGAAGCCCTAGGATTTAAGGGTATCAGAGAGGAAGTTAACTTCAAGGCTGTCTAGGGGCGAAAAGAAGATTAGAATGCTGGTGGACGAAAAGCAGAGAGGGGAATATGGCCTAGGACAGTTCCTACCTGTAACAGGGAAAAGAAAGTATTTCGGGCCTAATAAGTTTTAGTGCCTGCCCTAAGCAGCGCTAGTATTAAACCAAGAGTGTAAAACATGGTTATATTAGTCCTTTTTGGTAAGATCACATGTTATCGGTTTGGCTTGGGAGGGGGGGAGGGGGGGGGGGGGGAGTCCCCTTTTGCACCCGCCCTGCCGACACCCATGCCTGCCATGCCTGCAACTGCATGTCTTGGCATGAGCTGAGCAAAACACGTGGCGGCTGAGCCCAACGCTCAAAGACGTCCCGACCTCGTTCTCATTCATGGCTAAGCTCGCATGCACGCGGCGAGTCACGTGGTCAGGCGGCGACCTGCAGCAGCGTAGAGCGCACGCCCCAAGCCGCCAGCGGCGGCGGCAGTGGCGCGAACGCGGCCGTCGGCGGAACTCGCGCGCCCGGTGAGTCACGTGCTGCGTTGAGGATACGGCGCAGCTGCAGTGAAATGAAGGTCAAATTTACCGCGACGGCGAAACCGCTCGACGAGATTAGTAAAATTAATTGCTTTTACAGATCGACGGTGCCATATGTTTAAACCATGGGAAACCCATTTTTGCAATAATTCTGTGATAGTTCAGTAAAACTCGCTCGGTCTGGAAAACAATCTATAGAAACACCTTCTGGGATGTCAGCGCACCATTGGGATCAATGCACTTGCCGAAGCGAAGAGCTTTTTGTAGGGGATATTGAAAAACTTATGATGAAGAAGCAGTATACCCCGCTACACGGCGTTACTCCATTCTTTTTAAAACGCCCGCTTTGTGCGGTTTGCGGTGAATAATAAAGGAAACTCCTGTGTAACGGTTCAGTCTACATAATAGGAACCGTCTACCGACGGCGACGGTCGAGTGGTAAAACACTCGTCTCGTAAGCGGGAGGTACCAGGTTCGAATCCTGGGCCCCCCTGCACTGCCTCGGCGGGGGATGAAGAGCTTGGAACGCTCTACAACCACTGCGGCAGACGTAGGAATTCGCTCCTTATCCCCGACTCCTGCTCCGGCTGCTGCTCCTGCTCCCCGACTTGAGGCCGCTGCTCACCGCGGCCTCCGGCTTCCGATCCTGATCCCTGGCTTGAGGTCCCTGAACCTCTCGAGCCTGGGCGCATCCCTGACACCCTTTGAGCAGCTAGGCGTTATCCGGCATTGGAGCTTCCCGTCTGCCCCCCTCCGGACCGACTTCACCCCTGTGTTACCCAGCGGAAAAACCGGCAGACGCAGTGGCAAAGTGTGCGCTGTGTGAGTGTGTGCGTGTTTGTGGTTTGTGCGTGTTTGGGTCCCAGGTTGGGTACGCAAGCCTGACTGGTATGGACAATTCTGCATGCCTTCGGCGGCCCTGTACGCCTAGTTCCACCCACCATGAGTACAAATAAAGTATTATTGTTATTATTATTATCATTATTAATTTTAAGCTCGCACAAAATCCAGTCGCGTGTTTACAATTGCTACTGAAGGAACGAATGTTTCTATGTGTCATCCACAGCATAAAATGCTGCATCCAATTTCTGGGATTAGTTTTGCTTGTTTTCATTTCGATCTCTTTTCAAAACTTGGTTTTCAATCAAAAATAACTGATACCGGAATCTAAACCGAAACTAAGCCCAAGCGCAAAACACAGGTAGCGCACCAAGCGCTCCATTCTGGAATTTTCGTTCAAGCCAACCCTAGAGCCCTCGCGCGGCCAGCCGGCTCAGCCTGAACAACGAGTGATCACCAGACGCATCTGTTCTAGAGAATTCCAAGCATGGATGGTGACAGGCAAGCCGAGGTAATGCTCCCGCGTCCCGTGTTTCATGCCCTCTGTACGTGCATCGTGCACTAAACTCGGCTCAGCGTAATTGCTTCTTTAAAGCGCTCTGCGTGCGATCTCGGACGGGGCGAGCGTGGACGCCGGCGTTTCGTTGGTTGGTTTGCTACCTTCAATGTGCTTAGGCTATTTTGTTACTGCCTCAGGAGTCCAGTTAACGCCCAGTTCAGCACCACGCGATATCCACAGCACGTGCGCCGTGCATTGTCTTTCGCATTCAACGTTACCCAGAAGTTCGTGAGAGCCGGCGTCGTGCCCGTGTAAATTGTTAAGCCTTGCACGTTGATTTTATGCCCGCCGTAAGCTTTGTGTCTGCGATCTTCAGCGCCGCTTAAAAAAAAATTGTGCCGCTGTGTGAGATCTTAAAAAGTGTTCGCGACTTTTTTTTTTGCCATAAAGTTCTTTAATCCGAGCTTATGCAATGGACCGCAAGTAGCGAGTTGAAGGGCGTTATATAACCACTGGCAGCCACAATCGCGATTGTCTGCACGCTACCGGCACGCTTTTTGTGGGGCAGGGTCGTATATCAGCATGGTGAGTTTCGTGAAATGTAGCATCCGAATCGCATTAGACAACTTACAAACCTTGTTGGTCGTTCGTACTTGCCTCGAACTTTCATCGTGTGATCACTCAGGCAGTAAACTCGTGGAAATTGAGAATTCCGCGCAAGCTTTGGCATGTACGAACTGTTTGCGTTTTGTTGTTACCAAGTTTCGTCGTCGCTAGTGCGCTGTTAGTGCCAGGAAAACGTCGCCGTTGCCTGTTGTGTTCCCCTTGCGGCGAAGGAATTTGTGTTCCCCTTGCAGGCGCTTGCGGCGAAGGAATTGGGGAATGCCGCTTATCGCAAGAAGGAGTTCGCCGACGCACTGGGACACTATGACGTGGCGATCAAGCTCGACCCAACAGATATGTCTTTTAGGACCAATAAGGCTGGTGAGTATTGTCGTTTATTCAAGTCGAGCGAAAACCGAGGAAGCTATGGAACGCTCAAGATCGCACTTCTGTCGTAGCTTTGTAGGAAGCAGTCTGTCCTCCCTTATACAGGTGCCAGTACTCGTCTCGGTTGTTCGCCACAAAGTGACCGACAACAACGTCATTTTTAAAGATCGAAAACGGCGCTGAGGTGGGACAGAAGAAATTCACGGAGCTTGCACTCGCGCGCAAGAGTTGAATGGCAAAGCTGTTATGGGTGATCATTTACAGGGAGAAAGATCAGGTTTAGTATCGTTGTGGTGTCGAGGTTGACGTCGGCGGCATGGCATTTCAATGGGCTTATGTTGAGTGACGCCAGAGTGAGCTCGCTGTTTTGGTTGATGTTTCCGTATGCCACTCTGCAAGTGCGACTTGTCGTCTCAGGCTTTGCATACTGAGCCTCTCGAAGCAAGGTGGCCTCTTCCCCCTTGGCCGTGTGAACTCGCCGCGGCCAAGCCACTGTGAAGTTTCTTCTTCGACATTCAAGTCTCAATTCTTCTACGTTAAAGAGTGCATTCGCACTACACGAGGACGGACAAACGAGGGGCGTACGCTATGACGTGTCTTTCTCGTTCCGAACGAGTGTTGCCGCGATGCGGCGAACACGGGAGTTTTTTTGTGGCCAGTGTTGGCCAATCTCCCTAAGTGGGTGTGCTTAGCTTGACGAACATGCGCTTGAGGCACGAGCGCCCGGCATTTTCTTGGCATCTTTAACTGCGGACACCATACACAAGCAATTTGCTCAACAGCTTCGCGGTTGAAAATAGACTGGGACCAGACTGGGCGCGATCCCGTCTGAGCGCTGTTTTCAATCTAAGTATGTATGTGTGAAAAAGAAGTAAACGGAGCACGGGTTGGAGATTTTTAGGGAATTTCTTTGCCATGTGTCTGTCAAGCCAGTTACCTTGAAGGGACTTTTCAAGAAAGTCGTTCTAAAATGAAATCCAGCCACACGTGCTCTACAATGCTGGCAGCTGAATATAATGGAAGTTATTCCGATTTCATGAAGCCATGCTCCCTTTACATTTTGTTGCACCTGTACCTACAAGCCCGCATTAACACTGTTTAACAAATGTCAGCTCACCGTTTTCTGCAAAAGCCGTGGAGTGCATAGAATATGAACATGGGCCTTCCGACCGGGCTAGCGAGCAGTCGTGCAAACCTGAATTGCAGCACTTTGTGTTCATCGTGTATTCTTTGTTGGCGAGTCCCCTGAGTGATTACGCTCCATATGTTGGCAAAGGTTAATGGTGGTTGTGTTTTCTTCTCGAAGTACGTAATGTTGTCCATGCGTGCCGGCGCCTTTCGAAAGCTGAAAGAGCCATTTCTGAATTCTTCTTGTCTTTTTCCGCAGCTGTCTACTTTGAGCAGAAAGAATACCACAAGTGCATCGAGGAGTGCAAGCAGGCGATCGAGGTCGGCCGTGAAAACCGGGCAGACTTCAAGCTCATAGCGAAGTGAGTGCACTCAGGTCGTGGTGCCCAGGGTATGCAGTGCCAGCCAGTACGGTGATTTTGGGAAAACTGGAACCAATGGGTTTGCACAGGCTCTTGGAAAAACCCTTAAATTTAGAAGTGTAAATTTCAAGGCCTGGAAAGTCCTGGAATTTTTAAATGGTCCTTTAAAACGCTCGATTTTTCTGGAGAGAACCAATGGCCCTGCCTTTTTAAGAGAATTTAAAGTGCTTGTCGTGGATCTTAGGTGTTAACAAATGCAAAGAAACATTGTAACAATTAAGTTTCACTGTATTGCGTGAAATTACAACAGGTTTAGTGGATTTTCATTATTACGAGGCAACATTGGGAGCAGGCACTTCTGAATCCAATCCATGTCACAATACAATCCAGTGAAAGCCGGCTTCTGTTCTCTATCTTGCATCTTCCATCTAGTCTGTGGACACTTGCTCATTGCATGTGTGCTGTGCCTCATACGTGCCATCTGTGTTTGCTCTTGCGTTCAAATGGTGGACGTGTACATAGTTCGTCCTGCCTTGCAGCAACACTTGCTGATTTAGTTCCAGCTGGAACTCTTGCTGGCTAAGCAGGCGAGGCAGGAAACGTTAACCCAGTTTTGAAATCAAACAGCCTGAGCGAAACACCGAGAAAAAAGAAAAACCTCTAAATACCAACCATGAAATAAAAAATAAAGCTGCGGGAGCATTCATGAACCCGTTGGTACCTATCTAAATGTGCACTAATGTGCTTAGGTATTGTGCAGTAAAAGACTTCTGAAAACGTCATAAATAATCCCAGGTTAAACATTAGATGGGGACCTTGAAAATGTGTTTTCTGGTCCTTGAAAGTCCTTGAGAACCCTTGAATTTTTGCTTTTGAAGCCTGTACGAACCCTGTAATGGTTTGGAATCCAGTTGTACCACTTGGCCAACTGATGTAGAGAACTGAGTGACGTACTCATTATGATGCAGTGAGTACGGAAGCATTGGTTCCCAATTACCAAACATGTCTAATTGTCATCGTCCTTTGTCAGGCCGCATTTGCGTCACCAAGCATAAACTTGGTAGAAGTGTGCTTTGCTGCTGGTCTAATCGCTTCCCCTGCAATTAGCATGCTCAAATTACTTCAGCGGGCCTCAAAACATGTCGATAATTGTGAGTCAAAGGCCGCAGCACATTTTCACCTTAGTGAGCTAGTGTCATATCGGGAATGTGGGGTCGTCTGGCATTCCGGAAGCCCTTGGTTGGATTCCCATTCAGACCCAATGTTAGGGAATTTTTAAATTTTTCAGCTTATTTACTCTACTTTGATTCTCTCTGCATCATTGGCCAGTCATGTGGGTTTTGGGAGCCTGTTTTATTGTTACAGGCATGCCAGGCTCTAACTTTTTTGGTCAGTGGTTTGAGGTTCCCATCATCCTGAAAAACCAGTTCTGCCAATCATTTTTTCATGTCCCCCCTCCCAAAAATACGAAGAATAAACTGACTCCAGCAATGCTATGGCAGGTTAGCAGCCAATTAAAAATAGATGAACAAGGGTAATAACCCAAACATACTTTTTTTTTCTGAAAAGGCCATGTAGTAGAATTGGTCTGCAGTCCTTGGAAACCCATCACATCTTTGTGATTTCACTCAATACCAAGTTCTTTTGTTGAGGGAGACTGTCAAATCAAAGATTGATTGATTGATTGTAGGGTTTAACGCACCGACGCAACGCAGGCGATGAGGCGCGTCGTAGTGGAGGGCTCCGGATTAATGTCGACAACCTGGGGATCTTTGCCGTGCGCCGAAATCTCGTGCACACAGGCATTATTGCTTTTCGCCTCCACCAGAAAAGCGGCCACCGTGGCCGGGAATTGAACCCTCGTCCTCGTGCATAGCAGCACAACGCCTTAGCCACTGAGCCACCGCGGTGGGTTCAAATAGAGGGCCAATTTGTGAGCGCTGGCCGAGTGTGCCCTTGAGAGCTGCCAAGCCACGGCCGTGATGAAAACCATGCGCGTCATCTGAACGGCCTTTGATACGCCGGTTCACTCCATCGCTCTGCGGTCTTCCCGGTTTTCGGGGAACCGCGTGAGCTGTGTGTGTTCTGGTTCAAAGGCCAAGATGCTTGCTTTTTTCTGAGCTTGTTGGCCTACGCAGCAGTGTCGGGTGTTTTCAAAACAGGAGACAAAGGGTCGGGAGGTGTAGAGGAAACCGTAAGCTCGGTTTATGTAACAATGGGGATAGCGGTAAGGTGTGTGGAAACTGGGTTACTTCTATCTCCCGTTCTGCATGTGCGTGCAGAAAGTTCCAAAATCCTTGCGGCTGAATTTGCCCCCCCTTGCAGGGCGTATGCACGGATGGCCGGTGCGTACGTCAAGTTAGATGACTACACGAACGCTAGGACCTTCTACCAAAAGTCCCTGACCGAGCACAGGATACCCGACACACTCACCAAGCTCAGCGAGGTAAACCTACTTGCTCTTTTGCTTTTTTCCTGTTCTTTTTTTTTAACTTATTTTGAAACAGTGTCTAGAGGATTGTCTTGTGGCATTCAAATATGTGAGTATTGGCTGACATGAACCAAAATTTCTGCTGTAGTGGTGCAGAGGTTTCATCTTAGCTCAACGATATGGAAGGTTCTGCTTTGGGTCCAGCTGTTGGCGAAAGTTTTATGTTTAGTTAATTTTAATGGCTTAGGTTGGCTTTTGGTGTTTTCAGTGATTGCTTTCGATTTGTTAGGTTTAGCTGTGTTACGCTTGGTTAGGAAGAGCAGAGTATGCGACATTTTCTTGTGGAAAGCTGTTTGGTGGAGTGCATTTACTGCTGATGGACGGCACTTCAGGTGCAGCGTTTTTTTGGAAGTGCGATACTACTTGCGCTCTCTCTAACACTTGTCCTTTATCGAAGGGGTGCCGGGTCGCCATGGCCGTGATGAAAACCATGCGCGTCATCTGAGTGGCCTCCCAGTTCCCTGGGCACCCCGTTTCCCTGCGTGCCTTCCGGTCCTCGGGGGCCGCAGTGGCTGATGGTGCCCAGGTTTGGAAGGCCGGGGACGATTGCTTTTTCTGAGCTTCTTGGCGCTGGCACCAGTTTGGCCCTTGAGTCGAGAATTTGAAGCGAAAGCCTCGGAGTTTTGAAGTGGGGAGTCCAAATCTCATTATGTGTTTGTTAGGAAAAATCCTAGCAATGTAGCTACCAGTGAGGCAAGAAATGAGGTCTGAGGCAGCGCAGTGATTTTATGAAGTCTGCCTGGAGCTCCGGTGACGGTTGTTGCGGTTGCTGACTCGCTGGTTTTGGAAATGAGTGGCAGAAAGGCTGGTGGCTTGTAGCACTTCTGTGGAGATTCAAGGATAGAATCAAGGCATCAAAAAAACTTTTCCAACCATTCACAAGAAAGTTTAAAGAAGCACAAAAGCTTTCCCACATCAACAAGGCATCAAAACCATCCCCAAATTGCGTCCAATCGATTACGAAACCTTCAGAAACCCCAGTCACAAACAGAGAACGAAACCACGCAACGACCTTTTCACGCACCAAGTAAACGCATCTGCGAACGTTCATATACATTCTGATAGGTAGTTTGAGATACCGGTATGCTATTGTACATCATCTTCGTGATGGAAGTGTGTATTGTCTTGTCCAAAACCGCTTCTTTTTCACGATTTTCAAGTAACCGTTCTGACACAGTGGCAGCCCAGCGTCGCACACGGGCCATGTGTCCAGAGATGATGTTTTCGGTCAACCAACCGGTCTGTAAAGAAATGCAGTTTTTTTTTTTTTTTTTTTGACGGGATGGCATCGGATCCACTTGGAAAGCTTTCGCTTTAAAGATGACCGGGCAGTGGTTTAGAATAATGAGGTGGGCTCTAGCTGCTAGAAGGGACCGGAAGGAGCGGTAAAGGAGAACATTATTTATTTATGTCTGAGGAACGAAACCCGTAAATGCGGGATATGGTTTGTATTGGAGCGGGCCTCAAGGCCGAAATCGCAGGCTGAAGAGGGGGCTTTAGTTTCTGTGGTTTATAAGTGTGTGCATGTGAAGAAACCCCACCACGGGACAATTGTTTGTCGACAGGACGCTGCAAACACGCGGACTAGGTGAAAAGCGTAGGACCAAGTGCGTGGCCCTGCGCTTTCTCGCGTGTTCCTAGAGTTTTGAGTTGTTCTGTCGCCTGTCCGTTCGGCAGGCACTAGAGCAACGAGTGATCTTAATTCGTGCTGTGGAACGTTTACTGCTACGATGTGTGTGCATTGTCGTACAGGGTAGTCGGCTGTTCTTTCTAAGCAACCCTGGCCCCCCCACCCCACCCCCCTTGCCCCACCCCACCCCACCCTCCAACGAACAACAGGTGGAGAAGATCATCAAGGAGCAGGAGAGGAAAGCGTACATCAATCCAGAGTTGTCGCTAGAAGAGAAGAACCAAGGGAACGCCTGCTTCCAGAAAGGCAAGCCCACCCTTCTTGTCGTTTTGTTGACCCTGGGCGGCAGCCTACCAGGGCCCTGTCGTTCTTGTATTACTCGGGAGTTCAGTTGAAGGTCTAGTTATTGGGAAGGAAGCGCGCCTTTGCAGGCAACAATATTTAGGGGCATTATTTTACGCTCGAAAGGTTTCCGTGTACTTGGCAGGTTTGTGAGCTGTGTTGGATACACGGTAAGTTGTCGCACAGTACTGAAGCTTTGAGTCAGTTTGCCTGCCTGCCTGTTCTTCGATTCACCTCCTCTTGCCGCTCAAGCTGGCCGGAAGTGGGAAGCACGGATTAGGAATTCATGGTCATGGGAATTCATTCGAGCGTGTGCAGTGGGGTCAATACTGGCCAAGCCAAGGCGAAGCCATTACGAGAACTGAACAGTCACACACTGCAGCTAAATTAAGGTTATCACTGGCTTCATTGGCAGAACCGTGAACAGCCCTTATTCCACGAGAGAACGAACATGCGTGTACACGACCATTTTTTGTTCATTCTTGTTTTTTTATTATATATGCGCGCAATATGGAAACCCCCGAAAATCAAGTTTGTTTTCTCCTGAGGTGCGTAGTTCGGGAGAAAAAAATGTTTGAATGTGCCCGGAGCGCAGCGGTGGTTCGGCAACTGCAGACTTTTTCCAAGTTTGCGTCTCTGTGTACGTCAAGGAGTACAAGGGGTGTGTATAAAATGTTTTGGGCCATAAACTAGACCAGAATGCTAATCCGTGTAACGCAAAATCAGCGTCCTGCAGCGAACAAAAAATTAAAAAAAAATCGTGAAATCGGGCCCAGACGATAATTTGTTAGTGTTTTTGACGCCCCCTATCTACATTTCTTCTTTTCTGAAAAACCTTGTAAGTCTGCCATTTTATTGGCCATACGTATCTAAACGCATAAACAAAATATGGTGTTTGTAGATAATTTAAAAGTACTAAAAAAATTGAATAACTTCGGCTCTTTTTCAGAAATTGCGCAAATTCAAAACTCAATATAAAAAAAACCCCATACTCGATTTTCTTCAAAATTGCGAAAATAAGACTCCTTTACTTGGACAACAAAACTGTGGAAAAACATGTTGCAATCATTTTGTTGAGAACAAAGTTATAAGGGGGCCAAACTTGGGGCTCGCGCGACGCGTCTTGGCGCGCCGCGGTAAGTTCTGGCCGCTGTTGCCGGACGTTGCGCGGGTGTACACGGGCGGTAATTTCATATTCCCACTGCCACATGCCGGCACGGTCAATCTCTTTCCAGTATTCCCAAACGAAAAAAACTATTCTGGAGATTCTTCTGTTTTTTTTTTTTTTTTTTGCCCGCCTCTGTTTCCCTAATTTGTTCTTTAACGAGCTAACTTTCTGGCCGATACCAGCTCGAAAGCGCTCCTTTGCGAACGCCACTCTTCTTATAGGGAAAGGAAAGAAGGATTTGAAACAACAGGAAAAGTTTTAAGTGCGAATGCACTTCTTAAGCGAGCCTGAAGCATCCGCCGCCGTCCGCATAGCAACAGCTGCGGGTGCGCGCGCTCCTCGTCTTCCTTGGCAACGGGGGGAGATGGGCGCGCGCTGCCTGGCCGCTGACATGGCACATACCCACGTGTGGGGGATTGGCCAGGAATCTCCTCGTCTTCCTTGGCAACGGGGGGAGATGGGCGCGCGCTGCCTGGCCGCTGACATGGCACATACCCACGTGGGGGATTGGCCAGGAATCGGGCGTGAGAAGGGCTAATGCACCCGCTTAAAGGAGTACTGACACGAAAGTTCAAAGCTGAGATCCGCTCTAGCAATCAAGTGCAACGACAACACAAATAGGTGTCTGTGAATAAATGCATCTTTCTTTCTTTGTAGTTGTGTGTGTGTGTGTGATCTCTCTTTCGCGAACATTACCGAACCGCGCAAATTCAACTCGTGCATTCGCACTTTCACATTCTTCCCCTCGGGGAAATGCGGGGAATTTTTTTCCGGTGGTTATATCGGGTAGAAGTGGTAGGAGTTGTCAAAATTTTCTATTATTATGGCGCTTCGGTCACAGCACGAGTAAATTACTGAAGGGATTTCAGTTTTTTCACAAGAATATTTATTCAAGCAAAAAGACACAAGTTTGGAAATTGGCGGTCAGACTATCGTTATTAATTATTTACAGTCAGGAACACAGCAAAAGGCATACGTGTGGGAATACAACTCAAGTAAAATATTTATAATATCTGAACCACAGCTTCCTCGGGCGCTCATACAGTCAAGCACAGCCACTTCGCAGACGTGTAGTTTGCTCTGGAACGTTCGTACAGCTGATATTTCTCTTGAAATGGCTGGCTGCACCGTCACTAACGTAAACAAAGTAGCTGTACACAGGGGCACTTTCTTCCAGGCATTCGTGCACCTTGTGGAGCGAGCGCATAGCATGCATGTGCGGTATCGTGTTGCATGTGATCGCTAACTACTGCGAATTAAGCTCTGAACTGATTTTCTTGTAGTTACAACGCACGTAAACAGTGAAACCTGTGTTTTGTGCCAGTGGTACGACTGGACTTCATTTGGCGGAATAACTGTCCAATTTTCAGAGAAGTCGAAGTGCAGTACAATGCTTGATCGCCGTTCGCATCTTTTCGCTTCGTTATGGCAATGGCCTGGGTCCGCCTAATAGAGTCATGGGAAATCCACTTGGTGACCCATTTGCCTAGCTCCTTCACGAATGCAGCTGGCGGGTAGACTCTTTTTTATCAGAGAACCAATTTCCCATACAGCGTATGTGACGTCTTCTTCGTCCGAAACGCCCAAAGCGGATATGGTAAGGTTTGTCGGCCATTGGGAATTGCCGGCACGCGCCCAAGAAACACTGCGTCAATGGTGAGGTGCAAAGACAAAGCTCCTTTAAGTTGCTCATTCTTCGGTCAACCCCTGTAACATTTTGCAGGGCCAAAGCAGACAGGTCGGCATTCGCACAATAAACGCAGACGCACACTTCATGCTGGGTGAGTGCAAGACTTGGGCGGGAATGAACTGTGGGTGGGTGAACGGGGTCACACTTTTTTTTTTCAGAACAACATCCGCTAGGCTTCCCCTGCCACATCTATCAGGATAAGAGTGTGCGGGTAGTCGAGCAAGCAAACACGCGCACAAATGCACGTGCAAACATTTAGGCACAAACGAAAGCATCCACCCATGAAAAAAAAAAAAAAAACTTTTAAGGGGAGGAGTCAAAAGCAAACAAAAATATGGCAAGAGTAAAGCAAAGGGAAGCATCCTTTGAGAGCCCATCAACCAGTGAGTTGAAGGACAGAAAAGGACGGGGCAGTATATAGCCTCCCCTTACTGCAATTTTCGTACGCAAGCGTATCAAAATCGCTAGTAATACTGTAATGTACGCTTCGCCTTTGTGATATGTGACTAAACAATAAATATATGGCAATAATATGACAACAGACCGGAATTTAATAATACGTCAAGAAGCCAGGTACCCGACCGCACCTGATTCTCATTCCAGTAAAATAGGTTCGCGTGCACGTGGCGTCTCTGAAAAGCCTCCTACGGCCTCGTAAGCCGTGGTGCAGGTGTTTGTTTCCTGGTTAGTTGTTTTTAAGGTCGTTCTCTCATGTTTGCCTCAAAGAATGCGGTGGGATACCCTGTACTGACGCCAGCGCACCATGCACCACCAGCGGAAATGCGCCCGTCGTGGTGGGGAACTGATTAGGGTCTGAAGGTCAATCCATTCCCTCCCTTGTAACTGCCCGAGCGCCATCTGTTTCGGTTGCCTGCGCATCGGAGGAACCTTTGTTTTTTTTTTGTTTTGCATCCCGCAAAACACTGGCGCCGCAAAGGAGCGCTTTCGAGCTGATATCGGCCAGAAAGTTAGCTCGTTTAAGGACACATTGGGGAAACAGGCGGGAAAAAAAAAAAAAACAGAAGAATCTCCAGAATAGTTTTTTTCGTTTGGGAATACTGGAAAGAGATTGACCGTGCCGGCATGTGGCAGTGGAATATGAATTACCGCCCGTGTACACCCGCGCAACGTCCGGCAACAGCGGCCAGAACTCGCCGACGCGCCGCGTCGCGCGAGCCCCAGTTTGACCCCCTTATAACTTTGTTCTCAACAAAATGATGCAACATGTTTTCCACAGTTTTGTGGTCCAAGTAAAGGAGTCTTATTTTCGCAATTTTGAAGAAAATCGAGTATGGGTTTTTTTTTATATTGAGTTTTGAATTTGCGCAATTTCTGAAAAAGAGCCGAAGTTATTCAATTTTTTTTAGTACTTCTAAATTTTCTACAAACACCATCTTTTGTTTATGAGTTCAGATACGTATGGCCAATAAAATGGCCGACTTACAAGTTTTTCAGAAAAGAAGAAATGTAGATATATGGGGCGTCAAAAACACTAACAAATTATCGTCTGGGCCGATTTCACGATTTTTTTTTAATTTTTGTTCGCTGCAAGGACGCTGATTTTGCGTTACACGGATTAGCACTCTGGTCCAGTTTATGGCTCAAAACATTTATACACACCCCTTGTACTCCTTGACGTACACAGAGACGCAAACTTGGAAAAATCTGCAGTTGCCGAAACCACCGCTGCGCTCCGGGCACATTCAAACATTTTTTTCTCCCGAACTACGCACCTCAGGAGAAAACAAACTTGATTTTCGGGGGTTTCCATATTGCGCGCATATATAATAAAAAAACAAGAATGATCAAAAAATGGTCGTGTACACGCATGTTCGTTCTCTCGTGGAATCGCCCATAATTGGATTTGCGTTCAGGCATTTGCCTTGGTAGTGTAGCTTTATTGAAATACATCACCCCTTGCAAAATCGTATCAACACATGTTAGTGTTTAAGTAATATGTGTGTGTCTGCAGAGCTTTTCTGGCTTTGGCACTGTTCACTGTGTCTTCCTGCCCAAGGATTAGGGGCTGCTCAAAGCTGTTTACACCATCGGCGCATCGTTTTTATTTAGAGCTCTACTGACAGCGTTGGAAGATGAATATACAAAAGATTTACCCGAGAGTTTACATTCTAGCTTAGTGAGGAACGAGAGACTGTCGTGCTAAACTCGTGCAGTCGAAACCTTGGAAATAAGGTCTAAGTGGTTGGCTGGCGTTTTATTACCTGTGCGCTGGTAGCACACAATGTGGCGTGGACAGATGGAGAGATGAGTCACGTCTGTTGTTGCTATGGCCAGCCATTGCATCCATGGCCAGCCAGTGTTTGCATCCATGCTTGGCGGTAGTCTGGTGATATAGGCAGATGGCAGATCAGGATGCAACGTGACGTGGTTGTCACAGTAGTCACCTTAGCTTCGTAAGGAGGAGGGCAGGCTTTTAGTGGAGGTGGAATAAACTTTAGTGCAGTATGCAATTTAGGGGCGGGTGGTGACTGTGGGACTTTAGCAGCACATTCTACCGGGGCTTTTTGGACCCGGGGATCAGAGCCGCCCAACGCCGCCTCCCATTTATCAACAGAGGGGATTAGGGTTAAGGGGTTTTGGGGGCACACCCACATAGTGTGGCAGGTGCTGTCGACATCTCTGCAAAGGGGGCATAGGAAGGACGTGTACTGATCGGGGCATATACGATGGTGTGTGCGACACGGAAAAGCATTAGTTTGAAGCAGCCGCCACAATTGTTCTTCCACTTGTGGAGAGTGAGGGGTGGGCTGGGCGGTATTTCTGGTGGAGGAGGCGGTAGTGCACGGTGATAGCCGCGTACGTAATAAGCCTATCTCGAGTGGGTTGTGTTCCGTGGTTAGGGGTAAAAAGGTGCATCAGTTTGGTTCATGTTTGAAAGGATTCTCAGTTTGTGGGCGAAAGCTGCCAGGCCACGGCTGTGATGAAAACCATGCGCGTCATCTGAGTGGCCTTTCGGTCGCCTTTGCGCTCCGTTGCTCTGTGGTTTTCCCGGTTCTCGGGGGGCCGCACGGGCTGTGGGCGCTCTGGCTTGGAAGGCTTAGGATGCTTGCTTTTTCTGAGCTTGTTGGCACGTGCGGCAGAAAACTCGGATGTGTGTTTGCAGAGGGCAGGGAAGGAAGTTTGTGTTGTGGGCACAAATGTTTCAGCCACGTGGTTGAGAAAATGTGTAGAACAGGTCAGTATGTGCTGCTGCAGTCCAATATCGCAAGGTTTTATGGGATATGAATGTGTGAAGCCAGCCACGGTAGCTTGGATATTAGTGGGGCCTAGTTACCGTATAATGTGGAATATAGGTCGAGATTTTTTACAGAAAAATTTGCCGAAAAGTCTCCCCTCGACCTATATTGCAGTCATTTGGTAGTTGTCATCTGGCGACCGGGCAGCCCATCGAGCCCATCCAAACCTCAAAGGCACCATCGCCACCACCATCAATCGGACGCGACGCCATCTTGTTTTGTTGCTTCTCTCCGCTGTCGGCGAATGGTGCGTGCTATTTTCTTCTCGCTCAAAATGAGTTTAGCACTTGGTGCCAGTTCACAGGAGCATTTAAAAGAAAAGTTGGGGGTTTTCCAAGGCCAATGACGTGTCCGACTTGCGCCAATTCGGTATCACCAAAAGAAGTGTTGCTATCGGTGTTAGCTGAAGGGGCAGCTCTCGGTATGCAACACTCGGAAGACCTCGCTTCATGGGCGCTGCTCTGTGCACCTGTGCTGCTGTACAAAGGGGCAAATTTTTGTCCGCTAGCGTCGTGCGATGTCTCTACGAATGGATACCCCAAGATGTTTGCTGACTGCCTGCACAGACTGGCTGTCGCTACGGACTGCACACGAGTGTCCCCATGCTTTTGCGCTCCGCTTCACGATGACATGGTCTTGCGAGTGTTAAATAAGTGCTGCATAAGCAATTCCCTGGACTGCACCGAGGACGACCTGCTGTGTGGGCGACAGCGAGCCAGAAGCCAGGTCGTCCGACGATACTTCAGACAGTTTTAATGAGTAATCTGAGACGAAACAAGTTATAAGTCTCAAATAAACAATGGTTGGTACCTAATTTTTTTTTTTTTTGCATTTTTCGGCTACAAGGTAAGGGGGTCGACCTATATTCCGCCTCGACCTATATTCCGCATTATACGGTACCCTCAGGTTTATTGCTGCTCTAAAAATTCCTAGTTTTTTCTGCAAGTGCATTGCTTTTGGCATGCTTGTCGGGAAATGATTGCTGGCCTAGCCCATGGGTGCTGCACCAAGGTGACTTGTAAATATAAGGTGCTGGAAAGAGCTGTTATGGATTGTTAAAGGCCAACTGCACTCAAGGTTTTGAAAATGTAAAAACAGTGTCACCTAAGAGTGCACATAAAAGGAGTGCTAGCTGCAAAAACAGTGCGTTCCAAACAGGAATGTGTGCAACGGAAATGGCTCGTGAAGATTGCCAGTAACCGAAACTTGGGAGAACAAAAAGAAAGGTGGCCATTACCGTTGGGCAGACGTGACGTAGGTGATGGAATGGAAGCGGGCATGCCAGTGTACGACGGCCACTCGCAGCAGCCTTCAAATTCGTATGGTGGCATTATGTTTCGTGCTGTTGTGTTTCCCCAGAACTTCCACTAACGTTTTGTCGAGGCTAGTGGAGTTGGTTGCAATTCCGATATCGCGTTGCTATCAACTGAGCTGGAATAGACAGTCCGGCGGTTATTTCTACATCAAAATACCTGCTGGAGTAGCAGTCCTTGGCTTTGCGAGTAAGGAACGAGCGTGTCTAGACTTACAAAGCTGCTTGGTTGTATGATATCGAAAAGCAGGTTTGGTTAGCCAGTGCCTGGGCTGTCATCTCAGTTTTTTAGGGGAGCAAGCTCTGCATGGGTGGCAATCAATCATAAACCTTGAAGAAGGGCTTACATTCGGGCTAGTTGGTATTCCATAGCCTTCATTAGAAACCAGGTTTAATAAAATTCAGTTGGAAGTACATAGTGCTTGTCCTTGTCCTTCTGTGTCCGTGTTTTTTTGCGCGGTTAGGATGAACGTTGTGGAATCACAAACTGTTTTTGCTGTCTTTACGGGCAAACAGCTTTGTGAATAGATATGTGCCCAGTAACTTTTACCTCACTGCACTTGAGGATCGAATCATAAAATCGTTTTGTACCCATATGTCAGCTTCCAAAGCTAGATTATGCATTAAAACATGAAAAAAGTTTATCTGCCACTGCTTGCTATTTCCAACCGGGACATGTACAGTTGACATTTTATTTTTTTTGGTCAAACGAAATCTTACCCTCTACAAAAGTAAACTTTATTTTGTGATTTGAAAAAATAATGTACTAGTTTGGCGTTTAGGAGAGGAGCAGCAGCTTCATTAGCTTTCGCATTTTGGGATGACGACAGCGGATCTTCGTGGGATGAGGCTGATTTTGGTTCACTTAGCAAGTGAGGAAAAAATTGCACAACCCTAGCTAGGCAGCGAAACGTTTGAAGGGGACTAAGGGCTGGAGGTGGCGTTGGAAAACACTGCACATATAGCACGCGGAAGTGCAAGTGGTCAAGGATTTATGAAATAACCTTCTCTCCGTGACAGATAAAATGATACTGATAAATGTGCAAACAAGTGTGCTTTCCATGCTATTTTTATGAGTAAACACACTATTTCGAGTAAAATTTTGTCAACTCCAAAAGCACCACACTCACGCGTATAGTTTGTAGGCTTGTAATCTCTTTTATTGCATAAACCATTGTGGATATGGCTACCTACGTGGTTAGTTTTGGCTGAGAAGTGCTAGCTGAGTCTTCTTCCCTTGAGAGCTGCCAAGCCACGGCCGTGATGAAAACCATGCGCGTCATCTGAACGGCCTTTGACACGCTGGTTCGCGCCGTTGCTCTGTGGTCTTCCCGGTTCTCGGGAACTGCCTGAGCTGTGTGCGTTCCGGCTCAAAAGGCCAAGGATGCTTGCTTTTTTCTGAGCTTGGTGGCATACGCAGCAGTGTCGGGGTTGTGGGAAACTAGGAGACAGAGGGCCGGCGACGACGGCCCTTTCTGAACACTTTCAGTTATTGTGCTATGTGAACGTCGGGCTTAGAACTTCATCATTGTGATTTTTAGAGTATAGACAACTTATTTTGATCAAATTTAGACGAGGAAAGTTTTGAGTGCTGTTGGCCTTCAAACAATGTCTGGTAACAGTTTATGGGCAAGCAAGAGACCTGTACCCAAGAGAGATGCACAACTTGGAAGTTGGCTAAGATGGTGGAAATTGGGGTAACCATGTGCACATTACAGGCAGCCAAGTGCGCCGTAACTAGGGATGTGGGAAACGGGGCCGAGGAGCTGTGTACCCTGCTTTTAGGGTGAGGAGGAGAGTTGGTGCAATTCGAGGTGTCCGGTTCTTCATGCGAGCGGCTGACTTCAGGCAGCAAAATAGTTGCAGTGCCTGACCTCCATTGATCGGCTCATAACTCTGTGGCAGTTGGCAGGCGTGTCCCAAGCTTGTGACATTTCACTGGCGCCTGCAGCGTGGAATTCAGGAAAACTGGGCGAGTTGGTAAGGTGACATGTGGAAACAGCGCAACACGGACGAGGACGGACGAAGTAGACAAGACGAGTGCTGTCTCACAACTGTTTTTTTTTTTTTCCTTCATTGAAAGCGCATAATTAATCACTTTGGCTTCGAAGGAATCGATAGATAAGGGAGAAAAAAATACCCAACAGCAACACCAACACCCAACAGTCTGACTGAGCACAGGCAGTCACTGAAAAGAACGTCGTACTCTCGGCTGGCAGAACATTGTAACGCCCATGGCTGCTACCCGATATTAAAAGAAACAGATGTTCTCTCTAGTCACCTGCCGGGAAATAATCGAAGCATTCCACATCCGAAGGTCGGGGGACGCGTGCGTCAGTAAACCGTCCATTACACTTTGTGAAAAGGAATATGGCTTCTTATCTAGCACGTGCTATGATACATGATTGCTGGGCTGGAAAGTATTCTGCGTCTTTTGAAATTGTGATTGCCCCAGCGGTTATCATTTGTACTAGCTGCACAGGGGGCGAGAGTGGAGCCCGCTAGGGTTGCTGGTTGGGTGTTTTTTCTCCTTTATCTTTCTTTTCCTTTGAAGCCAAGTGATAAATTATGCGCTTTCAATGAAAGAAAAAAAAAAAAACAGTTGTGAGACAGCGCTCGTCTTGTCTACTTCTTCCGTCCTCGTCCGTGTTGCGCTGTTTCCAGATGTCAGGTATAGTGCTCAGCGTCAAAAAGGTACACTTGTGCCACGCGTTGGCTCGTCTACACGACGTCTAGACAAGACATCTGCACAAAGGCGTTGTGTTGCTGAGCCCAGGGATGCAGGATACGATTCTTGGCTGTCTTGGCCGCATTCCTAATGGAGGTGAGAAGTGGAAACGCCTGTGTGTCGAGATTTTGTCGCATGTCACAGATGTCCAAGTGGTGGTGAAAATTAATCCGGAGCTCTTTCACTACGGCGGCCTTTTGTAACCCCAAGTGTAACTTTGGAACATGAACCCCCCAAAAATTTGAAATTTGACAACAGCTGGCACGTGTGGGTGCAGGCGACTACCCGGCGGCGGTGCGCCACTACACGGAGGCCATCAAGCGCAACCCGGACGACGCCCGTCTGTACAGCAACCGGGCGGCCTGCTACCAGAAGCTGGCCGAGTTCCAGCTGGCCCTCAAGGACTGCGACGAGTGCATCCGGCTGGACCCCGAATTCCGTTAGTGGGCCTCCCTTCCTCCCTCCGCGGCCGTCGCACCTTTCCGTGGCTGCCACTACATTTGGAGGTTCCTGAGTGCTTCAAAATCGCAAAGGATGCCTGCACCGTGTGGAGAAATGTCCTGGCTGGCTGTGTTGCAACCTCCATTTTACAGTCTGGCTTCTTCCGGTGCATGTCATGAAGCAGACTAGTGTTGGCTTATTCGCCTACCTCGAGCATTTTTCAGCCAAATTGTTCACTCATATAGGTGGAGAGAACTAGTTATTATTGCGCTTGGACTTTCCTTTTTTTTTTTTTTTTGCCAGTTCTGAATTCTTTTTATTCCCTGCAGTCTCTACAAACTTTACAAATCTTTGCGCTGAAAACCACTTGATGTGTGCGTTATTTTGAGCTCTCTCAGTGTCATCGGCATACTGATACGTTTGTGTCCCATGTGTTTCCCAGTATGCCTAGAAAAAGAAATGACGTTGAAACGGTTGAAGAAAATAGTGCATGTTAACGAAGCTTGGTTTGCACTCCTATTACGACGACAAACTTGTGCCATTTGCAGGGACAGGTTGGGGGGGGAGGGGGGGGGAATGCTTGATGGAAAGGCCAGCTGAGGAAGCAAAGAATGGGATGTTCGTAGTGCAGGGTAGGAGTGATTGGAAGTCTGAGGGAGATAGGCTTGGGATGTCGATGCACAACCTGTTTGACTCAACTTGACGCCCCCTCTCCCCAATATATATACTCTCTCTCTTTGTGTGTAAGTTGTTTTCCATGTTCATATATGGGCTCAGGCCATGTTGAAGTGACCTAAGTGAAGGAGTGAATTGAAATTTCGGCCAGTTGGGTTCTGGGGGCAGCTGAAATTTAGCTAGCTGAAGTGGCAAAGTCCCTGGCAAAGTTTCTGTGTAGTCGGATGTTTCGGGAAGGGTTGAGCCTGCTTTGTATTTTGATGCTGTCGCATGATATCGGGCACTGCGCATGAAACTGACATGGAGTGCGCTGTCGACCCGAATTGGAAAGCATGCAATACGATGTCAACTGGAGCAGCGTCCATTTGCATTTCACTGTTGTATTACTTTGTAACAGTTGACTTCTTGCAAACCGTTGAAGAAGGAATATTGTCGGAGGAGAGAAAATATTGAGACATAGCTTTCCAAAAAAGGCTTCGTAGATGGGGCTCAGTAAGCAGGATTAGGTGTACTAGACAGCGCTGGTGTGGTTAAGGGACATTGGGCCAGCTCTCAGTGTCGTGCCTGCCTGTGTTTCTCACAGTGAAGGGGTACACGCGGAGAGGCATGGCGCTCATGGCCATGAAGGAGCACTCCAAGGCGCTCGCGGCATTCCAGAAGGCCCTGGACATCGACCCCAACAACCAGGTGAGGGCGCCCGGTAAAAATTAATTGGAGTGAAGCTTCTAGAAAGAGGTGGGGCAAGCAGGGAATCGTGGAAAGCTGAGCAAAATAACAAACGCTCTTGGGAGAAGAACTGGGTGACAGGAGGGCAGACTATGGAACTATGTTTCTAGTAACAGGTGCTCAAAATATATAGGGGCGTGTGTGGCAAAAACTCAGCTTTTTTTTTGCTGCTCTTCTGAGGGAAATGTTGCCAGGAGGAAAATGACTGGCCTGTGGCTTTTTATTTGTTATTGTTTTTTTTCTGTGTTGTTGAGAGAAAAGTTTGCTTGAAGGTTATTGCAGTGGTTTAGGTTTTACGCTGTTACATTAGTATTGCCCTGTGACGCAGTTGTGAAACACTGCTGGATGTTTTAGATGTGCAGGAACACTGGTACCCGTGAATCTGTTTGATTAAATGTTAAATCCAACATAAGTGCAGGTAATTTCACGCTGGACACTGGTGGCAACGGTGTGTTTCCTTGTACCTCAAGGTTCTCAGTGGGGGCTAGTCGGTTTGTGTTGAGTGAACGTGGTGTAAACTGGGAGAGTGTGACCATGCGATTACACCGAGGCTTCCGATGCCAGGCGTAGCAGTCACAGCTTACTGAATGCAATGATGTTTAGCGTTGCGTGATGGTAAAGTTAACATTAGTGCGAGCAACATAACGACTGCCTGCTACACCATCCCTACTCGTGATTTGAAGGTCTCTCTGAGCATAAGAAATTTTGGAGGCAAAGCTGCCAGAGCACATTACTTTGGCATTTCTTATGGCATTGAAAAGGAGTGGCCTAAAGGTGATCCCTTGGGGGGATCCACTGACGCTGGTGGTCTTTGTGTGTGGCTTAAGTGTCCCGATTTTCAAGGTTTAGCCTTGGAATCGCAAGGTAATGGGTGCAACGTTGTGTTGTTCCTGGCAGGACGCTCTTGACGGCTACAAGCGGTGCCTGATGGCGTCGGACGCGGATCCGGAGGAGGTTCGCAAGCGCGCCATGGCGGATCCTGAGGTGCAGAAGATCCTGGGTGACCCGGCCATGCGCATCATACTCGAGCAGATGCAGAGCGACCCCAGGGCCTTGCAAGAGTGAGTGGCAACAGTGTCGGTTTAACGGGGCCTCGAAGACAAAGCAGAAAAGATGCAAGAAGTGTTGAGAAACTTTCTCAAAGTTTGCGCTGCTACAGCGCAGTACAGTGGGCTCAGACTTGTACTTTGTAATTTGTTTGAAGGCTTACTCGTGGCTTCACTGTGTTACAAGTAAAACTTGGGCTGCGGCAACTACTGCAGCAATGTCATGCTAGTTTTCATTGTCTTTTTGTGCCCTGTGTCCCTTCTAGTTTTGTGTTGCTTCTAATTTTGTAGGTTAGTGTCAACTTTTTGGTTGTTCCTATGAAGGCTATACAGGTTAAGCACACTAGCAGTTAGATTCAGTTTAGTTTTGCCTACTTGTCAATGTGTCGTTGCCGACGTCTGGAGTGGCAGAGGGGGAATGACGTGAGGGAAACAGCACTTTGGAAACGCAAGTAGTGCAAAAGTTTGTGACTGAAAAAAAATAAAAAAAACGCTTGGAAATCCTTGAAATAACTTGGGGTATGATCTAAGAGTTCTGTATTTGAAGCAATTCAACAGTGCCCGTAACTACCGTATTTATTCGAATATAAGGCGGTCACGATTATAAGGAAAGGGTGCAGTTTGCGAGAGTCAAAAAAAATGTATATTTCGTGAGCTTTGGCAGGGTATGACTTTGAGACTTCATAATTTGGGGGAAGAAAAAACCTCGCCTTATATTTGAATAAATACGGTACTCATTTCGGTGTTTCTTTAAGACACTAGTACTTGTTCGTACCCCTTGGCTGAATGCTGAAATATGCAAGAACATGTTCAGTGGACAAACCTTTGGTGAATGATTATTTTTAGCTTAATGGGAACTGCTTTACGATGCGAATAAGAATTGCTGCTACCCTCACTTGCTCACGAGATAAGTGGTGCTTTGGCCATGTTGCAGCGACTAAGGATTCTCGTATCTTGTCGCAGGCACCTGAAGAACCCCGACATTGCAGCCAAGATCCAGAAACTCTTGGAGTCTGGACTCATTGCCATCCGCTGAGTCGGAGCCAACATTGCGTTGCTGTGGCCACTAAACCCAGGGACACCAGGCCTGGTCTTGGAGGCTGCAGAACTTGCCTTGTCAAGACCATTTTGTTTTTTTGTATATTCATGTTTCGTTGCAGTCTGCAGTTTTTTTTTTCCTAATTTAATGGCAGACAACTCTTATCTCAAGTTTCGTGTTGTGTTGTTTTTTTTCCCCACATATTAAAAGACACTGTTGCTTTGCTGTGTGTGTGTTTCTTTCTGTGAGATCTTGAACGCCAGTAGATCTCTTGCGGTGGAAGAAATGAGAGAAAACAATGGCAAAGTGTTTATTCTTGCACAGACCAAAATGACCAGTGTTTCAGCAGGCTATTGACACTGTTTCTGGTCTGGTGTGCAGGCTGTTTTTATAGTCGTAATAAAGCAAGGTCGGAAAATTGTCTCCTCGTGTGGTGAACAGCCAACTTGTCCAATATTTCGCAGGAGAGGGGCAAGTTTGAGGCCATTGTCGCTTATAGCATGCATCAAAAAGAAGCCTCTATTTTACAGCTTTGTAAAAACAAATGTATTTTGAGTGGTGGTTTGAACCTGAACACAAGTTTGAAAGTTTGGGCAGAAAAATATTCTGAAGTCTATTTTGGGAAATAATTTCAGGTTTTTAGTATTGAGTGAAATGTTTTTATTGCACCAGAAAAACAATCTGGCTGTCTTTGAACACAGACATGCTTGCTTAGGCCTAAATGTGTCTCTGGGGTGTTTGTAGCTTCTCAATGTATATATGCAGCTATGTAATAGTGTGAAGAGGCCTTTGTTTCAGTATAATGCAATTAAAATTAACAGTGCCTCTTTGCAGTCCAATTTATTTGTAGCAAGTTGAGTGTGTGCAAGCGAAGAAGCTGTCATTCAAATACATTCATATTGTATATTATTGTATGCCTTTTGATGTGAAGGTGTTGATCTTTTCTGGTTTGAATAGTCTAATAGATGAAAGATCGGGCAGCTTGACATCCACTGTGGTTTGAAAAAAAAAAAAAAAGGATACAAGTGGGTGTTAACTGCTGATCTCGTGCAATTACTTCTGCACTTGCATGAGATCAGCAATGGTAGAAGTGGGAGGCTGGCAAACATTTCACTTTTTTTTGCAAACTATGCGAAGACTTGAGGGTTTGTGACAAGTGAGGCTTTTAACATATTCCTGTAACTAGTTGAATCTTGTTGATCTGAACTCGAAGGGGCCCAAAAATTTGTTCAAATTAACGAAACTGGTCTAAATACAACTTGGCTGGGACAGCAGCACCAGTTCAAATAAACCAAAAGCTCAAATTAAGCGAGTTCCAAATAGTGAGATTCGACAGTATTCTCGTGCAGTTAGTTCACAAGTTCTCAACAACAAAAAAAATGTTGGTGCGCATTCTGTAACAAGTGGTCTGCACTTTCAGGTCGTGCCAGAGGACCCTGTTAAATGCGCCAGTCTTTCGATTCCATTCGTATCGGTAGTCGGAAAAGGTTGCACGAGAGGACGAGCTTCATGACCTGATTTAACTCTAAACAACCCTGCGATGCCACCTCCAGGAACTCTCTTGTGCTGCTTTAGACATAAGACGACCAAACTACACTCGGGGACAACTTAAAAACTGCAATAGCTCGTGTAGTGTATCGCTCTGTTGAAGGAACAGACCTGGATCTCCTCAATATGTGAGCGCATTATGAAAGGAGCTTAGGCCTAATGTGGGCCATCGTCTGCTTTGCCTTTTGTCATTTGTCGTCACCGCAGTACTTTACAAGCAGATTAAGCACAAAAAATCGCAGAACTGACTCTTGTCGTGTTGGAAATACTCACAGTAGCACTCTCATCGCCGCATGGAGGAACAAGCGGCTTCAGTGATGAGGCACGGTGGCAACTTCTGTTGTCCCTAGATTTGAAGCCATTGGAACAAGTGAAAGTTAGAGTAGGCCACTTTGCTGTAGAAGTGCATCTTGAGTCTCCTCGGGACAATTCCCAGGCTTGTCACTGGCATACACTGCTTCCGTGATGTTGTTTAAAACAAAGCTGAGAAATTTATGCTTGCGGGCCAGTTTTCAGGGATGCTGACTTGGTAGCTGAATTTGGCCGGAGCCTACATTTAACGATTTCCTAAAACAACTAAATTCATTTCGCACTTCGCTACAATTTTCATTGCAGCCATGGGTGCTGCAAAGATGAAAATACAGAACTAGCTGATTTGTTAGGATTTATTGACCCATTGAAATACATTTCGGTAGCCAGTTTTCTGGGCATTGTGTGAGGCAGGTTACAGCTGGCAATACAAGAGCAATAGCAAAAGAAGAGAAAACAATGCAGACATTATTATAAAAACAAAAAGGTCAGGTTTTAAGGTAACAACATATCAGCAAGTTGTAAATTGCCAGATGAATGAAAAAAACTGGAACGGATAAAACCGTGCGCAGGACTAAATGTTGGAATGCGAAAAATAGTTCAGCATAATATCCCTGACACATGGTGAAGTGCTGGTTCAGGCAGACCAGTTTAGCCACACGCTGCAGCTGTCGTGGCTCGAAGATGTGCAGATGAATCGAAAGCACGCATGAAAAGCGTAGTCGACAGGACCAGAGGTGTGTTTAGTGTCGAAATTCTCTGTAAAGCAAGCATGACAGTGAGACTGAACATTGTATAGTTGTGGTAGCAGTAGTAGTAGTATGTATTGTTGAATGAGGCAGACTTAGCCTTGCATAGCTGCCGGCAGTTGCTCCGCCTAATCGTCCCCAGTACGATAACAGAGATACGCAAAGTCGCCACACCTCATTTCGTCCTGTGGACTGCAAGAATCCGGGTAGGAGACACCTCTCTTAGCACAATCCAGTGGTCCCTAGGAAAAATAATGTCCTCCAATGTAGCATGGGGCACTCCCAACTTCTGGAGATCACGAGAAAAAGTTTGGCCGCTCAGGGTTGGTTTTGGAGCAGTTCATAATGTAGTGATCAATGTCACCAGTCACACTGCACGAGGGGCACAAAGGGGATGAAACAATGTTGATTTTATGTGGCCAAGCTGGTGTACGGGCCGAGTCTGTTCTTACTCAGTGGAGCAGACAGGCTTTGGCTCTTTTCAGGCCTTTCGTCACGACTGCTTGATGCACTGGTCGCCAAAGCTGCCTAAAGTGCTCGCGAACGGTCTGTTCCTGTATGCGTTGGAAATCGTACTGCGTTTGCAAGGTCCTTGGCTAAGCTGTCAGCATGTTTGTTTCTCGTTGCGCCGACGTGCGACGGGATCCACTGGAATTGCACGGTGAAGCCTTCACGCTTGACAAGCGGCTTTAGTAGAACTAGGGATCGCTTGGACAGGTCTTTTCCAACAGGTATACTCCGCTTGCAACAGGTTGAAGGGCTGCTTGACTTTTGAATCGCTTGCATATTGCGACTTTTTGTCTTTCAAATGATGACAGTTGGTGCAACGCAGCTTCTATGGCAACACTCTCACGCCCTGTAGACGAAAAAACCTGGCAGCCCGCAAAATATTAAAACTGGGTATGGAAAAAGCTGCCGCGCGCACCCCACTTTTTGTGTCAACCGATCAGAGACACCCCGTACTCCCATTCCGAATGCTCCAGTATCAGTGATCGTGCTTCGTGATTTACAACGCTTCGGGCGCATATGAGAAATGGTCAATGCACAATCCACACTCTTGTAGGGACCAAGGCGGATCCAAAGTAGCCCTTCAGGGGTAGGTGTTCTTTGACTGATTCAGGGTAGGTCTTTAACTTCAGGGTAGGTGATCTTTAAAGAACACCTACACTGAATCAGTTCTCGAGTTATTATAGCAGTTGTTATAGGCTTACTACAGTCTCAATTGATTCAACAGCACTCTACTGAGTGTGGCTATACAGGTGTAACTTCAATTTCGGTAAGGAATTACTGAGGATAGAAGATTGTTTTGCTCTAGTTAGGATCGAAAGGCAATAAATGTCACAAGCACTCATTAGAAGCTCGGAGCAGCTCTGATGATGGTTGGATGTTTATGGCGCAAGGCCAACTACGGCGAAGAGCGCCATCGAAACAGCTCTATTTGTATTTCAGGCTCCCAGGCCCTCGCTTTTGATGTAGTAGTCCCGAATCTGCGGAAACGCTAAACGATGTGTCTGCTTTTGCCATATTATGAGAAAAATGCGCACGGAATATAATAACAAGAAAGAAACAAGAGTAAAAATGGTTGATACTGGTATGGTTTATGAAGCACGAACAGCCATGATGAAGCTCCCGTGCAGCAACATATTTGCGATTTGGCGAAAGTAAATGTAACAAAAACAAACCGCTTTGTGTTTCCTTCGAACGATACGCACACCACCTCACAGCCCCAAAACCACTGAATTTTATATTTCTCTTATTTCGTGTTGTTCCGACAGTGGGCCAATCTCGGTTTTGTATTCAGTTTTGCTTAACTCCACTGTTTTTCCCCTTCGCGTTACCTAGCGTTACCGTGCCACCAGCTATGCCATGCCACCGAATGAACACCAACTTCTTCGGCGAATGAGAAGTTAATAAAAGTTCCCACTTCTGATTTTAGATTTCTTAAAAAAGGGGGTTATCCCACCCGGCCACTCAGACTGGGTCTCCGCCATCCCACCGCGCTGTTCAAGCGCGGGGGAACGGTCATCAATGGCTGGAACCCGGGCCGGAGCCCAAGGCACCGTCGCCGGCTTCGCGCTCAGGCGGAGACCCTCGACTCCTCATCGTGGTCGAGTAGGTTCCAAGATCGCGGGACGATCTCGGCGAGCATGCCTATAGAAATGATCCTATGAAGCATGATCTTAACAATTCCTGTTCGCGATTTCACCCGGCCCTCCCCATTCTGCTTAGGTTCACCGGTGGGAAGGTCTTTATAACTAATTTCACGTTGCTTCTTTTGTATGTATTGAATCTTCAGTACATTATTCTCAAACAACATGTTTTTTTGCATAAAACTGTAATCCTAAGTAGACCTATAACAAAAGTGGGGATAGCTAAAATAAAGTAGTAACGATAATTGTTAATAAACGGATGGCTCGGCAAAATGGCGGTCGTAATCACGCATTTCTTTCCTCAATGTAATCACGTTTTGCGTCGCTTGGGACGCATTTCATGAAACGTTGGCTGACGGCCAGTTTTAGAGAAGTATAATTCACTTCGGTACGCGCTCAAGAAGTGTATTTGCCGGGCTGAGCAGCGCCGAAAGTGGGCGCGGGCAACGTGCTCGTGTAAAGGCCGCTTAAAAACCTAGCAGTACAGCGCGTTTTGTTTGTTTGCTTGCTTGCTTGGAATAGACTTCAGCGTTTGCGCCGGGAGGAGTCACCTCGCCTCCGTGGCGCAATCGGCTAGCGCGTTCGGCTGTTAACCGAAAGGTTGGAGGTTCGAGCCCTCCCGGGGGCGGCGAGATTTTTTTTTTTTTTTCAGTCATACAAGGACTTGTGGATAAGCGACGCTAGTTTTTAGCACGCTTGGAACTGCAGAAGGGATTTCTAATTTTGCCTACGTCGACTTTTCTCAGACAGGTTCTGTTCTGTAACTAACTGTAACTGGTTTGTTCTGTAACTGGAGTGAGACCTGGCAAATGTCCATAAATTTCAAAAAGACTGTGGTCATGACCTTTTCAAACAAAAAACGCCCCCTTCCTTTCACTTATGCAAGTGACAACGTCACTCTAACCCATGTTGCGGAGTTTTAAGTACCTCGGTGTTGTAACTTTAACAACCGATTTAAAATGGCATAAACATGTCGAAACAATCTGCAACAAAGCTCTTCGAAAACTTTGGTATCTTAGACGCACGTTAAGCAACTCGACAAAAGAATGCAAACTGACAGCGTATAAAACCTTAGTCAGGCCTATTCTCGAATATGGATCGGTTGTTTGGTCCCCTCACCACAAGCACGACAAAGCGAAGTTGGAATCTGTACAAAAAAAGGCCAGTCAGGTTTATTTTTCGTCGCTATGACAGGCAGTTCTCGCCCACTTCGCATGCGCATGATTTATCTTTGCAGTCTCTCGAACATCGGCGCAATTGTGACCGTGTCATCCTCCTGCATAAAATAGTTCATACGAGCACATGTGTTTTGGCGCCCATTTCGTTTGTTGCTCCTTCCGCACGCTGTACTCGACGATCTGATCCCCTGAACATTGTGCCATTCCGGTCGAATCTGGATTGTTTTTTAAATTTTCTTTTTTTTTTCCACGGACTGTGGATGATTATGGAATGAGCTTGATGGGTGTGTGCGCAGACTTCGGTTGCTTGCGCAATTTGAGAAAGAGTTACGTAATAATGTGTTTTATTGAACTGTGCTGTTCTCTCTGCTGAAACTCTGTACTCCACTCCTGCTATGTCTCAGAAACTGAGACAGCAGTATTTGTAAATAAAAAAGTAACAGTTCGACTTCGAGCAGAAAAAAAAAGGGGCCGGGGTGCTGAAATGTCAGCAAACACCGAACCGTCGTGCTCCCTGTAATTTCGTGTTGTATCATATCAAGGGACCAGTTACTGTATGCAGTTATAACAAATATAACCGCCGCATAAAGAGAGAAAGGGGATAATAAATGCGAAAATTTCAGGAGGTGAGCACAGATACAAGAACACACGTGTTTGTGATCGCGCCCGTACGTAATGTACGTATGATAGAGTAAATGCAGGTAAACATGCGGGTTTACCTGCGTTTACATGCAGGCTTACATGCAAGTAAACCTGATGGAGTAAATGCAGAAGTAAACTTCCTATGACTTGCCAAAGCAAAGCAAGCTCCTGTCCACGGCGGCGGTCAGGGAACAATACTACAGCATCAACGAAATATTCGCAGTCATTGTGATCAAGCTAAACAAGCGATGCAGTTTGAAGATGGTACAGGCTGCGCCAACAACTAACTACGATGATGAAGACGTAGACATTTTTTACGATGACGTGGAATCAGCAATGAAGAAGGAATAAACACAATACACGATAGGGATTGGAGACTTTGACGCGAAAGTCGGTAAAAAAAAATGGGATAAAGGTCAGTGGGTAACTTTAGAATAGACAATCGCAACAGTCGAGGACATACACTGGTTGGATTTGCAGAGCGTGTCCATCAACCTGCGGTTGATGAACACTATTATGCAAACGAAAGAATAGGAAACGGACATGGAAGAGTCCCGATATGGTACAAAAAAAAAAAACGAAATTGACTTGACAACCCAGGTATTGTACATGACGTAGAGGTGCTACGTATTAGTTTCGGAGCAGCGATCGCAGGACGTTATATGCAACCCAGGTGAAAATATGTTTTTTTATAGCTGGACCAGAAATTTCCTCTAGCTAGAAACATTCTAGCTAGAAATAGCAGAATTTCTAGCTAGAAGTTGAGTTTCTAGTTCGTTTCTAGCTGGGTTGAGATTTACTTCCAGCTAGCATTTGTCAGTTCAGCTAGAAGGAAAAAACCCGCAGGCTGGAAATTATCGTCTCTAGCTAGACGAAGATTTTTTCTAGTTAGAAGCTGTCGATTCCAGCTCGAATCTAATAAATGAATCCAGAAATGAAGCCGGAAATTATGATTTCTTGCTATACTCGGGAACAATAAGTTAAGAACGGCAATAGCTCAGGTATGTTATCCTCCGCCAAAGCGACGGACCCGGATGTTAACGGGCGCGCGCGTTTTGAAAGAAGATTTCTATGAATGCGTGATATCGCCTGCCTTTTCTCGCGTTGTTTATTTGTCGTCACTGCAGTAGTTTATAAGCATATCAATCCATAAAATGAGGGAAACGGCTCGTGCCATGTCAAAATACTCACAGTAACGCACTACTTGCGCCGCGCGGAGTAACATCCGGCTACGGTGATGAGGCACAGCGGCAACTTCCGTAAGTTGTAACCGAGTATAGAAATGCTCCTTCCATTTTCACAGCCTCAAAAGAAAAAGAAGGAAACTTGCGAAACGTAAAAAACCCAGCATGGAGTCAGCTCAAAGCCAGGACGGAGTTTAAAATAGTTCTCCAAAACAAATTTTCGCTTCTCAACGAGCAGAACGAGGACAGTGTAGACAGGCTAACGACAGCCTAACAACAGCAATCCCAGATTCTGCAGTAGCAGTAGGAGAAGCAGCATGTAGGAAACTAGCTGGAAAACTAATTAATAAACGAAAGAACTATATTACGAAACGGTAGAACATGAAAGTATCAAGTACGTCTAAGAGAGTGAATTACTGGGCTAGTTGGTTCATAATGTTTAGAAAAGGGGAAACCAGCGAGTGAGTCCTGCTTTCCAGCGAGTCCTTGTCCTGCGTTCTGCTCGCTGGTTTCCCCTTTTCAAGTACGTCTAAATTGATTAATTTAAACGTCTAAATTTCTTAATTGACTGATACGTATAAATTGATTTATTAATTGAAAAGCTGTCCAAATTGATTGACAGAAACAAAAGAAACGACATTCGTGCACGTGCATATAACATGGCAGTGATCGAGGAAACGCTGCAAATACGAGGAAGTTTGAAAGCAGCTAAGAGGAAGCTGGCCATCGGCAAGGACAGAATGTACGCGTGCACTCAGACGAGCAGGGTAACATATTGCGGGATGATATCATAAATGTAGCAGAACGATTCTACACCAGACTGTATCACAGCGACGTTATATCAGGGGAAACTACTGAGAGTGCAAGCTTAAATTGCGACGACCACTAAGGAGGAAGTTGGAGAGGCTCTCAAAGGCATGAAAAGATAAGCTGCAGGTGCGACGGTATACCCGCGGGTCTTTCGAAGGAAGGAGGAGATGTGGTACTGGAAAAGCTCGCTGCATTATTTTGCCCATAAAGTGCCCATCACCTGGAAAAATACCAACATTGTTCTGATCTATAAAAAGGGAGATACCAAGGACCTTAAAGGAGCCATGAAGAGCAAATACAACTTCGTTTAATTTGAAATACTCAACTCCATTATAGCCACAAAAGATGTTTTTTTAACGAAAAAAAGCAAGAAGCATTTAAAACTTTCAAATTTTGCGCCACAGTGACTTGTTATGAGCAAGAATGATGTCATACGGGCCAACAATAAAACATAATTTTCAGTGCGTTAACTGCACGTTAGCATTCAAGTAATGCGGTCAAATGGAACTGGGGGCCCCATTACAGACGTCCAGTCATGTGTCGTCGCGACAGGTCAGTTAGGCGGCCGCCAATCGCACAAACAAGGTTCTGTGACGTCATGGAAAAGTTGCGGGAAATTGGCTAGGGGGTCGCGACCTCGCTTCACACGTTTCCTTTGATATCTCCGTTATTTGTTCGAAGATTTGCCGATGAATATTGGTATCATTGTTATCGGGAATAAGCAGTCTTTCTAATAAACTCAACTTGTATTTTGTCTTCATGGCTCCTTTAAGAATTACAGACCCACCAGCCCACTCTCAGTTGTTTACAATTAAACTGTCTGTCAAAGTTATAGTTAGCCGCATAGGTGACAGCCTGTATTTACAACAACCCAGAGAGCAGTCTCGGTTTACGAAAGGGTACCAAACCATGGATCACATTCATGTTGTCAATCAAGTAGTGGAAAAATCCTCAAATTACACTAAACCCCTTTACTTGGCATTTAGTATAGACTATGACAAAGCGTTTGATTCAGTATACACCAGTAGTAGAATAGCAGAACTATGCAGTACACACCACAGCCGTGCTAGAAGCACTGGCCAGGGAATCGAAGGAACCTACATAAGACTTCTATACGACATATAAGGGATTTATGGGTAGGATAATACTTTACAAGCAAAGCGATAAATTCCAGATCCGATAGGAGGTTAGACAAAGAGACATATCTCGCCAAAACCGTTCACAGCATGCCTGGATGAGATATTCAGAAATCTTGACTGGGGAAACATATGATTAAGGATAAGCGGGGAATACTTGAGCATCTGAGATTAGGAGACGACATTGTCTTGCTGAGTAAGACTGCTAGAACACCCGCGAAAAATACTTGAGAAACTACAATCAGAAAGCACGGCCATGGGGCCAAAAATAAACATGAATAAATCTAAAGTTATGGGGAATAAGCATGCCGAAAGCGCCCTCTTCAGCTTAGGAAACTAAGCGCTAGAAGAAGTAAAAGAATATAACAACTTCGGACAGATGGTTAGTGCGGACTACAACCACATGAGAGAAATGCGGCGCAGTATAGGTGTGGGCTGCAGGGAGCATTCGACAAACACTTCCAAATAATCAAAAGCTACCTCTATCACTGAAACGAAAGATATATATAACCAGTGCATACTGCCGGTAATAACACGCGGAGCTGAAACTTGGCGCCTTACTATAGTAAACAACTGGAAAACAAGCTTACATCGGCTCAACAGGCCATGGAACGAATAATGATAGGAGTAATTACTCAGGCTCAGGAAACGAGCTTCCTGGATCAGGGAACAAACTAGGCTAACGGCGTGGATACCAAGAGACGGTTGTAGAGACGGGGAAGACCAATAACACGATGAAGGGATGAAATAGGTGAATTCGGTGGCCAACAGTGGACTCGAGCGGTACAGGGCAGGGGCGATTGGAAGTCATTGGGAGATGCCTTCGCCCTGCAGTGAACCTAAGTAGGCTGTTGTTGTTGTTGTTGATGATTATGATGATGAGGTACGATCACCAGCACGTACAGGAGCAGCACGGTAAGAAAGGACGGGAAAGACACGCACGTAGAAGGCCTGAAAAAAAGCAGTGATAACATAAAGAATGCACGGTGACAAGCAAATTTAAAGGAAAGAAATTAAAATGAATGACTCGCTAAATCTTGACGTTGGCCTACCTAGTTGGGCACATATCGTTGCTTGAAAAACTGCGCTGAAAACTTTGATGAAGTAGAGGACAAGCGCCTGTCCTCTACTTCGCCGACGTTTTCCGTGCTGTTTTTCAAGCAATAGAATGATCCAATAGCAGGAGGAGAATAGCAAGTACAGGAAGGAACCGCTATTCAAGAAAAATTCCAGGCGAGATACCACAGGAGGTGCAGGCCAAGAGAGTTCATGGAGATTCATTGGGCACGCAGGCGGGGAAGCGGAACGCCAGTGCGGGGCCAATCAGCACGTGCACGGAGACGGGAAGTGGCGCTGGCTGCAGGCTCGTACGTGCTGCCGTTCCCCTAGCCGTCCTGACGACCAGATCAGGGGAATCACGTCCACGCACCACATGCCGAACCAGTCGGTCCGCGGAGTGAGCAACGTGGCGTCGGGCTACCAAGGCGGTTCTTCTGGCCGTCCAGGCGACCGCCGCTGAGGAACCGAGGCCGTGGTCGCGATGCCCAGCCGGGCTCGTGCGGACGCCGGTAAGACGCGCGGCTCCTGGCTTGCGAGGTTGTTCCTCTGGCGGCCGTCCAGGCGCAGCGAATGCAGAGGTACCGAGGCCGTGGCCCTGATGGTCGGTTGGTTGCGTCAAGTTATGCACATACCCATGCGGGAGATTGGCCAAGACGCTGTGTCTGCTGAATTAAGCTGCGACACAAATTTGATATACGAAAATAAAATTAACTGGATATGGAATAGAAGATGTTCTGCCGGCCGCAGATCATCACCTCGTTCACCTCTTCTCCCTTCCTTTGCGTGCGCATATATTCACAGAGGTTTTTAAAGCAAAGCTTTCTATCTCTAACAGCCAATGGTTACTTTGCGGCGTGCGGGACAAGAAACTCCTGACGCGGCTGAAGAGGGGGAGGGCGGTTTTCACTCACGGAGCACAGTGTAGATGGCGTGGCGAACGTGCGCTATTACCCAGCGTTCCCTGCGCGCCATCGGGCGCGACGGCGGGAACTATTCCGTCGGCTTTGTCGTCTGCTTTAGCGACGGTTGTTTTGGGCCTGTTTGGGCGCAGCTTCGCGTCCATTGCTCGCTTCCTTCGCACGGCTTGATTAACTCGTTAGACAGCACCTCCTGGGTAACCCGGACGCTACGGAATGAAGTGGTCGCATGGTAAACACACGCCAATTCGGTTATGTTTTAAGAGGTATTGCAAGAGGCGAAAGGAGCAACTGGTTGTGATAAATAGCGCTTATATGAGTTCCCTCCGCTTTCTCGCAATTCTCAAACTTACTGAAACTAACTAGTTTTATTCGGCATAAATGGGAATCACTAATTGTTTCGGTTTCTGCGCTTGTTTCGCGCGGTGGTGTAGCCCCAAGTTCCACTGTCTCACCCTTCGAAAGACGCTCCTCTCCGTTTTAATTCTTTCTACCTACCCATGGCTGAGCTACAGCGACGGCGTCCGCCGCTCTAGCCTGGCCGTGGCCGACGCTGCTGCGTTCGGGACGCCGCCCCCGCGAATTCCAGGTAACAGCTGGCCGAATCTCTGCAGTTTCGCTCTTTGTGGAGCCACTTGCGTGAATTCAAGTGAAGTCGCATGGGGAATTGTTGTGGGTGTCGTTTAAAGCTTTGCTTTCCAACCACTTTCACAGCGTGGATTGGAGCCAATTTTTTGTTCCTTCGAGTATGGCACATATATTAACCAGTCAGGGGATAGACCAATCATCTGCAGTTATTGCAGAAGGAAAAAAATAAACCAGTCTTATCTAATTGCTATGAAACTTTTTCTTTTCTCCAACCACTGCCGGTTTGTCGATCCCTTGATTGGTTACTGCGTGCTATACCCGACGATACAGCAACAACAATTTGGGGCATTGCATACAGATAATTGAAAGTGGTCGGAAAGCATTTTGAATCCTTAATAAAAAAATAGAAAAAAAGTTCTAAAAAAATCATAGAAAGAAAAGTCATAAGTGGTGAGAGTAAACAACACCAGTTATAGTGAGAATCCATTAATGATGATGATGATGCTGTCCTCAATGTTTTTAAATGAGCTCCGCTCAGCCCGATGCAGTAAAGTGCAATTTATTCAATTTGTTTTTTATTTAACTTTTATTAATTCATTTATTTAAATTATGGTAATTAATCCCGTTATTTAATTTTGTTACGGAACGGCAGGACACAGTACACGAACAATGAAAGATGCTAGCGTTGTGTTTACGATATTTACATAGCGGCCATCACAGAGCCCGCGCAAGCCGCGCACACGGGCAGCTTCTTCGTCGTCAATGGTTGACACCACAGCGCAACGTCACCCAATGTTACAGTTTGGACCACGCTGTCCTTTAGCTCCTGGCAATCGTGTGAACGACGCGGGTGTCGGTGGGGGAGCGCGAACGGGGCCCTTGTTCCTCCTAAGTCAGGCAAACCTGCCCCTTCTGTCCTTCCACTACCGCCACAAGGACCTGAGAAAGATAGTTAAAACGCGAAGCGAAAGACGAAGTCCATAGTCAACTCTTCTAAAGTCCAAATTCCCAACTGCCAAAGTCCAAAGCCAAAGTCTAACCCCGCTTACAGAATTTATTTCATCATCATCGTCATCATCATCGATAACTGTGTGTACTTCCAAACTACACTTTACGTATTGCGAGAGGTCCCTTAGCTGTGTGCAAAGACATCGCATTGTTATGTTATGTGGTGTACGACTGACGTACCCTTCGTGAAACACATCGTGTTAAGTTGGCTTTCCTGCAGTGGGTTGTACTCGGACGTCAACGCCATCAGTCAGGCATAGCAAGCTTCGCTTTAAAAAGGGAGCATAGGCCGGATAGCCGAAAAGGACAAAAAGGATGAGAAGGATGCTTGGTTGTTATACTTTCGTGATCCTGGATCCATTATTCAAGAGTTGTGCGGGAGCTCATGGATCTTGACGTCTGAGACATCACGGTTCGCGCCACTGCCGAATTGTATAGGCCTGGCGCCACCGACTTGGATTAGTAGCACAATTTATTAAATGGGATGGCACGAGGCCTAGTCGGGGGAGGGAAGGCTGAGAGGGGTTAAGTGTGGCTCACTGTGGAAGCCTCGCCGGAGAAACTCCGTAGTAAAGGGGGTTTTCTTAGCTAAGTGTCTCTTTGGCGCCTGTTCGTGGCCGTGTCTAGTGTTCGTAGGACACCACCGACATGGGCTAATCTGGAGACCATTGCACTCCCAAACGAGGAGGCGCTTGTGTCACTTGCACATTAAGGTACCTAATTTTAGGGGCCTTATCGCACATCCGTAGCACTTTATTGGCGGTGGTGATGGCAGGCTGTCGGAGTCGCTTCGTTTCCGTCGCCACTACCACAACGCGATTCAATCATCTGCCGTGGCGTAGCCAGACCGGGATTTATTGACGCACTCTCGGGCTCCCCGAGGGAGTCAGTGGGTAACGGGTCGTCGGCTTTGGGGAGAAGCGCCTGGTCACGACGGCGAACGAGAGGCAATTGGTTGCGTTTCGCGACGAGCGTCGTCATGAACTGAAACTGTGGGGTAGCGTAACCTTTTCTAGATGAAACGACGCTCTCAATCCGACAAGACCCAACGGGCCCGCGTCTGGAGAACCCGAAGCGCATGGTAAGCTTCCGTACATCAAAAAATATATGCCCTTTCGTCTTACGACAACAATGGTTGAAACGCACAGCTTTCTCGTTCGTCTGCTGTCGTTGGGGCTGTAGGTGTTCGCAGAGTTTTGGTGACGGGACGGTAACCATCAGTGAGAGCTAGAAAGCTTCGCTTCAAATCCAAACTGCTTCGACCGTGTCGGAATGGCGCACTCGTCGGCTTCATAACGCAAGTGACCCAGGTTGGTTGGTTGGTTGGTACCAATAAATCAATGGCGCGTACCCACTCTGGAGGATCGGCCAAGTCAGATTTGGTATAAAAAGGTTACGAATTAAAACTAACAGGAAAATATAACTGAGGAGAATGTGAGGAACGTGATGTTAACAATTCTGAGAACCAAAGAAAACCGAAATAATTATAACATACTGAAGTAAAAATAGATACTACACGTACCGGAAAAAAGAAAGTGTGGGGTGGGTTTTATTAACAGAGTAACCCACCTGTTTCCGATATAAAAGGGTGAAGGGCGCGTCAAACAAATCATCATCATCATTGTCATCGTCGTCGTCGTTTTGTGAAACCCATTGTGTAAGGTTTGTTTTCCTGCAGCGCGTTATGTGGCGACATCAAACACCATCAGTTAGGCATCTTCGCTTCATAAGCAAGTTTCAAGCAAATCCTATTTTGAAGCTTCGTGCCCAACCAAAGTGTCAGCGTCAGGGGTGTGTCTCCCGATGCGGTCTTGGGCCCACACGCCATATCACCGGATGTTTGGCCTCTGCAACTTTGCGACCCTCGGAGTATCATCATCATCACCACCATCATCATCAGCAGCAGAAGCAGCCTGTTTACGCCCACTGCAGGGCCAAGACACTTCCCGGGCCCGTGGCAAAGGCTTCTCCCATAGATCTCCAATAATCCGGGTCCTGTGCTAATTGCGACCAATACATCCCCGCAAAATTCTTGATCTCATCTGCCCACCTGACTTTCTGCCGCCCCCTGCCACGCTTGCCTTCTCTAGGGATCCATTCCGTTACCCTTAATGACCAGCGGTTATCTTGCCTTCGCATTACATGCCCTGCCCACGCCCATTTCTTCTCAGAGTGTACCTTCCAAGTTCCCTGTAATCATAGTAGTATCCTCAGCGACGAAGATTAGCTTTGTCAACAGGACGTATCACCTAACCACACGTCGAGAAGTATGAACGACTACCTCGAGGATAACGAGATGCCACTGCTGGAATGTGTTGCAATCGGAAAGTTGTGTGGAGGGCGACGTTGTCTGGAAGTCTTCGTATTTTTCGGTTCTGTTAATTTCTTGCTTTGGTTTTTTTTATTTACTTGTTCTGTTGTTAAAGCGAAGCTTTTGATGTCTCCCTGATGGCGTATGTCGCGTCGAAAACGCACTGCAGGAAAGCCAACTTTTTCTGAAGATGACGGTGATGATGTTTGTGGGATAAAGTGAAATAATAAAAAAAAACGCTTCCCCCGGTCGGAATCGAATCTGTGTCCCTCGCGTTACGAAGCCTACGTCTATGTGATTTCGCCGTTGCTTGATGGCCGAATCAGTTTCGATTTGGGTAGGGGTATGTGGACGTGAAACATTAGACAGAAGGAAAAAAAAACATGCACCCCTCCGTCTAACGACGACGATGGTTGGACGCGAAGCTGTCTTCGTGCGAAATCAAATGGAAATGGAGAAGGGTCATAGTCAAAGTCGCTGCGGCCAATTACTCAGATGACAGCCAAGGAATTCCCCCATGAAAAAGCTTCGCGTTCAACCATCGTCGTCGTTAGACGGATGGGTGCACGATTTCTTTTTGTCTACTTCTTTCTTTTACTTTTCCCTCCCTTCATGCTAGCTGTTCCTTTCGCTTTTTTGTCGGCCGTTGTCTTGATGTTCCAATGGCTGCCATCTTGCCTTCTACCGCTCTTTTTTCCCAACACTTCCCACATAGAACTCCACCAACCGGATCCGGACGCATTTTGTAAAATAGCCATTTACTAAGTTAAAGGCGGCCTAGCACGAGCAGCTGTTAAGGCTGGGTCTACTCTGCAACACTCGGTAAGGCTTCCAGCATTGAACCATGACTGAAAAAGGACCGCTTCACAGTGCTCCTGAAAAACTCCCTGCAGCTCGTACTGCCCTCCCCTGTATCTACCCTTATCTCCCTTTCCACATCAACCATTCCCTCTACTCCAACTGCGGGTCTTCCTTTTACCAATTAAAATTACTACGTATACTACTACCTCCACGCTGCCACCGCCGCACCCAGGACGGACTTTCTTTAACCGTTCCAGTCTAAAGGTACGCTACGCGAGTATAGAGGAAACTCAGCGGGCGCGTACAGAGTGGTGCGCAAATATCTACGCCCCTCCACCATTCTTTTCCCTTTGGCAAACATTTCTGGTAATGGAAAAAGCGGCTTCGCTACATGTCACGTGTGTACCAGCGTCGTAAAGTGGGCTTTTTTGTGCAACACTTCAGTTCTGCGGAAAAGTCAGCACATAACTGCAAAGGCACTGAAATATAGCTGTTTAGGGCGGCGTCATCCAACGAGAGAAAATTTCTTGGAAATATGGCTTGGATCAACAATTTGGGGTCGCCCATCATGTGCACCTACGCACGCCCACTTACGTTCGAGAACAACTAGTTCGCATGCCGGGATGTTGTGTCGTTGTCTCTGCGGCGTAGCGTTATGTAGCGTGGTCGGCGTGTTCGACGAGCGGATACATAACGCCATCTGTGTATATACATCGCAAGCGTCGCTGCCTCGTTGGCGCTAGGCTAGCGGGCGCGACCTTCCTCCATGGGCGCGACCTTGCGCGCTGAAACGGGCAGATAACTGCCTGCAGCGGCAGCCGGCAACAAAACTCAACGCCCTCATTTCGCACGGCAGCAGCGGCATACTACAAGTGGACGTAATCGTCGGGGTGACATCATGAGCCGTGAACACGTCTGAGTGCACCCGGCCCCACCAAGTGACCCAGTGCGCCCAGCGCGATCTTTTTGTGGTGCGGGAAGCGATAGACACGTTCTGAACTTCCGGGACGACGAGGGCGGGAGTTTTTAAGTACGTTTGGAGCGGGCACGTCGCTCACCGCCCTGAGATCCGAGATCATCCGACAGCTTCCGCGCGCATTACAACTTTTGTGAAGAGGTAAGCCAGCACAGCTTCGTGTGTTTTACGTACGCTGAGAAAAATACAAACCCAAATCTGAGAGCTGTTCTTTAGACTGGTTTTCCTTGGGGGTACTGCCACGCGCAGGTATACTATCGCACATTGAACTTTCCGTTGCGTTTGGGTTTGAGATAATTGAGGGAAAAAACTGGCGAAGCTTGTACTAAGTCGCGCAAAGCTTGAACCATAACCAAGCTGCAGGATGTCTTTATACGTGAGCACTGAAGGGCACATCACCCTGCATTTGTACAAGTTTGAAATTGTTTATTTACCCTCCGCGGTGGCTCAGTGGCTAAGGCGTTGCGCTGGTGAGCACGAGGTCGCGGGTTCGATTCCCGGCCGCGGCGGCCGCTTTTCTGATGGCGGCGAAAAGCAAGAACGTCCGTGTGTACGAAATTTCGGCGCACGTTAAAAGATCCCCAGGTGGTCAAAATTAATCCGGAGCCCTCCACTACGGCGCGCCTGATCGCCTGCGTTGCGGCGCGTTAAACCCCACAATCAATCAATACAACCAATCAATACAATAAATAAATAAATAAATCTAGATTAATTATTTACATACTTCGTCGTGTCTTGACACTGTGCTAATAGTAGTCATCGTCATATCGATACCGTTGTGTTCCTTATGCCAAGCATTACATGCGCGATAGCGCTTGACGGGGACGCAGCGGCGATGCGTACGTGCACGACGCATGCGCGACGTTCCTGGACTCGCGTCGAGGTTCCGTGTAGCAGATGTTGCGCCAGCTTTGGCGTTATTGGTTGATAGGCAACGCGAGGCGCTCCTCGGGGCTTTTTTTTTTTTTTTTTTTTTTGCAAAGCCACTGTGTGAGCCGGGTACGCTCGGCGGTGGCCGCGAGGCACGCGCTAACGAGCTGACGGCATTTTCTCGCTCCTCGAGGTTTACGCCAGTATTTTTTTGCTAAAGCCACTGCGCGTGCCGAGCTCGCTCGGCGGTCGCCGCGAGACACGCGCTCACGAGTGCACGGCATTTTCTTTGCATTTTCCACGCGTTGTGCGCCGCACATTACGGCCAGCTACAGCAGCTCCTCTGTTAAAAATTTGGCAGAAACTTTCTATCGAGGAATTGCCATATAGCGCGAGGCATCGATGCCAAGGGTGCATTGATGGTTGAATTGTCTTGCATTGTCCATGTTTTAGTTGACCGCGTTGGGGTGTTCGATTAAATAGACCTTGAAGACTTTGTTCAACGCTTTTTTTTTGCTATTTTTTAGCTTAACGACGTCGCGCGGTGCAATGCCGGAAAGCCAAGAGTACTTCAGTGTGTTCTGCTGAAGCTTTCACCGTGAAACCGCCGCAAGAACGCAAACCAAGGTCCCATCCTCGTGGCCGGATCCAATGCGCGCGATTTAAGAGCAGTACTAAATTCTTTCATTGTGAAAGGGAAGTCCAAAGAAGGAACTGAGAGAATAGTTGCCCGGGAGAGAAAACAAGGACGTCTTGCATCTTGCAAGGAGTCATGATGGCAGCTTCTAATTGAGGAATGAATGGTCCAGTTGGAGATATGCCGAACTGGCTGTTGACCCCAGCTCGAACACCGCGCAATGCAGCATTGCACTGCATTTGCAAACCGTCGTGATTGAGAAAGCTGCTACACCAGCCCGTTCTACATGGGGCGAATTTCGCTTGCGAATTCGCAGCTGCGGCGCCGCTCGTGCACCAAAACGATCTATTCTCGTTGCTGGGGCGAATTTCCAAATGTTTGGAAGAGTCGAACTTATCTTGTGAACGCCGCTTAGCATTTGGCAATATGTCGCAGCAGTGAAAATAAGAAAATAAATGGTTTTGCCGCACGGGCGGCGCCGCAACTGCGAATTCGCAGCCGAAATTCGCCACATGTAGAACACCGCAGACCTTCGGAACTTTGCTTTGAAAAGCTATAGGAATCTGTACTACGGTAGCTCCATGGGGCCACGTGATGTAGCAGTAAGCAAGTCCTAATATGGCCTGCAGGGGAAGCCCTTCCGCCTTTAAAACACATAAGCGAACTGGGGCGCACCGCTGAATTTTCTTTTTATGTCACACTAGAGAAGCTGAAACAGGTTTGCCTTCGAGGCACACCAGATAAGCCTCCAAAGCTGTCTAGAAACCAATTGGTGTCGACCCCACTTGCAACGGCCTGTGTTTTCACCGTTTGTGGTAATCCGGTTGACGCAGATGCTTACCCCGCCAGCAAGAATTATTCTCCCGGCTTTCCCTTTTACATAGGACAGACGGGTAGCTGCGTGAATGATCTCCTTAGGGAGCCCACGTGGTATATCTGGTCGTTGACAGGTAGCGCACTGTCAGTGCACTGCGTCTCCTCCAGATTTATCAGATAAGCGGGCCTCCGTCAGGCAGAGTTAATCTGCCTTTTGCCTCTTCTCCCGAGACATGGTTTGTTTAAATAAATGAAATGAAATCTCACTCCAGACCGACCCGGCAGGGACAGGTAACCCTTCGACAAGCACTGCAGGCTGAACACACCAACTCTACTCCACTTCTACTGATACCATAAAGACACCCAAGCTGTACACGCTGTAAACTCTGCAGGATGAGCTCCACATCCTGTGGAACTGTCCAAACACCAAACCAGTTAGAGTACACCACACTGGAGAGTGGCTGACTATCGCAACCAAGTTGGCGAGGAGCAGATAGCCTAGCAGGCTTCACCCCGAAGGCCAACAGGAGCTTCCTGGAATGAGGCGGCTCTTAGCCTCCTGTGCGTCGACTTTCCCCTTTTCTTGCCAAACAGAATACTCTCTCTCTCTCTCTCTCTCTCTCTCTCTCTCTCTCTCTCTCTCTCTCTCTCTCTCTCTCTCTCTCTCTCTCTCTCCTGCGCCTGTGCTCCCTACAAATAACCTGTAGACATTAGTCTAAAGGTCAAAAAGCCGCATTGTTCCCACTTCAGTGACTGTGCGGACCTCAATTGATGAAAGGCCCTCATGATGAAACTCCCGTCGTCGACGGGACTTTAATTATGATGTAGCCTGGTCGGGGAAAGCGGGGAAATTTTAGAAGCTTCCGAAATGAACAGCGAGGAACCATGGGCATCAGGTTGAACCAGTTGGCCAGTTCCCCTGTATGGGTATGCGTCGTTTTGTGTGTACCATCGTCGTGACTGTCACTACTACAGCCGCCGCCGCGTGATCTTGCGAGACTATTCACCGCTCCATTCGATTCGCGCAGGTGAAATGTCCAGCGGCGTCATGTCGAAGGAAGCCGGCAGCCGGGCTCAAGCGCGGCCCAAGTTCATCAACACGGCCGAGACGTGCGTGGCCGACAGCCTGGCGGGCTTCGCGGCCGTCAACACGGGCGTGCGCGTGCTCCGCGGCTGCGGGGCCCTGGTCCGCCACGACTACGAGCAGGTGGCCGACAACAGGACGGTGGCGCTGCTGTCGGGTGGGGGCTCTGGACACGAGCCGGGCTTTGCCGGTGGGTGCACATATTGAGAACCTTAATTTTCGGGGCTTCCGCGAATTGGAAAGATATAACACCGTGGGATAGAAGAGGGTGTTACAGCGTCCTATACACCGGCCGTTTTAACGAATTTGTCCTCAAATCATCCATTTTTCAGTGGGATGTGCTAGCAGTGCGGTAATTGGCGCAGTCGACAGGATTATTTAACTTCGCATGACCTACTTAAAGCCCAGGAGATGTTAGGAATGAGGAGATGGAAAAACTCATGGAACCGTGGCGCGCGTCAACGACGCGCGCTTTTTTTTGACACCCGCGTCGGCGGTTACTTGTTGGCAGTGCGTGGGCGGGTTGGCTGGATACTCGATAAGGGCGAATAAACTTTCAAAGTGGTTTTCGAAGCGTTTAAAGCAAGCGGCTACAGGTCGCCTAGACGCCTCCTAAGCTTACCACCGCGGCTTATATTGATGGCTGCTTTCATAAAATAAACGGCGTGGCATGACTATTCGTAGTGCCTTTTTTGGCAACATTATCAACCCCTTTCCCGCATGTGTAACTTTGTTTGCGCCCTAGGGTTGCATTTTGGGGAGCGGTAACCTGCGCCACTTCACGGCCGCCGGCGCCGACGCCATGTGTCGCCGCCTGCCGCGCCGCGCACCGCGCGGGTGGTATCCGCGATCTGCGTCAGCGCGCCTGGCGCGCGCGCTGCTGTACGTGCTTGTTTTAAACTTCGGGCTTGTCACACAGTAGCGCTCGGATGTTTGGTTTCTTGCATTTGTATTGCCGGAAAGTAACGACCCCTCTTCCGTGGGACGCTTGTAGCTTCGTTAGAAAGGAATCACCCAAACTCACCTGTGTGCTAGCACAAGCTTGAATGCATGTTTATTTCGCGACCGCCTGCCAACCTGACAGATACTCGATTTTGGTGCACTCAATTCGTTGAATATCCTTTTCCTTCACTCATTCTCGTATACATCAAATTTAGGCCACACGAACCAAGCTACGTGGATCTGATTAGACTGAGCAATATGGCACATATAACTGTTAGATTTTTCACTGCTGATCTTGTTTCACTCCTTTGTTGACTGACGGCTTCGCTTACCCCGCCTAATATCTTTTTGTTTTGCCTACACATTGCCGCAGGGTTCATAGGGAATGGCATGCTCACAGCCGTCGTGGCGGGCCCAATTTATACGTCTCCATTCTCGGAGCACATCCTCTCCACCCTCAGGACGATAGGCTCCAAAAACAAAGGCAAGTTTCAATCGAATCTGGCCTTGTCAACTATAGGGTGGAGACGTGCGCCACATGAGACCAACGTATGTCGCATGTGCATTGCGGATGGTCTGTATCACAATGACTGCGTGGAAATGAAATCTGGCACAACCGGTATACTGTTGCGAAAACAGGCGAGACTGTACTTTGAGCCTGCCTTCATGCAGAGTTGTAACAGACTGGAAAACTTATTCTGGCATGTTTTACGGTAACTAGCTTATACCATGTTTGCACATAGGAGGAGGAGGAACAAACGTTTATTGTAGCAGTCAAGCAGACAAAGCAAAAAAAAAAAAGGAAAACGGTTGTGTAAATACGAAAGGGCGCCAACTGTGCGCCAAATACCAAACTATGACCAGATTCTCGATCTTCTGTAACTATAGCAGTTGTCAAGACCCAAGCACATTAGTGGACCTTTAATGCACTACCTGACTCTTCTCAGGCCAGTGTGGACGCCTTCAACAGTGCATGCGCACGCCCAGTCGGCAAACACAACAGAAATTTCTGTCGCACAATAGAAATTTCTGTTGTACAACAGGAAGATTTGTCGTAGAAAAGTGATCTCTGTTGCAATTGTGCGGCAGGAATATCTGTTGTAGAACTACAAAATGTCTGTCTCACGGCAGACATTTTTGTTGTAGAAACGACAGAATGTCCCATTCTCCTTATAGTGCAAATCTGTTGCATTTTCTGTTTTGTTTTTTTGACTGGGCGCCTTCAACACTGGATGAAAGGGAAACTTTTGACGGCACGACGAAAGCAGGGGATGTTCACGATGATGACCTTAATCTGCGCCCACTTTTGCGATGCAGCGGGCGTGCTGGTGTTTGTGTGTAACTACACGGGTGACCGGCTGACATTTGGCATCGCCCTGGAGAAGGCCGCCTCAGAGGGAATCTGTGCCGACATGGTGCTCATTGCGGATGACACAGCGCTTGCGCACACACTCCCGGCCACCGGACGGAGGGGTCTCTGTGGTGCTGTCTTTATGATGAAGGCAAGAGGGATCATTCATTCTTTAATTTCTGGCACAAACTGTAGCTTTTCTTTCTCAAGGCAAATGCTTTAATTAAGTGGCCCGTTCTGCGAAAAATTAGTGTTGTCGTCCGGTACAGATGATGGTGGACAGTTGCCACTGTAAAGCGATAGAAGACGCGTTTGAGTTCGTATGGAAGTAGTACCCGGGTCTCCAGGGTAGGATCAGAGTGCGTTGCCACTGCACTACTCCAGCATGTTGTCAATGGCGGAACATTGTTCCGGATGTTCCGCGCCTCTTCTATGGCTATTTGAATCGCATCTTGCTGCTCATCTATGGATCCTGTGGAGGTCCGGAGGGTGAGGTCATCTGCGTATAGTGCGTGCCGAAGATGCGGGTTGTCTTCCAGAAAAGGGGGAAGGTCCTTCATCGCTATGTTGAAGAGAAGTGGCGATATTACAGATCCTTGAGGGGTGCCCCTGGGTATAGTGCAGCGTTGATGTTATATTGCGTGACAGGTGAACGTATCATCCCGTGAGCAGAACAGGTGCACCCCAGCCTCAGAGTAACTTTGATTCTGGGTAAGTTTGAGAGTGAAGTGTCGCCAGCCTGCCCGTTGGAGTAATTCGCTCCAAATGACAAAAATGCGAAAATGAAGAAAGGGACGCAAAGCATCGTGTAGCAGTAAAGAAGTCTTTGATAAGTATTTCCACGGGAAGTCATATTGTTTTTGCCTTCATAGCACATTACCCCGAGGAATTTTTGTTTACTTTTGGAAGCATTTCTAGGCCACTTGTAAGGGAAATTGGTTGCATGTGCCTGCTACTTCAGCGTGTGTCTCTACCCCTTCCGCTTTGGCAGTTTATAAGCTTGGCATGAAAGCGAAGTCAAAGTTCAGATAACAATCTGAGTGGGAAGAGCACTTGTGTGCTGTGCAATATACAATCTCAACTTTCAAGCCTGTTGTTCAGTGATCCTCAAGGGTTCTGTCAAAGGGTGGGGGAAGGGTATGGAAATAAACGAAGAACAGTCCCGCCACGGGCGGTCTTCCACATCACAGATTGCCGGCGCAATGGCAGAGGAGCAGAAATGTCTCGGCGAGATCAAGGCATTCATCGAGGAGAAGAAACACAACATGGGTGAGTGGTCCATACTTTGCCAACACTTTTCGTTTTTATTTTTCTTCTGTCTTTTTTTTTCCTTCCGTGCCTTATGTCTAGAGCTATATCTTATCATGAAACGCAAGGTCTGAATGTCGTGATGTGTGGTAATATCAAAAGGTGTGGTAATATTAAAATTGCAACTGCAAATTAAATACGAATAGTAAAAACTGGCTACGAATTGAATATTTTAGAATACGAATAAATTGAATCGAACTATTCTTTGATAATATTTTTGATTTAGTGTGCACTGAGGCTCTAAAACATAGCTATAAAAACATTGGCTGACGATTGCGATACTCCCTAATTTGATATTTGAGCGCAGTGCGAACTGCAGTCTCCTCGGTGACGGCGCATAGCTGGTACGTCTCGGGAAGAGATCAGCGAACGCACGATGGCACAGGCAACTCTGGTGTTATCTCGCACCACGTCGCCGCCGCCAAGCATGTTTCGCGTGGCTTCGGCATACCGCCCTCCCCCTCACACTTTCGCATTCCTCTCCGCATTCCTGCTCACTCTAGCTCGTCTGTCTTCGGTGACCTCTTCGATTTACTTGGTTGCAACAAGGCCGATGGCAACACGAAACCACAGGAGAGGGCACTTAACTACTGTGCTCTAAAATATATATAGACAGTCAGGTCTTAACATTTCAGAGGGTTAACGACGTGGTGCTTAATAGGAAAAGGGTACAAAAATAATATACAAAAGATTAAGACAAGATGGCGAAGCAGTGGGACGAGATTTGGCATATATTGCTATGGAGAAATGGAGGCACCGAAACATGTCTTGAATATGGGAAGTGTATTTTTGTCTGGTTCCTCCTGTAATTCAAAAGAGTCAGGGCATGCTAGTTCCTGCTATGACGTTACAGCAAGCCACCAAGTAGTAACTCTTGACTCCTCACTCATTACATGATGTTGAAAAAAAAGGAAACTTCTTTTCGACTTATCCGTCGTATATGCATGCACAAACACGGTCTTAAAAAACAAGACACGTGTCAACTTGTGCAAGCATTACTGCTCAGCAGGCTTACATATGGCACTCCCTATGTCCAACTCCGACCCCAAGAACACTCCAAATTGGATGCTCTCATCCGTCGAGCCTACAAGATAGCCCTGGGACTACCGGCTTTCACTTCCACCAACAAGCTCCTTCAACTTGGCCTACATAATTCGCTCTCCGAACTTATAGAAGCCCAAAGAACCAGCCAACTCTCTCGCCTTACGCTCATCCCCACAGGCCACACAGTCCTCCAGAATTTAGGCCGTCCTACACCAGAACCCCATGAAGCACTACAGCCGATATCACCTCATATTCGGGCCAACCATCAAAGTCACCCCCATTCCACGACATATGCATCCGAGACACAAAGGACGTCGCAACGCCCTGTTCACTACCTACATAAGAAGTACTCATCGGACAACGACACCCGCTACACCGACATTGCTCACTCACCTTACCACTCAACCCTAGCGGTCACCGACACAAACGGCACCTTATACACCGCGGCCACATACTGCCACCTCTCCCCATCTGCAGCGGAAGCTACTGCAATAGCCCTAGCAATGCATACAGCAACGTGCGACTACCTCACAATTATCACCGACTCGCAGCAAGCCTGTCGAAGATACCTCATTGGAAGAATTCCTCTACTTCCATCACAGCTTCTACAAGCCGTAGTATCACTCCTAACGTGGACCATCATTTGGACCCCAGGTCCTGCCTCCTCCCCTGGAACGAAGCAGCCCATGCGTCGCCCTGAACTTCTCTTCCGGGCACTCCCGACGAGGCCGGGCGACTTGGACACCCTGACTGACACGCTACACCCACTACCACGGTAGTCCACCTACTCCGATATCTTAGCTCACTATCGCCACACCCGCCGAGAATACCCTCCTCCACACCCTTCACTCACCAACGAAGAATCCCGCATCTGGCGACGTCTCCAAACAAATACATTCTATAACGGCACCTTCCTCTCTCATATCTCCCTCACCGTTTCACCTATAACTGCCGTGACTGCCACACCCCAGACACAAACCCCCCACCTCGTATTCTTCTGCCCACACCACCCCTCCCCACTTCCCACACCTACTCTCGAGCAGTGGGAATGCGCGCTGATCAGCTCGGACCTGCAGGACCAGCAAAGCCTGACCAAGCGGGCCACCCGAGCAGCGACAGCACGCGGCTACCTGGACTAAGGCGGCCGCCCATCTGCTCTAAATATGTAAAATAAACGTGTGTTCCTTCTCCTCCTTTTCGGCTTGTAAATTTTACACAAGTATAGTGTTCCACTTCAGCTAACATACACCACAGTTAGCATACGCCTGCTTCTCATTAGACTTTCACGTGTTCGGTTTGTGCACAGCCTTGACGTCGTGCAAAAAAGCCAACCCCGGAGTGCATGTCGTGCGGTGAAGCTTGAAAATTCTAAGACGTGTGGCAGAGCCAACTTTACTGCTGCGCAGCAGTAAGAATAATTTAAGGAAATTTAAGGATAATCCGCATTACCCTTAAATTTCAAATGCTCGAGAACTTCGAACACCTTGAACTAGTGAATAGAGCTTTGAATCAAATCAAACAGCTAACACGAATCGAGAAGTATTCGAATTAAGTTTGTAATATTTGCACACCTCCATCAAATTCTCTTGTTCTTTTGCCACTTTTTTGTAGGGACCATTACCGTGGCGCTGACACCGTGCAGCCTACCTGGCAGGGACGAGCTCTTGTTCAACCTGCCGGCTGACAAGATGGAGCTTGGCATGGGTAGGTGCAACTCCGGCCTGCTATAACAGCTCCTGTTCAGACGCGGCAGTGCATGCAACGCGTGCAAGATATGATTCACACGTGTGCTGCTGAGCTTAAAAGATGCATCTAACCTGCTGCGACTCAATTTTTCTGATCTGGCGAATGCACCAAATCTTATAGTTATATTCAAGGAGATGGTAAGTTAGTGATAGACAGCTAACGAAAGCAGAGCAAGCAAGGATGATCACGGAATAAGAGGGCACACTGCCTTCGTTGTGTAGTGGTGGACGGGTTATGGATCTTCATCGAGTTTTGTTATCAACAGCACGGAATACGGGAATGAGAATTGAGCACAGCAAAAGACAAGGGCGCGACGAACCGACAGGACGGGCACTATCCGGTCCGTTCCCCCCGTAAAAATGGAAAGAGCATTTCTAGCAAGAAATCATAATTTCCGGCTTCATTTCTGACTTGAATATTAGATTCTACCTGTAATCGATAGCTTCTAACTAGAAAAATTCTAAGTCTAGCTAGAGACGATTATTTCCAGCTTGCAGGGTTTTTTTCTTCTAGCTGGACTGACAAATGCTAGCTGGAAGTAAATGTTAATTCAGCTAGAAATAAACTAGAAACTGAATTTCTAGCTAGAAATTTTGCTATTTCTTGCTGGAATATTTCTAGCTAGAGGAAATTTCTGGTTCAATATTCCAGCCAGAAAAAGATCGCCATCAAGGTCGTTTGCCATACTTGTCTTTTGATGTGCTAAAATCTAATTCCCCTAATATGAACCAACTTGCCCAACAACACGTCTTACTGAAGTATGGAATAGCAGAGGAGGATGTTCTACAAGCAAGCAGGGGCATGATAAATGAAGACCAAAAAAAAAAAAGAAAAATAACCACAGTAGCCGTCATAAAAAGCTTGTCAAAGTTAATAGAAAGGGAATTTTTATACAGGTGACTTCCATTGTTTCTGTGGAAAAGTTATGAAGCCCCCCCCCCCCCCCCTTTCCCCCTTCCCTCACCCCTCTGTACTACTTGGTACATGCCTAGGGGGAGTATGGGTGCTTGCGAATGACATCTTGCAATTTGCTATACAATGTGATGTGCTGCTGGTAATTATACTACACCGGTTTTCTTGAACTGAATTGCGCTAGTACAGCCACTTAATAGAAGCCCCTTCCGTTACAGGTGTTCACGGAGAAGCTGGTGCCTTGCGAGTTCCTGTACGTACGACAAGCCTCGAGGCTCTTTGTGTTTGTCTTGGTTTCACAATGCTTGTTACATTTTCGGGTGCTCGTATTCTGAGTAGAGTGTGGTAAAATTAATGTGAAGAGCATGCAGGACGTGAGCTGTACAGATGTGTACATACTAACACAATGCTGCATATGTGTATGTGTGCGTGTATATATATATAGCGAGAGAGAGAGAGAGAGAGAGAGAGAGAGAGAGAGAGAGAGAGAGAGAGAGAGATACGGGACGAGGGACTCAGTAAGGACACATATCAAGGTTGCAGTCGTCATTGCCAGTGCTATTCGGCTGTTTCCGAAATATTTAATAGTGCCGAATGACGTGTGTTAGTCATGTTTCTTTGATACAGTGATAAATAAGCGAAAATATAAGTCGAGAAAAAGCCGCCGTTTTTTTCCGGGAGCGGGAGTTTTCCGCTCCCGGAAAAAAATGGCGGATTTTTTGGAATTACTTGAGCAGGTCGCCAAAGTGACTGCTGAGGATTAGTGTGAAGGGTTCCCATAAAAATCAATCAGGTGTGTATTTTTTATAAATGCACCTGAATGCGTCCCGTTCTATGAAACCTTGCTGGTGTGTTATACGGACATGCACGCATACAATATTCTTGCCTTTAAAATGACCATAAAGAGAAAATATAGTTGAACCTCGTTATAACGAACACTGATATAGTAAATTATCGTCTATATAGCGAGCCAGCTAAATAGAAACTGGAGAAACTGGTTGGTCAAGCTTTATTTCAATGATACTTATTCTTTTATAACAGAACTGAAACTGTGAGAGCCGTGCGCTATATTGGATATAACGAAGAAATAATTTACCAGGAAGCCGAGAAGCTAATTGGAAAAAATCCAGTCTTCCAAAACTGCAGAAGTATGAAGGCCCTTTTGTTCGTGGACACTGGGGAAAACTTCAGCCTGCTCAGTGCAGTGAGATAGCCGCCGGACGAAGATCACATCCTTCATCAAATAAATGTGGACGCAGGCCTGTTTTATGAAGTGACCTTTGTTCTGTAGTAGTTTTACGTAGTCATATTCTGGTCCATTGAGGTTGAAATGCAACAAGGAGGAAGGTAAGAGTTACCTTGTTTATAGTGAATTCGAAGCCTAAAAAGATGCATTTCTGTATCAAGTATTTTTGCGCAAGCCAGATTTTCTATTGCCAATGTCGCTTCCCTCATAACACCAATGACAGGTACTCTCAGCAGCGGAAACTGCCAAGGTCATGATCAACCACTTGCGCAACGAGCAGTCCAAGAACTCGCTTATCCTCAAAAAAGGTAAGTGGGTAATTCATCGTTAATTAATCCACCCGTAAACATGTGCAGTGTAACCATATACGCTCTGTGGATAACCTTCTGGGTTGGCCTTGAAGCTAAACCGGCGCATTTGTATTCCTCGCCCAAAGGTCACGTGAAAGTGGCTGCTTCCTTGTTCATCATCATCATCATCACCGCTGTTTATACTGTGACTCCGTTCACTGTTTTCTAGCAAGTTCCACCGGTATTGGCAGAAATGCTAATATTGTTTCTTCCTTGGAAGGGCAATGCAGTTAAACTCGATCGTTACAAGAGACCCTCGTGGGATCCAGAAGACATGTCTCTTGTAACCAAGGTCTTGTACGCAAAGTTGCTAACATAACAAATATAGGAAAACCAACCAAACCATTTTAATTTCAATGTCTCGTATAACCAAGTGTCTCTTGTATGTCTCTTGTAATGCGGCTTTACTGTACCGAAGCTCATTTACAAAGGTGTATGCAAACTGCCATGTGCATACCAGACTGGAAACGCTGTACAAGTAGCATAGGCCTGAAAATGTTTAAAGAAAAAAGGAAAACGGGGTTCTAAACAGACGTGGACGAAGAAAAGATACAACAGACACTGGCGCCAAGCCTCTTTCTGTTATATCTTGTTTTCTTCTCCACGTCTGTTTAGCGTGTCTGTCTTCTTCATCCGCGTCTGTTTAGCACCATGTTTTCTTTAAGTGTGAACCAGCTCGCTTAGCAACAAGTTCTGGAAATATTGATTGAGGGGGGAAACTGTAAAGTCATCCATGGTACGAGGTGGGGAAGTATGTCAAAATGAGGGTCCTCGAATCTGTCACTGTGTTCGTTGCACTCTGATTTTTAGAAACGATGTAGTATTACCCTGCCCAACAATATGGTTTATTGAACGGACACAAGTTTTTCCAAACAAGTCTGTTATACTGATGAATATCACAACACATCATGCGACATTGGGCTTTAGCTAGTGACTGTGAGTATAGTTAGTGATTTGGGCATACTGTTTTTTGTTCTTTCTTCAAAATTTTACGGTTTTGGCACGTGGCCACAGGGGACAAAACTGCGCTGATGCTGAACAACCTTGGCGGTCTCACCACACTGGAAATGAACATCCTCGCCAAGGAGGTCATTGCATACGTCGGTAAGCAACACTGGATAAAAGTGTCCACTATGGATCGCACGGCATTTATTGCGAGCTGCATAATTGACTACATGAACACTAGTATGTGGAGTAGTTAAAGAGTGAATGCTATTCAACAAGAGCTTCTGAACTGGGGGTGGATGCCAGTCCATATTATGTAGTCAATGAACCCAGTGGACAATTAAATACTTCAATCATGCCGGTGTTCAAGTTAAACCAAAACATTTGATCTTTCACAATTTAAAAAAATCTTGTGATTTGGACTTGTCTGTCTCATGATTTGGCACAATGACATCAAAGCAATGGCTCTAACCAACAAAATACATTGATTACTAGTCTCAACTGTAACCACTTTCTCTCTGCCTCTGACCCACTCATGGGGGGGGGTGGGGGTGTGTGGGGGGAGAGGGTAAAAACCAGCTGGAGCAATATGGAGCTGAGCAAAAATGCTTTATTAAAGGATGCGCACTTATTTTCAGATTAACAGCTTTTAAACTCGCCGAAACTTGAAATATTTCGGTAATTTAGTTGCTTTTTACAGTGGAGTTGTTATGAACTAAAAGTCACTCGTTCTCTCAGCCCTGGGCCAGTGTTGTCTGCACGTGCCATGCCTGACCGCACTTGTTCTTTTCACGTGCTGCATGAACACCCTCTCCATTTGGCCACCTGTTCACCTACGGCGCTTCATTAAAAACGCCTTCCCAGCAATATATCTGTGTTTAGAAGTGAAGTCGACTTTAATGGGAAACTGAAGCTAATTTTTCAAGCTCATGTTTTTGCTTGCACTGAATTGACTGGCTCAAATAAACACACTTTTCATTGTTTATCCTGTTGATGAAGCGGTATTTATTTTACAAAGCCTGAAAGAAGAAAAACTACCACACGCGGTCTGTGGCGCCACACTAGCTCAAGCAGTGGCATCAATACGAGGTGCTACATGATTGGACGATGTCTAAGATTAGCATTCAAGCCAATTTCGGCTTTGGTTCTGTGCAACAACATGCTTGGCATCCGACGTTATCATTGGCTGGGCATTCTTGATATCTCAGTAATCGGCATACCGTGCTTCTGCCACGTTGTCGGCTGTGAAATGCATCAGATAAGCCTTCCAGCACGGCTTGGAATAGTAACAATCACTATTTGAGGCGTACACAGTGGATCAACACTCTCTGCATCACCGGAGATGCTCAAATGCGATGCGCTTTACCCCCATCTTTGGAGCTTGCCTGGCTCATGCCTGCATTGTAAGAGGCATGTTCGCAGCAGGCCAACGGTCGGCTGATTCAGGACTGTGCCCGAAAGTAGTCTGTGCTTATGGCAGGTCGACTAAACGCTGGGCCGACTGATTCTGTTGGATAGTTGGCAAGCCGTGCAGTAGTGCAGTCCGGCCAAGCCATATCGTTTTGACGTCATCCGAAATGTCATAGGAAATCGGCAAGGAGGATGCAGAGAGGAGGACAGCATTTTCGAATTGATTTTTCTACTGAATAAAGTTGCGTGAATGCAGCGAGGGTGGATCGAAACATGGCCTAGAGACTCCAGACTACAATTTGCGCTAGTAATCCCGCAATGTTTACTAATAACTTCTGTGTCCCCTTAAGAACGTCAGCCTAAGCTTGGTCTTTGCAAGCTGGCCCCACATTGTATGTTACACAGTGAAGCCAACTCTTAAAGAAAAGAATCGGTGGCAATGGGCGTGAACGTGGCGAAGGAGACCACCGACGACGATCAGGCCGCGGTTACCAAGTGTAAGCGCGATGCCCATTGGCACCCCAAATGGCCGGGTTTTTATTTAACCGCTTCTTCCCATCATCCTGTGCGCGTATATGCAGAGGACCTTGGAGTCCGTGTGGTTCGGGCCTACACAGGCATGTACATGACATCGCTGCAAAGCGCTGGTGTTTCCATCTGCCTGCTCAAGGTGGATGACAAGGTCCTCACGTATTTAGGTAGGTCCTTGATCAAAAGTGCCAAACCTCCTTCCTAGCAAGGCATCCCTAGCATGCAATGCACTGTGATCAATTGACGGCTGTGTGGCGGTGCTTTGAGAAAACTCAGCTTTGTGATCGTTTTACGGCAAGAAATCAGTTTGTTCTCAGCCATTGCAGTGAACAGGTGTGGTATATAGAGCCCTTCAAAGCAAAATGAAAAAAAAAACTAGTGGATCTGATGAAAAAACTGCTTTGATTTCACCTGCCTTTTCAAGTGCCTTTAAGTTATACCCGATTAATGTAACTCAACCTGGCTCCTTCAGATTTATTTCACTGTTGAGTGCTGCTGAAGTACACCATTCAGAGCATACGCTTGTCATATGACATGTGCAGGACTTGCCAAGAAACGTGTACGTTTACTTCTAGTGGGTGCTCAACAGTCTTGGGTGGTCTAAATTATTCCATAGCCCTCCACAATAGCAGACCTCACTAGCCAACATCAGAGAAGATCACATTAAATGAGTTTGCGCTGCACCTCATTCTTTCCTGTGGATTGCCTGAAATAAATTGCCAATTAAGGGAGGTCAGGTCATGGTTCCACTTACCACTCTAGAAAAAAAAACAGAACTACATTAAGCCAGGCGTGGTTTAATTTCAATTTTGTTTGGGCACACCTGTGCTCAGCGGTGTAAGCTGAGGGAGGGGGGATTAAACTCAACCAAAAGGCTCGCAAGTCTGCTCATACATGTCTGCATTTCCATCTGGAAAGGGTGAATGCACTCACCATCAGCATGTTGAAGAGCACATCCCGGAAATAAAATCCTCCCTATTCTGTGGCAGTTGACATTCAGTGCATCGATATCCCGCTCTTGGCCAGTTAAACACAGCGGTGTTGACACTTGCAGATGCGCCCACCAACGCCCCAGCGTGGACGAAGCCCTACTGCCCGTCCACGCCACGCACGACGCCAGCCGAGCTTGAGCCGGTGGCTTGCAAGCACCACACAGAGGACAAACAACTCTCGGCTGACGGACAGATCTGCGCGCTCAACCCCGGTAAGTTATCACCTGTGTGCATCCCCTCCGCCGTAGCAATGGCTCCCAATGCTTCCATCGTGCCCCAGGTTACAGGATCCCTTGCCTTCAAATTACCCTACTTAACCCCTAGAACTAGCTGCCCTATCTATCCTTTTATCTGTACAGGGGAGTATGAAGAGGAGTGTAAGAGGGACCTGCACATACATGATAGCCTTGGTAGTGCTATTAAAGCGAAAGCTTTCTTAATAAGACCGATGGCATCCTGTTAAAAAACTAATGCATTTCCGCATAGACCAGTTCATCTACTGAAAAGCTCGGATAAGATCTCTGGACACACAGCGCGTGCGTGAAACCAGGCTTCCATTGGGCCGTTAAAAATCGCAAAAAAGAAACGGTTGTAAACGAGACAATATATGCATCAATCATGAAGGAGTACAATAGTATACCTTTATTTCATACACCACGTTCTGGTATGCATTAAATCGCTCATAGATGCGTTCACTTAGTGCGCGAAAAATCGTCGCATAGTTTCATTTTTCATTCGCAATTTGGGTCTTTGAAGGTTTGGCGATCGATTGGACGCACTTTCAACGAAGGTTTTGACACACTTTTGACGCAGTTTTGATCTGAGAAAGCTTTCGCGCTTCTGTAGACTTTCTCTTGGAAGGAAGGGTGAAGTTTTTGTGGGGTGCTGGGGGAGGGATCCGTCCAGTTTCTTTGCCTCCATCAAAAGCTTCATCCTGAGTTGAGCACACACCTACTGACGGTGTCGTGTAATGAACTCCTGTAATGAACTACTGTCGCTGACTCGGCGGTCGAGTCAGCGATACAGGAGAGGGTGGACTGAGAATCTCTGTGCATGGACAGGCTGCCTGTGGCACTTGAACCTGGCAGCGTTCCACACTCGAACTCTGTCTAGCGAGGGCAGCTTGGCTGTAGGTTAGCTTCCAGCGATTAACTAGGATATCATAGGATTAAGCAAGGATAGAAGAACAGGTGAGGGCTTCAAGAAGCTGAACAGCGGTAAAATTCTGTGCTATCCAGGACGCCGTGAAAAGAGGAAGTGTGGGGTTGGATTTGATCCACAACGGAAAGTGTATGCACTCTGATAAAAAAAAGAGGTAACAGTATATGCACAACATAGATGAGATAATGAAAGTGAAGAAGAGTATCAGTGCGGGCTTGTTGGTACATACTGAACAACTGCACTTGAACTGAACAGGAGGGGGGCAAGAGTGGGCCCTGACTGATAACGAGTTCATTTCGCGATGGTGGAATAAACTCGCTTGTCAGCGCCCAGTCTTGTCACTTCTACTTTGTCAGCGTCACTTCTTTGTTAGTCAGTGCCAGTCTTGTCACTTCAGCGTAAGGTTGTATGCTGAGTTGTAGGTGAACAATGTTAGGCCAGGAGAGAGTACTGAAAACAGTACCTGGATTTGCAAGGTTACAGTAACAACTGAAGGTGATATGCAACACTGCAGGAAACAACGATATAATTGTGTCACCTAAGTTATGGCAAAGTTGTGCTGTAAAAGGTTACAAAAGTGCCCTCAGAACTTGAATCGTATGTTTAGTCTGAAAAAATGCCGCCTGACCCACAAGAAGAATGTCAAAGAGCTCGAGAATAACTCGCCTATCACCCTAGCTGTTGCATACAAGTTGTTTGGAATAATTAACCTCATAAGTGACACGCACCATAGATTTCAAACAACCGAGAAAACAGAAACTTGGAACCTTACGAAACACATTGAAAGAAAACTTCAGCCCAATGAGCCACGGAAAAGGGAATGATAGGAGTAATGCTTAGGGAACGGGCATCTTGTGTAAGAGAACAAACATGGGTTGAAAAGATCTCATAAGTCAAATTATGGAAAGAAAATGGAGTTGGGTCAGGCATGTAATGTCAAGAACTGAAAACCAGCAGATCACCAGAAGGGTAACAGAGTGCTACTGAAGGACGAGACCACAAGACTATTAATAACTCTGGAGGGACGAGACAAGAATAAATTCGGAGGCAAAGATTGTTCTCGGGCAGCACAGCACAGGGATGCTTTCGGGACTGCAGGAGAATTCTTTGTCCTGCCGTGGCCACAAGCGAGATACATATTTTTTAGAGAGCCCGCTGTGGATGTACAGGTGCCGTCAGAAGTAATTGGAGCCCGGGAGCTGTGGCCAAACCGCATAGGAGCGCCGTGTAGCTGCACCGGTGGTAAACGGAAGGAGTAGAACACACATGCGCGCCTGCCGACGGTGATAGCCCACCAATACTTCTCAACCCACTTCTTTTAACGCGGCTTCGAGCAAATTATTCGCAGCATGCTGGTCTCAGCGATGGCCGCTGATAGCAGAGGCGGTATCTAGCAGCGTCGCTCACACTTTCAGCGCACGCGAGCGGCTGGAGAGGCGTCGCAATCACGGGGATCTGAAGTGATAATTTTTTATTTTCTGATATTTTTAGGTGGGTATGCTATCAGCGCCATCGCTGAGACCAGTATGCTGAGAATAATTTGTTCTAAACCGCGTGAAAGGAGTGGGTTGAGAAATATTGATGGGCTATCACCGTCGGCAGGCGCGCATGCGCGTTCTACTCCTTTCGTTTACCACCGGTGCAGCTACACGGCGCTCCTATGCAGTTCACCCATAGCTCCCCTGCTCGAATCACTTCTGACGGCACCTGCACATCAGACAGACATCTTCACATGTGTTACAGTGTATGATGATCATCAACATCATACACTGAGCACATTAGCAGATGCCTGTCTAATTTGTCTGACGTACATCCACAGCGGGCTCTCTAAAAAATGTCTATTGCTTTTAACGGTACGCACTCGGAAATGAGCAGTTCCAAATTTAAACTTTAAACAGGGCTTGGAGTTGTAACCTAGATAACATATACCACTACTGCACATTTGGACATGTTCTTAAGTAATAGGGGAAATAATAAAACGTGAAAGGACTTTGCCGCAAGGCTGTTGACCTTTGGAGCTCAGCGGAAGTACTGGCTGTGCAGTGTAGTAGAATCGACAACTGGGATAGTTGGTAGTACATGTTGAAGTAGCGCAAATTTGACACAGACACAAGAAGAGGGAAGTAAGTAGACCACAGCGTTTATGTACACCATAGTGACGTTCCACTAAACCAGCCCTCGTTCCTTTGGAGCGGAGCGGGAGCTGTTCCGGTCATGCCTCACGGTCGCCTGTGAGTCCATTCTGTTGCACGAGAAGGAATTGGACAAGCTCGACTGCGAGAGCGGTGACGGAGACTGCGGAACCACGCTGGCTGCGGGCGCTCGCAGTGAGTATTGACTACGGTTGTGCCACCTCTCCTTCAAATGTAAAACCACTCGTGGTGGCTCCTCAAGTGCGTTCATTTATGCTGGCCACTCATGGCTATAAAAGAAAATTTGACATCCACCTCAAATTCAGCCGAACGGTTGCAAACTTCGTGGTTTAATTAAAATTTGTCCTCGTCCAGGATCGTGGACCAGATGAATTTTTATTCTTCACGGAGCAGTTGAAGAAAAAATTGTCTTGGTCCATAAATTCGAATTATCCATATCAATTATCCATAAATTCAAATTATTGAATTTCAAATTGATTTACTTTGGCTGAATTTGCGCAACCAAAGTGCCCTACTCCTGACTGTTTCCTTCGGTGCACAATAAAAGGGGGAAAACCACATTGTTGGACAAATCGGTGCGCACTTGTTCTAAAAATTAGAGTGTAACAAACACGACGACGGACAAGAAGCGTGACAGGACAAGTGCTTGTCCTGCTGTGCTGCTTCTGCATGGTTGTATAATCGTTGCACTCTAACTCGTAGTGAAAGGGTGCACTTAAAATTGAGAGGATATTGCCACAGTTAAGACGATGACGAAGACGGAAGTGCAGCGTAGCGGTACGGACCTACCCTCCGACAAAGAAGCAGCTGTGGATGAGCGTAGCCTGCACGGGCTCTGTGATGGCCGCCATGTAAATAATGTAAACACATCGAGTGCATCTCTCGTGGTTGACGTCCTCTGTCCCGCCTCCCTGTAACAATACTGTTCAGTGCAATAAAGACCTTCAGTTCGGAAACAATAGTGATGGGGCGTGTTCGAAATTTGCAGAATAATGGTGTCACACATGCGAGAGACCAGGGGAAAGACAACACCCTGGCACACAGACAGAAAGAAGAAGACTGAGTGTGTGCAGTCTTCTTCTTTTTGTCTGTTTACCAGCTGTGCTGTCTTTCCCCTGATCATGTTCAATCAACACACCCAGATAGGCACTTTAGTGGATTTTATTACTCTGAGAGACCATTGATCCTTTCGTGCTAGTATATGTGATATACAGTAGAACCCCGTTGATTTAAAATATTTTTTTCTAGCTGGATTATTGAACCAGAAATTTCCTCTAGCTAGGAATATTCTAGCAAGAAATAGCAGAATTTCTAGCTAGAAATTTGGTTTCTAGTTTATTTCTAGCTGGATTGAGATTTACTTCCAGCCAGCATTTGTCAGTCCAGCTGGAAGAAAAAACCCCTCAAGCTGGAAATAATCGTCTCTAGCTAGATTAAGAATTTTTCTAGTTAGAAACCGTCAATTCCGCCTATAGAATCTAATAATCTAGTTACAAATGAAGCCGGAAATTATAATTTCTTGCTAGAAACGCTCTTTCCATTTTCACGGGGGTATGTTCTCAGTTCATACGATCTACCTAGTACACTCTCAATTGTGAACACTAAAAATTTACCGTAGTTCGTTTCTTACCGAATAGTACATTTTCCTGGATAGTTCAATTCTCCCTCGAGTTTTTTTTTACACGTATCAACGAGGTTCTACTGTACAGACGACCTTGTTGCAGACAAGGTCATAGCTTTCTGTCTACACCTACAATGGACGCAAACAAGGGCGTCCGCAGAACTTTTTTCAAGAGGGGGCATCCATTAGCGGGGGAGGGGGGGGGAAGGGGGGGGGTACGGTTGAATAGCACCGAAAAGCCGCTATTAGTGGTTACAAAAAGTACAAACAGCGAATTAGAACCAGACTTGGAGGATGTACATTAGATTTTATTACCGAACAAAGAAACAAAGTTAATAAAAAAAACGCGAGTTACTGTCACTTCGTAAAGAGTGGCCAGTCTCGCTGCGTGAGCGAGAGAGAGAGTTAGCGAGAGGGAGAGAAAACTTTATTTTTGTCTATCGCAGTGTTTGGGGTGGCATCCGTCAGCCGCCTCCGTCCAGCAGCTGCTGGTAGCACTTCGATGAAGGCCACCAGGTCCCGTTGATCTTGGTGATTGCAGGCAGCCAGCCACTCCTTAGTGTGATGTGTTCCGAGTGCTGAGGTGTTAGTGCATTCCCTCAATATATGTAACTTCTTGGTTTTGCATTGCAAGTGTGGCGTTGCAGTGGCTGCACTGGGGGGGTGGGAGCTGGTGGTGCCATGCCTTAGGCGGTGTAACCTTGCCGGAGTTTGTAGTGTGTTTGTTTGTGCTTGTCTGAGTAGTGTTTGTTCTTCTCTGTCCAACAAAGGATGGGGGGGATGGATACTCCATCCTCTCGTGGAGGTACTGTCTCATTTTGATACGACGTTGGGGGTGAGATTTCAGGGTACATACATGGTCAGCGGGAGCCCGGATGAGTGCTTCACGGGCGAGCTGATTGGCTCGTTCGTTCCCAGCTAATCCCATGTGCCCAGGTACCCAGTGAATTCTGGCCTGGCCTCTTCCTGTGGCTAAAACTTGCAGTGCAGATGGAAAGGTGATTCCACTTGCAAGTAGGTGACATGCCTTCTTGGAGTCCGTGTAAATATTTGTAAGCGTGATGGGGGTCGTCGTTCGGCCAGTTGCGAGTGGTGAGGGTTCTCGACTCACGCCAACTGATCACCAGCACACAGTACAATACATTCACATACTTAGAACTGCACTCCGTCAATCTTCCTTGGATAGCAGCTGCAGACGCCTCGGGTTTTTCTGGGCTCATTGCGAGATGACATGTGTGATGAAGTCTGTTGAAATGGCTCACGCAATAAAGATAGTATACTCGCCTCCCTGGCTTTCTATGCAGTACAGGCGTGCAAGCGTTATGAGGAGCTGATTTAGAGGTTTTGTTTCGGGGCTTGGGTGGTGCCAACATTTGGCAATTTCGAAGGAAATGGTGTGCAAGGTGATAGGACGTGGCACGGGAGGATGTTACACTCTCCCTACTAGGTGTAGCGGTGAAGATTTTTTGCTAGATACAGCTGCAACTTTGTCCAAAAACAGAAGCTCTTGTGGTAAGACGGCATAAATCTAGAGTTTAGAAGAAAAAAAAAACCGTCAAACCTTTCAGAATTGTTCGCTATCTTCAATAGCCAGCACAGGCAGTCTGTTTCACTGCCGTCACATGACTGGCAATGTTAGTCAGTGTCTAAAGTGCAATGTGGACCGCAGTCCTGATTCACGGACATAATTAAAAACTTTGCGCTAAAGGACGGGACAAAGGCGAGAACGTCGGTGTCGTTTTCTCCTCTCTTCCGTCCTTCAAGGCAAAGTTATTTTAATTATGGGCCAACCAAGCTGTGCAGCTTTTTTGTAGTGCATAAAAATATCCGAATTTCCAAGGGGGGGCAGTTGCCCCCCCCCCCCCTCCCCTTCCGGACGCCCATGGACGCAAAAGATTCGGATCATCCAGCACTTGCAGCTTAAATTCACTGTGATGGTGCGTCAGTCAACAGGAAACAGGTCTTGGGGACGGACCGCTCCATGGCCATGATGCTCTTCGATGTTCCTGTGCTTCCGACGGAATGAGTAAAAGGGACGTCCATGCGCAGGCATCCTGTCGTACCTGCACACGCGTCCCTCGATGGAGCATCCGGGCTTGGTGTTTCGGCAGCTGTCGCACGTGGTCAGCGGCAGCATGGGGGGAAGCTCGGGGGCGCTGTACAGCCTGCTGCTCCTGGGGGCCTCGCGGGCCTTCGAGCTCCTCACCGGCTTCGATGCCTGGGTGGCCGCTCTCGAGCTGGGCATCAAGCTCACCGCCAAGTACAGCATGGCGCACATCGGAGACCGAACCATGGTACCATATGTGCAGTGTGTTGCGAGTGTGCACATAAAGGGACCCCGTAACACCTCCAATAAACGCTTTCACTCTTTCATTCACGTCTGGAGGCACTGCGAAAGCTATAGATGGTATTCACTGAAAAGTTTAGCTGTCAATTTCTTTAATTGGCAACACTGGAGACGGCCACAGACATGGGGTGGCTTGTGCCAGTGCGTCGGCACGCCGTAGGGAAAAAAAACTCCCAAGCGACCACCGGACGTCCGTCGGCCGACCACCGTACATTCATTCCGGCTCGTCCACTGGCGGATGTCATTCGGACTTGCACATCCGTTTCTGGATGTCCACTGTATGTCCGAAAGTGTACATCAAATGACGGACGTGCAGCGGCCGCCCAAACTGGGCCTTGGATGTTCGGCTGTATTTCGTACGTCCCACGGACGTCCGTGGTTGCTTGGGAGATATTCAGTCCGAACATCGGAGGTGTTTCAGCATTTGCTGAAAAGAATGGCAGGAGTGTCCCAAGAAAACTACAGATGGCGCTGGGTGCGTTACAGGAAGTGCGTGGCTTGTGCCTATCTGGAAATGAAATGTCGCCTTCCGTTCCAACAGAAGATCTCCTCTTTCCTCCTCCTCCCTATACTTTCATGATGAAAACCGGTTTCGTAGGCCAGCTACCAATGACAGCGACTGGACCGGTCCGCAAAGTAAAACGTGTACGCAATGATGATGATGATCATCATCATCAGTTTTATTTTTACGTGCCTACCAACAGCCAATGGCCTTAAGCGGTAGTGCACAGGATGAAGCATACAAAAGTTAAAGCAAACACAAACAATTAAAATATGTAGCCTGAAATGAGAAAAAATAAATAGAAGGATAAAGACAGAAAAGTGCGACAAGTACACTTGAGCCAAAACAACCTTAAGTAAATGCAAATTGTTGTTAAAGATGTCAAAGTGACTTGCCTTTTCATTGTGCAGTGTTAGCAATCTTTGCATAGGAGAAAAGGCAGAAGTGATTCGAAATAAAAGAAAGTCACGCAAAGATTTACAGGGAACCCTCGTCTCATGTCGCACTCTTGGCAGCTGGACCCCCTGGACGCGGCTCTGGCAGTGCTACGGCGCCACACGGAAAACTACAAGTCGGAGTCGCTGCCGCACATCCTGGCCGAGACCCTGGAGGCCGTCAGGATCACCACGGCCGCCACGCGCACCATGCGCGCCAGGGCCGGCCGGGCGTCCTACGTGAACCCAGACATGCTCAAGAACCCGGACCCAGGGGCCCGGGCTGTTGAGGTCTGGATGTCGCAGGCCATCCGTTTGCTGCTATCCACGAATGGAGGCAGCGTTGCGATAACGCACCAGTAGACGTCGCGCTGACGTGAACGGACGTTGTGTCCAAATGCACGCCCACATTACGTCGCGCCTGGAGTGGCAATATTGTTCGAGTATTAAATTACCACGTTTCTTGGAAATTGGATCTCCGTGTGTGTTTTGATGCGAATGCATTATTTCATTCAGTAGGTCCGAAATCTGGTGTCCTGTGTGTAAGCAAGAGATGGCACACAAAAATGGCGGACTGCACAAAGAAAATAAAGCTTTGTAATTGGCCTGAAAGGAAACTTGGGTATGTCTGAATGGGAATAGTAAAGATGGTTGTGGTTCGTTTCCCCGAAGCGGGTGTCGATCAGGAACCCAATCGCCCGGGCTCCGGTTGATTTGGCAGGAGGCTGGCAGGGCGATGGTGTTGAAGTTCTTGGAGATGGCGGTCGAATTGACGAACTCCGAGGCGTTGAGGTTGATTAAGTGAGACGAAGAGTTTATATACAGCTATTTACAGTGGGAAAACTGGGTACATGAGTAATAAAAGGAAAAACCTCAGCTAGACGCTAGCTCCAAGTGCGCACAAATCACTCGAGCTTCTAAACTTCGTCTAACTCTCCTATCCTCGGAGCGTACACAAACCGCTCTAGAAACGACGGCCGAGACTTGTCTCACCGCAAGATCCGTCTAGTTGCCCGGTACGGCGCTGTACCCTAAACCTCCGACGCGATCTTAACCTCTAGCCTAGGGGGCTCACAAATCCCAACCTAGCTTTAACGGTCGAGACTCCTTGTCCCCCCGGGAACTGCCCAGCTCAGCGCTCAGACAAGAACGATTTCTAACGGCCAAGTTCGGCCTTATAACACCTCGACATCACACTCTTTCGTGAACGCCCCTGTAGCGTTCGTACACGCGTAAGGGAGTGCCCAAATTTACGTAGACAGCTGTCACTCAGCGCGCTACGGAATATTCAATGGGGCGCCACCATCTTTGGGTCACCGGCCCGCTCGCAGACGAGCAAGCGCGCGCGACCCCGCGGGGTGAGGGCGAAAGGCGGCGACAGTGCACTATCATCAGGCTGCCAAGTCCGAATCGACTGGACCCCCGGTCATGAACCAGCCGCTCCTGGGAACCAAGCAGCTCACGTGGCTGCACAGGAGGCCCTTCTCTCCACAATAGCCTCCGATGGACCCCCGGGCGCCGCCCCTTCTCGGACCACCCCTGGCCCACTGCCCTGGACGATGACCTCACTCTCGCTCCCGCAATCAGGCTCCGTAGATTCAAGCAGCTGAAACAAAAACGCCTCAAGTCACTCACCCCTTCAGGCCACCTCACCTCCTTCCCCACCCTGACCCGAGCACAAGAGATATCTTCTTGAACAAGTTCCTGACCAACACCTGTACGGCACCAAGAGACCATTTCGACAATGGTATTATCCCCCAGCACGCCCCCCGATGTCCTACTGCCACCACTCCATCGCAGCCGATCTCCACCACCTCATCTGGCACTGCCCCAATTTTCTCGATTTCGTACATTCACTCCCCCACACCACGACACCTTAACCTACATCGACCCAACATCCCTCTTACTTCGAAATCGCCCCTCACTTCGAAATCGCCACTCTTCGAAATCGCCATTTATGCCACAAAAAGCGGCCTAGTACGGGCAATTTAGCAGTGGTCTGCACGACTTCTGAAGAGAACCCTTGAAGCCGGCATAAGAACAGTGCTCCCCCCCCCCCCCCCCCCCCCCCCCCCACCTGGCCTTTGGGCTTCCTTTCTAATAAAGTTTACAACAACAACAGTGTACTATGCCGAACGGAGCGCATTAACAATGGAGGCTCGCGCGGCGCACGCTCCGACGTCGGCAATTACCCCTCCCCGGCGCACCACGCCGGTGATTCTCGGAACCCGGCGGCGCCGTCTGCGTTTTGAATGGGGGATTATCCCCGTGGTATTCGGTCGACCAGACAATCCGTCTCCCGTGTGCGCCGTGACGAATTGGCGACGGCTGCGGCGTAGAGTCCACAGTGTTGAGCCACCAGACAGAGTGGCGGGTTCTCACGCGCAGCCTGCGCGCCTGGCAACTTACCTCATAAGTGGACCTTACAGGAATTGAAGCCAGGACCTGTGGAATGCTGCCAGACAAGGAGGCAAATCCTGCGGGGTGTCGGAAAACTTCCGGCGTGGTTGTTTCTCATGCGGACTTGCGTCATTGGCTGCCGAAACCTTTTTTTCTTTTTGTGACACTTTTGCACATGTGCAGCCCACGTGAGACCGCATGAGAAATCAACTTCTCCGGGAGTTTTCCAACACCCAGCAGGATTTGCCCCAAGAACGCATTCCCTGTTTCTACGCAGCTCGATGACTCTAGCTGATAAAAGTTAGGCCTTCGACTGAGAAATGTGTGTTAGAGAGACATTCTAGCCGAAAAAAACGACTGGAGGTCCATTTGGACCTGCCGAACACAATTGGTTCAATTGTGTACGCAAAGGGTGCCAATTCGACCAATTGTATTTTCAGAAGGTTCCTTTGGAATCCAATTGTTTTTTTTTTTTTCGGCTGGGATGTGTACTGAGGCCTATGTGAGTAATTTGAGCATGCTAATTACCGAGCAGCAATTACGCCACCAGAAAAATACGTCGACTGACTAAATGCCCTCTTCGCTCAATCAGCAATGTGAACGTGTCATCACTCGGCATCCACTGAATTCCTGCAATCGTACGGCTTTGCCTCAACAGATGGTGTGGGAGCAATGCGAACACGGACGGGCATGCACCCGCGTGACGTTGCACCTAACGCATATGCTTTGGAGTTTGACATTGTAACTTGGTATCAGTCAACGTGCAATAAGTTTGACATACAGTTTGGCATGCCGTGAAGGTTTTTGTCACAGGCTGCTGGTGATTAAATCATACTTGCAATGGAGTCCTCCTTGAGACAGGAAACTGACTGATAAATAAAGCAATGTTCCGAATAAAGCGATTTCGTTCTAGAGGGATTTTGCATCTATGGGGTGCGGCTTAAGGTACCGGGCTAAGGCTTGATGACTCTCCATTGAGCGCGTGAGTGCGCAGGCGCGCACGTGTTGCATTTCGAGTAGACGGTGAACGAGAGAAAAAAAGGAAATGTGGATAGACGTCACCATTTGGGGCTCACCGTGGGGAGTCCGTGCGTAGTGCGAGGATTCCCAACGCCATAGGGATGTATGAGAAAAAGGAATGCCGGACTGCTTCTCGGCGAGCCCGCGGTGCGTCTGAGACTAAATCGAAGAGTCCCAGAGTGCTGGCACACGTGTAGACTAGCACTGATGTCTTTCTTTGCTAAGAAACGCCGCCGATTTGATGAGGCACGTTTGCAGTGTAGTCAGCGTAGTTGGTGTAGTGCGCTCATGAGGCGCGGTTACCATCTGGTATTCAAAAATCCCGCGTTTGACACGCCGTTTCTACTTGGTATCTATCATGCATAGCTGCTGCAGTCATGGAGTTTTATGTGAGGTTGTACTTTTATACACTACGCTGTATTAAATAGCTTTAAAGAAACAAAGAAACAACACACAAAGCTTTGGACTATGCCTCGAGGCATCGACATCGCAACGTCGTCATGGCTCCATTGTAGCTGTCGTTTGCGCAGTATGTAAATAAGCACTGCATGAATTTAACCGTGTATTCTTGATTGCAACCGCAGTACAAGGTTGTAATGGCACCTACAATACAGACAGGGTCTTCCTCGGTGGAAAGAGATCGCAAGAAGCCGGGGGAACGGCGGTAAGTGATGCTACAAAAGTTAAGTCGCACGAGCTGCGTGCTTGGAAAAGTTTCTTCCAACTGCGTGTGTCTGGTGTCGGCATTTATAATGGCTTGAGAAAAAAATCAAGCTTTTGAAAAAATGGTGATCAGCAAGACTTGTCAAAGCTTAGCTACTAAAATATGTGCATCCTGCGTACGGTAATATAAGCGCGCGGGTGCAACATTGGATGCTGCATGCTCAGGTTACAACGCCGTGTGTTTTGTTACACGGCGGAAGTAATTGAAGTTACGCTTAACCGTGGACATTTGATTTTTTCATCTACGATCACAGATGACGAAACGCGCTTTTCGTTGTCTACCTTCTGTGTATTGTTAAGTCGGCGGTCGCATGCCCTTTGCAGGTCCGAGCTGGTTTGTCGAGTCAAATATTGTAACACGCTACCCGACATACCGTTCGATCCCAAGTTCATTTCTTATCCCTTCGAGCCCAACAGGTAAGGTGCTTGAATTTACCCTTCCGTACTACCAGAAATTGGCGAGTGGAAATAAGGAACAAAGAAGGTGCCCTGAATAAAAACGTTCTTTTGGTTGGTGAGAGAGTTGCTAATAATTTCCAGAAAAAATAACCTTACTTTTTTTTTTTTTGCACTGTAGAAGAGCACGTAAGTTATTGCAAAGCCATTTCTGTCTTGTTGTTTCTCGCGGATTGTGTTATGCCGTCACTGATAAGGATGAAATAAAATTTAATTCATTTATCTGCTTGGTTTAAACAGAGCCTCAGATTTTCTATAAATCAGATAAATCTACAGTGCGGCACTATTGCAAGATGCAGCAGTTAAACCTTTAAACTGGTGCGATGCCAAAAGTACAATAACCTGTAAATGTTAGTTTCAATTGGTGAATCGTTTTTTCTTCTTTTCCTTTCGCGGTAGGTTTGTCTCCTATAAGGCAACATCACTCGAACGCAACTACAAGCATGACTTGCTCACTGAGCACGACCTTGGCGTCACGATTGACCTCATTGACCCAAAGACGTACGAGATTGACCCCAATGGTGAGTTTCGGTCGTGTGTGCATATGGCAGGGCAAAGAGCAAAACACGTGTCACAAGTACCCAGCATCGATGAGGCATTTGACGATTCAGCAAGTCACACATTTACTTGAGGCTACAAACTGAGTTGAAGCTTAGCACCATGGGTAAAAGCTGTGAAAAGTTTGCTGATACCAAATTCGTGGCAACACTTTCTAAGTCACAGGGTTTGCTGACGACAGTCACATTGGCCTCCTACTGTAAGAATATTTCGAAGCAGTTTTGCATTTAGTGACCCAAATCTTGTAACAAGAAGGTCCCCATTAAAGGCCAATGCTAATAATAATAAAAAATACCCTCCTAACCTGATGCCACGTGTAGGTGGGCTGACTGCCTCCAAGATGAGATTGTGCATGTTTTGTGCGATGTGCCATCCTGTACAAACGGAATCGTTCCAAAACATTTTTTCATTTCACTCTTTTCCAAACGCAGCTGTCTTGCACCCAGACGATGAAAAGCTGCTGGAGGAAGACTCCCTCACACCACATGACTCCAAAAGGTATGACACCTGAGACGAGTGCTGTGGTCATAGTTCAGAGTGAGGTACCAACATAAACGTTTTGATTAATAGAGGCGCCTGCTTTGCGTCACCCACCGTTAGCGGAGCGGAACAGCTTGGTTCCACTTCTAACAGCTGCAATTAACTTTCTCTTTTTCACTATCGTACATGCTTATTAGTAACAAACAGGTGTCTGATGGGACTTATTATTAGGGATGCCTTGGAACCACTTCAGCATTTGTATTAATTTTTCTTGCTACAGCTTGCAAATGCCATAACAGCTTCACGGCCATATCAACTACCGTTAAGTTCCGAAAGAACGCCCACCCAAAGTAAGAGATATCAAGTGAAAAATACAGGATGGGAGATCTTTCGGGCCAAGTGCGAAAAACTAGAAAAAAGTGGCCGCACCGCCGACCAAAACTGCCGAGATATCAAGAAGAAATACCAGATAGGCGAACTTTCGGCGCAAGTGCGGAAGGGACATATGAGTGACCGCATCAACGCATGAATATATGATTCGCGTTTATCTTGTTCACTCGTCGGCGCTAAAGCCATTGATTCTAGGAGGTGGTCCATCTTTGGGGTGTTTTAGTAAATTTAATATTTCATCCCTAAAGGGGGGTGGGCGTTCGCTCAAAACTTTACGGCAGATAACTGTAAGTGGTAGTAGGGGTATATTGTTCATGGTTCTAACCAGCCTGCTTATATATTAATCCCTAGTGCCTCTGAAATAGCGCAGTTTTGTTGAAGCTCATTGCATTTTAAGAATCTCGAAGCGCGAACTGGGCGATCAGTGTACACTTGTCGGCATAGCCCTTACAGCCGGACGTTCTTGAAAAGTTTCATTGCTTGAACTAAACCCCGGCTGCTTTCACTCTGTCCGCAGGTCGAGGCATCACAACCTCGTGGTCCCCTGGCTCAAGAAGACCGAGTACATCGCCACGGAGTTCAGCAGATACGGTCAGACCGGCGTCAACACTGAGACAAAGTGAGTTGGGGGGCAGAAAAAAAAACACAGAAAAACCTGAAAAGTTGACTCCTCTTTCAGTGTTTTTAGGGAGGGCTAAGGATGGTGGGTGTGGTCTACTTATGCAGTCAAACCTGTTTAGTATATTGAATGCGGGTATTTCAAGTCAATGCTCCAGCCAGATGGTCTTATACCCATGCCACACGTTCACGAAAAATGACATTAATGCTTAATGCCGTAAGTTTTAATGCCATTAATTTGCTGCTCCACGCAAAAATCTAATGCCTTTCGCCCTAATGTCATTTTTGGTTTAAGGAGTTCTGCACAACTCATTCGTCTTCGCGAACGTCTTGAATCTGCCTGTTCTCGAATGAGATGAGCACCAAATGAAACCAACGAAACTCTCAGCACCAGAGTGTTGGCGTGGAAACGTAGCCGAACTTTGAAATAAGACAATTTTTTGTGCACTCTTGGTGGCGAAGTTCTGAAAAACGTGAAGTTCTCTAAAACAGCGGCAAAAGGCAGAAGTCATGTTACTTGTTGTTTTGAATTTTTCGGATTTGGTTACCACTGGCAGGCGACGGCAGCTGCTGAAGCAACTTTTAGAAATGGCTCACACCATTTATAGAAAACACTATTTCTCATAGTGTTTTCTTTCGCAAAAAAAAAAACATTTTTAACCCTTGTACGACGTTTTTCTCTACATTAAAAAACTTCGAAAATATGAGCGCATTTCTCATTTCGGTCATTATCGCCATCATGCATAACACATTTAATGCCTACGCATTTTTGCATGTAACACGGCCCGCCCAAATAATGTCATTCAGTATCTTAAGGTCTTAAACACTTAATGTCATTCTTCGTGTGCATGAGGCACGAGTATTAGCATCCCCATAAAAGTTTGAATGCATTGTGTACTTTGAATGTCAATTACAAAGAACTGTTTTACAACCGAGTTCAACCCCCTCGCACCTCAAACCATCTGGTGCTACAGTTTTCTCTCCTTTTTTGATGTCTGGTAATGTTGTAGGAACTTTTGCAGTGTTCTCCATTGTTGAGGAATGTTGGAACAACAACTGGGAAACATTGGCCCTGTTACAGTTGCCCCTAGTGGATCGTGTGAATCCCGTCAGCATAATGCGCTTGCCTTCTGCATTCCAGGGTCGGTTACAATGTCAAGAAGCTCTTCAAGGAGGAAGACCTGTACATGGACCGCGAGAGCCAAATCAACGCCATCAACAAGACCTTTGAGGAGGCCCAGAAACCCGTGAGTTCATAACTCTCTTATCCTATTTTAGATGCGGAGCAGCTCATGGTCGCGCCTGTTCCCTCCACCGTTGTGCGGCGTCCACACCCCCACTGCGCATGCGCATCCTCCTCCCCCTCCTCTCCTCTCCTTGCCTCATCTCTCCTCTCCGAAGCTCCTCTCCTCTCCGGGATTGCGCAACGAATGGCAACACCTGCGGCTCCGCGTGCGATAATGCGAAGCAGCTTAGGGTTAGAGACGCGATGGTAGCCGCTGCATACTCCGCTGGGGGCGCCACTGTAGCTCCGCGGTATAAATGACGCGCGCGCGCACTCCGCTCCCCTCATTTCTCTCCCGCCCCACCGCTCATTCTCCTCGACCCCATGGCTGCTTCGCATACTACTCAGGGTTCCCCTACGGGAAGATGGTTAAATTTTTTTCTTTCTTGTTTTTGGAGGCTCACACATTCCACAGTATTGTCGAGCTACTCTCTCTACGTTGCTGTTTGCGGATTTGTGGCTCCTTATTTTATTATCCCACATTCATTTTCTTCTGGGTAGTGCTCTCTTGTTTTGTGAACATCTATTCAAACATGAGTGCTGGATGGTTTTAACTAACAAAGGCTACTCTTGGGCAAGTTGTTAGTTCATTTTAAAAAATAGCTACAGTGTGAATAGAACAGAAAGACGATGGCATCGCTCATCCTGTCGTCTTTCTGTGTCCTTCTTTCTATTCATGCTGTAGCTATTTTTTAAAGGTTTTAACTAATCAAGGGCTCCTCAGAGTGTCTACCAAACTCAAAAACAGAAAACAGAAAACCTGGAATTCTCAGGGATTTTTAATAGTCTGGAAAAACTTGGGGAAAACTCATGGAATTTGTGCTTCTATAAGGGAAAATTAGCTGTACTTTGTAAAGGAAGCGAAATTCACGGTAATGCTGGCTCAAGTAACAGCAAGTCAAAAGTGGACAGCCCTCCGGAGCCGTCGCTGATGGCGCCGGCTGAAGTCACTGGTCACTGGTTCCAGTGAGAACTAGCTTCATACAGCTTGCAAGTCACCCCTCCCCCTCCCGACCCCCTCTATGCTCCCCTTGTGTTCTGGCATGTTTCCCACACTCCTGAAAGGCGGAAGAAAACATTGCGCGCCGCAATAGCTTGCTGTGGCAGCGTAAGGGAGTCTACTGGGGCCGGGGCAGTAGTAGCTTTCAATCCTATGGTGGAACACCTGGCACCATATACTGTGGTTTCTAGTTGTTGACCGTTGCGAATCTTTGAGTTGTGAATCTGGCGTAATAATAAAACACGTTTCTCTTAATTTTCAACTTTAAAAGTTTGCCACTGTGTTCAGTATATGTTGTAAGTATCGAATAGAGACATTGTACCCCGTTTTAAGAGTCACTTTTAACTGCAAGCCGGCACTATATTCCGCTGCGTAGAAAGACAGAGCATGGTTTTAGCTTCGTAGCTTTTGCTGCGTACCAAAAGAACTTTACGTGGAGTCACCATATCAAGGCGTAGTTGAGGTGTTTCTGATTTCCAATGGGAATCTCAAATACACTCTTCCTGCTCATCCTGCGTAGCGCTTTCATGCTAGAAGTATGGCGGCGTTTAAGGGCACCTAACGTGATGGTGTTTGAGATGCAGGTGTTCGTCATCCAAACCAAAATAAAATCTTTGAAACAGTGAAATACAGCACTGAGGCATTGAGTGCAAGTTGAGAACATGGCAGTACGGTTTTATCCATTTTTTTTTTCAATATTTCATTCACTGTGAATTTTACTACCACTCTGTTATGTTTTCTTTTTGAATGAGATAAAAGTTACTGGTTAGCATTCAAACTTTATTATGTCATATTTTATTTTATAAGGTGCTTTCTAGAGGGTGGCAGCAACTGGTGAAGTGGTGTTAGCCCGTGTTGACGTAAAACAAAGTTCTGTGTCACTCAGGGAATTTATCAAAAATACTCGGGGAAAACCTGGAAAACTCAGGGAATCTGAAAATGTCAACTTGGTAGACACCCTGCTCCATGTTGAAGCACCAGTCACTGTTCACACGCCGATTTCCCCATGCCGTTATCTTGCAATTGTTCCACTGTGTTGCCTCCTGCTTCCATAGCATTGCAGTAAGGTGCGCTGTTTCACTTGTTCGCTGTTGATCACTGTTGCATCAAGTCGAATCATTTGTCTTGTCTTGACTCGGCTAGGTCGAGGCCCACTACAGCAAGCCAAACGTCCGGGCAGTGGAGGTTCTCCCGCTGTTCCCAGACTCGGAGGTGAGTCCTTATGTGCACATTCGACCCTTTGCGAAAGGGCGATAGGAGGGAGGAATCCCTAAAGAGGGAAGAAAGTGGGGATGTGGGGTTGTTTGACAGGGGGATGGCCAGCTACAGTGCGTGCAATATGCCTCTCTTGTTGGAGTAATAGAAGTGGAATGAAATGAGTAAAAAAAAACAATTCACCTAAATTAACTCACTTAACCCCTAGTGCGTTAACATGCAAAGAGTGTCGAGCTGTCTTCGTTACTCAAAATTTCTCATACATTGCCTCCACTAGCTGTATGAATAACTTATTAATGCACTAAATAAATCTGTGGAACAGTAGACCCTCGTTGATGCTTAAAAAAAATGCAAAGGAGAAACATACTATCCAGGGAAACGTATACTATTCGGTACGAAACGTGCTACGGGAATTTTTAGTGTCCACAATTGAGAGCGTACTAACCGGGAAATCATATGAACCGAGAACGTATCAATGGGGTTCTACTGCGCATTTCAGTGTGAAGATAAAAGAGGACTAAGAAAGTTAATGTCTTAGTCTATTGTTGCACTGGAATATGTTCCACAGCTGAGTATCGACTTTCCCAACAGCATATTCTTCTGAACTGAATAAAAGCTTGTTTGATCTTACTGGAGTCTGTTTCCTGAATAGTACTACTGGCAAAGTGGCTTTTTAAAGGATTAGCAAACCAAGGTGCGAAATTGCCTTGCGGTTTTGTGTGGTACCCCAGTGTGTGAATGACCCTGGCCTGTCTTGTCTCCCCTCGCAGTTGTGGAAGTATCCGTTTGCACAAGTCATGTTCGACTCGGACCCCGCGCCCATCACACAGATCGAGGAGATGTCACAGGCCATGATCAGGTGCGTCCAGCGGGCATCCATTTTGCTTGTGTTTGTAGTGGCCTTGCATAACACACTATGGCAGTGCTCGGCATTTACTCAAAGATAGTTAGCGGTACTTACTCAAGGCAATGCTCAAGGCATTGAGCTGCTCCGTATGAACTTGCTGTGGAGGCATTGACCAAGAACGTTTGTATGCACAAAGTTTGGTGCTTGTGGTTAAAATAAACCCGTAGCCTTCAACTATGGCAGCGCATTTCAGTACCCTCAGGTGCTTACAAATGAGTTGATTTTTTGCTGGGGCTTCCAGAAAGCTTGCATTAGTTAGAACTGACCATTAGATGATCGTTTGATTGTGCAAACAGCAGTCTTGAGGCCATGGAATAACGCCACCCTTGGCACTTCTTAGGCCCCCTTTTTTTCACGATTGGTAAGGCTGCATTTTTTGCTACGTTAGGTGGTGCACAATTGAAGACCTTTTTTTTATTATTTTGCCCCGGCTGGCATTTTCATGTGGGTTTCCATAAACCGCTCTCTGCACTCAACCTTTTTTTGCTGTGATCCCCAGTTGTGGTGGTCATTTAAGGTGCTGTAATGTTTGTTCCATTGATGTTAGTTTAATTTCTTATGCTCTTCTTTCTTTGTTGTACTCATCTTCCTTTCCTTGGTTTCTTCTGTGCACCAAGATGACGTCTCAAAGCTGGTTACAGCCAATGCTTCCAGCAGCATTTCAGAGTCAGATTGCTTGAGTTGATAAGAAAGTTTGCTTTTTTTTCTTCCTTTCTTCCTTCCTTTTTTCTCTTGTACCTGTCCTGGGAGATTGTACCGCCAATTCGCTGACATTGCCACTTGATTGTGGTTTTTCTCCTTCTCGCAGGGGTGTGATGGACGAGAGCGGAGAGCAGTTTGTCGCCTACTTCCTACCGACGGAGGACACCATCAAGAAGCGGAAACGAGACGTCGAGGAGGGCGTCGACTACATGGACGAGGATGAGTGAGTCCACGCCTCTGATTGGTTGGGAGAAAGTGGCGGCACGTTTAAAGTGGGTGAAGGAGCTTTTGCGCTGTAGCAGCAGTTTAATAGCCATTAAAAGCATGCTGGCTTCACTTGCATTGTCAGATCAGTCAATTTATGGTATGTTTGGTATGGTATGGTAAAAAAATGATATGGTATGTTCGTACCATGATATGGTACACCGATATGGTATGGCGGTACAATGATATGGTATGGCAGTACAATGATATGGTATGTTTGTTCAAGCGAATAAGGGCAGCGAATCGTCTCTAAAGATTGGCCAGAAAGTATTGGAATTGCAGTATGCATCATCAAGATCACTCAGTGGGGAGTGTCTTTAACACACTGGTGGAAAGGCTGGCACTTTGGAAAGGCTAGGATGATGACTAATAAGATCATGCTACACTGTCTTCATTAGCAGCCCTGCCAAATTCTGACTGCTTTCAGGTACGAGTACCGAATGGCCCGTGAGTACAACTGGAATGTGAAGAACAAGGCGTCAAAAGGCTACGAGGAGAACTACTTCTTCGTTCTGCGAGAGGATGGTGTCTTCTACAATGAGCTCGAAACAAGGTAGTTCATTCATTGTTTCTCCTTTAGCAAGTCCACTAGAAATTCATTTTTGTGGCAGCGTGAACTTCGAGTTATGTTGCATAATGCTTAATGTTGTTAAAAATTTTTATTTGTTCATACCCATGTGCATTTTATTACAAAAGCAAATGATTGGTATTTTGAAAATCTGGTAGATTTTCACATGTTTTTCAAGGTCATCGGCGGTTTGTCAGTGTATTGTTGAGGTCACGGAGACACCTTTCGTCGCAGGGTACGGCTCACAAAACGTCGCCTCAAGCCTGGGGTGCAGCCCAACAACTCCAAGCTGGTGGTGCGACATCGACCACTGAACGAAATGGAGCATAAGACACAGGTGGGCTGTGTACTCTTTATGGTGTGTGAGGCAGTGAAGTGCTTGTTTACGTGGAACAGCTTGTCACATTCAATTCTGTTTATGCAGAACAGCCTTATCGTAATAATTTTATGTGGAACAGCCTTGCCACGTTCAATGGCCTTGTCACACTCAGTGCTGTTTATGCGGAACAGCTTTATCGTAATCAATTTTGTTTATGTGGAACAGTCTTGCCTAGTTCAGTGGACTTGCCACACTCAATTCTGTTTGTGTGGAACAGCCTCATCATAATCAATTTTATGTGGAACAGCCTTGCCATGTTCAATGGACTTGTCACACTCAATTCTGTATGTGGAACAGCCTTGCCATGTTCAATGGCCTTGTCACACTCAATTCTGATTACGCAGAACAGCCTTATCATAATCAATTTTATGTGGAACAGACTTGCGACATTCAATGGCCTTGTCACATCAATTCTGTTTACGCTGAACACTTTTGTTGCGTTCAATTCTATTTATGTGGAACAGCTATGTCACGTTCACTCTTGTTTATGTGGAAGAACAGTAAAGGGCTTATTAATATCGCTGTAGGTGCATATGATGTGACTGATTCAGTTAAAAATATGCAAGGAGGAGTGTATGCAAGTGGGCATGCTAAGCAGCGAGTTTAGCATGACAAAATTTCCTGCATCTCGCCGAAGACAAATCGGAGCCGTAGGCAGCAGTTAGTGCATAAAGTTGCACAAATTTCACCGTGCTGCACCATACGAGCGTGGTAGCTTTTGAAACTACTGTAAACTGTATCTGTTACTTCACTTGACGATCGGGTAACACTCCCTGACTCGTGTATTTTTGTGCTGACAATGGAACTGAAGCCGGTTTGGTGTCGGCCAGATGCCGAGCTGTATTTATACCCACAGCCTCGTTTGTTTTGTCCATGCTTTCTTGTTGACCTCGCTTGAACCTTTTCAAATCGCCACTTTGCCTTTCTTCTGTTCCGTCCCCTTGCAGCAAGCCCGGCTTACCCAGCTGGAACAGCCCCAGGAAGAGGAGGAAGAAGACGAGGAGGAGGAGGGAAGAGGAAGAAGAGGAGGAGGAGGAAAAGGAGGAAGAGAAGGAGGAGGAGGAAGAGGAAAAGGAGGAAGACAAAGAGGAGGAGGAAGAAGAGGAGGAGGAGAAAGGTGAGGTTTGCACGCCAGTGAGGCTTCAACCACTGCCTGGCAGCAAGGAAGGGCTTCTGGTGCAGGGTTATGCTTTCTCTGGCCTGATCTTTGATGTGGGGGCATTATTGGTCAGTAGTAGTTACTGCGTCAACTACGGTAGTATTTACTATTACTAACAGTGCCACTTCTGGTTATGCGGGACAGCCTTTTCACACTGAAATTTGTTTATGTGGAACAGCGTTGCCATAATCAATTGGTGGCAAGCTAATTGCCGTCATGTTTGCATCTAATGTGGTTAGACAACGATATGGGCTTGTGAGAGGTTAGGTGGCTAGTGTTCTGGTTTCTTGTTGCTTTGTTTAGGACATTACACTGTGTACAGGTTTGGTAGTGTGATGGTGTCGGGTGCCGTTGTGGTGCTTTGGCCAAGTGAACCCCAGCTCTTGAAAAGCCAAACCTGGCAATGCAGAAATATTTTAGTTCTGTTGGGCTCATCCCATAATGGGATGGTGCTAGAGGCTGCATTGTCCATTTGTGGATGCAGACTTGGCCTAGTGTTGACTTTTGGGTGTGGGAGTGAATTATGGTTAGGGAAGTTTGCTCAACCTGGTGAAACTGGTGATGGCCAGCTGATGATCTTAACTGAGTGTTATGTTCAGTGATGACAAGAACCAGATGTAATTGCAGAGGAACACGTGTTGGCGAAAGAAATCCAGATATAAGTTGCCAGAATAGTGGGCTAGTATTACAAGTACTATATTTGCACGATTGTAATGCGCCCCCCGATTGTAACGTGCTGGTAAGTTTAGGTAGGAAGTTTAGAAAAAAATAATTTGACGCCGATTCTACCGCGCAGTTGTAAAATACATGACACCACGTACATGGCAAAAGACAATACATTTATTTGACACAGGTAGCTGCAAAAATCTGTTGTGCTTCACAAAATTGCATATCCAGCTTCTGCTCACATGTACTGAAGGGGAAACATTGAATGTGCTTCAGTGCCAGGTGCCTTGACCTTCATAATTTTAGACGTAACGGGTTTATTCGCTGTTAATTTATAAACTCCACTTGGAAGTTTGTGCATTTCTCGAAAACGAAATGGGTGTACCAAAATTTACTCACATGATGTTGACGGATTGTTTTGGATTGTATTTTTATATTGGGAGTAGTTCGTGTCCGCTGCTGGCTGATTTGAAGCAGACAATGGTTTTGAACCCGATTGTAACGCACACACAAATCTGGAGGCTACTTTTAGCACAAAAAAAGGTGCGTGCTAGAATTACGGTACAAAAATTCCTGGTACCACCTAAATCTCAGACTATATTTTTTCTTTACCTCTAGAAACTGCGAGTGGGGCAGTTGTTTCGTTGAAAAGAAATGGTTCGGTACGCACTTTTCTTTGAGGGAAATATACATGCCAATCAGCCATCACGTCTCCTGAGATTACTGTTACACAGACGATGGCCACGTGTCTCGTTCTGGACATTATTGGTTTGAACGTATTTGATGATAGGCTGGGTGTACTAGGGACGATGGATTGATCAAGCTGGACAGTCTCTTGCTGAGACGTTGGCCAGAGCTCAGCCCCACTGAAGAAAGCATTAACTCGAGCTAATAGAGCTGACTGTGATGCCAGGTTAGTTGGAAAGGTTGGTGTAGTGAAGGGCTTGCACTGAATTAAATCTAGCCTTGACAACTAGACTACATGGTCTCGCATGAGCACTGACCCTTTGGCATCGGCAGGAAAGGCATCCCGGGCTTGATTGATTAGAGTAACAGAAGGTTAGAATTGTTGCGGGTTGACTTGTTCTTACAATGTTATGTTCTCAATATTTCTTCATTTTGGCGCGAACTACCAAGTGTTAAATATGCTGGCAGTTTTACAAGCCAGTTGGTGCGTGTATTTTGGATGAACATACTTGTAGGAATAAACGCTCGAATTCATGACTGCTTGCGTACACGTTCCGAGATCTTAGTAAAATGTTTGGATTGAAATTTGGTGGCATTGGGCCTTTCATAAACCTCACACATTGCATTGGTAGAGTGTTGATAAACAAGTAGAGAACGTTGTCAGATGGGCTGATCGCTTCATGTTTGGTTTGTGCATTCGTGACCCTTTCTCAACAGAATCCGAGGCAGAGTCGGAAGCAGAGGAGAAGTCGGAGGCCGAGAGCGGTGCGGAGAACGGCGAGCAGAGTCCGGCAGGGTCAAGAAAGAGGTCAGGGTCGTCGTCGTCCTCTTCCGCGGCGTCTGCCTCCTCATCGAGTGAGGAGGAAGAGGAGGAGGAAGAGAAGAAGCGACGTGACGAGGAAGAGATCTTCGGCAGCGGGAGTGACAGTGACTGAGACTCCATCACCACCACCACCACCACCACCCGTGCTGCTGTTGTACATAGTGCTTGTGTGTGTGCGTGTGCATGCCGCGTCCATAAATAAATGGTGTCCTCGTCTCGCTCACTGAGCTGTCATTTGCATTGGATCGTTAGTGCTGATGACTGAAGAGTATAAAACAGCATCTTAGTTCTTACCGTATAGGTACAATGCATCCAACAGAGTTTTAAGTGCAGAGCACTTTAGGGGCTCGCCTTGTCGTCATAGCTTGCTTGCTGGACCCAAGTGGAGCCCCACACATTCCGTCGTAGCGGCTGTTGCAGTGGCGTCCCACAGAGGCTTTGGAAGCCAAGCGGTTTATATAGTCATAAGCGTTTGAAACTCTTGAACCGCTGGCGCGACAATAGTCATACACCTCCCCGTTGTTTAGTGCAAAGAAAACTGCAGGTAAATTTGAGCCAAATTTACGTAATTAACCGGCAGCGCCCCCGTTCATTTAGTTCGGAACGCTCGTTGGGTTGGTCTTTATGATAGTAAGTGAAAAAAAGTGACATTGCAATGCTGGCACATGTGGGAGGAAAAGCAAGCACAGAAAGAAAACTCCCGCTGGCGCAATTTCACGCAGGCCACTGCGAAGGCGGGAAATTTGAATTGCATTGGACAAACCTCCGTGGAATTCATCAAAAGAGGAATGAGACAGGGCGGCGAAGAGTGTGATGGGTGGTAAGAGTGAGCAGATAACAGCGCCACAGCCCATTATGGCGAGTCACTGCACTGCATTTCCGACATTGAGTGGAACAGCTTTAATTTCTTTTTCGTAGTCTTTTATGTGCAACTCTCGTGTTCACATCCTGCTAACTGTAAGTTCTAGTAAATTGCTGTCATGCTGCACATGACTATATGAGTGCATGAAAGAAGTACAGCGTGCAACACCCTTGCTATAACACTGAGTTCAACTTTGACCCGCCGCGGTGGCTCAGTGGCTAAGGCGTTGCGCTGCTGAGCACGAGGTCGCGGGTTCGATTCCCGGCCGCGGCGGTCGCTTTTCTGATGGAGGCGAAAAGCAAAAACACCCGTGTGTACGAGATTTCGGCGCACGTTAAAGATCCCCAGGTGGTCAAAATAATCCGGAGCTCTCCACTACGGCGCACCTCATCGCCTGCGTTGCGTCGGCGCGTTAAACCATACAATCATTCATTCATGAGTTCAACTTTGACTGGTTACCTCTCAAACTTGTCACAAAAAACGCTGAGGTTTAAATATATGCTCAAGACAACAGAATGACACATTAGTTTTCTGCAAATGTTTTTCGGCCGAGGTAAGATAAGGCTATAAGTACGAAACCTGTGTTTTAGACAAGGGTGTTGCCCTCTGCACAAGAAACTAGAAGAGAGTGATGGCAGCGAAGAGCTACGTCAAAAATGAGCACTAGGCTTTTAGGAGCGATGCGCATTGACGTACACCATCAACTTAAACTTCAGGCCGAAATTTGTATCTAACCGCTATTCCTGGCCTCCTGTGGTATAAATACTTTTCGTTGCTGCTTACGCTTCCCCGAAAATGTGATGTGCTTTTCATTGCAGTACAACTTTGAACAGCGGAGCTCTTCTAGGGCTGGCCCTGGCGACAGTCTCTGAAGGCATCATGTCGTGCTCCTTTTGGAGCACGTTTCTCCGCCGCACACCCTAATGCCCCACCAGTTGACTCAATTTCTGTCCGCACCATCAATCCTGCAACGGCGGAGGCGGCAGCAATAGCGCTTGCCTTAACGCACCGGCCGACTCCCACAATTGTGATCTCCGATTCGAAAACGGCCATTCAAAATTTCGCCAGGGGGCTCCTATCCCCACAGGCACTCAAAATTCTCTCTCAAAATCCCCCCTCCACCTCAGTAGAACTGATCTGGCTAGGAGGTAACGAGGCGGCCCATTCTGCTGCTCGAGGGTTCACTTTCCGAGTCGGCCCCAGCCTCGTCCCCTCGCATGGTGCCAGATCAGCTAGAGATAGCCTACTCAGCTATCACGACATAGCGACACATTTCCGCCTCGCCCGCCGTGTATATCCCCCTGCTCACGTCGACAACGTGCAAGAACGCACGTGGCACCTTCTGCAGACAGGCAGCCTCCCCTGTCGCGCGCTGCTCCATCGCATTCATCCGTCCTTATTTCCCTCCCCGAACTGCCCATCATGCGGCATTCCCGCCACCTTATCCCACACCATGTGGGCTGCGACGAGCACTGGGAGGGGGCGCTGGGCAGCTCTGATCCGGAGGTTCAAGCCTCCCTGACGAATCGGGCTGCCATTGTCGCCGCCAGGCTAAAGACGGCGGCCACCACGTCCTCGTGACAGAGCTTAACTAAATAAAGTTTACCTCCTCCTCCTCCGCCGCACAAAAACAGGTTCCCAGTATAAACAAGAATTCATAAAGAATTAAAAGAAGGTCTTAGGGCCTTCATATCTCAATGCAAGACGGTTGCCCCTGAAAAGATGTCTTCCCAGCAATGCATTCCTGGTTAGGGGCGACGCAAACTTTGAGGGGATCGATGTAGGCTTGGTCTTCGTAAGCTTGCGTCTCCACATGTGTTGCATTGTGAAGCATGGCCATTTAATGGAGGGAGTATGAGTATGCTAAACAAATTTAACTGTTGTTTTATCGGTCATATACCAAAACAAATTATATGACAACTAGCCGCTGAGATGACTCCAACCTCATGCATCACAGCTTCGTTGGTGATCTTCCTTCTTGCAGTGGGAGGGAACTGAATTTTTTTGTCGTATAGGAGGTGACACAGTGGGGGCGAAGCATTTGTAAAGGCTGTACAGGCTACGTCACATTTTCATCTCCAAGTAAGAACTGAGCCTTGTACGCAGTCGAATGAGAATGGTAGCACAAGGTCTTCATTGTGCACAGTGCTAGAGATTACATGAAGAGTTCATAGGCACCCCTGAATGACATATACCACACACTAACATTCACTTGCTACCTTTCATTTTTTCTGGCGAATGGCGGCAGTGTTTACAGTACAAATGATTGCCTACTTCATTCATAACATGAAACGCCATTTAGTACTGGCCACAGTGTTTTGACAGCCAGCATCTGCTTAGTTCAATGCATCAGCTTGAACCACAACTAGTTGCTACCACTGGCCCAAATGTGAATTAGTAACGATTGCAGGAGGTTGTGTAGCATCTGGGGTATTAAATATAAACCATTCACAACATCAATGAGAAAAAAAATTAATACGGAAATAACGAAACTTCACCCCTGAAAATAGCAGCCATTTCATAACCACGAATGAAATACATATACCTTTATTGCGACCTTCAAGGCACAATGTAATGAATGTCTTTACGACAGTTTGACATGCAAAGAAATCGAGATGCGCAAATGCTTTTTGCACCAACTCTTTTTGAAAGCGTTCATGTGCTTATCAACTGGTACTGGATCGACGTTTCAAGTCCTGTGAGTTCGCTCACTCAGGTCACTGTCTTTGTCTTCTAAATGCAGCCTCTTAATCTTCAGGTATGCGACGGGAGCAAACGCGTCGTTTGAGTGAAGGACCACTTCACTATTGTCTCTGAAACGGAGATTGGCAAAGGTCAAGCTTTTGGTGAAACAGTGTTTGCTCAGTTATTTCAATCGTGTAGACCACAATCCAAGCCAAGCAAAAAAAAAAAATTAATATTTATATGAACAGCTGAAGCACTTTTCCAATGGTCTTTTTTGACTAACAAGAAGATAAATTCTTAAAGGAGCCATGAAGAGAAAACACAAGTTTGGTTCATTCAAAAGATTGTCTCGTTAGAATCATACTGACACCACTTTTAATGTACACTTCGATCAAATAAGCTACATAATTAGGAAAAACGGGAATGGTCATGCGACCCACCAGCTCATTTCCTGCAACAGAACCTATGATGTCACATGAGCTAAGCTCTGCGATTGGCGGAGGCTGGCAGAAGCAGACGCAAATTAGGTAGAGCTTACAAACTAGCCGAATGAGTGATTTGCGCTAAAATTTAGGGCACATTCTTTACAAAGCAATAAGAATGATGGGACAAACAGTGGAAGTTACGAAAGCACATGTAAACATAGAAGTACTGATGCGTTCTGCTGTTCGTACTGCGCACAGCATGCTTGGTTTAGCTGCACAGCACTACGGGGCTTGGGGTTGTCTCAGACGACACTGGCCGATTGACGCAAGCAACGGTGTCTTACGTGACCCCATTTGTCGAGCGAGCACTGTTTCAGGGAACGAATATTTTCTCCCAGAACAAAAAACAAGCCAGGTTTAAATATGGGCAAAAACAACCCAAACGCTTGCCACGGTATGATGGCGCCATCTAGGTTCAGGTAACGTAAAGAAACGCGGGAACAAACCAACACCGCTGTACAGGGTGGAGACAACCTTTGAACGGTCCCGTACCGCCGCAATTGGGCCAACGTGCTCAACGCGTTGTTCTTTTCGTTTCCCACGAGACCTAGCAACGCGAAACAGACAATATGATTCAAACGTCTTCAGTAAACCGCGTTGCGGCGATAATTTTAGCGCGGTTTTGACACAATGACTTGCTTCGGCGGCGAGCGAGCAACCGAAAATAGCGGCGCCAGCGTATACGTGTCTCTACCCTGTATGGTGGATGCGTGAATGAAGGTATTCTAGGCTGCAGAGCGGTCGGTTCCTGTGATGTCATTTGGGACCACGAAAACGCACGATTGAGCGGGAAAATGAAAATTTTAACCTAAATTGTTTAATTTCTCAGTGAATAAAGCACCGTTTGTATCCGGACAAGCGCTGGGGGCACTATAAAACACGAAATCTTTCGAATAAAACCAACTTGCATTTTCTCTTCATGGCTCCTCTAATCATGCACCCACTGGGGTTCAAACGCTTGGAGGAAATATACAAGGCTCTCTGCTTACATGACAATCTTTTTCCGGAACAGTGGGCAGTCAAGAGTGGCAGTCTCGTATTCACCACCTTCGCCACACACGTTGAGGCCGTACTTCTTTTCCTGAGGTGCGAACAAGGTTAAGGGCACATACAATTCAGCACTGAGTGCAATCATTCTACACTTGCAGCAAGCTACTAGGCTGATTTTCAAAAAGCGGAAACTTCGCATGGTCTGCTTCTATATCCTTATCAGCAAACAATTCTGTCATTGCTGAATTGCGTATGCAATTCTCAGTGGCAGGCATAATAAAACAATTATGCAAGTTGCAGCAATTAACCACCTAGTGACAAAATCCTTGTTGAATGGAACTTGTGCGGAACAGTTTTTTTACACCTGTCTATTAAGGGCACAGGGTAAGGCGAAATTTAAAAATTTTTCTTCGCCATTAGAGAAGTTCAGTTTCTTGCGCACATTTTTCATATACACGCTTTTCTTAGAAAGCCGTATTTCTTGCTCAAAAGCAGTTTTTCCGTAAGCACGTAGCAAGTGACAACATCCTCTTTAAGAACATTCTCCCTGTTTATTATCATTCTTTTCATCAAAAAACTTTCAGTTCCAGATCAAAATGCTTTTCTGGAACCAGCTGTATTAAGAAATTGCTTAGCAACCATTGCATAGCTGATTTTTCAGCGAGGGCAATCCAAAGATGCTGTTGCCCGTTTTTCCCGCATTTGTCCTTCGGAGCCGCGCACGAAAAAAACGTCCTTTTGGGGCTTTACACTCTCAAGATTGCAACACTGGATGCAGTTCTTTCATTCAATGATGATAGCAACGCACGAGCCAGCATTTTGAAATCATTCGGATCAAAACCTGGGCGCAACAGCACCATCAAGTGGCTGAAAGAGGTTGACCACAAGCGAAAATACTTTGCGAACAGAGCTGTACGATACAGACGACAGGCTGAAAAGCAAAATACTTCGACGGTGATTATGAAGCTGGTGCTTTTTTGAATAAATGGCTCTAGCGGTGTTGTTGGCAAAAAAGTATTGTTTTTCACCTCTTTTTTTACTTTAAACTGAATTATTGCAAAGCATTGTTTTTTATTACATAGGTACCATTATTTCTTATATCTTTACAATGAGCTGATTTTTTTTCCCCTGTCATCTACATAACTTTTCACACCCACTGCACCAGAATTGAAAATATGCTAGCAACCGTTTTTTTTTTGTTACACAACTTTTAATACTAAAATAAAAATTTAGGTACTTAAGGACAAAAAATCATAAAAAATTGAATTTTCGGTGGATGTTCCTAATTCTAGTTCAGTTAAAAGAGCACAAAATTTGAAAGAAAATGATTCATACATTATGTAGATACCTTTATTAGATGCCGAGAAAAATGTACCTCAAAATGGCCAAAAATGCATGGGAAGTATAGGGCTTACCCTGTGCCCTTAAAGTTGCACTGGGTGAGGACTACTGGAAGCACTCAAGCAGAACAGCTCTGACACGACTTTGCCGGCTGCATTTTCCTGTGGGTTATGTTGCAGTAACTGAATCCTACAATTACATTTGCATACAAAAATGTGTACTCTTCCCATCCTTTCTGCAGAAACCGTTAGCAGTGTGTGCCTTTCTGCATTTACACCAGTTTGCCAGAGTTCCTTCCAATCTTGGGGAACAGCGCAAACTAACAGGGACAGAAATAAGAAAGAAGTGAACAGGACAAGCGCTGTCCTTTCTTATTTGTGTCCCTGTTAGATCGCGCTGTTCCCCAAGATGCAAGTACACCAACTCGCCCAACTCGCCACCTTAACTCCAATGTGCTGCTGCCTTAACCCTTTGATGTTGAGTGTTGTTGTTCAGGAGCAAAAGCTCAAACAATATTTTTTTTCTGTCACACTTCATGGTTTTTTCGACATTTAGCACCATCTATCGACAGACAAAGGATCCCGAACCTTCAAAAATTAAACAAGAGAGGGTAGAGCGTACTTCTGTGCGCTAGAAAAAAAGTCTTGTTTACGCGTGTCAACTCACATCGAGCCCGGGTGGCTCAATGGGCTAGTGACAGGTAACCGAAATTATGCAATTTCGTTGTTATTACAAATAATAGCAATAGAAACTTCATGTTGTTGTCTTCACTTGAACCATAAATCACGGTGATCAAAGTCGCTCTCTTGTTCAAGTGATATATGGGCAGCCAGTGCCCAATGTTTCCCAGTGCCCAGGTGTCCTAGTGTCTGTCCTAATGAACCAATTTTTTTTCTGACTTCATATTTGTGATGCCGGAAGTCCTTTTAGATCCTAAAAAAACTTCTGCCATGCTTCAGCAAAATTTTAAGAATGTCACTACTCGACATCAGCATCAAGGCACACCGCAAGCAGCTACAATTGAGAGGCATCGTTCAAATGGGTTCTGGGCAACAATGAAGTACCCTGCAACAAAAAGCAGGGTTAACCTACCATTAGAAGCATGTGGTCATAGATGTCAGACAGGCTTTTCCCCAGGTGCTTGTGTGGTTCCAGACCTGAACATGCAAGTGCACACATGTTCAATATTAGGCACTTCAATCGAGGCAACAGTCCAAGCAGGTATTGAAGCTCATGCCAAAAATTGAAATGCGATACCGACCACCTTTTATTTTTTAAAGGAGCCATGAAGAGAAAATGCAAGTTGGTTTTATTCGAAAGATTTCGTGTTTTATAGCGCCCCCAGCACTTGTCCGGATACAAACGATGCTTTTTTATATTCACTGAGAAATTAAACAATTTAGGTTAAAATTTTGATTTTCCCGCTAAATCGTTTGTTTTCGGGGTCTGCAATGACATCACAGGAATCAACCGCTCTGCAGCCTAGAATACCTTCATTCACGCATCCACCGTACAGGGTAAAGACACGTATACGCTGGCGCCGCCATTTTGGGTCGCTCGCTCGCCGCCGAAGCAAGTCATTGTGTCAAAACCGCGCTAAAATTATCGCCGCAACGCGGTTTACTGAAGACGTTTGAATCATATTGTCTGTTTCGCGTTGCTAGGTCTCGTGGGAAACGAAAAGAACAACGCGTTGAGCACGTTGGCCCAATTGCGGCGGTACGGGACCGTTCAAAGGTTGTCTCCACCCTGTACAGCGGTGTTGGTTTGTTCCCGCGTTTCTTTACGTTACCTGAACCTAGATGGCGCCATCATACCGTGGCAAGCGTTTGGGTTGTTTTTGCCCATATTTAAACCTGGCTTGTTTTTGTTCTGGGAGAAAATATTCGTTCCCTGAAACAGTGCTCGCTCGACAAATGTGGTCATGTAAGACACCGTTGGTTGCGTCAATCGGCCAGTGTCGTCTGAGACAACCCTAAGCCCCGTAGTGCTGTGCAGCTAAACCGAACAGCAGTACGCATCAGTACTTCTATGTTTACATGTGCTTTCGTAACTTCCACTGTTTGTCCCATAATTCTTATTGCTTTGTAAAGAATGTGCCCTAAATTTAAGCGTAAATCGCTCGTTCGGCTAGTTTGTAAGCTCTACCTAATTTGCGTCTGCTTCTGCCGGCCTCCACCAATCGCAGAGCTTAGCTCATGTGACGTCATAGGTTCTGTTGCGGGAAATGAGCTGGTGGGTCGCATGACCATTCCCGTTTTTCCTAATTATGTAGCTTATTTGAGCGAAGTTTACGCTAAAAGTGCTGTCAGTATGATTCTAACGAGGCAATCTTTTGAATGAACCAAACTTGTGTTTTCTCTTCATGGCTCCTTTAACGGGCCCCGCAGAAATCGATACAATACGACACCTTTGTTTTTCTCCATTTTTGGTTCTAAATAAATAGTTACTGATTGCTCAGTAGGCAAAAAAAAAAAAAAAAAAAAATCAATCTCCCCCCCCCCCCATTCCCCTTCCTGAGAGAGAAATTGCATTTTACCTCTCTCACCAGTTCACTGCCACATATGTCCCAACTTTATTGCTATGCTTTTGTGAAAGAAAATGAAAGATAAGATTTTCAGGGACATACAAATAATTAAAAATGGGAAGCGCTCTCTTTTTGAATAATTTCGATTTGAACATAGTATAAGCGGGGAAATATTAAAAGTGCAGTTAAACCTGGATGTAATGAAGTTGACAAAAGTTTGCAATTTTTCGCTACATTCAGGTTTTGAGGTAAGGCTCGTGGGAATGACGCAAAAACGAAGCCAAAATGCTAAACATCACTGAAGGTGAACTCACCCTTCAAGGATTAATTTCACAGAGAAAAACTGCGCGAGTTGCACCCACTGCTTTTGCATGAGCTTAGTGACTACACGTTGCTTCAAAGAAGCATGGCCACTTACCCCCATATTTACAAACGTAACTGAAGTGCCACTTTTGCCCTTTTGACATTTTTCGGTGCCTTAACGTGTTTCAAGAATGAAACGTGTGCTTAAAGGAGCCATGAAAAGAAAATACAACTTCATTTAATTTGAAAGAACTAGGATTCAGTATCTCACTCAGCTCCATTACTGCCACAAAAGATGTTTTTTTTAACGAAAAAAAAGCAAGAAGTATATAAAAACTTTCAAATTTTGCGCCACAGTGACGTGATATGAGCAAGAATGACGTCATACGGGCCAGCACTAAAAACATAATTTTCAGTCTACTAACTGCACGTTAGCATTCAAGTGATGCGGTCAAATGGAACTAGAGGCCCCATTACAGACGTCCAGTCATGTGTCGTCGCGACAGGTCAGTTAGGCGGCCACCAATCGCACAAACAAGGTTCTGTGACGTCGTAGCAAAGTTGCGGGAAACTGCCTAGGGGTCGCGACTGCGTCACACGTTTCCTTTCATATCTGTTATTTGTTCGAAGATTGCGATGATATTGGTATCATTGTCATTGGGACTAAGCAGTCTTTCTAATAAGCCCAACTTGTATTTTGTCTTCATGGCTCCTTTAAAGGGCGCCTTTTTCGCGAGCTTGATACTCTTTCCTGCACTTGTTGGGAAGGCGCTAGCTGGGATACTGTACTGGGGACGGCGACGTTCTGCTTCCTCACCGGTGGAGACGGCGTTTAAAATTGCGAAGCTTGTCTTGAGAAGATACAACTTTTCATTTTCTGGCAGCAAAATTCATCACTGAAGAACCGATCCCACAGATAGCAGTGGAGACGTGCGAGTACGCGCCGATAGGACGGCCTAGCACCTCAAAACTTAAGTCTCAAACCGACACCGCCCTCATACATGGAAACGCACGGTAGTTTGCTGTGCAGGCAAAAAAAAAAAAAAAAGTGAGGTGTAGTTACTCTTGCAACCTGGTGGGGTGTCACGCTACACAGTCAAAACCAGAAGTGACTGCTACATAAGCCATGGGATGGCGCTAGCAACTCCGTTTATTATCATCATCATGACGAATTTCGTTTTTATGTGATTTTAGACGTTCTCGTTGCTGCTGGCTCATCGCAGTGTGCTATTATTCGCTAAATTTGTTCATTTCTCCGGCCCATTCTTCAGTAAATGTGTGAAAAACAATGACTGCTCAGCTTACAGACTTCATTCCATCAAGGTTAACCACCGCAACGCCTTCATTACAGAGAGGTCGCAAACACATGGCCTTCAACGCGGATGGCAATGGGGAATTAAAAAACTTTATTAAAGCCAGGATTTCATTGCACAGAGGTTCGTTATATCCAGATTTCACTGCATTTCAGAACTGCACTGACTTGTGGCAACAAATGAGCCATACTTTAAACTTCAAACGTTTACAAAATTTCTCGACGTCTCCATGCATAAACAGGATGTCACGACTGCCCTTGTCACTGAACACAGTCAGCAAATTATCCGAGCGATTGTTATCGGAAGATACTGACAGGCGCCCTCAGATCTAAGCCCCTCCGTCAACATCGCCACACTCCGACATGCAGAAAGGATGGCTTTCGACTATTACCTGACACCATCCAGAATAGCACAGCCACCACCATCACATATGCATTTGCGGCAAACCTTCCAGAAGTGCTCAACAATACCTGCATCAAGGCGTAAACCACATGCATACTTGTCCAACCTATATGTTTCTTGCATTTATTAATTCCATTAGCTCGTACAATGTTTTTCAAGGAAGAGCACTTCAACCATTTCTTTCCTCCTAAGAGGTTTAAAATTTGAACGCCTTAATATTCTACAGATTACATACCACTTGCATCAGATCGATGCTCCATCCAGACTACAGGCTTCGTGCCAAAACTAACAGACTCATAAACTTCACCGTGGCCTTCTGGTCGCTTCAAATAGCATTCGTACCAAATCAATATTCAGAATTTTAAGCAACCACAGAATGCAGGACAATGCAGTCAAATACTCGAGAGCATCAAACACCCACTCATCCCTTCGGATTTCGTGGACGCATTCGCAGGAACAGGAGGGCATGCCCTTAGAACGAGGCTCACCCAGTGCTGCCACCTTGATGAGAATGGCGTGGATGCCACTGTCGATCATCTCCTTCAACAGCTGCGCCTGGTCCCGCTGCCACAGGTAGGCGAGCATGGTGACACCAAGACGCTCACACCTGCCACACACACCCGTAGTGTAGGAAGGGAGAGAAATACAATCAGGAACTAGTACATAGCAGCTCTAATGGTGACAACTCTAACATCAGTTAGAAGTCGTGGTCGGTGCGCCTCTGAGCTCGCCTGCTTGGCATGCTGAGAAAAAATTAAAGCCATTCCACTCAATGTGAAAGCTGTCGGAAGTGCAGAGCAGTGATTCGCCATAATGGGCTGCAGCGTCGTTATCCGCTCAGTGCTACCACACAATGCAATTAAAATTTCCCGCCTTCGCAGCGCTTGCACGCCCCCTGCCTGAAACTGTGCCAGTCGGAGTTCTGTTCTTTTTGTGCTTGCTTTTCCTCCCACACGTGCCGGCGTTGCACTGCCACTTTTTTTCGCCTACTGTCATAAAAACCAACCCATAGAGCATTCCCAACTAAATGAACGCAGGCACTGCCGGTTAACTACGTATATTTTGCCTCAAATGTACCTGCAGTTTTCTTTGCGCTAAACAACGGGGAGATGTATGACAAGCTCCAGCAGTTCATGAGTTTCGAATGCTTATATAAAACCGCTTGGATTTTGAAGACTCTGGGTTACGCCGTGACGACGGAACGCCATGTGGCTTTACTTGGGTCGAGCAAGCGAATTACGACAACAAGGCGAGCCCCTAAAGTGCTCTGCACTTAAAATGGAGCTCTCGGTAAGCACAAGTTTCTAAGTTCATGCAAGAGCTATAGGTTAGCTTGGTGCACTCTAATCCCTGCCGTCGTCACAATCAGTGAGGCAGCATTCCCTCTGTTACCTGATCAACCAGTAAGGTGAGCTACACTGTCATGTGGCAGGCACTGTACTGGAAAGTTAAGTAAGGCGCCATGGATTCATAGCATGCACAAAGAATTAATTGTCCCCACAAGAGCCCCTGTGAAAATGGAAAGAGCATTTCTAGCAAGAAACCATAATTTCCAGCTTCATTTCTGACTAGATTTTTAGATTCTAGCTGGAATCGACAGCTTCTAACTAGAAAAATTCTTAGTCTAGCTAGAGACGATTATTTCCAGATTGCAGTTTTTTTTTTCATCCAGCCGCACTGATAAATGCTAGCTGGAAGTAATAGCTGCATGCCAGCCAGAAAAAAGTCTCAATCCAGCTAGAAATGAGCTAGAAACTGAATTTCTAGCTAAAAATTCTGCCTACTTCTAGCTAGAAAAAATCCAGCAAAAAAAATTATAATTTTCACCTGGGAGCCAAGTGAAAACCTTTGTGCACTTAACATGATACAAACCCTGCATTTTTTTGTCCCTCAAAACACTGTTATGGCCCAAAGAAGACCATAACTAGTTTGCAGAAAATCATGAGAATGGTGAAAAATCTTGGCAACACAGCAAACAAATTCGCAAATATCAACTTCTGCCAATTAAATACCAGGCAAGGGATTTTATCCCATGCAAACTTCAGCAAAGGTGGAACCTTCAACCTGAAATTTTGCTTTATGTACTTATCAAAAAAGGTGTGTGTGTGTGTGTTCGTGCAAAGCTGACTGGAAGAACTTACGCATGCAATGCTGCAAAGCATAATGAAGCAATTCAAGCCAAGCTCACACGTTCAGTACACGGACTCGCTGGTAGTCGGAAAAGATGGCACCAACAGAGACGGCTTCATAACTGACTGCCTCCTGAAACACGAGAAAGAGACAGAGAAATTGAAGCGTCGTCGCTGTACCCACCACTCAAGCACTCTTTGACAAGTGGTGAAACGAAATGAACTAAAGGTTTTACTGAGCACACCTAACAAGTCCGGCAATGGTCTAACTAGTGTCACATAATGGCGGCGATGGGAGCAGTCATAGTTGATTTTTTATCCAACCGGCCGAACCGGTTCCACTCACTGACTAGCCAGAGTCATTTTTAATAATTACCAGTGACTCTGGCTAGTCAGTGAGCGGAAGCGGTTTGTCCGGTTGGGTAAAATGAAGACAGACTGATCCGTTTGCAGTTGCGAAACGACACCAGCAAGGATTGCTGTACTGGATGGGACCAGTCTGTCTTGATTTTTATCCAACTGGTCAAACGACTACCACTCACTGACTAGCCAGAGTCACTGGTAATTATTAATAATGACTCTGGCTAGTCAGCGAGCGGAAGTGGTTCGGCCAGTTGGATAAAAATCAATTATGACTGCTCCCATCGCCGCCATCATGCGAAACTAATTAGACCATTACCTAATATCCCACCTCCTTTTCCCTATACACTAGGGTAACACTCAGGGTAACACTTGGGAATGTTCTCAAGTGTCAAAGGATGAAAATTATGCTGCCAGAAGAAGATTTTCACAAGTTCAATTGTTCACATTTGAAAAACTTTTTTCACAACCTACCTGCATTTTCTGTTAGAACCATGAATTGTAGCACAAGAGTACAAATGTGCACAACCTTGACAAGCACCGGCTTAATTATTTCGGTGCGTTACGGCACCTTGTTCAGTTAATAAGAGAAATCACATTACATATCTTCACCCTATTGCTATAGTTTGCTACACTCACCTTAGCTTTAGACATCAGCTTGTACAGGTCTTCAACTTCGTCTCCTTCAGTGACTTCGTACGTGCTCCCCTGGTTACAAGGCTTGCCAGTGATCTCACCCTGGAACAGTGGCAGACCGATGGCTTCGGCATAGTGGCCGACGATTTCGTGACCGACGGACTGGTACATGTAGCTGTCCAGCTCATCTATTGGACACACAATAGAATCGGTCTTTCAGGCACACCACATTGTCATGGAACCGAGAACAATGCAGGTTCCTCCCAGTAAATAAGGTTTATTGGAGCGAACTCACAATAAACTTAAAGGAGTACTGACACGAAATTTTTATGTTACGTTTTTTTCGCTGCTATGCGTGCCTACCAGCCCACTAATCATAGAATGACAGATTAGACGGTCGAGTGCAGCGTAAACATTCATTTACGACGTCGTTTATTCGTGCCAGTTTCGGTTTCGACAAAAAAACGCCGAGCGGCCGCCACGAGAGCATGTATCACATGGCGTCACCATTCTTGCCGTATCGCTGCCTCTCTGGAAGCGCGCGCGAGCGAGCGCACACGCACGCCCAGACCGGCCGAGGTCTTTGCCGTCCCCACAGGCCCGGGCAGCATGACGTCAGTCCCAAAACCATGACGTGTACACACGCCCGAGCAGCGCGCGCCAACCACAGCCAGCGCGTCGGCTTCGTCACGGGAGCCCCGACGTCGGCAGTTTGGGGCACGTAGCAGATGATGTCACGTCGGCCCGCTCTGGGCTTTCTCGTGCGGGCGAAGATTAAAATGGATTTTAAATATGTTTCGCTGAACGGTTGCTGTTGAAACTTGCTGGAGATCTTCCCTGATAAAAGGAAGCGTTTTACATAGTTATCTCACGCTTTGAAATTTCGTGTCAGTACTCCTTTAAAGACGTCAAAGAGGCGGTCAACAGAGTGATGTGCACAGGCAGTCGTCGGCGAATGGTACGCCATGGCGCATGCCCTACGAGCATCTATGTTTCGAAACTATATTTACTGGAACCATCGCATTAGATTGAGAACACTGGCGATCAAAGAACGTTCTAGTTTAGTGATTACAGGGCTAAACACTCTCGTTATCAACGAAGACAGCCTGTAAGGCATACAAAAGAAATGGAAGGAAACACACACTTTGCTTCGAGCATAGATAACACAGCCGAGCGCACCCAGATGCTGGAAACAAAACACATAAGAAAACAGAAGGTGTGGTCCGTGGCAGTATTAACTTACTCAATAGCAGGTTTCAATGATATCTGTTATGAAAGCCTCTCAAAAAGGGGCGCTGTACACATCGAAAAATTGTTGGCAAATGTCAGTGACCCACAACATCCAAAGTGTCATCTTAAATATGGGTAAGGGCAAATACAGGATTTCAAGGGATTTGGCTCCATTCGAGAGACCAGAATTGTGTGCTTGCACACTGCACATGCGATTAGCCCACATTTCCTTCATGTGCTGCAGTTGTGTCAAGTGGCGAACTTTCATTTCGTGCAGCCTCAGTGGTGCCTCTACATTGGACTACGCTGAAAATGTACCGTTCGAATAATCTACTTCAACGACCAGCGCAACGACATGCATCGCTCAAGATTTCAGGTACTGGTGTTCTCGAGAGTACTCTTCGTAAGATACGTGATGTTCGCTGAGGGCGCGAAATGAGCATACGTTCTGAGCCACAGTTGTAACCGATAACGTTTTTTAACAGTGAAGTTGTTTAGCAAATCGTTAGAGTTTCAAGCCCGCAGTTAAAAATACCAAGAAAATGCTGAGTGCATGTGAGCGCGTTTCTCGCAGCAACCGCCCAGCAGTTAAAAAAAACCAAGAAACTGCAGAGTGCTCGTATACACGTGCCCCGCGACTACCACCCCGCGTCTTTGACATACATTTGTCTTGGTTGGAACAAGAAAGACTCCAGAGTTCACCCTAACCGTGGCAACACTTTGTCGGAATGAGAAACACTTGCTTTTAACGAGAAAAACAGGCCACACAGTACGCCCCTCCAAGTTGATGCCCAATGATTATCACTCCCAAAAAAATGAAGGAAGCTCACACTTACAGCAGCAATGATGGAGTAAAGGTCGTTGCGGCCGCGAAGAAGAAGCAAATCGGCTGCGATCATGGACTGAAACCGTCGTAAAGGTTGCGTACAGCTTCGCTACCTTCAAGTCTTATGTGTTGGTGTGAGCTTCCTTCATTTTTTTTTCTCTCCTTTTCCACACTTTGTCTGATGTGCAACACATGCGACACATGGGGCCTAGTGCGACACATGGGGCCTATGGAGAAAACCTGTTTTGAGCGAATGACTGAATCACGCTTGGTGGTGCCGCGCCGGAGACTTCACATGCTTCCGTACATTGGAGCGCTTCCGCGAACGTTCTGTTCCATTTCGCGACAATGAACACGAGCTCCAACTGCATCCACAATATTAAACGATGACTTTTTTTCATGCCTAACCCGTTTTGGTAACGACGCACCTCGAGCGTACAATGGAGTCTACGGCGAAACCGAAACTGGAAAAGGCCAGTAGTGGTGAGTGTGGCGCCGGCGCCATCTGGATAAGGCAAGCCTAACTGCTAAGCTATTTACGTCGTTTCTCGTCGTATGTGCCACAGAAAAAGAAAACGACAACCACAAAAGCAGCGCCAACTCCTCAATTTCCTTTCCATTAATGAATATACTTCAGCGCTTACATTTTATAGCTGTCTTAATTCTATCGTTATTCAGTTCTTAATTCCAGTTTTGGCCAATCCCCTCAGTGGGTAAGTAGTCACTTGCACTGGTACCACTACCACTCCTTCCACAAAGACCGTTTTCTTATTACGCAAGTAATTGTTTGGCCAAAGGTAATTATTCTATTAAATTTACACGCACGCATGCGATATGGATACAGGACGGACAATTCAAGAAGCCGCCAGTCCAAACATCCAATGCGGGTCGAAGCTCGGTTAATCCAATAACCGCAACTTTAAAGGCAAATAAAGACAGCGCATCTCGTGAAGTATAGCAAACTTTTACGTACCGCAGTCTTCGGTTTAAATGCGCCAGGGCTACGATTTCATGGCCATTCTCGACGCACTTTAGCATGTTGAAACAGCTGTCCTTGCCACCGCTGCAAGGCACAAATCAAGACACATTTAACTTCGGGGTCTAACGGAAGGTCAGCATCCACACTCTTACCTAACCAGTGCCAATACCTTCATGGTAAACGTCTGCGATGCTTTGAAAGAGTTTTAGAGCTCGATCCTCCTTCACCAAATCATTCGGAAAGCTGACTATATCAAACAGTTGCCCCACGTTTTCAAGTACACATTAGCGGCCGACCTCGGCTGTATTAATGGTCAGCGAAGCATTGGCGCATGAAGCTTACGTCAACAGAGAACTAGTCATGCGTTGAATGAACACACAAGCACGTCGGTCTTTCAAACACGGCATGGGTCATTTAAAAATGGCGACACTACGACACTACCGGACACAATTGTTTATTGCCGTTTTAAAGCGCAGATATTTTTATAAAAAAAGTAAAATTTTTCTACCTCAGAAATGCAATGTGACAATTTTAATTCTTATGTTTATATTTTCAAAACATAAATATGTTTTGAATATTTTTGTCAAGTTGCTCCGAAACTACCAAGGCGACACGTATCATGTGGTTTGTGGTGGTTTGTGGACGAAGTCCGTGAGGTCCCCTTTTCTTCCGCTTGTTCTCACGGCCTTGTCAGGAAATAACGTTCGATCAACATGTATTCAGTTATATCACCGCGTATCGTGCCCGATAGTGGTGCCGGGTGTGTCTAGACGTATTCGAGTGAAGGAACAGAACATTGGGTCAAGGATAGGGGAGTCGTCCCAGCGATTTCTTCCTACTCGGTAAGCGTACACATCAATCGTACCGATTGTTTACACTGCGTTCACACCTACACTTCCGTCGTTGTCATGCGTTGCGAATTTCAGCGGTAGCTACTGCGCCAAGGGGTAGTTCGTTCGAGGTTAAGCGCCGTTGTCGAGGCGATCTTAGTTTCAGTTTGTAGCGGAAACGTGTCCGTTCGTTAATGCATTACCATGAAGACTCCGTACCCGAGCCGCACCTACCCGCTGTAGAAAATGATCGCTAGAAGTCGTGACTGTGTCTGATATCAAGTATAAAGAGTCAGCGTGACCGCGGACTGTGAGAAAAAGCGGGACGGCCGACCTTGTGCGTACCCGGAAAATAAAAGTGTCGAGTATACACCATTTGAAAGTTCTTGTTAACCAGGAAAAGAAAATCTAAAACCTAAACTAGTCGACAGAAGCGTCCACATATTCCTGTGTGGCTAGCCGACTGACGGTCAGTACGCGCAATAAGTTTTCTTGCTGTGTGCCAACTGCTTTGAAAGATCAGTCAGTCGTTCCGCAACCGCCGACCTCGCAAAGCTGTCTATGCGACGTCGCTAGAATAAAAAGCGGCATTGCGTAGAAATAACGTGAATACTTTCTGGGGGGCTTCCGTCGAACTAGCGTATGCTTGGCGAAATCTATTGCTATTTTCCTTCATCAGTATCGTGTAGCAGTCATTGACATAAGTCCAATGTGTCAAAGCATTAAATCCTGGCACTGTAATGACTTAGGACCTCTGCCATCAACTATTTCCGGTCGTATGCCTGATAACCTCAAAATAAAAACATAATGAATTGGTTTACCCGAGTGAGCATTAAAACTAGCATCCATGGGGCCTATTCCTCAATGCTCGGCACTGCTTACGGAATGTAAAAAGTAGATCATGTTCAAACATACTTCGTTAGCTTGAGATACGCACATTTTGAACACTAAGGTAACATCTGTTTTTCTGCTATGGTGTCATACAAGTAGTGTTGTCATCACTTGTAAATTCTAAAAGCCCCAAAATACAATCCTACTCTTTCTTTCTTCTGAAGTTTGCAGCTTTTCTACGTGTAGATTTGGTTCGCTCCATTTTTGCTACTCCCTTTCTAGTGCTCACACTTTGTCTGGCATTCAAGATATATGGTCATAACAGTCTTGTGCTTGCTTGGATGTGAGTACCGTACAACTATGCCACCAAATGAGTGACAGCTCGCGTGATGTGATAGTACTCATGTCCGAACCAAATACGTCGTAAGCACACATTACGGTTCTGCAAAACTTTAGTTGCTGGAAAGATTTGTTTGGAATATATGTCGGTGCTTGAATCCATGCCTAGAGCACTGTAGATGCAGCGCTTGAAGAGTTATCAGCAGATGTAATGTGATAGCTGTCACAGAAGGCAGTAACAAGCATGAATTCTTCAGGGGTTGTAAAAATCAAGCCATGTCTCCTTGTTTTCAAACTTGTACCATGCCCTTTTTGTTGTTGCAAACCAAACGAACCTGAACACGGGAAAAGCTTTGAATTTTGTTTCTTGTAAAAGACCTCAAATTCTCAGAGTCTGGAAACGAAACCAAGTGAGGGGCTTTTTTTCGTTTGCGGAGAAGGCCTCTTTTTTTTTATTTAAATAAAATATTTCTTTACATACAAAGTCTGAGCACTCCCTTGCAGCATGATGTGAGTGTACAGTAATACAATAGTTCATCTGGCCTGTGGTACGCTTGAAAGATTCACGAATGATTTGTGTCATGTACAAATTTCACATTTACACCAGAAGGCGTTATCAAGCATTATAACCGTGTTGTTCCCATTGCTTTAACATTCGTAAACTCCCCCTGTTGGTGCTTGTGGTGATTGTTTTTTTTTTTTCAGCCTAGGCATCAATAATTAGTTGCCTAGCTTAGCAAGACACGTTAGCCGAACTCTTGTTAATTTTTCACCAGTGCCATTGGCTCGTTTCACACTGCAGGAAGCCATGTCAGTGGTTCAGCGACATTGCGGGTCGGGCGGAGGACTTCCTAACCAAAGTGGACCAAAAAGCGGCGTCGGCACTCCAAAAGCCGCTTCTGCCCAATGCCACCAAGAACAGCTTCATGGCTTACGCCAAGAGCCCCACCACGCGTGCCGCGCCGCCGTCCGAATTTCCCACCGCACCTCCGCCGCTGTCCTCCACCAAGTTCTCCTCGACTCCCAAGCCGTCCTCTAGGGGCCTGTCGCTAGCCGGCAGCTCGTCCAGCCCAAAGCCGAAGCGAGCCCAATCCGAAGCCAGCGACGAGAAACTGCTCGAGTTCCTCAACAGCTCAGAACCGGCGCCGGCGGCTCCGAAGCGAAGTTTGTCTCAGTCAAAACTCTCCCCCGAATCACCAAATGATGCAGATGACGCTGGTGGAGTGGGCGACAGCTCGTCTCGGAAGGAACTCGGTGAGCTTTTTATCGCAGAAGTATTCTATGCCTGACTTGAACAAAAGGAGTGGTAATAATTTATACATACATAACTATGTTGCAAAGCATTACCATGGCCTGCTCTTACTGTACTGGGTTGCTGCTGAACGATGAGTTTAATTACGATCTGACTCTGCATAGCAGTCAATGAGGCTGTTCACATTTGATGAGGAAGTGTGTTTGTGTGGGTATAAACACAGCCATCACTTGTCATCACATTCTGTGTTCCTGACGATTCCACCAAAGAGGAAACTAGCCCTTTATTTTTTGTCGTAGGGGGTTTACAGAAAACTCCTGTCACTTTGTCATTATAGCAGCACATCGTTCAGGCCTTGCCTGCCTCGAGCTCACCTTTAAGTTGGCTTCTCTGTACGACGTCACAGTTGCGCAAGAAAGGCCAACTTGCAATAACTTGTGCATAAAGTTAGCATGAAAGTATTACCTTGAGCACATTACGAAAGTCACTCCAAAATCAAAAGCGTGCATCAGCATCCTCCCTTAATCTTTGACAAGTTGCTAAAGCCTTAATCTCTTTTTACCTGCTACGTTTCAACGTCAAGGAACTGCTGTGCTGTTGTTTTACAGCTACGCTGAGAATGACCGAAACATCTTTTAGTTCCGTGTCTTTTAAGCACCTATTACAGTCTAAATGATGCATCAGCTAATACAAGGCTCATTCACGACAGAGGCAGCACCAGAGGCATGCATAGCTGAGGAAGGAACGAGCGTCTTGTCAGCCACGGATCATGACGGACCAGGCTCGACGGAGGGCTTCGCTCCAGCAAGAAGCACTCCAAGGCGCTGCGGCAGCTTCCGGGAAGAAGCGTGGCTGCTGATACGGTGGAGAGCAGCCTCGCCGAAGAGAACAAGATGCTCCGGAAAGAAGTGGCGACGCTGAACCAGGAAATCTGCGTCCGCTCCTCGAGAGAGCAAAGAATGCGAATGCAGGCAAGTCTGGCCATGTAAATAGCTCGCGGAATGTTGATGAGGAAATGTTTTCCTATGTTATTAATCTTATTATTATTATTATTATATGTTATTAATCTATGTTATTAAAAGCCAACTGCACTCAAAATTTCGAGCTATTGAAAACATTATTTCCGTATACAGTAGCTGACCGTTTTTTTCGGACTCAAAAAATTCGGACTTGCTGGATATTCCGACTTTCCCCGAGGAACCGCCAGTTGTCCCATAGGAGTATGACTATGCACGGATTTTCGTCAGACTGCTCTTTATATTCGGACTATTTTCGTTCCCCTTCAGGTCCGAAAATAGCGGTCGGCTACTGTAGTCTTGTCTAAAAGGACTGCAAGGTACTAGATATGACAGCTGAAATATGCGTACCCGTGGCGCAAATGACCATAAAAAGTCGGCGATGTTGAAACCGAAATTAAGAAAGGCGCAGTTGTTACGGCCAGGCTGAAGTGACGTTCCAGCCAGCGCAGCCGGCGAGCGATCGGCCGCATGCGTTTGGCCGGCCAGAGCAAACCTGCGCGCAACGCTCGTCGCCCTCGCCACAGCGCTAGGAGAAGTGCACCCAGCAGAGGTTGACTGGTTCTCCTGGCTGGCCTTTCGGAAAAGAGCAGGGCTGGCCACAAGGTCACTTTCGCTCATAGCTGTTTGCGCGATCCGCTGGCAGTTGCAGCGTTGCCTGCGACGGAGCTTTTTTAAAGGAGCCATGAAGACAAAATACAAGTTGGGCTTATTAGAAAGGCTGCTTAGTCCCGATAACAACGATACCAATATCATCACAATCTTCGAACAAATAATGGAGATATTAAAGAAAACGTGTGATGAAGCGACCCCCCCTAGCCAATTCTCCCGCCAACTTTTTTCTAGGACGTCACGGAACCTCGTTTGTGCGATTGGCGGCCGCCTAACTGACCCTGTCGCGACGGACACACTGACTGGACGCCTGTAATGGGGCCTTAGTTCCATTTGACAGCAATCACTTGAATGCTAACGCGCAGTTTAACGCACTGAAAATTATATTTTATTGTTGGCCCGTATGGTGTCACTCTTGCTCATCACACGTACTGTGGCGCAAAATTTGAAAGTTTTTAAATGCTTTTTGGTTTTTTTATTCCGTTAAGAAAACATCTTTTGTGGCTGTAATGGAGCTGAGTGAGATACTGAATCCTAGTTCTTTCAAATTAACGAATTTGTATTTTCTCTTCAGGCTCATTTAAGCACTAATAACTTATTAACAACACATTTCACGGGGCTGCCAGCCGTGTCCCAGTTGGTTTGAGGGCTACCTTACTGGACGTTCAAATAAATATGGCCCAGGTGAAATTTGAGTGCAGTTGGCCTTGTAGACATTTTTTGCGCTCCTTAGGCCAATATTGTAGGAGGTAGTTTACAAAGAGTATTCACTACATCAGTGCATCAATTAAAAATTAATAACACTATGAAATGCATAGTTGAGCAGTACAGTAAAACCTCATTACAGGAGACACTCAAAGGACCAAGGAAACATGGCTCTTGTAACCAGGATCTCTTGTATGCAATGTTGCTCACATAGCGAACATAGGAAAACCATCCAAACTGTTTTCATTCAGATGTCTCTTACAAGCAAGTGTCTCTAGAGTCTCTTGTAACGAGGTTTTACTGTACAGCACCACCTTAACAATGCAAGGTATCCGTAAAAAAGGTCAGACAATATTATCCATAGTGTCAGTGAAATTTGGGGCAAAAAATGCTTCCTTCGATGATTTATTGCAGTCATTAGTGGTGTTGGGGAAAAAGAATGTTCGGATGCATTATTGTAGAAGTTATATTCCTTAATCCTTTGTCTATTGTCTCAGCATGGTGATATGCTGTGTGTCTGTTTTTGCAAGTACTGCATTTGAAGCTGATGCAAGCACGTTTGTGTCACTAAATTGCAAGCAGATGGGTAGTAATAGAGGTAGCGACTCAGTAAACAGTGTGTCACTAATTCATAAGCACATGAGCAGTAATAGAGGTAGCGACGCAGTGAACCGGCCAGGAGGTTTTCAACTTGTGGCTGTTTATGGTTCACCTTGTCCGATGTGTTGTCTTTGGTCTGTTTGATGTAGCATTCAGTGACCTGTCACATTGCCTGTAACCTCGTCTATGACCTACGACCTTGCTGGTGTGTTGCAGAGAAGAAGCACCTCCAGAACCGGCTGGACTTGTGGACGAGCCAGGTGTCGTCGAGCGACTCAGCCCTGCGGGAGCTGCAGGCGCGGGAGCGGGACCTGACCTCGGCGCTCGAGGCCAAGGACGCGCAGCTGGCCGTGCTTCGTGTTCGGCTCCAGGAGGCGGACCAGGAGCTGGGCTCCAAGCGCCGCCTCGTGGAGGACCTCCGCGATGAGAACCAGAGGTGGGTCATATTGGGGGTTGAGGTGGGATTGCAGAAGTCTCAATGTAGTGGCATAGTCTGCTGTCCGAGGCCTTCAGCAGGGTCCTTTTTGTGATGAAAGCCTCGGGGGGACAGCACACCAGTCAACTGCTGTGCCTTTCTAAGTGTGCTGGTTCTTTTTTGCTACTGCGGCATTTTTCTGATAACTAAATATTTGTTTTGATAGCTTTTTCTGATATAATTATTTCTTTGCATCCCTTTTCATGTCTCAGTAAGTTTATTTGCGATTTTTAGAAGTGCGAACAGTACTCTGTGCACGCCTCTGATCGTCTGCTCACCGCAGAGTGCAGCAATCACAGCTAAAAGCGCTGTGCGAACAGATGATGCTGGTATTTCTCTTTTAATTCCTAGAAAAAGTTATGCATGCAAAAAACAAAAAGTGAGTGCTTTATTTACCCAATTCTAACTTGCACCCGATTTACGTGACCGAAAGAAAACAAAAAGACTATTCCAAGAAAAAGACAATTCCAACGTGCATGTGATTTTAAGGTCTATTTTTCTCGAAGAAACGTGCGCGGTGGAATTGGGTAAATACGGTAAACAATTTTGCAATGAAAAGCTATGAGACCGGCAATTTATTTCTTAAAAATGCCTCAATAGCGATTGCAGTGAGTTTCGGGACACAGTGCTCCAGTTGACTGGCGTGCCTTTCTTTGAGTGTTTTCATCTCTGCAACGACACACGATTGTAATGCAAAACTAGCCCAGATGACAGACTAGCAAAATTTCTCTGGACTATAGCGGAGGCACCAGAGAAAGAATGGGAATTATAAATGCTTTCTCTTTGTGCGAGCTGTGAAGTAAAGTGTTGTGTGGGACGCAGAAATAGAAAAAACAAAGGAATTTAAAGGCCAATTGTTTTTCTAGACAGCATCTGGTGTAATGTGGTGGGCGTATTAATGTCCATGCAGGAATATACTTGCTAATCCGCAACTGACTAAAGCGAGTGAAAGGCATCCTGCTCCTTATTCTGCCCCTCAGGAGCAGCGCGTCCCTTTTGTTGCTTAGAGAGGCACCATTAGGAGTGGAACACAATGTTCCACTTACATTCCACTATGTGGAACATCATGAATTCCTTTTTCAACTAGCAGTCCCTAGGAACTACGAGTTTCAAGAACAAATGTAACTAGGAGGGGAACATGATGTTTTACTTTTAAGGGGGAACACGGTGGTGCTAATGGTGACATTGCACCACGGTGCGGGGGGGGGGGGGCAGCTGCAAGCTTTTACTTTCTTACTTGGACTCTAGCACACGTCCCATTTCATGATAACAGAATGCGCTATGGTGGGGCTTCAACAGGCGGTCTGCGTGCGTATTAAGCCACATCGGCTTTTAAGGGAAATGCATTGTCTTGCAGCTGCATGGCTCGGATGTATGAGAAGAGACCTACTGAACCCAAGGTGGAAGCGAGTGGTGTCCAGTAAAGTTGGTTGGATCGGTGGGGGCGTGTAACACTGTTTTGTTTCTGATTGGAGGCGTGACATAGACGCTACCCTTGCCCCTTCCCACGTGCACGCATGCAGGCTGGCCCGGGACCAGACGGACCAGTCCCAGGTGCAGGGCAAGACGGTGGACGCGCTGCGCGACAAGCTGGCCCAGGCCGAGCAGGCTCTCCGGAAGGAGCAGGAGGCCCACAGGCTGGCTCAGGTGAGGGGGCACCACTTCTTCCCCTCTGCAACCCCTTTTCCTCTTGGGCACACACTCCACCCCGCCGCTAAATGGGCACACATGCTACTCGGGTGGTTCGAAAGGAGACGCAACCAAGGAAGTTTTGGAAGCATGTACCACTTTACTCAAACGATTAAGCACTTGTTTCCTGAGACCTACGTAACAGATGTTAGAGAGAGGGAATCGGTCTTTTTGTGACGGAAGAATATTTGATCCAGGGCTGCCGGATCAAGTTCCGGCGTGGAATGCTCGCGTTGTGATTTTTTTTCGACATTGTGAAGCTACGCAGCGAGTCTTGAGTTGTCGACACGCCGCCTACTTTTCACCATGACAAGACATATTTCAGCAAGGCAGTTTTTGAAGGAGTATCAACGGGTGACAAGGAACATGAGGGGTGAGGAACGACATTCTGAAAACAGAGTACTGAGAAGATGCGGGATTGTGGTTTAGCACTCACCCACAAGGGTGTGCGCTGATGTTTCAGCCTCCTGGCTGAATAGTCATCTTTCCTGTCACTGTCCTGCTCTTAGAACACCTTGAGGGGTGTCTCGAAATTTGTTCATTGTGTGAGCTCTCTCCCCTCTCTCTACTCTCTCCTCTGCTCTCTCTCAGCTCTCTCTCTCGCCTGTCGCGCTGCCTCTCGCCTCTACGCTAAACGTCTCTTCTCTCTGCTCCCTGACATCTGCTCCATCTCGAGAGCCTGTCTCTCCTCTCGACTCTCTCTTATCAGCTATCGTCTCCTCCCCTACTCCTCCTACTCTCTCCCCCTCATCTTCCCTCTCTCTCATCTCTCTCTTCCCTCTCTCTCCTCTCTTCTCCTCCCTCCTCTCCCGCTTTCTCTTTTCTCCCTCTCTCCCTCTTCTCTCCTCTCTCCCCTCTCCCTCCTTCTCTCTTCTCTCTTTCTCACTCCCCCCTCTCTCTCTCCCTCTCTGTGTTGCTATGGATCGCAGCTAACGCCATTCTGCCGCCCCCTCCCAGGCGGAGTCTATGCAGCGGCAGTTGAAGATGGAAGAGGAAGTGGCCAGCCTCTCCGAGAGCCTCACGCTGGCCCAGAAGCAGCTGGCGGACCAGAAAGGTGGGCACGCCCTGGAAAATCCACCTCGGCATACGACTGTCAGGGTTACAGCACAAACGGAGGGCGACTGCCTCCACCCCTTGGGGAGTCGAAACTGAAGGGGTCGGGGAAGCTGGGGTGAAGCCCTACCAAAGAGCCTTCCTGTTTCCTCGTATTTTCCGTTGAGAAGAATTCTTCTGTCTTTGTGGGCCTGCTTAACTCTATCTCGTTATGGTGGGAAAATATCCGATTTTGAGTGCTTCCACAAATTTTTTCCTCTTGAGCTAGGGGACACATTTAACATGGCTGTGCATGAAATTGTAGCTTATAGATTGCTCTTTCAAGCCCATGACAGCAGTTTTGTGAAAGGTACAAATATTTACAGTTTATTGGTCAAATAAACAGAAAAAAAATGCACAAAAAAGTATACACGCAATACACATAGGCAATATTCTAAGATATACAAGTTGTTTCTACATTCCTAAAGTATAATTCAATATATACATCAACGCTGTACATCTCATGCAAAGGCAGAGTTGAACTGACAGAGAGGTTCTTGTTGACATGGGGCCATGCGTTATAATTGGTCCAAGAAATAAGTGTTGACTTTTATATGCAGTGGCAGCGTACCTAGAGAGTGAGGTACAGCTTCTGGGCTTTCAATTACAACGTGATCTGTTACATTCAGGTAGTCACAATAGAAGGAGTTTACATCACCCCTAATGTCGCCCTTAACTCTTTCCGTACGGCGCCATAGGCCATCGGACACAGAGTTCCGATGATTTCAAACGTCCCGCGAAAGCTAAAAACAGCGCCTGGTGGACAACTAACGCCATCTGGCGTATTTATTGACAACTCATTTTTTGAATTTCATTGTGTTTTGTTGATATTTCGTGTGCAGAGACCGCACCAAGAGTGAAATTTGAACCCGCGGTAGTGGCGAGTTGTGTGAAAACGGCATCCACTGTATTTGGGCTGTATTTATAAACAAAACGGGCTTCCTATCTGATGACTGCGGCTTTGCACATTGATGTGTAGGGTCTGGACAACGTACGGTAGGGATATTTTGCCAAATGCGCCGCGTCATATCGCGTTATCACCTTCATGATAGCCTGGCACTCATGTCAGATTACCTCTACGGAGCGATGCGCGACACAGAGCGCTGGATTCTTTTTCTGGTTTTTTACCACTACAGTGAAAAGGATTTTGTGTCGGCACACAAAAAAGTGTGCTTGGATGCATGATCGACTTACACTCGAGTGGCTTTGAGGAGTGGCACAGCCGTCAGTTCCGCTAGGTTGACGGGCCCACAAGAATACAAAACTTGGTGTACAGTGTTGATATATATATATTGAATCATAGCCAAGAAATGTAGGAACAATTTGTATATCTTAGAATTCCTAAAATAATTTTCAGGCTCAGTAAATTCGCCTATTGGTGTTTTGTGTGTACTTTTTTTGTGAATTTTTTTCTGATTATTTGACTAATAAACTGTAAGTAATGGTACCTTTCACAAAACTGCTGGTGTGTGTTTGTAAGAGCAATCTATAAGCTACAATTACATACATAGCAATGCTAAATGTGTCCACTAGCTCAAGAGAAAAAAATAGTTTTATGGAAGCACTCAAAATCGGCCATTTTTCCGCCGTAACGAAAGAGTTAATGTTACCCGTAATGGTAACGTTTGATGTTACCCTTAATGACCAAAAAAGTCAAGATAACCGTTGTTCATTAAGGGTAACAGAGTGGATCCCTAGAGAAGGCAAGCGTGGCAGGGGGTGGCAGAAATTTAGGTGGGCACATGAGATCAAAAAGTTTGCTGGATAAATTGGTCGCACTTAACGCAGGACCGAGGTAATTGGAGATTAATGGGAGAGGCCTTTGCCCCGCAGTGGGCGTTGACAGACTGGTGATGATGATGATGATGGTGGTGGTGATTATGATGACTGCGGCGGCTTGAAACTCGTGCGATTGTGATGATGATGACGATGATGAATGGAAGGGGTAAAGAGATGTTAGGAAGGTGGTGTAGGTGACTAATGGTTTGCACGCACAGGGAATGTTAATAGGGCCATGTGTCTCTTTCCCTCCTCTGGTAGCGCTGGCCAGGGAGTCGAGCAGCCAGGCGTCTTCCCTGCGTTGCAGCCTGGACTTGGCACGCCAAGAACTGGCGGACTACAAGCAGAAGGCTCAGCGCATTCTCCAGGTAGCGGAACACACCACATCTACGGGTGTCGCCTGGAATTTTTGGGAATCTCTCTTATCGAGAGCAGTGATTTCCCTACAATGGGGGTCACCGTTGTAGGCACTCGAGTGCCCAGCCTTTGCAAGCCTGCCCCTTTCAAAGCCTGTGTCTCTCTGGAACCAGTTGTTTTGTTTTAGGTGGCTTTCGGGGATTTTGAGGGCTTCTCACCGGTCGGCAGGGCCAACACATCATGTGGAATTCTATGATGCTGTTTGTGATTTGTGGGGTGTTACGAAGCACCGATGGTCGAGCACTGTCAGCCTGTACTGGGTAGGCACTGTTGTTTTGTTGTTGGAGTGAAGTGGTTGGGTGTACCTGTCATCTTGTGCGCAACTTCAGAATGCTAATGCAGTATGAACCTCTCCTGTATGAATCTGGCTGGGTTGTGTTGCGCATGCTCACTTCTGGCTCATGCAGTTGTATTTATAACGGGCTCTAATCCATCGTTTTGCAATTTGCTGCTTTGCCGCTGTGAGCAGTGATTACTAGTATCAATACAGCAGGTTCTTGAATGCAGGGGACGAGAATGTTTCACTCTTTAAGACGACTGAACTTCTTGCGGGACAGGGAAGCGGATATTCTGACAGATAAAATACTGCAACAGCGTTAAATTGTGCTCAGCCTTAAAAACTTCTCTGCAGCAGTGTATATTGCGCGCCTTCTTCTGCCCACTTAACTTGGCTCGGCTTGGTGAGCAGACGGAAGTCACCGGATCGCTCACTTAACCGCAGAAATGGCAGTGTGCTTTACATGGGCTTCACATTTGTCACCCTTCTAAGCGTTCTTGATTCGCGGCTGCAGCGCTTAAATGTGCTGGGTTATGTTCAGAACAAAATGGGAACAGAACAAAATGGTGGTGAGGTTCTTAATGAAAGCTCACTGAGCTGCTGTCATGAAAACGGAGGGTGACATGAAAAGGAAGAAATCGTGCGTGTGAAGTCGAGGGTTTGATGGAAGGCCGTCTGGTCGGCAGACATGTTGAAGTGAAAACGGAGACACCGACCAAAATAAACTGCTAAAAGCTTTTAAAAACTTCAAAAACAACCAACAAGACGTTTCGGCTTCGCTACAGAAGCCTCGTTCACAATGGCTTTGAACAAAGCTTCCGTAGCGAAGCCAAAACACATTATTGGTTGTTTTTTGAGTTTTTAAAGTTTTTAGCAGTTCTTTTTGGTCGGTGTCTCCGTTTTCACTTCAGAATCATGCGTGTGGATGGATGCAGATAAGAGCTCACTGACCTCACCCCACCACCCGTGCGTTTCCTCCTTATTTGTTCTCGTTCAGTCGAAGGAGAAGCTGATCGCCAGCCTGAAGGATGCCAACACCAGTGGATCGGCTCTGGATGGCTCGGATGCTGGCTTGAGTGCCGCTTCCGTAGCCGAGTTGGAAGCCATGACACAAGAGTGCGAGCACCTTCGCAGCGAGCTACGACGGGTGCAGAACCATGCAGACTCCTTGTCGGTGGAGTTGCACGAGCAGGAGAGCTCCCTACGCAGGTATGCCACCAACTTTTAAGTGCAGAGCACTTTAGGGCCGCGCCTTGTCGTCGTAGCTCGCTTGCTGGACCCAAGTAGAGCCACATGGCGTTCCGTCGTAGCAGCGTGACCCGTAGGCTTTGAAAGCCAAACAGTTTATATAGTCATAAGCGTTCGAAACTCGTGAACCACTGGCGCTTGTCATACATCTTCCCGGTTGCTTAGCACAAAGAAAACTGCAGCTACATTCGAGGCAAAATATACGTAATTAACCGGCAGCGCCCGCGTTCATTTAGTTAGGAAAGCTTGTTTGGTTGGCCTTTTTGATATCAAGCAAGCAAAAAAAGTCGTGGTGTAACGCCGGCACGTGCAGGAGGAAAAGCAAGCGCAAAAAGAACAGAACTGCCGCTGGCGCACTTTCAGGCAGAAGGCGTGCAAGCACTGCAAAGGCGGGAAATATGAATTTCATTGGGTGGTAGGAGTGAGTGGATAACGGCGTTACGGCCCATTATGGTGAATCACTGCTCGGCGCTTCCGACAGATTTCACATTGAATGGAATGGCTGTAATTTTTTTTCTATCCTGTGATAGAAATTGTGGGGGCTTGATATGTAGGAGACCAGAGAAAGATTTCACCTTCCTTTTGACATAAGAAATAGTTTCCATGTCAAAGGGGAGGTTAAACTTTTCCTTTGATGCCTTACGTTGGCAATAAAAAAATAATCTAACAGCTACCTTACACAGAATAGGCCTTCGTGATCACACTGACGCAGCAATCTTGTAAAGTATTTGCCTAATTAATTAATTTTTGGGATGACTTTGTGAAGGTAGTTAGTCTTGCAATTTAAAAACTATAAAAGATATTCTTAAATAAATTTTAGCAATGTTGCTAGCATGGTTAACGAAGTGAACGCTCCTAATCTGTTAAAATTTAGTTCATAAATAAAAAGTGGTTTTATTTGCAACGTCCCCCCCCCCCCCCATAATTGGTTGATTAATTGACCAGCTGACTGCTTGAATGATCAGCTTATCATCGCCAACTCGATTCGTTGCAAGTTCGATTCATTGCAACGACGTTGTGAAACGTCATTGTTTAAGTTTCTCTTGTGGTCGGCGTCTTCTTTATTATGTCTTTAGAGTGTGAACAAGGCTCCCATTCAGGGGGGCCCAAATGTCATTGTTTAATTTTCTCTTGTGGTCAGCGTCTTCTTTATTATGTCTTTTAATGCCATTCCCGACCATACGGACATCCGTCGAAGCCATGATTTTAAGTTCTCAATTGTTGCTCATTTTTGTCTATCTGGTGACACTCATGTCCCAGAAATTCGTTGCCAGCATGTTGATTTGTACGCCAATCACGGTCGAAGCAGTGGGTGCATAAGCACTCTTAAAACAAAGAGCAAGGGAAAAGGCAGGAAAAGGGGGACGATTCATTTGGGTGTGTAATCCTGTATCACTTCGTAAAAGAAAACTTGCACCTGGACTGTGTAAGTGTGGTTGCAGATCTGTCGATGCTGTCGCTAGTAACAAGGCGTTTTTTTCCCCTTCTCTCGTAAAGGGAGCTGGAGTCGCTGCAAGAGCAGCAGCGAGACCTCCTCAGGGACCTCAAACAGGAGAGGCATCAGCGGCAAGAGGTGGAACTCGAGGCGCGCCAGGCAGCTGAGGTGAGACAGCTATCGCCTGTTTTACAGTTACCCGAAGGTATGAAAGTGGGGCAGGTGAGATTTATAGACCGGGGGATTCTCACCAAACTAAGATTCTGCAGTCACATGCGTGCAAATTGGTGAGGCTTTCCCCACAGTGGTGTTCCCTCCCCTGCATGCACTATGCTCATTGCGCATGTTGTGCTGCTTTCCCAAGTGATGTATGCAGAGTGCTTCTTTTCACCACCAAGGGAGTGTCATTGTGCTTTGTTTGTACAATTTCTTTCTTCTACCAATGTTTGTTTACTTCTCTTTGCTTCAACATGACTCAGATGTTTGCAACAAAATGCAAGAGTTGTGCCTATCATCCTCTCTGGCTTTTGGGGAAAAAAAATAGTTTAATTTTGCCTTCTGAGGTGAATTCAAAAGCTGATATATATGTGTGTGTGCGTGTGGCTGTGTGTGCTGTGTGCGTGTGTTAGCTAATCCCATTTTCTTTTTCCTTCCTTCCTTAAAAACCAGATTCATAACGCAAAACTCGCTGTGTGAGTTCTGAATTTAGTTTCTGAATTACATAAATTTTGTTACTTTTTGCCAGCACTGCCAAAGCAAACTCATCTCCTTCTCTTCGGAAAGAAAAAAAATATGTGTATGTCCTTGCAGTGGTTTCACTTTACAAACCTGAGAATATACTGCTGTGGAGCTTGTATTTAGAGGGTGACAGCTGATGCACCAGTGAGTGCCGCTATCTTTTCTCTGGATCTACTTACTTCCTTTTTCTGCCACCTTGGCTGTGATTCTTGTCCAAAAGGATTGCTCTTGTATATGTAGTGCTTCCATTTTCTGTGCATTAATTTACCGTGAAATTGGGCCCCGGCTGTTGAGGTGTGTAGCAGTTGCGTGACCAAGTTTTTTTTTTTTACCCCCTCCCTGTCCAGGAGATCACGTTTCTGAAAGAGGAGCTTCGGCGCAACAAGGAAGGCTTGCAGCAGAGGCTCAGCGAGCGAGAATGCGAACTGGAAAAACTGCGGAAACAGGTTGGCTCCCTTTTTTTATTTTTGTGGTTTGTGAGCGTTGTTGTAACAATTGCAGTAAAGTTACAGTGATGCAATCACGGCTGGTATGAATTTCAATGTGACACGAACTCGTAGTATTTGCCGGCTGAAGTGCATTGCTTACAATACAAAAAGTGTCGGTTGTTCCAAACGCATTGCTGCGGAGCTGCGAGTCGTACGAACGCATCATCAACTGCCGGCAGTCGCGGACCGACAAAAACGCAAGCTGCGCAAGGATCTGGCGTAGAGAGCGTGATCTCTGGGTGGGATTCAAGTTTGCCGAGCCCAACCGGCTACATCACGCGGCTGCGCGATCTCTCACTGGTCACCTCCGTCGAGAGGGCCGGACCATGCTCAGCGCCAAGGGGAGGAAGGTAGAAAGCGTTCTTGAGCACACTCGAGCCAGCGTGCGTTTAACAGCGCGTTGACTTGTTTTTCATGGGGTGAGCGCAGTATGATCCCCACCCCCACGTTGAGTTAGCCCGACCCTCGCTTTTTTTTTTTTTTTTTTTTAAGGGACGCTTGGATGCTTGTTGTCGTTCTCTCTCTGCCTGTCTGTCTGTTGTTGACCGGTGTTGGCTTGCACTTTTCGTCTCGGGGAGGGTCCGCAATCGCGCACTTGCGCGCCATTTGGTGGCCTTTGTTGGCACGCCGTTTGCTGCCGACATGACCAGTGATCAAGACGACGATGGCCGCGGCAGGAGCCACGATGGGACGCTCACAACGGCTGAAATGCACCCGGTGCTCGACGTGCAGCGGCGGGGGAAAACGTTCGTAGAATCACTTGCACACAGTTTTACAGCTTCCAGAAGTCGGTCGTTGAAGACTAGTAAAAAGGAAATGCAGGCGGATATAAGGAATTTTTTTTCTCCCAAAAATAAATTTATATGTATTTCATTTTGTGTATGTTTTGATGATACCAATTTCGAATGATAGAAATATATTTCACTGGGATACGCGAAATTCGTATCACGGATGTTTTACTGTATTTTAGAGGCCCTCCTTGTGGACATTCAACGGGCAGTGATTTGGTTCAAATCAAAAGTGTTGCATTAAAGGAAAGGCCCTGGGGTGTTAAACTTGTATCCTCCCGAATCCTGCGAATGTTGAACAAAGCATTAGAAGGGGTGAATTCTGTTTTAGGATAATTTAGGTTACTTTGCAATTGTTTGCTTATCCATGGTCACAATAACAATAATGGAGTGAGTTAGTGCGTGATGCAAATATGTTTATTTTAACTTTAAATGGGCAATGTGCTCAAATTTTCTAGTTTGGCATTCTCAGCACTGCTTGTATAAGGAGCTTATCATTTAATACGATGCCTGTTTTTTTTCCACCAGTTGTAAGAATTTAATTTTTGCAGACCATGTTGGCAAAGCACTTAATTTTGTGACTGTTTGACGATGCAATTTCTCAAGTTGATGCCTATTTTTTCTCTGCGCACAGATGCAAAGATGGGTGCTCTCTATATCTGGGGGCTTAAAAAAACACTGCTTTTGTTTTTTGCAGATCATGACCAAGTCCATGAGCTCGACGAGTGAGGAAGAGTTGGAGGCTCGGCTTCATGCGCTCACCGAGAGCCTCATCCAGAAGCAGACCCTGGTCGAAGCCCTGAGTACCGAGAAGAACTCCCTCGTGCTCCAGCTGGAGAGGCTGGAGGTACGGCACGACTGGATTTGGTTGGGGGAAGGGCTACCCCTACGTTTACCACACGGGTAACTTTGCCGTGTCCTCACTAGTTGCTCTTATTACTTATGATTGCTTAAAATTAGGCAGCGAGGGAAACTGCCAAGTAGTCGAGGGTGAATGCGACTGAGACGGCCGAGAGTAAGAATTGTATGAGGCCTTGGCAGCTCTGTCCGTCACTGGTAATGCAACGTTAAGTGAACTCGCATCGTTCACCCGTCACTTGCAGCGCCAACTGAAGGAGTCGCAGATCCACACCCCCAAGCCACACACGGCCATTCCTGGATTCGGACAGTCGGAAGAGTGTAAGTTGCCGCAATGTTCTGTGACCCACCGGACCATTCCGCCATGTTCCGTCATCACAGTTTTGTGATGGGTTTTATACCCATCACGAGCACGTGCTACACGAGCGTTTCGAAGGCCTTTGAGGCGAATGTCATTGGACTCAAATGGCACCTTTGGGATGCTACACGACGTTTTTCAAAGGCCTTTGGTTGAAATGCCATTTGAGTCAAAGGAGCACCACCGACGACCTTTGAGGTTCTCAAGGCCTTTGAAACGCGAACGGTCGTACTCTCGGACGCAGTTTCTGCATGCCGTAATTACAAAAACAATTATTTACAAGTAAAAATGGGGGCTTAAAGTGCACAATTTTCATAATTTTCATTGTTTTTGTTTTCTATCGCTCTACGATCACAAGGTAACTTGGTACTCTCAACACCGACGCTGCGAGAAAAGAAAAAAAAAAAACTGGCTGTCAGCGCATGTTTTCTGCACGCTTGTAGATTGTTATCAATTTGATCGCTAATAACTGTTTTTTCGCTCATTTTAACTCTAAAATTAAATTTTTGTCAATAACGAAACAGGGCAGCTGTGGTGACAGCAAAACATGGCAGGTGAACGCGGAAACTTTCAACTGCCTTTGAGAATTGTCGTGTAGATCGGCAGAACTCCTTCCAGTTCAAAGGACATTTGAATTTTGAAGGTCATTTGACTCAAGTGTCCTTTCAAATGCTCGTGTAGCACAGGTAATACATGAGTTTAGTTTGAATACCCAACTTGGTAGCTGGTGTTGGATGCATCTTGGTTGCCGACTTGCCTCAGGCATTCTTGCATGTTCAAATTCAAATTCCGTGGAGTTAAAACAGTCGAGTGCTTTGCTTCGAAGTTGTCCTCTACCACTTCAAAGCACTTACAAAGTTTTGTGTCCTTCCCAACACTGTTGTCCTTTCAGCTGACGACTCCGGGGGTGAGTCGTGTCTCTCAGTACGTCTAAAAGTGGCCTGCCGATGGATTGGGTCGGCTGGTTTGTGACCTTTGTCTTGTGTTTTTTTTTTTGTAACAGATCCCAGGGCTCGGCTGCCAGGTATATTTGCTGAATCTCCTTTCGACAGTACTGTGACGCGCAAGGTGAAGCGAGCGTACGGCGTCATCGACTCCTTGAGGTGAGTCACAGTGCAAAGGTGCTCACATTTGTGTTCCTTCATTTAAATTCACAGATTGATTGGACATACTGATTGTGGGGAAAAAAGTAACTCTGTGGTTCTCTCCTGGTTCGCACGTTTGCGATTTAGTCAAAATATGCATGCATGCAAGCCTCGCTTTTAAAAAATTGGAAAATACGTAATTCCAGCCACTTGAGTGTCATACACCCTAAAATCGGAAAACTTATTTGTAACGCAGTCTTGACACTGAAAATTATTAAAACAGCGTGGTGGAAAACGGGCTCGCAAACTTCGTAACAAAACGGTGCTTCTTTTAATTGTTTCATGCAGCATACGCGCCGGAGTGTTCCTGAGGCGTTACCCACTGGCTCGCATATTCATTTTGGTTTACATGGTAAGGAACAAGTTGCAGAGTTGCCGCAAAATTGCTTGATTTGTGCGGATTCTGTCTCATATGCTTGCCAAAGTTGAGTTGCGAAGCAGAGCGGGTGATTTGTTCAGACCATAGTCACCCGTTCACAGCTATCATCTATCCCTCTCCGAGCTCCTTCCGAATTTCGAATTACAGCACATTGTTCTAAAAGCTGGCCTCATGAGGTGCGTATGTATCGTGAGTGGGATTGTTTGTTTGCCATTGTCCCTGCAGTTCTCGCGCGAGTCTTTCATTGAGCAATCTGTAATTCTCGAGTTGACTGACGGATACAACGTGCACCTGTTTATCTCCCCATCTCCAGGGCCTGATGCACTTCTGGGTGATGATTGTGTTGTTGACCTACGAACCCGAGATCCACGGACCACACTCCAAGCAGACGGCAGCTGCCATCTCCAAGAATGCCTGACTATCTTGGACCGGCAGTCCACATCTTCCCTGTTGTACATTGTGTTTATATGAGAAGAAGAGGCACGCGCCTTGTGACAGCCTTTGTTTTTTTAACTGCTCTTGTTTAGGAATAAATGCAAAGGGGAAATCGAGCTCTACCTATGCGGAAAGCATTGTCAAGTGATGCGTACTGAACTAGACGCGAGTGAAGTGGTGTTGAACGCGGGTGAACATAGAGGTCACAGCCTCGAGAAAACTGTAGTGATCCAGTAGTGTGCAAAGTAGCCCCTCCTCACTTTTTCTTTTCGAAGAAGACGAGGCAGTCATGGGCGCTGGGTTGCTGAGGGAAAAACGATTCACACCGTTACCATCGACTTGCCTACGTCGAAAAACATCGCACACAGGCTGCCATTGTTGGCAAAACACCGATTCAAAGGTCTGGCACGAACTGGTGCTTTTATACAGCAAGAGTGGCAGGTAACTAATTGGTACAACATAAGCTACGGAAAGAGTCGCCTGAATACATTTAAGGGGGGACACTGGTCTTAAAACAACTTCTTTTATTTTCAAGTAAACTCTGTGAAACTTGTCAGTCTTGCTGCTTTTTTCCCACTGATTTCAAAAATGCCAGTATTTTTTCAGTTGGTCAATTAGTTCCCAAGATAATTAGAGATAATTAACCATTTTGCCCCCACAATTAACAAAACAGTGTTGGTCACAAAACTGTAATCTTTATATTTTCCAATACTATGAACCCTGCTGAATGCAATAATGGAAGCAGTTTTTTGATGCACCGCTTGGAACTAATTTTACGGCTCATTAAACTTCGGTAGCACCAGTGGCAAGGAACCATTTTCAGTACCCATTTCAAACACCGAAGTTTAATGAGCTGTAAAATTAGTTCCAAGCGATGCATCAAAAAACTGTTTCCATTATTGCATTCAGCAGGGTTCATAGTATTGGAAAATATAAAGATTACAGTTTTGTGACCAACACTGTTTTGTTAATTGTGGGGGCAAAATGGTTAATTATCTCTAATTATCTTGGGAACTAATTGACCAACTGAAAAAATACTGGCATTTTTGAAATCAGTGGGAAAAAAGCAGCAAGACTGACAAGTTTCACAGAGTTCACTTGAAAATTAAAAGAAGTTGTTTTAAGACCAGTGTCCTCCTGTAAAGACAAAATTCAAGTCTGCCCAGTTTGAAAGAACTTGCCTTTGGTAACTCACTCAGCTTTATTGCAGCCATTAAAGATGTCTATCCAGAAAAAAAATGCCAGGAATATTGAAATAATTCTAAATTTTGTGCTGCGGAATGTCAGCTAGATGCAGTGGTGGCAGCAGTGATGCAGTAGTAGAAAGAAGCCCTAAAAAAAAAATTCCGTATTATCTCTACTAACGTGAAACCTGGGGAGGGGCAAAGCATGCAGTGTATAAGTTTATTGGCGCCTTGGCGTTTTTGCCAACGGAGATGAAACGATTTAGGTCTAAAGGTATACAGCTTTGCTGTGGAAGTATGGTGTCTTTGAGCACAAAGCTCTCTAGCACGAGGCGTAAAAGAGTTTCCCGGTGTTTTAGTACTGTGACTACATGAGACGAGACGATCACGACGACGGCGATGGAGACACCAACAGCCCCAGCCCTTAATTAAAAGGAGCTTCATGATGCCATCTCCATGATGCCAGTGCACAAAAGATGCACTGCCATCGTGGAGACCTCACCAGAAAGTGGCTTCACTCATTTTCCATAACATCTCTATTATTTGTTTGAAGTTTGCAGTAACGCTGGTACTACTGTTATCAGGACAGAGCAAACTTTGAATGAACGAAACTTGTGTTCAGTCCTCGGGGTGTCCCTTTTCCACTGTGCTATAGATGGTGCAAAAATGTAGGCTACTCTTCCATTGCCTTCAAGCATCCCTTCCCTGGTACGCGGGCTCCGAAGGACGCGTTGCTGGAAGTAGGTGATGGGATGCTTAGGGAAACGACCAGTAAAAATATCTAAAAAAATTAATGCGGATACACTCGCAGCGTTTATCAGCTTTTTTGTATCATTCCTTGCCGCTGCTGGAGAAAAAGGTGAGTTTTTAGTAGCAGCATATTTTTTCAACAGGAAGAATCGGAGATTCCCCTCTAGGAGTTGTGCTATCACAAAAAAATTTACGTTGCCGCAACAGACAAATGGTGAAGAGCTCAGTTGTGCAGATGACGTTACACGAACATCGGCAGCACAAAAGAAAGGGAGGAATGTGATCTCGTAGGAAGGCAGACGTAATTTTTTGTAATGTTTAAAAAGTTTAGCAAGTCTTGCCAGAGTATACAGCCCAACCACATGCAAATGAAGCTGTGATAATTTTTTCCAGGCTGAGAGGTGCTCAAAGCGAGAACGAAAAATAAATATCATGCGAATGCAGTATCCACTCGTGCTTATGGAACACTGACCAAAACACCACAGTGGGTATGTCGAACCGTGCTTAGCATTGCATATAATGGACCTTTCTGCACCAGCAAGTGGTAGCAATGATGAAGATTCAGCAACTTGGCAAGACTACAGACTAAATTGTGGGAATGATTAGGAGACGTAGTGATAAGACGCAGAGGAATGAAGGAAGGTGATGCCCTACAGCTGATGCATGCCTTCGTGACCTCCACAGTCATGTATGAGGCACTGTGAAAGGTATTAAGGCAGAGCCGGATAAGCTCAACGGGGGACATGGTTCTTAAAGCAGCTTTCTTTTAACTGTGAAGTAAACTATGTGAAACTTGCCAGTCTTGCTGCTTTTCCCCCACTTATTTCAAATATGCCATTATTTTTTCAGTCGGTCAATCGGTTCCCAAGATAATTAGAGAACTAGCCATTTTTGGTCAAGCAATAGACAAAACAGTGTTACCTGTAAAACTGTAATCTTTATATTTTCCGATGCTATGAACCCTGGGGAATGCAATAATCGAAGCAGTTTTTTGATGCATCGCTTGAAGCTAGTTTTACAGCTTATTAAACTTTGGTGGCACCAGTGGCAAGGAACCATTTCGAATGCCCATTTCAAACACCAAAGTTTGTTGAGCTGTAAAATTAGTTCCAAGCGATGCACCAAACAACTGCTTCGATTATTGCATTCACCAGGGTTCATAGTATCGGAAAATACAAAGATTGCAGTTTTACGGGTAACACTGTTTTGTCTATTGCTTGACCAAAAATGGCTAGTTCTCTAATTATCTTGGGAACTAATTGACCGACTGAAAAAATAATGGCATATTTGAAATAAGTGAGTGAGGGGAAAAGCAGACAAGACTGGTAAGTTTCACATAGTTTACTTTACAATTGAAAGAAGCTGCTTTAAGAGCCATGTCCCCCCTTAACCGAGGAAATGCAGGAAATACCGAGAGTTTCGAATTCTGCACTACAGTGACGTAATATGGGCCAGACAATGACTGGGTGAACGGTGTTCGCTTGCACGGAATGGTCCCTCCCTGTAGACAATGGAAGAACCAATTTGTTCTGCCCAAGAACATGAATCCAATGAGGTGCAAGAAATAAGGTGTTAGGAAAGATGTGCAATGATAGGGGAGACGTCGCATATGTGGATGCGGCAAGTATCCTTGAAGGAAAGGCAGGATGGTTGCCTGGGAACAAGAGCTGACGTGTCTGGCTGCGAACGACCAATGTTCGATGGCCAGGAGAGGTAGCCGTAGCTATTGCCATCCCTGGTGAAAATATTTTTTCTAGCTGATTTATTGAACCAGAAATTTCCTCAAGCTAGAAATAGGCAGAACTTCTGGCTAGAAATTCAGTTTCTAGCTCATTTCTAGCTGGATTGAGATTTTGTTCTGGCTGGCAGATATTTTACAAGCTAGCATTTGTTGGTCCAGCTGGAAGAAAAACCTGCAAGCTGGAAATAATCGTCTCTAGCTAGACTAAGCATTTTTCTAGTTAGAAGCTGTCAATTCCAGCTAGAATCAATAATCTAGTCAGAAATGGAGCTGGAAATTATGATTTCTTGCTAGAAATGCTCATTCTATTTTCACGGGGGATATAGCTCAAACCTAAGCTCAAGTCATAGTGGGGGACTTTTAAGGGTCATGCAAGAGTTCTCCGTTGGGCTAGGTGGCTCCAATGGCAGCAGGAACCTACAGCGCAAGGGACCGGAATGGCAGGTGAGGCTGCTATTGTTGCAGGATTGCCCGCGGTCAAGATAATCGAGAGCGGCCAGTGGAAGAAGTGGAGGACACCCTCCTTCTCCTCAGTTAAGATAACATGCAACACTAAAGGGTGTCTAGGCAGACGTATCCTTGACCAAATCTAGCATTGAGCAGAGGTCAGGAGTTGTTGCCGAGAGAGGTGCGAGCCAACGCCTTTTGGTCGTGCAGTTAGAATGTGTCGATGTTTCGTACGTATGCTGTTCGAGCGCCCATGCAGATTCCGTTCTTGGTAAGGCAAGCTCTACAAAAAAGTTTGGAAGCGTAAGAAAGGAGTTACCACCCATATCCATCTCCCTTCCCCGCCATGCAAGCAATGGGAGACTGCTGTCCACTCTTTGGAAGAATCGGCATGTACTGATCGGTGTGAAAAGAGCAGACAGCTCGTAAATTTCCATAGCAAGAGACAACTCTCATATGACTAGCTTGTGATAAAGTTCATTTTCTCCTTCTCTAGCAAACTGTGCTTGCTAGACAGGGAGAAACAGGGAGCAAGCTGTGCTATAGGGGGAGCAAACTTTGCTAGAGAGGGAGAAACGGAGCAAATTGTTTGCTAGATAGAGGCAGAAACAGAGAGGGAGCGAACTATGCTTGCTACAGAAAGGGAGCAAACCATGCTTGCTAAAGAGATGGAGAAACAGAAAAGGAGAAAACCATGCTTGCTAGAGAAAGGGAGCAAACTGTTTGCTAGAAAGAGGGAGAAACAGAAAGAGCAAGCTTTGCTAAAAAGAGGAAAAAGTAGGGAGCAAATTTTGCTAAAGAGGGAAAAACAGGGAGCAAATTGTTTGCTAAAAAGAGGGAGCAAACTATGCTTGCTACAGAGAGGGAGCAAACCATGCTTGCTAGAAAGAGGGATCAACTTTGCTAGATAGATGGAAAAAACAGAGAAAGGTTGTGCTATAAAGGGAGAAAGCAGGGAGCAAACTTTGCTAGAGGGAAGAAACAGGATCAAGTTGTGTTAGAGAGGGAAAAACAGGGAGCAAATTGTTTGCTAAAAAGAGGAGCAAACTATGCTTGCTACAGAGAGGGAGCAAACCATGCTTGCTAAAGAGGGAGAAACAGAGGGAGCAAACCATGCTTGCTAGAAAGAGGGAGCAAACTTTGCTAGAGAGAGGGAAAAACAGAGAAAGTTGTGCTAGAAAGAGGGAGAAACAGGGAGCAAACTTTGCTAGAGGGAGAAACAGGGAGCAAGTTGTGTTAGAGAGAGGGAAAAACAGGGAGCAATTGTTTGCTAGAGAGAGGGAGAAAGAGAGAGGGAGCAAACTACACTTGCTACAGAGAGGTAGAAACAGGGAGGGAGAAAACCATGCTTGCTAGAGAGAGGGACCGAAGCTAGCGGAATTTGCCACAAAACTAATGGTGCTTTGGAACTCTGCTTATAGTTTACCAACATATGCGTCTGCAGGTAAAAACTATTTGCAGTTTTATTTGCAGAGTAGATTCAGCACACTCTAAATTCCTGTAACATCAAGCAGCAGCCACAAGTCCGTATTCAGCCTTTCAACGCGCTAGCAACAATGTAACATGCAATTAACTGCGCCAAACGATATTTAAACTCTAGATGTAACAAACACAAACAAATACTGTCTCTTGAGATAACATTCTTTAATTATATGTATATGGACATATGCTCAAAGCCAAAGCTCTGCATGGCCAATAGATACAGACATCCCTTTGTAACAGCGACATTTTGGACACAAAAAGCAGATCTTGAAGAACAAGCCATGTTCTCTAAACTGAACCTGGAATGGAATGCAACAGGGTCTTTATTTCCACACGATGTCAGGCCCCAGTCACATGTAGTCTGCGGCTACGGATTCTACGCTGCAAATCAACAGCCAACACAAGCCATGCACTTCTTAATATTTCCATACCCACGCTGCGCACGCAAGAGAATTAACTGCCGAAAGAGAAGCGAGGGGTCGTAAGCTTGAAAAAGTATAGCATGATGTGACAGAGACAGTTGAGACACTAAGAACAAAGTTAAAGGACAGAAAGGCAACACTCAATATTAGTATTTGTGCTCATAGCTTGTTTTTCTCTTTACATTATTTACAACGCAGAACATGAAGCACTGGCGCTCGGGTGCTCTGCATGAAATCTGCACATGTTTCTTCGAAGCACAGTCCAACAACTGCTAGTGTAGCTACTGGGTATCACGTCAAAAAAAAAAAAAAAATTACATCCAGACTTCAATTTCTGCTATGCTAGTCACAAAATGTTGAAGTGCAATGTTCCAGCACTATGTGAACACACATGGAAGTAAATAGAGCAGTGGCTGCATGCAACTCGCACATATTCACATAATGCGTATCTTATCGTGTGGTACAACGCTGCTGCTTTCCCGCTGAATTCAGGCACGCTTTCAAGGTTAAACATTGCCAACTTGCATGTTGATTGCACTCCAAGAATGTTAGTCAAGCAATGCGCAAGCAAGCAAAGGCTTTAACTCCCACAAACGTTCAAAAGGTTAAACCTGCAAAGCACGCAATCGACAATTTGCACTAGCTGCCCAGAATGGAGGAGTAATTTTCACGTTCAAAACACTGCTTCGCTGAAGCCAAACAGCTGGCATGATAACAGGCATCCTTCAAACACTGCTAAACGCCAAAACAGACCAAGTCGCCATTTCGAGCGTAATTAGGGGCATTAATTATATACACACAAAATGGTATTCAGTGTTAAGTCTAAGGCTTGCTAGAGTACACACCAAAGTAATGACCCCGGTTCGATTCCTCTGCTTCGATACCAGACACTGCACTAATTCCGTGCAGTGCTCGCAAAGCTACTGCACACAGCAGCCCACAGACACTGCTCCACTGATTGACCTGGGCACGCATACATCTTTCTTGCTGGCCACAGCCTTGACAGCAGTGCACAGAATTTTGCAAGCCACAATGCGGTGCGCACAGCAAAACATGCAGCTAGCTTCTCAAGTAGTGGCTCCCACACCCTTTGTGAAAACTTGTTGTCGTGACAGACTTTCTGCATGCAAAAAGCTAGCTCATACTCTATCTCTCCTGCACGCAACTAGCACCACCAAAGCCCACAAATCGGAGAGGGCACAAAAAAAGAGACGTATAATAACTCGTTACGCAATCATCTTGTAAGCATGGGTGTTAATTTGTTCTGCTGATTAGCCCTCCTCTGATAATGAGATAACAGTCAAATAAGGCGACTTTTCGACCAATGATGGCCCATGCCAGCGTCTCAACAGCGAAACGTGGTATGCGCACACCTCGAGAAAAGCCATTTAGCTCGAGGAAAGTGCAAAAGCATAAAGCGCACCCAAAGACTCAGTAACTAAGTACACTCAAACAATAGCCCAAATATGAACCAATGTATGCTCGAAATGAAGATTCCAATGTGCTCGACTGCAGGGTTGCAAAGACCAGATCTCGCTAGGACAGAGCGTTCCACACTTTTGGAAAGATAACGGGCTCGTGCAAACCGCATCATAAATACTATCACACACGTGCGAGGAAAAGGAAAAATAAGTGACACCTACGTGCTACGAAATATACCACAGCTTGTTAAAGAGGACACGCCACTCCCGGTCGAAAAATGGCACGAAATATAAACGAGTGCAGTAAAAAATACCCTTGAAACGAGGCCTCGTCTAGAGCCCAAACCGTAAAAGTAACAACTGTACGGGCGTCTAGAACGCAGGACCAATGGTAGAAAGGAACGGAACTGACTGAGAACCTCTAAGCACTTAACAAAGCAGCGACAAATACCGAAAAACTGCGCTTCAGCAACGTCCGCCAACCGCCGAACCATCACGCACCAAAACAAATTTTTTTCTAGCATCAACAAAGCCACGGTGGTAATGGGGGAAAAAGCACAAACAAAAGCATCCCACAAGAGATTTTCTGCAGTACAGCTTCAACGCATGTTGCAAAATCAAAGTGAATGTTTCACTCTCATCCACTTGATAAGCAGCTTAAACTTGCTCAAAATGAATACTGCACAGAACTGAGCAAATCGGGCATTCAAGAGCTGGATGTGAAACGTAACACGAGGAGAGGCCAATTCTGCATCACTGAATGAACGCACTAGCTCTGAAGTTGTACCACAGAAAGGTCTTAGACATCGCAGGATTGTAATGGTCTGTGGTAGTCTGTGGTACAGCCTGTGGCACTGTACAGACTGGTACTGTACTGTGGCACTGTACAGGAGGAGCCAATTCTGCATCACAGACTGAACGCACTAGCTGTGAAGTTATGGCAGAGAAAGGTCTTAGACATTGCAAGTTTGTAATGGTCTGTGGTACTGTACAGACTGTGGTACTGTACAGCAGTAGCCAATTCTACATCACTGACTGAACGCACTAGCTCTGAAGTAGTGCCCCAGAAAGGTCTTTGAGGTTGCAGGTTTGTAACAGTCTGTGGTACAGTCTGTGATACTGTACAGTCTATGGCACTGTACAGACTGCGATACTGTACAGGAGAAGCCAATTTTGCATCACTTACTGGACGCACTAGCTCTGAAGTTATGCCACAGAAAGGTCTTACACATTTCAGGTTTGTAATGGTCTGTGGTACAGTCTGTGGTACATTTGTAAAGCCAGCTAGCAAGGTGAAGCAACACGCAATGCGTCTGGTGCCAGCCGTGAAACATTGTGCGACATCACATGAAAATGAGGTTCAACCAGAATCAACCTTGCCTTTCCTTCGATGACGAACAGTGTGAAAACTGACTCAATTGCCGACTCTGCTCGCTGGCAGCCGGAAGCTTTTATGTTTCCAGCACTGAATAGAGGGGAACCCAAAGCGGTAAAACGGCGACACTCCCTTCTCGTTAAGCCTTTTGGGGACAAATACACAAAGGGACAGACATCACTGGCGAAAATTTGCGAACGAGCACCTACAGCTCTGGGAAAGGAACGAGGACGCCACAATCGCCAGACATTGCTTCTTGCACATCGTTTTTTTCTCTCTCCATTCCGTCTCTATTGTGAAACGGAGGTGGTGGTTAGCGGAGGTCGGGCGTCTCCTGCAGGGACTTCTTGATCCGGAGGACAATGTTTGTGTACCACTGGTCCAGCCGCGAGATGGAGTCGTATTCCTTCACCGTGTCTGTGAAGCCCTCGACGTCCTGGTCCTCCAGCTTCCCAATCAGGGCCTGCAGACAACAGGTTAAAAAAAAAAAAAAGTTTTAGCTGATCAGCAATTTCTTTACCAGTTTTTTTATCTACAATTTTTATTAGCTTTTTATCAGAATTTCTTCTTTATATTCCTTTATAAATTTGCTGAAAACTTCATCATTATTTTTTTCTGCAATTTTATTAGTTTCTTTAGCAGAATTTATTTATATCTATAAGTTTTCTGGTAAGCAATTTCTTCATCAGTTTTTTATTTGCAATTTTTATTAGTTTTATCAGAATTTCTTTCTTATATTTCTTTATAAGTTTTTTGGTTAGCAATTTTTTATTAGTTCTTTATCAGCAATTTTATCAGTTTATTTCCGGTAGAAATTTTCTTATCCGTTTTTTATTACAATTTTTAAATGATAAGTTTCTTTTGCAATTTATCAGTTTCCTGATCAGCAATTTTTATCTGTTTTTATGATAAGCGATTTCTTTATCAGTTTTTATCAGCAATTTTTATCAGCTTTATTAAAAATTCTTTTATCAGTGCTTACTGGAATTTTGTTTTTCACAATTTTTTCACACAAGCACGAAAAACAAACTGCAGGATAGCAGAAGAATATAAATAAATACAGTCGACTTGCCCCAAATCAAACTCGGATAATCGGTACATGGGGTAAACAAAAAAATTAAACCATCTTCCCGTGGGGAACTCTGATGAGGATGCGAAGCATCATGGGGGTTCCGTGTGGTTCCATTGTGTTGCCGTTATGTTGAGTGATCTGGTGTTTAGTAGCGCCAGAGGGAATTCCGCGTCCGGGTCCACACCGGTGGCAAAGGCACGCAAGTGCTGTTGTGTTACGGTGAGTAGGCGGGGGTTCTCGAGGCGCCGAAACTCGTCCATCATGTTCTTGTCGATGTTGTCGTCTCTGTGGTAGAATGGGTAATATCCGTCAGCGTTGGTGAGGTAAAGGTTGTTGACATTGGTGCACCGGCTGAGAGCAACGTACACGCCCTCCTCTTCGCAGCTTTGTCTTCTTCTTCAGCGGTTCCCCTACGGGAAGATGACGACGGTGGTTGAACGCAAAGCTAGGTCGTGATGGATTAGCAACGTACACGCCCTCCTCTTCACAGCTTTGTCTTCTTCTCCTTCTTCTTCTTCAGCTTTTACGGTGGTTGAACGCGAAGCTATCTCGTGATGGATTTTTTGGTTGGCCAATCCCTAGGGGCATCCTGCCACAATCATCATCAGAGGCGCTGCAGATGGGGCACGGACAAGCAACAGCCCCCCGAGCAAGAGATGCTCCGCATCTAAAAAAGAGTTTTTAGTAATCTGAAAGACGATTCAAACAAAATTTGTAGGCCCCAGAAGATCAAATTCACCCAAGGCAACTACAAACGGAAAACACGCAGAGAGAGTTGCATCAGCCTGGCTAGTCTCTTGACCTTAGTTCTTTTTTTCTTCTTGATTTCTTTTTATTTTGAACAGTTTCTTTCCCTATATATTTTTGCTCTTGAAATAATAATGGCACTCAAGATATAGTGCTATTCAAGTGCTTTTCACAGCCAGACCTGCCAAACAGCCCCTTTCATCCTGTAACAGCACCTACCACCGGGTCTAATCACTTATAAAGAGAGCCTCCAAGATGGAAAAAAGGTGCACTTGTTGTTGTAATTCAAGTGATGCTGTATTAGGGTGGTCGCTCTGATACTCCGACTCGGAGTACGCCGATGCACCGCTTCCCCCAATCCGAGCAAGAGTCACCGCTCCCCAACCGAACACGTACCCGATCTTGGAGTAGCACGCGACCGTGGCGCCGCGGCGCGGCCAAAACGGCAACTGCAAACAGCCAGGCCGGCCAAGGAAACGGTTGGGCCAAGGCTGTGGCCAAGGTGTCTCAACAAATGGCGGCCTCCGTATCGGACGCGTTAGCTCCAAGCCAAAGTTCCCCGACATCAGCCGAGCGCCTGTTATTCGCAATGATTGAAGGTAACAATAGGTGTGCACAACCTTGCGAACGTATTCCTGCACTTTGAACACTGGAAGTGGTTCGGCGAACAGTTCGGCGAACTTCGCAGCGTAAACGTGCGAGTCGTCGTCGTCTGAGCTGCTGTCCTCCTCGGCGTCGATTTCGAGCTGCAGAAGTAGCGGAGACGGCTCCCCTACACTCAACAGGCATCTCCGTTTCGACATGATGCGGAGCATAGCACGAGAAGCAAAATTGTCGAAACACTCCCACAACTAACCGCTGTCGAGGCCTCAGCACAGAAAGGGAGGATTCAGCAAACGCCACCGACTGGGCAGGCGGGCGGGGCGAGCCAGAGGCGAGCCGCGGCGGCCGGGGTCACGTGACCCAATCGCCTCCGGATTTCGGCGGCACTCCAACTTCGGAGTCAGAGCAGTCGGAGGTGCTCGGAGTGGAGTACGACGCTCTGAGATGACCAACCGAACATACGTCGAGCGCTCGATTTCGACCACCCGAACACGGAGTCGCTTTTCGGAGTGCTCTAGAGCGCTCTAAAACGACCACCCGAATACAGCATGAGTCTAATCATGCCACGACTCATCTCACTTTTCATGCACACACAGAAGTACCGTACTTACCCGATTCTAACGCACACCCGATTTTCCAGGCAAAAAACCGAAAAAACTTGCACCTCCGATTGTAACGCGCAAGAACTTTGTGAGCAAGAAAAAGGAATGCAAGAGAAACGGGCGATTTATTTTCCGAAGTAATCTCCGCATCTCACTCCTCGTCGCTCTCCGAGAGCTCCTTGTCAGCTTCCGCTGACCGCAACATCTCGTCCTCGGTGCCATCAAGCGCGTTCGCGATGCCACACTTATGAACGAACGTTCAACCATGGTCGATGGGATCGTGGCCCACGCCTCGCACACCCGATCCGCGAGCTTCTCCAGAGGCGCACGCTTCAGCAGACCGCTCGTTGTGAACGCGTGGGAGCCGCTCGTAAGCCGTGGAAGCAGCGCACCTTCGTTGCCGCTGCTCCCATTGCAAGCGTGGAAGTGGAATAATTTGACGATTTGTGTGAACGCCGATAGAAAAGCCTACGCGCCTAGATCTGAAAAATTGTTGCTAAAAGCTTTGGTAAAAGCTTTGGTGGTGATCTTGAGATGGTGATGGGTGGGACGAAATTTGAGCTGTTTCGGCAGTTTCGGTTTTGTATCCGATTCTAACGCGCATGTGATTTTTCGACCTATTTCTCCGGAAAAAAAGTGTGCGTTATAATCGGGTAATTACGGTATGCACAGAGAAAGAGAGAGGGAGGGGGCACCCACCTTGACTAGCTTGTACTCCCGGGAGTCTATAAAGGATGGGCACATCCCTTCGTACTTCTTCAGTGCGTGCTGGAAAGGAAAGAGTCACAAGGTTCGTTACCCGAACCCACTTCAAACTCTTCCAAAAAGGACAAATTTGAAGTGTAAACGCTGCTGCTAAGAGGACACAGGCAAGCAACACCGACTGTGGTTTGCTGGGATGAGGTTGTGAAAAGATTTGCGCACAGGGCTAAAGTACAGTCACCTTATTCTGTAATTGATTGACTGATTGTAGGGTTTAACGAGCCGACGCAACGCAGGCGATGAGGCGCGCCGTAGTGGAGGGCTCCGGATTAATTTTGACCACCTTTAACCTTTCAACCTTTAGAGTTAGTTAGCCAGGGATCTTTAACGTGCGCCGAAATCTCGAACGCACGGGCGTTTTTGCTTTTCGCCTCCATCAGAAAAGCGGCCGCCGCGGCCGGGAAACGAACCCCTTATTCTGTAACCAACCTCGGCTCCCAGCAATGTTGAAGAAAATTCAAAGATAGCAAGCAAAAGCAAGCAATACGAGCAAACGAGAACTGCTCAGACCAACAAAGTCATCAAACACTGTGTTTGTACCCCTCATGCAAGGCTTTGGCCACGTACGGACAGTGTAGAAGGCGGAACTGAGACCTTCGCCAAGTTTCTAAGTAACCGTTCCGGCCAACATAATAGAGGCTGTAGTTGTAACATCATCATCATCATCATCATCATCATAAGCCAACTCAGGTCCACTGCAGGGTGAAGGCCTCTCCCATTTACCCTGGGATCTCTCGGAATCTCCCTTGGGATCTTTGGGCCCTTGGGATCTCCCTTATACGCCTCGAGCACGGCCTGTAGGGGCGCCACTGAAATCCCCCTAGCGGCCCGTTTTGAAAGCAGGCGCGGGAGTCTCCGTCCTGCTCCCCACTGTCGCCGCTGCTTTTGCGGCATGTTCACGACTGAGATTTAGCGTTTGCGGGCGTTGGAAATCCATGTTTATGCGGAGCAGTCACTCTGTTCGCAAATTGGGTGTGTTTACGAGAGTGTAAATGTTTCTGACGCAATCTCAGTGGGGTATATTCGGTCTGTATAAGCTCCAGGTGTGTGTCGCAGGCCAGCGTCGCGGAACCGGCGTATGCATGTACCTGACTGCAGTTACACTGCCCTGAATTTACTAGCAGTGTCTCCGTCACCACCGGTTCCTGAGAGTTTCATGCTACGGGTATACACTACGATGTAAGTCAATTTTGTACGCTTACATACTCAGCGGAACACTCATACCTGACAGCACACCAGTTACTTTTGCCAATAATATACCTCAGATATTGATCACCACCATTTACAAGCTGGTGTGTGTTACTTTAGGGAATATGCAACATAAGTACGACGAACAATGCAGAATTTTACTCGGGGATCAGCACACGACAAAGAGTCGTCTTGTCGTAAGGTGAGCGCCCGCAAACGTTCATCTGCTACATATATCCTCTGCGAGCAGCGCGCAGACGGTCTTAGAATATAATCAGCGTCCGCTACTAAACGCTTCTTCGAAATATCGTCACATGGCACAGGGAGCCTGCAGAATAAAGAGAAACTGAAATCAGAGGGCCTTATAACATACCACACTCTTCCAACGACACCTTTCTCGCTTGTGAACTGCCTACCCTGTACTACTTCCAAAAATGCGTCCGCCGAACGATCAGCTGTTCGTTGAAGTCTAAAAACAAAACGACAGTGAAGGCGAGATTTATGTGTGTGATTACTAAAACGTTCATTGCTTGATTCCCCTCCACATTTGTGCACAGCGTCCGCCTCCCCTACCCTTCCCCCCCCCCCTTATGTCTCGCGAAATAGCAGTGCATTTAGTTGGTCTGGGGAGCCCTACCTGGCTTAACTCTTTCGGGACCGCTCCATAGGCCATCGATCACATATGATCGATGGTTTCGCGAGCCTGCAGAATACAAATTTTCGCTCGATGGAACACCTAGCGACATCTAGGAGATAGTTTGAAAACTGGAGTTTTCTCTTTTGTGAAGTTTCTTTTTTTATCGCCAGGCGGCAACGCGTCGGATATTTTATTCTGACGGGCAGTGGTTTCGAATGTAAACGAACATGGCGTCATACTCGTGTGAGCGCGATAAGAAATCCGCCTCGTCTCGGCTCGCATATCTTCGCCTTCTACTGTAGATTTTAACGATGAGAGTGGCAGTGAAGAGTCGAAATGCGGCTTTAGAGATCGGATTTCAGCTCGAGTGAGGATTCGGGTGTCGATCAGCCTGGAACATCAAATCGCGCTCAAAGGTGGGTGTTGGTTTCGGTTTCAATTGGCTCTGGAGTAGGTATGTGCGCTCGAACTATGTTCTGGCTGGTTTATATTTGTTCGCTAGGGTGTTAACTACCTATGGTGGTGATCTCCTGCCACCAGCGCAGAAACGGATCAAGTTTTCGCCGAGACAAGAGCCCGGCGTGTACCTGGGCGACGACGTAGCCATGGCCCTAGTGCCAAAGAGATCACGCACAAAACAAAAAACCAATTACACCTAGCCGCATCAAACTTTTTCAATGAATAAACAAAGCATTGTGTTAGATTTTGTGTATCCTGAAATAATTTTATTCTTTTTTAATATTTTTATATTTACGCTTTTTTCTATCTTTTCTGTAGTTTTTTTACGAAGTTCTTAGTTTCAGATTTTTTCATGGTTCTATCGTCAGTGTTGAAGTAAAACTTGGTATTGTATTTTAAAAGAACATATAATTAGCTGCATTTTGGTATATGCTAAGGCAGGATGGTGCCTTTGCTTTATGTAAAAAAAAAAAAAATTTGTACCAAGACCTCCCTTTTTCATCACTTTTTCCGGCGGTACCGAAAGAGTTAAGTTTCGACGAATGTCTTTACCATGTCAGAAGCTGCACTGTATTTTTTTTATTTCCGTTTGAGTTATTATGTTTCTTCCACACTTGCACAGCATGTATTTTTCCGTGGTTTCATATTAGATTGCCTTGGTTCTTGCTCTAAGGCGTGTGTGGGCACATATTCAACGACGTATAGGCTTGGAATATACTTAACATTTTGGCATGGTTTATATTCTCATAAAAGGCATAATTTATTGTCCGGGATTGCCTAATCATGTGCACATCCCCGAGGCATATTTTTCTGCGACGCATATATTCGAAACGAAGCCGCATTCATTGTCCACGCTGCAAAATGAAGCCAACCTCTCCCTGTGCCAGTATCAGGTGCAAACGAGGCGACAGTAGAAGTAATTTGTGCCTGACGTATTTGGAGGTGACAGGGGTGATATTGCTGCTACGGACGCCGACACCCGGAAGAGCGGCGACGATGCGCGCAGAACCGTGTCCCCGGGTAGCTCTAGCAGGCGATCGCGTGCTTTATGAAGACGCAGCTGCTTTTTAAGTGACCTAAACGTACTCTTTGCTTATAGACGTCACCATAACAAGTTTTTGCTAGGGCGCGGAAAGGCGAAAAGAAGCGAAACAGAACCAAAACACTGCACGAGCCGCTATCAGCCACGCAGCGCACATCCCATCAACGCCGCGGAGAAGTGGCGGCAGGCGGCGCAGCGATCGCGAAGCTCGAGGCGTATTATGAATCAGAACAATGTTGGCCTTTTTCCAGGCTATGGGCAAATTTTGGAGTCTTCAAGCATTCTGAAAATACCGCAGCAATCTTTTCCAGTACAATATATCCTCCCTCCTTCAAATGGTCTACGGTTATGCCGTCGTCGCCTGAAGCTTTTTCTATTTTCCTGCCTTTCAGAGCCTTAGTTGCAACAAATAACGGTTAAAAAAAAGAGGCAGAAATGTAGTGGAACCTCCAACTGGAGGTTTGCAAATTTCAAATCTCTTTTTACCATTGCTGCGACGCTCCTGCGCCTGTTTCCGAAGAATCTTTAAAGCCAGCTTACTAACTACTAGAATAAATAGTCTGCACAGTCTCTGAAGGACCTCCACCGAGTGCAAGTGTCATCAAGCAGCAATCATTGACGGGGCATGCTGACCTGCGCGTTGAGCAGGTCGACGCACAGGTGGCAGAGTGCAGCGCGGAAGAAGTACTCCTTCGAGCTGTACTTGAGCAGCGGGTTGTCCAGCGACGATGCTGCCACCTGCACACGGGGGGAGGAGAGGAGAACATTTTCTTTCTTCCTTCTTTGTTTTCTCACAAACCATGCAACGCGAGTTCTCGGCACACCAAAAGGATCATAACAATCACAACAAAGAAACCTTCCTCAAACACCAGCCAGAGATTGAATTTCACTTCAAGATCCCACTTGCAGCAGCAAGTAAGTCTAAAGGCACATTCCCACTGGCGATTTGTCTCGTCGCGCGACGTCGCGCGTCGCGCGATGAGGCCTTGAGGTGGTGTTCGCACTTGCGATGAGCGATGATGCGACTGCGTTCAGCGCAGCTGCTTCCCGACTTGTACATACGACCTCGTTGGTGCGTCAACCATTCGAAGTCAAAGAATACGCGACAAAAGCAGGTAGAAATCAAACTAAAACACATGCTACTAACCTGGAGCAATGCCGAAAGCATTTGCGGGTTGCGGGAGGAGCAGAAAATAACAAACTCACGAAGGCTCTTTTCAACATATTATTGCACGAAGAAATGCACACGCTTGCTTTCACGCCACAACACCCGCATCACGGCCCACAAATGTCGCTTCTTTTCACATGCGCAACAGTTCTGACGCCTCCGAACTCTACGCGTGTTTACCAGTCGCCGATAGACGAAGAGGCTGCAAGTCAACCTACCGTCTCGCTGTCCACCTAGCTCTATTTACAATCCATACACGCTTCTCCACACTGATGAGTTCCACGCTATTCGTTGATTAGTGCACGCGTACGCTGAAGCCACTGACCAAAGAACCGATGCACACGGGAAGTTGCTTGCCGGCCCGACCCGGCGGGTACAGCGATAGCGGGCCAAGCAGGCCAGGCCAAGCGCCTGGCCGCCTGGCCGAGCCAGCCGAGCGAGCCAGCGGCGGTGGCGGCGGCGGCTCGTCCTCGCCCGCCCGCAGCGTTTGCATACCGGATGTAAAGAAACGTTTCGTTTCCGGCTACGTCAGCCTACTCCGCGGCCATGATTGGCTTACCGGTTTTGCGGGGCCGTCGCGCGACGAGGGAATTCGGACCGAGAGCGATCGGCTCCGCCGTCGCAAAACGCCGAAAAGCGACGGCCGGCTCGTCGCTTTGCGACGTCGCTTTTCGTCGCGCGACGAGGCGCATCGCCAGTGGGAATGTGCCTTAAGGCTGTTCTTTCTGGTAACAACTTTCTATTTGACAGCTGTTTACCGTAACAACAAACCAATAAAATCGCACTTCCTTAAGGATTGTTGGGCGAGTTGGTGGGTGCTCATGTTAAAGTGGCACAGCACAAACAGACAACCCGTGCTTTCTTCGTCTCTCCTTTGTCTCTTTGTGATGGACCACTTCAACATGAACACGCTTCCTTGACAAGTAAGGCTAGGCACGGCCTGTTTAGAAATGCCCCCCTTTCCACTGATTGCAGCCGTTTTTCTGTCAGCCGTGGGGTACATCTGGGTGATGCTGTTGGCAATGCCGTGGATAACGAGGGGCACCCACCTGTTCGTAGATGTCCACCGCCTTCTCGTATTGCTCCAGTTGGGCTGCGTAGGCAGCCACCTTCAGCATGCACTTGTTGGCAGAGCTGCATGGGGAAAGAAAGGCCAGTTGAATGAGAGGTTGGCCATCAAATCCCACCACATTGAACGGGTCGGGTACTGGTGATGGGAGAACGACAGCCACAAGAGAGTGAAACTTAAATGGGTGAAGCACTACACATGGACTAGATTTAAAAAAGAAGGGCTATGTCTGGAGTGCTGTCCAGCGGTACAATAAGCACTTCACTTAAAGCACCCCACTGGCATTTCGGGGAGAGAAAAAAAAAAGCGCCACCACGTCCAGTGCTACTTTGCCCTCGCTAGCATTACGTAACCAGCCATCAAAATCATAACTGAAACTAAAGCCAAAAAAAAAAATAAACACAGGAGGCAATCGCCAGACTCGAACCACTGCCTTTGGTATTGGGAAGCTAAGCCGGAACCTCTACGTCACAACGACAGACGCTGCGCTCTGTTTCAGCCTAGTCTTAAAAATTCAAATGTCGTCGGGTGGCACTCTAGACACCAAGGAAAAGAAGCAATGATGCAACTCCTTTTATTTATTTTTTCGCTATTATTCTTATTCGAGCACTGAGTCAACACACAACTTGCGTTACTTTGAAAGGTTGTGCAGCTCATACGTTGATATGATTATACTCAACGGGCAATGACGCTGCCGTCACTTCAAATTCAAAATCACCCGCTTACTGTGCCATTATGTGAAGCGGAAATAATAATGTAATTATATAATAAAATGATGATTATTATTATGATGGTGATGATGATGACGACGACGATGATGACAATACCAACAACCACAACAAACTTGTCACCCGTACCTTGTGGACTCCTCTCCCTTGAAGTAGTCGGCTGCCTGTTCGAAGTGGGACATGGCCTGCAGTGGTCGAGGAGGGGGAGACAGACCTTCATTTTATTCTGGGTAGTAACTTGATGTGCAACACTCTGGGCATCACAAATACTCAAATGGGGTTGAGTTTTCCACTTCAGCTGCCATTTCGATGAACGGTCAATCTCGTCATGTGCCCACATTTGAGGGATAAACCGTTTAAAAGGAAGAAAAAAAAAAAAAAACTCTTCCGCCACAGCCTGCGCTCTCCGCTACAGCCAGTAAACTTACTTTTAATGACATTAATGACAACAAATGGGGCAGGTTCTAATGACTACGTCCTATTCGGCAGTCATTACTTTAGAACAAGCAAAGCAAATTTTTTGAGGAATGAGCTCTGCCTCGCTGCTCAACCTTCCTTTTTTTTTTTCCAAGGTTATGTCCTCAGAATGCAGATGATACCATTTGCCCATCTAAAAAGCACAATCCTATCAGATTTCAGTAACATTTAATACTCTTAGATCTTTAAGACACTTTTATGAATTCCTTTTTCCCTCCACAATCAAATCCTGGAACCAGCTTCCCCGAGACATCATGTATGTTGCCAGCAACAACAACGTCCTCGTGGCTTTGTGCGAAGGCTAAAATTCGTACGCTATTGTTCCTAGTGCACATGTTTGCTTATTGCATACTTGTTTTCTTTTATACGGGAGTTTCTGCATATGTTTCCGCATACATGTTACGCTTTGAATTCTGGGCAGTGTTACTTTTTGTGAAGGAATTTGTAGATTATTGTCTGTTATTTGTTCCCCCTATTTCTTGTCATTCATTATACCTTTCATTCTTTTGTTGTTGCCACATTTCATGTGTGAAAATGCGTTTTTACCCTCCTACTGCAATGCCCTCTCGGCAAAATGTAGGTATATGAATAAATAAAATTAAAAAATAAATAAATAAATAGGCTATCAACATTCCTTGCTATCAGAACAAATTATGTTCTTTATGAAGTCCCTTGCTGGTGTCCCATTGTGTACACACACACTTGCACGCGACAGTGGCAGGGCATTTCTTGTTCCAGCTTTACATGCTTTTACCGCGGGATACGCTTTCACTTTGCACTACAAAAAGTGCCACTACAGGAAGAGCACGCATTTGTGAAACAGTTGGCTCGCTTGCATTCGTGCACTCACCTGTGACCTCATTTTACATTTCACCACATTTTTTTTTTTTTTTTTTGCCAGCACCCCGAATTCGTCATGGCCCAGCTCTGCCAATGGCAAGCAATCAGCACCGGCCGTGAAAGGTCACTCACCTTCTCGATGTCGACAATCTCAGCCTCGTATATCTCCGCTATGGTCATGTGGTGCTTGGCAGCTATGGTGAAGCGACCCTGCGGGGCGGGGGAAAAGAAAGAAAACAAAGATTTAATTCAGCAGCATCTAAAAGCACTAACTCGTCACTAACGTAGATTGCTGTGCCAGTTAGTTCATAATTTCCGTATATATAAACCAGCAGAAAAAACAAGCTGCACAAACAAGGACTGTACGAAGATTTAGGGAAAAAATGTATTTCATGGGGAAGTTTCATAAAAAAAAAAGTAACTGTTAAGTCCAGTGGTCCTCTGCGTTTTTAAAGCTTTTTTTTGTACTTATAAAGACCATAACTGTATTGCTACTGCAAGACATTGACCGCTTTTCAAACGGCTCAGAAAACCACTTTTTTTTCACGTATTTGTGTGGCACAGTAATTTTAGATGACTGACTGCCCTCTCCAATAATAGCGGCGTTGAAATTTGTTTGTCAACAATGCCTGAAAAACATTTGCAAAATCATAATATTTTGCAGAGACTTCAGAAAAATAGAAAAAAACGTCGCAATATCTCAAAACCAAGTGAAAAGAACTTCAGCATATACATGTTGTACGTACAGTCGCTCAAATAAGCTATACAATTAGGAAACAAGGGAATGGCCATGCGACCCACTCGCTCATTTCCTGCAACAGAACCTATGATGTCATACCAGCCTGCTCTGCGATTGGCGGAGGTCGGCAAAAGCAAACGCAAATTAGACAGGGCCAGAAGGAACAGCCTAGCAGACGATGGGCCCAGCTGATCGCGGTTTCTGAGCATGCACCCTAATCTCGACCTGTTTGCAGCTTGGCTTCCGTCATACGGAGCTGAGGCATGAAAAATAGCAGCCCACGCGCTAGTTAAAGATTTGGCCGACTGCACTTCTTTCACAAACACCTCTAAGAAAAGAAAAAAAAAAAAGGAATTTGTACACAAAGCTTTCAGATACAAAAGGAATGTTAGCACTCTCAACGCCTGCACCATACAGTGAAAGCAGCGAGCGCATGCTATTGGACGGTAGTCTCGAACTAACTGGACACTCATCCACTACCGGTGGCTACAAGTCCTTTCTCTGCACGCAATGTGAAAACCTCGTCAACGTCACTGACCCAACTTTCCACTTAAATATGCACAATGTTCCCAGATAAGAGCACGCAAACTTGTCTGCAAACAGCTGGTGGCATTCCGGACGGTTGTGAAACGTTGTCACTGCCCGAACTGATGCCCCTCGACTGTCTGCTATCTTTCAATTGACAGCTGGAGCTCTTGCCACAAATATCAAATGCATTTTGGGGGAACAGAAGGTAACGAAGGCATGCATTGGAGTTTTAGCACTGGTGCCAAGAAGGAATTTTCCTAATTTTCCTCTTCAGAAGCAAAACTGTAATTTATCTTGCTGATATTATTTTGCATTTCGTTGATTGATAAATTTGTGCTTATAACGTGTGTTTCCGTCTGTTTAATGGATAACACGAGGTCCCCCCTACAGTCTCTGACTCTGGGACCTCCTTCTGAAATCTTGTATTGTACATTGTACACATTCTTATTGTCACATTCTTATTGTAACACAAAATGAAATAAATTCAAATTTAAAAAAATTCTCACAAGCTGCTTTGCAAGTGGTTTAACGGTATTTAGGGCTGCCACAGGATTTCAGCCAATAGACGCCAACAGCAATAAAACTAGCTGCAATTTATAAACCACGTCACTAACAGACACTGGTCAACATTTCTGGCCAGATCACCACTGTCAGAGTGCAAATCCAATGACTGAAAGTTGTCATCAGATTTGCCATTGGTGCATTAAATACCAAAACCAAATGCTGATGTGGCAAAGCTACGAGTGGTACAACCTAATATTTTGTTTTAACCAGCAGCGCAAAATGGCTACTGTTTATTTTCAGCCACAGCCAATTTTTAACTTAGCGATACAAATGTGTGTCAAAAAACGTTTTTTTCTTTGTGAATGAGAGCAAAACCAATTATAAAAGCGCATTTTCTTAGCTAACCATTAGGCAGTGCTATCAGCCTTCGAATGCAATAAAATTGGGTGTTGAAGTGATCGACCAAATCCCCAAGCAGAAAGGTTAAAACCCACGAGACAATCTTTTTTTTTTAATTAAGGGTACTTCGTCAACAACTACCAGCTCTGGCATTCCACAAGAAAAACTTGAATGGAACAAAGGACAAAAGGTAATAAGGAAAACCATTTCTCGTTATATCCTGCATTTTTTTTTTCACCCACTTACTGAGCTGGTCATTTTTTTCCTCAATGTAGCCCAATTTTCAGACCACGGAAGGTTCTTCCCAGGGCACTCACCATGTCTGTGTAGATCTCAATGGCCTTGAGGTGGCAGTTGACAACGGCCTCTGAGATAACAAGAAAGAAAAAAAGGAATAGATTTTAATTATTTTGACTCCTAGCTACCAAACAAATGATGAAAATGGAGCTCATCAATCAAGCTTCCCACACCGTGCAGTTGTAATGCGTTTTAATGAACTTTTAATGCCATGCATCGCTAATCTCAGCTGGCAAAAAATCCAGGGTCCCCCCCCATCCCAACCCCACCCCTGTTGCCATAACAAAAAACTATGGCCACAAGCTCCTGGCAGAATTAGGCCTGCCCGGCGGTTAAAAACCCAACACACGCTTGCCAAGGCGGGTAGTTTGTTCTTAAGGTTTATAAATGCAGCAATAAATTATCTGGTGGGCAGAGCTGTGACTACCGAAGGTTGCTTGTGGCGGAGACTTGCTCTCAGCACCCCTTGAGCACAATTTTTAATTCCGCACAACTCGTGCGTTACGGAAAGGATTTGAAAAACGTTCGGGGACGAGATTTGTGGGGCAACAGACTTCACCCCCAAAGGCATTTCGAATAAACGGTGAAGTGTTGCAGGGCCCCTTTATAATGAAAGAATGAGCACGGATGAACACAATATCGCACAAGTGGGTTGGAGGCCACACTAATTAAGAACTGACATCAACAGGAAGAGGACGACACAAAAACAGTGCCCGGGTTAAGCAGAAAAAAAAGCTGACAGATAGCAGAAATTTTTTGTCTGTGACGCGTAAGCACAGTACAAAAGATGGAGAAGTTTGAAAATACAGTCAAGGAAGGGGCAAAAACTGTGCGGCCTAATTGCGACCTTCCTGATGTTCATGAAGAAGCTTATACTTAAATAGCGCGTGCCGTTGAGCACGAAACGTCACAACTACGCTAGTTTATCGAACCACTTCCAACAGGGTTTGACAACCCTTTAAGCATCAGAAATACTTCAACACAGGCAGCGCAAGACACCATGCACTGGAGGGTACGAAAATTACCCTGGGGGTCCGACTTCTTGTAGCAGGTGCCAGCGTCGACGAAAGCAGGTTGCCGCGTCGTGTCGACTGCCGTTCTTCAGGTGGAGGTTCGCTGCTTCGCAGAAGGCACTGCCGGCCGCTGCGAAAGACGGAGGCCACGGCGTTTCAGCCAAAAGCATCTACCATGCGGTAGAGACAACTTGGCACGCGGTGCCATCAAATTAAGGATCTGCAGTTAGACACACCCGAAAAACGAACCATGTATAGTGTGCAAAAATGACCCACTTCATCATCGTCGGCCTGTCCTACGGGGCGTAGGGCAGAGGCCTCTCCCTTGCATCTCCAATTATCCTGGTACTGTCTCCAATTATCCCCCCACCCCTAACACTATACAAAACAGCAATCACTGATATAATTCCAGGATACAGCAAGCCCTCATCATAAAAATAGCTTTATCTCAAGTTTTTCATAGCCCCAACACTTGTGCCTAGAGAGCAAATTATACCTGACTTTGACGAAACACCACTTATAATGAAGACAATCTATTTTCCTGAGGACTGGATTATATGCAGTGGCCACTTTTCTGATGGAGGTGAAAAGCAAAAACGCCCGTGTGTACAACATTTCGGCGCACGTTAAAGGTCCCCAGGTGGTCAAAATTAATCCGGAGCCCTCCACTACAGCGCGCCTCATCGCCTGCGCTGCATCAGCGCTTTAAACCCTACAATCAATCAATCAGTTATAGCAAGGGTTTACTGCATGTTAATTACATAGGTCATCCCAATGGTTTTATAGTCTGTATAGCCCATTAAAGTGCACTGCAAGGATCCTACAGATATTCTGTGTTTGACTGCTTGTTCATTCGCACTTATTTTTGATTAGTGAATTCGTAGTTTTGATCCCTCTCTCTCTTTTCTAGGGCAGTAGGCTTAATTTGCAACAAATTAAGATGTCTCATCATACAACCATTGCCCAAGAACAGGGATCCCACATCTACAATGCCTGTCACAATGTGAAATGGATTTCCCAAGAAAAAAGATATTTTGTTCCATACAAGCTTAGCAAGTAATGCCATTGAACTAGGCATTTAAAAACACAGGTCAGAGAATGTGATGCATGAATAATGGACTTCCAGGATCTCAGCAGGAAAGTGGGAGAATATTATCATATTAGGACATCCCACAGAAGCGCTGATCTGAGTCTGTAGGAATAAAGAACTAGCTGTGAAATGTTGAACAAACAGGCTCTTGTTCAGTTTCGTTACTTTTTTGTGAAAGATTACAATGACACTGTAATCACCGGGACAGCGCAACTACCGTTCGCTACCGTAAACACAAGCGTGTAAACTGCTAATTCTGGCAATGCTCTTAATGTATGCCAATCTTCCCAGAAAAGCAGAACAGTGAGTATCAAGTCGCACGCACCACTCCATTTCTTGGCCATCTTAAACATGTTCGCTGCGCGTGCATACATTTCACATGCTTCCTCCATCCTCGATGAGCTCCTGCACAGGAAAGAAACAAGTCGGGAAACTGAAATGGTACGTCATCATAATTATCATCATCATCAGACACTCGTGCCCACTGACTAAGACCTCTCCCAAGTTCCTGCAACCATGCATTCTTATCATGCAATGTTCTCGTCTATTCTTTGCCTCCAATTTTTCTAATTGGAACATATTACACGAACTCAAGCTTAAATTGTGCCACAAAGAAAACAAGTATGTGGGGCAGATGTTAAGCATTTGAAGCAATTATAATTAGCCTTTCAGATGATCGTCTGCTGTTATCTGGTGATTCTTTAAGTCCCACTTTATATTTATACACGTTTTTTTTATTCACCCGAAACAAAATAGAAACAACCCTTTTCTTCCCCCTTTTTTTTATCTCGTCTGCTCGAACAACATATCCCCGATATCAAACTGTGTACACAGAAACGCAGACTGATAACGGTCCGATTATTTTACGCCGCGGCCTAGTGGCTTCACGGGGGCGGAACTCGATCGAGCCCAACGGGGTAAAAGAAACATGCAATCCAAAGCAGATTTATCTAAAGACTACTCAACAATGCATTGTTCAAAAATATGCCGCCTAAAGTGGGTCACAACCCCGCGATGTTCGTCTGGTTTCGTTTCCCCGGTATTCGCTGGATTATTAACCAGTGCTAAGCGGTCACCAGATGAGCCGTTTACAGCGGCATCGCCGGATGCAAACGAGTCACTGGCATAGCGGAAAACAATCTATGCGATCGGTGATTCACTAGGATAGGTCTTTGGCGCAGCCACCTTCGATCTGCACACTTTGAATGTTCTTTGCACAATGACTGGCAGTAGGTAGCGAAAGCAAGTTATACCAGCATATCTTTCAAATGAGCGGCTGGTCGCGCAATTCTCTACCCGTGCAGTGTACCAGTTCAACATATTTTCGAGATAATGCAATGACCCCTGCATAACTGAGTTGTCGCAACACGAGTGCAATGCAGGAGCGAAACCAGCTTTGCGCGTTCTTGTAGTTGGACATATTCACCTCCCAGGTGCGAAATGGCCCATGTGTTCAACTATTCGCTCTCCGCGCTTTGCACGGAGTCGTAAAAACGCACGTTAGGCAGAACCTCGTAAATGTCAACCCCGAAAATGACTGCGGTTCTCGTGGTAACGGTTGATCGCTGCGCTAAGACTACCGCTGCTGACGACCGGGCAATACGGAAAGAACTGTCCCCGCCGCCGAGGCGCAAAGGATAGTTTGTAGCCATACGTTACGGCGACGTCTCATCGCAACATCACGCGATACACGGCATTTGACGGCTGCTACGCTAACCCTCGCGCACTGCGGATGGACCACCTACCCAAATAACGATCCAAGGAAGCCCTGGGCCGACTTTATCTTCTTTTCGGCGTCGGCCACTAGCTGCATGGCTTTTTGCTCGTTGTCTGCCATTCTTGAAGACCACGGAGTGGACTCGAGTTAACTACCACAGGCTCGGCGCCTCCAACGCAACTCCGCGTACACGGCAAATCAGCACAGATCCGGCAAGTCTCAACACACACAGACACACTTCACGCTCGCGGAGCGGTTTTTGCTTCGCTTCGTGTTTCTCTGCAACCGGAAGTCGCCGCGATCACGAGCTCCTGTGCGTCAAAGGAAATCAGCCGTCGATTCGCGGCAGCAGCAGGCAATGTTTTTGAAATGTCGTGCGAACGTGCAAAATACCAAACGTAGTTCAAAAAGTCTCTAACATTAACGTACACTTTTAATCGCTCGCAGTTTTAAACACGCTGGAGGGTTTAATTGTGGTTCCCGCGCGACGGGCGCTGGGTTTCGTACGCAGCTTCCCAGGGCTTCCCTCCCTCAACATTAGTCGCTTGGTGGATAAATTTTTCGTCAAAGCATCGTCGCTGGACGTGATAATCCGGAACGAGCAAGCGTTTTTTTGTCGCCAAACACCTCGAAGCGTGCGTACCGTTTGTAACGTTTCGGGCGAGCGGCGGGATTAGTAGGCTTGGGGGACATTTGAGCTCTCTCCGCTACGCGCTTGTGTTTCCGAGCCCGTCGCTCCAAAAAGGATCAACAACATAACAAGAAAAGAAGCGAAGGCGAAAAATGATTTATTCGTACCTTCGGCTGGTGTTCCTCGCTGGCCCCAACGTCCCAATGCTAGGAAACCCGGCCGGAGGTTGTTTGCGCCCGCATCGGAGCCCATTGCAAGGCTGAACGTCGCTCGAGTCCGTCCGTACGAGCGGGTCGAGATGTGTGTCGCCGAAGACCGACGCGGGCTGTCGAGCGGGAGCGCGTCGCTGCCTGGGACGCCCGAGCCGAGTTTGTGGCCCTGTTGAGGAAAGCAGCTCCCGTGTCAGTGCATCGAGGGGTTCGTTCCCCGAAACGAGCCCCCGTGAGCCCCCATGGCTCGATCCGCAAAATGACGTTCAAAGTGGGTGACTACGGCTGGGTCTGGGACGGAGTCCAGTGGACTTCTTGGCGATCACTCAACTCGGACCGGGACCAGCAGAAGCCGTTGCTGGGCTCCACGCTGTTCATCTGGATCAAGCGCTTCAAGCTCGACGAAGCCGAGCTCTTGAGGAACATACAGGTGCTCGGCGGGCGCGTGTCCAAGTTCCTCGACGACGCGGTCAGTTTCGTGGTGACGGACCAGGACCCGACCAAGGTACCCGCGCCGCAGCACAAGCCCCCCCGCGAGGAACCGTTGGCCCTCTCGCGCGGCCAGCTTATCCTCAGCCGCGCGCACAAGTCGACCGAAGCGGCGGCGGGCAACACCGAGGACTGCGTGATCGACAGGGTGCGGGAGGCGCGTATACGGCTGTGGAACATCAGCCAGTTCCTCCGCTGGGTCGAGGTGCACCTCAACATCCAGCCGGCGCCCGCGGCCGAGCCGGCCCCGTCGCGAAAGCGGAAGGCGTCGCGTCTTCCGCGGCCCCTGGTGAAAGTCGAAGACGTCGAGCAGGAGTTCAAGCCCGTGTACAAGGTCTTCAAGTCGGACCCGGCGCTCTACGTCAACTCCCTGTACCCGTCGAGCCCGTTCGACGACCCCGCGGTTCAAGACCGCTACGTGCAGATCAAGAAGTCCGGCCGCGTCCCGTCGTGCGACTCTGATTCCTCGGATAAACCGGCGCCCGTCAACGCGGCTACTAACAAGCCCCAGCAGAACGCCACGCCACCGGCGCCAGCCAAGCACCAGTACTGTGAGTGTTGCAACGCCTACTTCTACAACCTTCAGCAGCACATTGGGCCGGACGGGGCTCATCACCGCGAGTTTGCGCTGCGCGAGGACAACTTTGAGTGCGTCAAGGAGCTCATTGACTGTTTCCCGAGCCTCGATGAACTGGTGAGCAACGGTGATCATGGCATGGAAAAAGCATTGAGCGAGATGCATCCCTCGGCGTATCACTTTGCCATGCTGAATGCGGCGGGCATGCAAGCGTCTGCTGCTGCCTACCACCGACCGCCACCCGTTTCCTTTCCCTCGCGGCCGAGTTTCGACCCCGCGCAAGTCATGGTGAAGCAGGAGCCACAGGACGATTCACCGCCGAGCACGATGCACCACCCGGGTCTCATGTCCGGTGTCGGCGAGGCCGGTGCCGCTGTACCGCTCGACTTCTCCCGGACGAGCCAGTTGTCGGACATTTGCGGGCAGAGCTTTCCACGGGAGTACGTTCACCACCACCAGGGTCCGCCTCCGCTCATTCCGCATCCGCCGTACCTTCCGGACAAGTCCGAGGAGCCCCAGTCGTGCTGGATGTCCGGTGCGGCCAAGATGGACACGGGCAGCGGTGGCGCAGCAACCATGCCTCCGCCACCGCACTTGTCCTCACACCACTCCCAGGGGGCACCGCAGGTGTCGACCGCCCACCACTTGCCGCTGGAGAACCTGAGCTTCCTGGACCCGCCGCAGCAGGACGCGATGTTCACGAGCGAGCTGCCGCAGCCGGACTTCTCGTTCGGCTTGCAGAACCTCCTGCACAGCATCTGCGACGAGACGGAGGACGAGCACAACCAGAGGAGAAGCGGCGGATCGCGGGGCGTCGTCGACGGTGGCAAGGAGCACCCCGAGAAGGTGGCGGAGAGTGCGCCTGCTCCGACGTCCCTCATCCCCGAACAGGAGCCGCAGCAGCAGCAGTATCCTCCGTGGCCATACTCGGAGTCCACGTCCACAGTTGCGGAGAACACGCGATCCCACCACCACCACCACCAGCAGCCCTCTGTGGAGAACTCCTCTTCCTCGCCGCTCGAGCTGACCGCGCACACTCCGTCCGAGGCCCCGTCGTCGTCCGGCGGATCCAAGCAGGCGGCGGGGCGGCGGCGGCACAGCCGCGACGACGAGGACGCGGCCAGCAACGGCATGTCCGAGAGCAATCCAAACCGCTGGACTGTGGAGCGAACGCGGCGAGGCGTCGGGCTGAAGCTGAAGTTCACGCCGGCACGCAAGCAGAGCTCTTCGCTGCTCAGTCCTCCGACGCCGGTGCAGACTCCGCGGACGCCCAAAGCGGCCAAGAGCGCCTCCTCCTCGTTCGACGTCTACGACTGGAACGAGGAGGAAGAAGGTGAGTGCTCGGACTTTGTCAAGGTTCAGTGGCGCGTGATGCACACCGAGGACACCAAGGTGATTCTGTGCCGGACTAAACAGTTTGCGCTGCCGCGCAAGCACGGCAAGGGTGTGGGCGGGGGCAAGCAGCTGGTGTACTGATGCCGCCGATTCGGACACTCGGTCCACCCCGGTTATGCAGGGCGTGCTGCCCGGAAACGTTGCTCTCCTCAGGCAGTGTCCCATTCCGGCGCAGCTCGGCCCTTCTGAACTTTAAAAGCAGCATTGAACTAATCACAAATGCAATATCACCATTCTGCGAGTCCCGTCACCTTGGCTGAGAAAAAAAACGTCTGTGCTAACAACAGAAGGGACTTCATCACCTGCGCCCTTCCACATCGCGGTCGTCATCGCTGCGGCGGCTGCCCCTCGGACAGCGCTGCAATCTCCTCATTGAAAGTGAACCCGTCTCTTGTGCGTTGGGACTCGACGTGGCAAAAAAAAGAGGGGACACTGAATGCTTCTGTATAGGACTGTCCACAGCCCGTCTCCAGATGCTGCTTGGAACAGCGTTGCTGGCCACAACAGACGTTCACGTACACATCTGCGTAAGCTTAACGTATGCTTCCCTCTCCCCTGTCGCTCTGGCATGCGCATTGTGCATCGTACGTCGTAAAATACTCTCAGCCAGCGAGGAAGGGATTGGGCGACCGAAAAGTGGCTGCTCGCGACGTCCGTCTTTGCTTGAAACAAAATTTTGCACAGGTAACGAATTAACGGTACACTTGTTGGCCTACGAAGGCTCTTGGGGCAAAATAAGGCTTGAAACTTTTGGGGGGGACGAGTCAAGTGCACAGTGATCCGTGGCATCCAGTAACAGTCCCCGTGTGCATTGTAGCGTGCTTCATTGTTCTTGGCCAAGTGTCGCTTAACATGTGCTAATACCATGTTCAAAATTATTTTGCAAGGCCGAACACAACCGTCGATGTTTCATTGCCCCGCATTCCTGCGTCGTTGTGCCGTCATGTCACAAATATAAGTCCCAAATAGGTCAAAATTGCGGTGTGGTAGGCATAGCCCAATTTTATTAATGAAGCCGACGTTATATTTCACCACTTGGCTCAAAGCTGCTCTTGGGCAAATACACATTTATTAGATTTTTATTGCCGATCAAAGTCGACAGAATGAAAGGCTTCACAATTAGAAAGAACGGGCAGTGGGGAACGAGATTTTATTCGTGTCTTGCGGACACTGCCTCTTCAGGTACGGTCCAGCGTTTTTGTTCCAAAACTGTGGGGGCACGTAGCCCCCTGTTTTCCCCCGATGTGAACAGTGCATGGTGGTGCGGGAACCCTCTCCGATTGTGTAGCGTTGATTGTCGTCTCTCGAGAGGGGTGCCAGCGAAAGCTCTAGATAACGTCAGCCCCGTCGGCTGATATCCCCGTGTGTGCATTCCGTGCTCTTTGTACAGTTGCTTTGCTTCGCTGATTGCAATACCGCTACGTTCCTTTACCTTTTGTTGATGTTGTTGTTGACCACGTCTGGGCAAGTGGCTTCCGTGCTTGTGCTGGCTTGACTTGACTCTGTCTTGACTTGGCGCCGTTTGAAAACTTGTCACGCTTGTTCGACCAGTGACCGCACCAATGCAAGGCGTTATTCGATGCAGCTGATACTTTGCTCACTTCACGAAGGTCATGCAATTTACACTATGGGAGTTAGTGTTACACCCTTTGCGGTGTAAATTTGCACCTTGTAAATAGAGGTGCAAGTTTACACTGGATGTGTCAGAAATTGGGATCACGGGGGCATAAGAAACAATGAAAAAAGGCTGCCAACAGCCGAAGCTTTCATTTTAGCCTGCCTAAAATGAAATCTAGGTTGGGGGTCAGACAAGCAAGGCATGCTTCCTGGAGCTGATTTATATAAACTTTGGAGTCTTTGCTCTTTGGGCTGTGGCACGGAAGAAAAAACAAAAATGCTGGTGTTTCAGAACTTGGACTATGGGGATAACCCTAGGTGGTCTAAATTGCATTCCTCCCCCCTTACTATTCTCTTCCCATCTTCTTTACGTACCACGGTTGCTCAAGGCATTAATCTGCTGAGCCCAAGGGTGGGGTTTCGATTCCGGTTGAGGCAGCCATTTTTGTGGTGAAATCAGTAAAACGATAATGCCGGTGTATCTAGATTTTGGCTAAGTAAAGATCCCCAGGTGGTCAGAATTATTCTGGAGCCCTCCACTATGGCGTGCCTCATAGCCCAGGTCTAGTTTTGGTGCATTAAACACCCAAAATTTGAAAAATTTGAATTCCTTTCTTTCCCCCTGTCTTACTTGTTCCTCATATCGCAGGTGCTGCTTTAGTGAATCCTTAATTCGAATGTGACTTCTTCAAGCAAAGTTTAAAGAAAACATAAGTCACTTATGGTACTAAGTAACTTAAGTAACTTATGGTACTAAGTAACTTAAGTAACTAAGTAACTTATGGTACTAAGTAACTTATGGTACTAAGGTTACAGGTGTAATGTTTACGGTTAGGGAATGAGCCACCCCTGCACAAGTAAGGAAAAAATACTAATGGAGTTGGGTTGTACATTTGATGTAGAGGAACAACTATGCTGGTCCACCCGAGCCAGAGTGGCCATCAAAGGATTGAATTAGAATTAAATGTAGAGAGAGAGGCATGGGAAATGAGGACAGGAGTGCATGTATACAAGCAGCACAGTGTTCTTGCATCGTCATTTCTCACACATTTTTCTAAGTGCGAATCTTTAACTCACCCAGCTGTCTCATCTCGCGCAGAGAGGGAAAACTTTATTCCAACGACTCTACTCCGAGTTGTGCTGAAAGTCTTCATCCACTGTGTCGGATGATAAGCGTAAAGATTTCAAGGGTCCCAAGAGCCCTCGATATGCTGCACGAGAAGCGGCCACAGTATAATAGGCAAAGACTTCGTGAAGGGAACTTAAACGAAAGGCAGTGGAGGCGGCGGCCTTGGTCCTGCAGTGGTCACCGGTAGGCCAGACAGTTTTGGAAGCCACTTGTCCAGCTGAGGGCAGGTGTGTGTTCTGTCGCGTACCTCCTGAGAAGATTTACTATTCCGGGGAAGCGAGCTTCTCAGGAGACGGAGATGTTTGTGCTCACTCTGCGTTAGCTTTGGTACGAGTGTGTTGTGAATGCGAGTCAAAGAGTGGCAAGTGTACCTTTTCTGTGGACCGGCAGTCTCCTCACTATGCGTTCAAGGTGCTCGGTGAAACATTAGAGAAACCGCTTTGTTGTGCAACGCGACTTTCTTGAAAGAGGGTGCCTGTTATGCTTTTTACTGGGGATCATGCTGGCTGCTTCATTATGGTGGTTATTTTGTGCAGCAGCGGTGGGATTCATTTTTTGTGTCGTATTATTTTTTTTTACCGTTTGAAGTCATGAATGGGACCTATCGAGGAATGGTGAGAAGAGCCTACTTTTACCAAAATGTGAAGGCAAAGAGAGGTTGCGCGAGTTTTCAAGCGCAGTTTTACGTTCAGTGTGAGAAACGGGGGGAAAAAATTAACTGGTGTTAATGGTATATTGCTTCTGGGAATTAACTAGCTCAGGGGGCCAATTTCTGGTTGCGATTGCTCATATTTGCTACTTGATGACTGATTGCTGGTGATAGCTGTAACTGACTCAGTTGTAAAGGGATTATGAAGACAGCAAACATTCTTATTTCTTTATTTTGTTTTTGTTCTTAAAAACTAGCTTTTGATAACTCGCTCAATTCTATTACGGCCCCAAATAGCGTTTGAGTCCTAAACCTTTTTTGTTGTGCACATCGCTGTGGGAGCAGCTAGTGTGGTGGGCGCTTCAGGCTTCGACTGTATCCACAAGTCTCAACTGTCATGGCAATACAGTGTCGGACGCCCGACTTGGTGACGAAATTGGAGAGTTCTGAACTGAAATCGAGAAAGGTGACGGGTTGCAAACTGATAACAATGCTGTTCTGGTGATTTTTGTTGGGAATTCGGTTATTTCGAAGTGTTCTGCGGTTCCCGTGGATTTCGTATTAACTGGAAGTCGACTGTACTTTCAAATTTTTCGCTAGGCAGTGTTAGTACTGACATCGCTGTTGAGGTTCCAAAAGCAGAATAATCAGTGTGTTAACTCCATGTTGGAATTCATCCGTGGAAATTGAGCAGAATTGGGTGCACTGCTACAATCGCACAATCATGCTTGTTGGGAGTCACTGGCCACATTAACGGTCATTGGGACAGCGTAAGACAGAGGCTGGTGAACTTCAACTCTTCTATGTTCCTTACCTATAGCTTAAAATTTGTGTTAAAATTTGCATTCTGACGTGGCAGTCTTTAGAATGAACTACACATGAATGTTGTCTTATTGCTCCCTTTAATGGCCATTGTGGGCCATCCCAGTCATGAAATGGAGCGAGGTGAAAATTTGAACTTTTTCTAAAAACTAGTTTAACTGTTTTTATCAATGCTGCGTTATGACTAGTTTAACGTAGTAACTGCCAAAACTGATGGCAAGCTTCCTTAACGGGAAACCCTGGTCTTTAAGGTTAGATAATCGCCAAAAGTGAACTTTGTGTACTATTTTTCTGTTAACGCTGCAAGTTATAAAACGATACAGTAAAACCCCATTAATTCAACCCTCGTTCATTCGGAATTTCGGTAAATTCAGATGTGGCGTCTGGTACGGTCCAAATTCTGTTGTTGTTCTACGGCTGAAAACTCTCATTCGGACAGATTCGGCCACAATTTGGTTATTGGACTCCCCGCCGAGTTCAAGTGAGGAAACAGCAGCGCATTCTGCTGTGGCCGTGCTTCAGCTAATTCGGATTTGCAGCAAAATCACAGGCGCACTGAAAGAACTCGCAAAAGGTTCGCAAAATAGTGATTTCCTCGCACATCACCTCCGCGAAGCACCGACAATCACCGACTTTTCAAAAAAATATTGGTGATGTTGAAAGCATTTTTCAGTTATGACTGTACTCGCAATGATTCGGACACTGTCAAGTTGGGCATCCTCTTTGGTCCGAGGAAATCCGAATGAACAGGGCTGTACTGTTTCTACAAAATATTAGTCTTAGCATAAATATTTAACATGCTTTCGCACTCAAGCTTTTAAGCAGCCATTTTTGCCTACATTTATAAACTTCATTTTGGTTTTCTCGAAACTAACTCAAATTTTTGTGGTCTATGTGTTCCTCAAAGTAACCTGGATGTACTGGTCAGATTTGCACTTTTCTTGCTACATTAAGGAGCCCATGAATTGGATAATGTGACAAATAATCTTTAAAAATATGGCAGTTGTTGCACACATAAAAGCATTCTGCACTTTGTGACCAAAATGTTAGTGCTTTATAACATTTAATACTTGGGCCACACGTACACAAAAAATGAAATTAAGTGCTTAAGGCCTTAAATTTTAATGCCGTTAATTCGCTGCTACACGCAAAAATCTAATGCCATTTGCTCTGATCTCCTTTTTGGTGTAAGAAGTTCCGCACAATTGATTTGCCTTCATGAACGCCTTAAATGTGCCTACTCTCAAACGCGATGTGCACCAAATGTAACCAACAAAACTCTCGTCACCGGAGTGTTGACGCGGAAACATAGCTGAACTTCGAAATAAGACAATTTTTTTGTGCCCTCTTGGTGGTAAAGTCTGAAGAAGACGAAGTTCACTAAAACAGCTTCAAAAGGCAGAACGTCATGCTACCCGTCATTTTGAATATTTCGGATTTGGCTGCCGCTGGCAGGTGACAGCAGCTGCTGGAGCCGTCTTTATAAACGTCTTACACCATTAAAAAAAAAAAAAAACAATATTTCTAATAATGTTTTCTTTGGCAAAAAAACGTTTTTAAAAAAACCCTTATAAGAAGTGTTTCTCCACTTCAAAAACTAAAATTTGAGCGCATTTCTCATTTTAGTCATTATCACCTTCATGCCTAACATCTTTAAGCGCCTTTGCGTTCTCGCGTGTAGCGCGGCCCGCCCAAGTAATGTCATTTGGTTTCTGAAGGCGTCAAATACTTAATGTCATTTTTTGTGTGCGTGTGGCACGGGTATTACATGGTCGCAATTTTTTGCAGTGAAAAAGCTAAAATTACAGCTGTGGCATAGTTGAAATGTCGGGATTTTATGGAACACCATTACTTGTAGAGAAAAGGAGGATTTGGAGCATACCTAATGAAAAACGGTGGAAAAGCGTGGCATAATATATTACAAAATGTCAAACGTACGCTGCATAGACAAAAACTGATTGCATATTTGTTATCAGCATGCCAAAACAAGTCGTCAATGAAAATGTTCAGTGTGTCGGTTAAAAAAGAACAGAAGCGGCTTAAAGACCAGGATCCCCAGCTTGAGAATTCGGTGGCACACTTTGGTGGAACCTTTTCAACGGCACTTTTTTTCCATGCTCTACACTGAAAAAGAAATTTCAGTAACCACTGAGCAGACAGGGGCAAAATTTATTGCACTCAAAAATCAATTTTAGTATGTGGGGGGACAGTTTGAAAATTTTTTAGGTGCATCTTAAAAATTGCAAATTTTGAAAAATATTCGGAGCTTGGAGCACCAATCTTGTAGCATCTTAGGTTATGAAGACCACTCCCGTGGGAAAAACTCCCAGCTACTAGGGTTCCTAAAGTGGCATATATGATGACATATCGTCTTACAAAATGGTCATGTTCGTTTTTTTTTAAATTATTATTATATGGTGACAATACATTTTACAAAACAGTCATGTTTGTCTTTTTGGACTATATGGTGACAATACGTTTTACAAAAGTCATGTTTGTTTTTGTTTTTGTATTATATGGTGACAATTCGTTTTACGAAACAGTCATGTTTCTCTTTGCAACTTTTCAAGACCTACATAAGCACAAATGCCTCACTATCGGTTTAAAGCTTTCTCAAATGCTTGACAGAACATTGATGTAGCTTATTAGCCAGTGAGGCTGATTTGTTTCAGCCTTCAAAACTAGTGTATAAAATTTTACCAATTTCACAGTTATTGCATGTCCAAAAAAATTTCAGTGACCACCACTACAAGCTTTTACTTATTTTATTGTGCCCCACAAGCTTCAAATCGTTCATTCATTAATTTAGGACATAATCTCCATGATTAGGCTCTCTCGTGCTCCTAAACTTGCTTCAGTACAGTCCCCAGTTTCTTGCGGTAATTAAAAAGAAATCTTTGTGCAAAGGTGCTTCATCTGCAAAAGGTACAATGCCACCAGCATCTCTCGTGTCACTGGTTGTCTGAATTAAATCTTCCAAGCCCTTTCACTGTGACGGTGTTGATGTATTGCTATCTATTGCTCTAGTGTTTTTTTTTTTCCTGCTTTCCAGGGTCTCCCTCTATTCTTTCAAATTTAGTTTGTGTATTCAATACCAGTAAGTAAAGTAGTGCTGTGCTAGCTCAAAGCAGACAGATCTGACTTGAGATGAGGGTCACAGGATGGGAGCGGAATGCCGCGGCGTGTAAGAATAAGATTTTTGCCGCGCATTGTCCAGTGAACACAGGTGTACTGGAGAAGATATTGCTTGTGTAGAGTAGTGTGTCATTGTTTTGGTTGCCTAGCTAATCACGTGTTACTAGTGTTTCGTTGTCTGTTTTGAAAACCACAAAAACCCTTCCTTAGGGGGCTGTTTTACCTGTTTTCTGTTTGAAAGGTTTTAGTTTATTTTCTTCCGCGTTGTTTTTTAGTTGCCACCTAAGGTGGACATTATATTTAGACACAAAACTGAGCATTGCCTTCTCATTTTTAAGTTATTTTCGCCTCTAGCTAGCAGCACGTTTCACCTCCAGCTGTGTGTGTCGTATAAGTTATACTCTTGCATTTGACATAATAGTGCTGCGTTTGTTAGGCATTTCTGGTGTCGTGGCAGATGTGAGGCGTCAAAAATGGTTAAAGAACTTTGACCTTTGACCTTTCCTCTCTTTTTTTTTTTAAGCTGTGATCATTGAACCGCGGTTTTACGTACGCGTACTTTGTTCCTTCTCTTCAGAGACTTTGTTTGCGTGTGATCTACAAATTGATGCTTACGGATGTGAAGGTTTTTAAAAATGTATAGAAGAGAGATTGGCTGTTTTGGGCATTTTTGACGCACAAAAGGCCGTAAGCGCACACACGTTACATTCAATGATGTTGTCTGCTCGAACTATCTGTCGGGAGAAAGATGTGTCAATTCTGGAGCGAACGCTTTCTTCTGTAGATCTCTCTCTCTTCAGAGTGTGTGGGGTTGTATGTACAACTCAGCTGTGCACATTTTTTGACGATGTGAGCAGAGAGCTTAAAAGAAAAAAAAAGTTCTTCCGCCATCACCCTTTTCCCCGTGAAAAAAGGACAAAGAGTATTTCGCTGAGAAGTGTAAAGAGAGTGGTGTGCCGGTTTCTTCGTGTGTTGCGTACTTGATCACAGCAACGGTTTACATGTGCCATGTGTGTACCATAAGCGTAACGTTCTATGCTTTAAATAGATTATCGTGCTTCGGCACCAGAACACTGAGGCTGAAAAAAACAAATAAGGCGTTTAGGATGGCGTTAGCCCGCGAGGAGGGACGACTAACTTGGGACTGCGTCGCGTAGTCTTGGCATGCCATCGTGTACATAGCAGAGCAGCGGAGGTGCGAAAAAAGGTTGGCGTTGCATTGGCGTAGCAGCGCCTTGCAGACGACCTCTGCGGCGACCTTGTACATAATCTCTTGATTGTAGTGTGCTGTTTCCTAGTGATGCCATTATAGTAAATAAAGGCTAGTTTGTATCACAAGATGGCCTAAAAAAACTGTGTTACCGTGTTGTCTCTCTGTCGTCTGCTGTACACATTTTTGGAATGCTGTTGTGGCCATCGAAAGGCAGGGTCTCTTTTTTTTTTTTTTTTTTTTTCGAGATGGCATTTGGTAGGTAGACCCTGTTTCCTGCTCTTGTGACGTCTGCCGGATCGGTTTTTTGTTGTCTGTAGAGTCGTACAAAGCCAGTCTGGCAGGTGCTATTGTTAGCCAACAATGGATACTTATGTAAAATAACGAGGTAAGTTCCATCTCCGACGATTGTTGAACCAGACAGATCACAAAATGTGTAGCCTTTGTGGGTAATCTGAGCACAAGCAAGTGAGAAATTTTCACAAAAAATAAAATTAAACTATAATATCCCTATGCTTTGCATTCTGCAACAACAACAAAAAAAAACACGGGTTTGGGGGAAAATATTTTGACGTTTGACCCCACAAAATTTAACACTATTGTGCTTGGACATTAAAGGTCACACAAGTGACCTTTCGAATGTGAGGCCAGTTTCGCTAACGTCGGGCATCGGCAAAGTTTTGTAAAAAATTTAACAGATGTGGATGGCACTTAGAGCACTTCTGCCATCCACGCTTGTGGGATAGTGCTGCCATGTTTCAACCCAGGATGTGGCGCTACTGATTAAGCAAGATGTCTTCGTGAGAAGAAGCAAAACCCGAACCCGCACCATTGCCATATTGGGTGTCCGTAAGGTGTTTGACAACATCAAGCACACTGCACTTCTGGAGGAAATATACAGCTTCCAACCAGGCAAATTCTTCGCATACTACGTGCTTTCTTACTGATTGTCAAATACACATTTGCCTGGGTGCTGCCACGTTTACCTCTGCAAGGCACCCCCTCACACGAGGCATGCTTCAAGGCTCTGTACTCTCGCCCACTCTTTTTAATGTCGCACTCAAGGATCTTTCACCACAACTAGACAAAATCCGGGGCTCAAGCATGTCATCTATGCGGATGACGTGCCACTTTGAAGCTCAAAGGAACCCAAGTGAACAGCAAGGAATTAATCTCGTCACAGCATACCTTGTCACTATTGGTCTGAGATTTTTACCTGAGAAGAGTTAACACATATCAGTTTTCGAGGTCCGAACAAAAACAGGAGAAGAAACACGACATCTCATTCAACTCCCAGTCAATGGGCAACCTCTACCACGAAAGCCACACTTGTGTATCATTGGATTCTACTGACAGCCGAATGACAGAGCAGATGTATGGTTGCAGACACTACATCAGATAAATCAGATAGCAGTTTTGCTAAAAAGAATTTCCCACAAGATCTATGGTGCGAGGGAAGCAGAACTCTGGCACATTGCAGAAGCCCTTGTCTATACAAGGATCAAGTACGGGCTTCCATACATGCGTATCACAGAGGAGCCACTCTGCCAGATCAACAATCCCTTGAGGCGCATAACCGACATCACACTTGGAGTCCCCGGCTACGCTGCCAGTAGTTTGTTTGATAGCACTACCATATTTGACACCTTAACCGATTGAATCATGATGCACCAGGAAGCACAGTCTCATCACCTCAGAACTTTAACGTCTAGACAAGGTTGTGTACTTTGGGGTCACAGTACTTGCCAAGAGAATAGCCCCAACTTCCATTCTTTGTTCCTGTACGTGGGAGACTCATGCAGTCGCAAAGATGGCCAGAGTAGTCAACTGCGACAATTGCTACTTCCTACTTTCATACATACCGGAGTCGGTGCAGACTGCAGGTTCTCATGATACCTGACTTTCCTTGAATTAACTTGACCTTACTGCCAACCTACCCATCGCCACCCAACGCACCACCATGGGAAGCCATTTTGTATACCAAGAGAAAACCCATACTCCAGCATATGCATCGTGAAGAAAACGCCGCAAGACAAGAGGCACGCAGCCGCATACAGAAACATACCAATCGCTTTGTTACCGTGCTGAGGCCAGCATTAATGCTCGCAATGTAGTCACTGCAAGCATAGACTCTTCACGCAACGCAGTTGTTAACCATCACCACGATGTTGTCCCCTTTGTGGCAACAGCAGAAATACTGGCCCTAACACAAGCCATCACTCAACACAAGCACCCGTCAGACTAGTGTCATACGTACCGACTTACAAGCCTCCCTACGGGCTTTCCTTCATAGTGAACTGCCACCAAATACACGAGCCATACTGGCAGAGTATGGACAATGCCATCCGGCTGCCTCGATCACCTTATAATGGATTCCAGGACACTCTTCATCCTTTGGCAATGCTTGCATCCATGCTAAAGCCTCAATGGCCTGGTGTTCGAGCACTTCCCAGGTCTGGCCTGAAGATACTTTCCAGCAGAGGACAGGAGGACACCAGGAACGAAGAGCCTACGTGAAGACACTCCAAATAGCCTGCAGAGAACTGCCCAGACCACCTGATTGCTTTCCAAGGGTGACATATACAAGCACATCCAGTACCCCACAGTGGGTATGTGCACATCCATGGGTATGTAATACTTTTCTGGGCTTCAGGGTACGCCTACCCTGGTCGACCCTCCTAGAGATTCCACTCAAATAGATTGATTGGTGCATGCACCATGGATGTCGGTGTCAATAGCAGTGCACACTGCAGCAGAATGTATTCCTGCTTACAAAGCACTGTTTAGTAGAGCACTGTGAGAGAGAGAGAGAGAAGCTCTTTATTAAAGAAGGAAATGCAGAGAGGTTTGCCAACATGCGTACGTCGACATGCTACTCTGCAGGAAGGGGAATTGGGAAATGATGGATGAGTAGTAAAAAGAGGAGTAGTAGGTGAAAGGAGAAAAAAAAAGAGATAGGGTCATATAAAGGGACATGTAATGTAGCGAAGACTGTCCGCATAAGGGGGGCTATAAAGTCTCAGCGAAGCCAATATCGTCAACATAGCTGAATAAGGCATCCAGGACTTTCTGCTGAGATGATGGAGAATGCCATGGTCCAAGTAGCAGGCTGAGCGTAATTGATCCAGGGTGAAGACATGTCATCTTCTGCTGTAACCGGCTCCTTGCGTCAGTGTAGACGGAGCACTCTAGGTAGGACATGCTCAACGGTTTTGGGGGCGCCACAGTTTTCGCAATATGGGCTTGGACTTTGGCCTATGCGATGTAAGTAGGCATTAGTGAACACCGCATTGAGTCTGCAGTCTATGTAATAGCGGTTTCTTACGGCGAGGGTAGTGGTAGGGGTAAAATATCACTTTGCTAGGATAACTGCCGCAACCACCGAGTATATGCGCCAGAGCTTAAGCCTAACCGTTTCTTTTTGAGGTCTTGCAAATCCATCGCTTGATGTACTATGAGTACTTTTGCCATTGGGTTCTGGTTGACGGTGTTAGACCTCAAAGCCTGGCGTTAGGTCCAAAGTCCTACCTTTAGGCTTAATGTTGAGTGACCTTCAAGTTGAGCCGTATGGCATGCAATTCGCAAGTCCAGTGTTGCATTCTAGCGCGAGACGTAAACAAGTTTCCCCGGTATATTAGTACTGTGACTACGTGAGACGATTACGACGACAGGAGACACCAACAGCGCCAGCCCCTAAGGGGCTTCGCCTCTAAATAAAACTATCTGAAGAGCTGGTAGACGGGCGCAGTCGTTAGTCCAGGACTCCATTGGTTCTACCCTCTGAGCGACATTTTTATCAAATTCATTTAACTCAAATTAGCGTGATGCTGCCGAACAACCGGCAAAAAGTCTCTTCGATTAAGCATGTTACACTTTGAAGTGCAACGCTAGGCCTATGCAGCGGGTTACGGACACGCACCTGATCAGAGCTTGACGTTAGGCCTAATGAAATTGTCCGCGCCTGTGGGCAATTTGATTAGGCCTCTATCTGCTCTTGCAGAGGACTGATGAATCGAAAAATACGGAAGGCTTCGTAAGTGAGGTTTCAACATGTTCAGGTGAAATCGCCCGAGGCAGGCTAATGATACTTTCGCACTAAAGTAACACTCGCTTGTCAGCACTGGGGCAGAAGCCAGGTCAGCATTGTTTAAGGGCGAGACGCTAACCATGCACTCAAAATTATTTTGCTGTTTGGGAAGTAAAATTGCAGGGTTTTATGAGCTACTGTGCAAGTCCAAAAGGCAGAAGAATGACAAAAATGCAGGCCACTGCAGCATAGACCTGCTGAATTATCTGGTCTCAAGAAAAGAGCACTGCCCTTGGGGGAACCCACACAAGGCACTTTGGCTGCTGGAAATGTATGGAGGGTCATCCGATTTTAAGAGACAGTGCTGCCTCAAGCCCTAACCTACATGTCAACACACAAGCCCGTATACATGGACTCGGTGAGGGAGGGTCGAGTCGAGTGGTGGGTTCAGCTTACCTCAGCCCCTTCCACGTTTATATGAACTCCACCCAAAGAATTGAGGTGAGAAGGCCGGAGGGCTTTCCGGAAAAGGAGCTCTGCAGGTCCTCACGATATGTCGAATCAGCCCAATGAGCAAGTCAACCCATCCACTGCCTGCGGGTCAAACGGACTGCCCCCGACGGCTTTTCGACTCACCCCACCCGCTTATGCACGGAGCCGAAAAAAATCAAAGCTAGCTTGCACAATGGTGCAAGCCTGATGTTGCGTCCGTGTTCGCCTCACTACGCTAAACTTATGTCACTGAGAACCATTACCTTGCACAGTCGTCAGCAGAAGACCAAATCAAGCGCAAAGTATATAAGCGCTTCATCTGTACAGTGCCCTTTTCAGTCTTTGTATACTTCATCGTACGACTGCCGAAAGGTCTTCGTCGAACGCTCCCTCCCCATTGAAGACCTGCACTACTTCACTGGGGCGATAGCATTCTCGCCTGGCAGCGCTGTGCATTTCCTGAAAGCCACCTCTTCTCTGGGTGTCCGGATCTTCCTTAGTCGTCCCATACCCCATGAACGAGGCAGAGTTGGAGAGTTCTGCCGCCTAGCAATGCAGAGCGAGTGACATTGGGAGCAGACAACAGTCCGTTTTGTCGGCGACGCTGTTGGCTCAATCACTTGTGATTAGCTCTATCTTCATTCAACTGCTTAAGTTTCTAATGAGAAGTTCTGTGTGGCAGGTGCATTAGCCCTGCTTACGCACGATTTCTGGCCAATCCCCCACGAGGATACGTGCTGCCCCGCACTCTCAGGAGAAGCACGCCCATGTAAGTTCTGCATTTTCTTGGTATTTTTCTGCATATGGACGGCGCGACCAAGTGCTTAAACAGCTCTGTTGTTAAAAACCTTTTCTTCTCAACAATTCTCCCTCATTGAGTCCATGTATACAGAGCCATACACACCATAGTGGGGAAAAGGCAACAAGGCAAAATGTGAAACCTCACCTTCATGATACCACATTGCCATTGTCCTCGTCCTTTCACTGCAAAGAAGTATGTCTAACCCCACCGTTTTCATTCCGGTGAAGCCCCGCTCTAGGACTCCTTTTCGCCACCACCAACCCATCTTTCAGTTTGTATTCCCCTCGCCACCACCGATGTCTCTTTCACAGCTTGTGCAATCAGCTGACAACGGCAGAAGCGCCATTATCAGATGATTGCGGAGAACCGACAGAAGCATGCGTGAGCGTATAATCTACCGAAAGCCGCCACTGCCGTCTCAAATTCCACATCACCGAGTAGCTTGAACCCCGCACGCATCTGAAGAGCAACATGGCCGGTTGGAACGCGGCATGAGCCCATAAATTTCTTCACGTTGAAAGGTTTTCCGAGCAACACTTTCACCGTTGTATATCACGCCTAAGTATGCGCCCATCACCGGTTGACGGTTTATGAGTGCACAGGTCAAGGGCGGGACGGCGGCGTGCGCGCACAGCTGGGCTTCATGCCACTACCGACAACATGCCTGTTGTGCTGGTGGGAGATTTAAACAAGGAAGTCTCATGGCTCAAAGCATCCAGTCTGCTGTTGTCCGTTATCTGGTGGTTTGGGTCTGGGTTGGTGTGTACACTGACAGCAATATGCGTACAACAGGAGAGTGAAACGGAGAGCGACATGTTGGTCAGCAAGAACAAACCCGGTTTTGATTCGCTATGGGCCGGACGCATGTCGTTCGCTAGGAGGAGGATGAGTGGGAACTGAAGAAGGGTCGGCCCGAACAGAAGTTTGAATGGGCACGAGAACTATGCAAAGTCGCTGCCATTGCCGCCTAGGTTCCAACTCATCAAGTAACCACGAATCCCTCCCAGATGAAGAGCAACTTGAGAGATTGTAACGCCAACATGATCCAATATTACTTGTTCAGGTAAAGAGCTCTCAGAGAGACATTTTCGATGGTGCCTTTCACTTCCTAAGCACGCGCACGTAACCGGTTTCGGGTTTGTGGCTGCATGGGTATGGAGTACAGGGAGGAGTGGGGTCGTGCACACGCAGCTATAGGTTTCATGCCCTTTCTGATGACATATCTGTTGTGCTGGCGGGAAATTTAAACGCAGACATCAGACGGCCCAATCTGACCCATCCAGTGTCCTCAGGGTCGAACGCGTTGGGTTGGTGTGTATACAAATGACCCGGGAGGGAAACAGAGCTCCACGTTTGTCCGCTAGAATAAAGCTCTGGACATTCCAAGTTTAATTCAGTTAATTGCTTAGATAGTATGCTCAATCGCAAATTACTAACTTGTTTCAGCACATCGTGGACTGCGTCCATCTTCACAGGTCATCCTTCATCACAGAGTGGAAGGGCGTTAATTTTTTTGTTCAACTACCAATTGCTGCCGCCTACATGCTCTTTTGCTGCACATGTTGGTAATGAGTCTTGAATTTGTCATTTTGGAGTTCTCAGAACCGTTCCAGAGCAGCTTCATTTTTTTTGCCAAAGATGTTTTAGCACCACCCATAGATTTTCTATTGCAACAGCAGTTCTGGACATACCGAGAACTGCTCAGGACTGGCAAATAAAGGAGCCCAACTGTCTTCTATCCGTCTCAGGCCTTGATATGGCAGAGACTTTGACCACGAACTTAGGGGGGAAAATCAATCTTAATTTTCCGAGCCAAACCCTGTGAAACTTGTCAGTCTAGCTGCTTTTTTCTCACCAATTTCAAATATGCCATTATCCAAGTCAGTCAATTAGCTCCCAAGATAATTAGCCTTTTTGGGAGAACAATATACAGAACAGTGTTAGCCTTAAAACTGTTGTATTCTCTGATATTATGAACACTGGTGAATGCACTATACTATGCAGGGGTTCTCAAGCATGTTGGTCCCAGGGAACCCTGCTAAGTTCCGTTAAGTGCCAAGGAACCCCCACCCCCTCCTCCCGCCATTTTTCATGCCGTTCATGCTACATTAACGTGCAATAAATTCAAAAGCAATCAAGGGTATCGTTTTTTTTCACCCGTCGACTTTACGCGAATGCGCACGCTAGTGGCACATATCTCCAAACAGGAGAAATGCGCATGGGGGTAATATAAGGTCGAGACTCAAGTGCAATAGTTTAACCACGTGGCCCGTTTTCGGAGTCTGGCTGGCTACAAGCTGCTGGCGAGATTTATTGCACAGCTCGCGCGTTCCTGTTATGCGCCGAGATGTGCTTACTGACACTCGGGCGCGAGTAAGGGAGGTTCCTTAAATCGATCGCACCTCAAGTTCACCATATAAGACTTCGCGACTGCGGAACCAGGGAAAATTTATCAGTGGCTCGCGGAACCCCGAGGAGGGGCCTGCGGAACCCCTAGGTTCCGCGGAACCCACTTTGAGAAACCATGCACTATAGGAAGCAGTTTTTTTAGGCATCTCTTGGGGCTAGTTTCATAACATTAAACTTTGTGGTGTTCAAAATGGGCATTCAAGATGGTTCCTTGCCACTTGTGCCGACAAGTTGTAAGCAGCCAGCCAGGTAATGCTGCACCCTCATACGTGCTTTCTCTACTGCTCAGTTTGCAAATGACCTGATAAGAAGACAACAGAGCACATACGCAGGATGCGTGGACAGTTTATTATGAGACATGGCAGCAACATCCTGCCCCCTTTTGTGTTCCTTTCAGGAAGGTGACAGCAAGGTGGGATGGGGTGACGACGGGTGGATGCACAGCAAAGGGGGTGTGGTGCAGGGGTGGTACGACACAGGCGTGGTTCAGGTCCTTTTCGGTCAAGGCTCCCCAACCCATCAACCCACACCCCGCCGGGCCTGCTGCTAGGCTGTGCCGGGAGCGTGCAGTCACATATGTACAAGTGCAATAGTGGCCCCCTGTCATTGTTGTGTAGCTCGTCGCACGGGCTGGTGGCGCATCAATGTGTCGGGTAGTAGGAGCTCGCTGGGTAGGCGTTCCACGCTTGCTGGTAGTTGTATGCCGCCTGCGAGCCACACGGAAACACTGTCACTCGCTTTCTGAAGCATAAAACCCCATTTCCTTTAAGTGGACAACAGGCTCGCTCAATACCAGCGCTAGAACCTGCTTTAAAGCTGCTCAAATGTTTGAAACGAGGTCTCCGGATAGTGTAATGAATTGCTCTCAGTTCACTTGACAAGGTCGCATACTGCTGGAGTCCCTACCAGCCACGCAAGCGAGCAACTGCTGCCAAAGTAAGTCTCTTTATGCTCCAAGCATTGCCGGGGTGTTGGTTTTCTGATGTCAAAGGTGTGAGTGCCAAATTGAAAACCAGGCTAGAATAACCAGCATCTCCATCCAAATGAGAGAGAATAAGGACCACAACTGGTCTTGGCTCGGGTACCTGTGGGTAGCTGCCCCACTGCTGGGCGTAGTTGTACTGTGCCGTGGCGTCCGCCGCTGCACTGGACGTGGCTGCGGCTATGGCTTGTGCTGCTGACGCAGGCTGCCTGTGGGTAGCTGCCCCACTGCTGGGCGCAGTTGTACTGTGCCGTGGCGTCCGCCGCTGCACTGGACGTGGCTGCGGCTATGGCTTGTGCTGCTGACGGGCTGCTGCCTGTGGGTAGCTGCCCCACTGCTGGGCGTAGTTGTACTGTGCCGTGGCGTCCGCCTGCTGCACTGGACGTGGCTACGGCTATGGCTTGTGCTGCTGACGCGGCTGCTGCGTCGGCCGCCCCGTTCACTTCGGCCGGCTTCTGCTTCTTCTCTGGCGTCTCCTGGGGCTCCCTGCCATCACAAAGGCAAAGGCAACTGTCAGGAGAGTCGTGTGTGCCAAGCGGACTGCGCTGTCCGATGAAGCCAAAGAGAGTGAAAAACCCTGCTATACTTTGGTGGCACTTAAGAGGCAGGGCAGGGCAGGCACGCTGCCCTAGTACGTCTCACACTCGCATGCACTGTGGAATGCACCATAACAACCCCCGGGGGTTGTGCTATAGTAGAGAACATGGGTGCACTCCACACCTAAGCCTGCCAATGTGAAGCCGTAATCGAATAAATAACCGAACAAAACCTTGCGCACGAAGTCGTTACCTTCGAAGGCCACTTTGCATCATTCCAGCTAGTCGAGCGCCGCGGGACTGCCACTTCTTGCAACACGTAGCCAACAGAAGCCAAAGGAAGCCAATCACATAGCCAAAGTGCCGGCTGCCCAAGACAGCCGCCTATTTCCACAAAACGGTGTCTAGAAACATGCAGCAGTGCTACATGGGCTAATCCGGCTGAAACCGGAATGGCAGAAGTAGCGCAACTCTGCCGAGCATCCGCTTCACCCATGTTCTTGAGTTTGACAGCAGCCACACTTGGACACGTTATCCCACCAACTAGCAGCTGACAGAAAAGCGGCCACTCACTCTGCGGGCCTCTTCTTGGACGCAGCCAGCTCCTGTGCCTCGGCCATCTTGGAGTACTCGTCAAAGGCCTCCTGCACCCTGGAGGTCACGGGGAAAGCAAGCATCTAGGGGATGAACTGCAACCAAAGCGCGGCTGCATGCTCCGCGCACAGGGGTGCCAGGCACGATGGTTTGGAGGTAAAGGCAACGGCAAAAAATGCAGCAGGTGCTCAAAATTGCAGGCAGCACAAGTTCAATCCACAACAGTACTCAAACAGTTTGACACTGGGCACGAGTGGTATAGTGTGAGGGGGCCCTCAAGGACCCCTTCTTCCCCCACTACTTTTGTTGCCGTTGAGGGCAACTAAAGCCACGGATGCCAAGGCTGGCTTCTGCCATCTGTCCTCATGGCTAAGACGGCAAGTTCCTTATCACGACACGACGAACCTAACAAAGCTGGTGGAAGAATTGGGTTGTGATGCTGTCAGTGTGACCACGATGTTGCTCATTCTCTACAAATACATTACACATGCTGCCCGTGACACCAAGAGCACCATTTTCAGTCCTCCCACTGGAAATGATCACAACAGGGATGATAGGTGGCATTTGTGAACAGAACACTCGAGAACAAGTGGTAGAAGGCTAGGTTTGAACCATATTGGCTTGGTTCCAACCTTGCCTACTGCCATAAAAATTCTGCAATGAGCTCTCACTCCCACCTACGCACGTTGCAAAAGCCCAATCTACTGGGACACTGCCTTATTACCAACACGTTTGCCCCTTCCCGATGGGCAGACATTTGTGGTCAGCCAGGGACTCTCGACTTCTAGAGGTTTAACCTCCAGACTTCCAGCTGTACATCAACAAGCCACGAGCCAAGACGAAGGGGGTCATCCTCACTTGAGCACATCGCTGCCGAAGTCCTCAAGGAACTCCAGCTTGCGCTGCAGGAAGACCAGCTTGTCGGCGGCCGTCAGCTGGCTGCTGCTGCCTGTGGCCATCTCAAAGGCCTCCAGCACCTCCGCCTCCGACGGAGGGCTCTGCTCATAGCCCAGGTCCGCCAGTTGCATGTACAGGCGGCTGTTGCCCTGGCAGCCCACAGGCCATTGGCAGCGTCCACAGGGTGAAGAACGGGGATGGGGGCAAAGGTCAAGGGGTCACGGCAAGGGCGGCGGTTGGGTGGGCCAAGTCCACGGAGGAACGGCGACGATGACAGCAGTCCAGGAACCGTGAAAACGGAAGAGGCGGGGAGGGGGAGAGAGAGAGAGAAAAAAACAAACAAGAGGAGAGAGCAACAGTTAGCAGAGCGGTCAACCACCACCGCGGATCCGTAGCCAAGTGGCATTCAATTAGACACTCCTCCGCCCCAAGCTGAGTGTGCTTATGCATCCACTTCCACAGAGTTGGTCGGTAGCTGGTCGCAGACGTGTGCGGGGCAGAGAGAACAATCAGGCACTGGCCCTTAACACAACTAGGCCAGCTTGGCAGAAGCCCCCAGGCACACCGTGTGCCTGCCTTTCAGTCACTAAACCCGGCACCCACAGAGACCAACCTTGGCCCAGGCCTCTCTAGAGGCAGGCAACCTCTACAGACAAGCTCCTCCTCTCAGCCCCCGTCTCTTGCCCTCCCTGGTCTAGAGACCCCGTCCTGACACCCCACACCCTAGCACAAGATGGCAGGGTTAGCTGCAGCGGAGGAGACGTGGGGGAAGTCTTCGTCGACTGAAACCGCTGCGGTTGCAAACGAAGGGAGGAGAAAGAAAAAAAGAAAAAGAAAGAGCAGGGGAAGAAACAAAGGGAGCTGTGTCAGCCGCTTCCTCCCGACAGAGCAAACGAAAGTGCGGGCCGACTCACCGGGTCCCGCTCGATGGCTTCCTTCAGGACTTCCTTGGCTTCGTCCGGCTTCTTTTGAATCTGGTGGAGGGACAGACAGAAGACAAGCCCGAGGGAACCAGTCAGCGACCACCGTGGACAACAACAAAAAAACGGTGCATAACTGCTCCACCTCTGGGGTAAAAAAAACCTCAAGCCCGACAGCTGGTTGCACTCAACCGGCACACAGTCCTCGCAGTGACTCGTGCCCGCCAGATTTAAGGGGGCACACTGGTCTTTGAAACTTTTTTTTTGTTTTCCAACCAATCTTCCTGAAACTTTATGGGCTTGTTCAGATTTTTTAGCTGATTTCAAATATCCAATTAGTTTTGATGTAACACATTTAGTTTTCGAGATAATTAGAAATCTTCTTGATTGTTCTTGAGAACAATGGAAAAAAAAAACTAATCAATAAAAAATTACAAGCAAAGGCATGAATAGATACTAGAAGTTGTGTAGAAGGTTGTATGGGAAGCAGTTTTTTGTTTTACAATCACATACAAGTTTCCATCAATTCTTACTTTTAGGTTCGAAGTACTGCTGCTAACCAATTAAAAATAATGCTAATTAAACAATTACTGAAATACAAAATGCAAAATCTGCTTCCCATACCACATGGTTTAAACATTCAGCTTCCTGCTGAAAGGAAAAATTATCATTCTAGCTGCACTACGTGCTGAGGTATGCCTCTCGAGAAGTTCCTATACGTCAAAAATATGCATTTTGAGGAAAATGGCAAAAAAACGTAGCGGTGCTATGTTTAATGCAAACAGTAGAAGGTGGAGTACTTTTTTTTCACGAAACAACTAGTAGGCCCCCGCAGCATAGTCATCTTGACTGCTGGCACCACCCAGGTGCCTCTTTTGAGGGTCCGCTGCACAATTTCTGCGGATGTCCGCCTGCGGGAAGAGTCCTTGGTTCGCCGGCGGTCCTTTTCGACCATGCGTGTGCTGCTTAGTGCGCCAACGGTCATGTTGAGCTCCTGCAGGATCTTTGATGATGCCAACTGGCTTCCGGCATTGAATCGCATCACAGCCTCTGCGACCGCAGCTTCCACACTGTGAAGCGATGCGTGGCACTCCTTGGGAGCCAGTGACCATATCACTGAGTGAAGACTCTCATTGCTGTTTTGCGTCTTGCCGCGCTGGCACTGCTCAAGCAGCTTGTGGTCCGCCAGCCGTTCATACACAGGAAGCAAGGCCTCGCAGACGTGGGGGGGCAGGTTGTAGCGGTGCTTGGGGGCTGGCTCCCCTTTGGCCTTGGCAGCGTTATGGCAGCACCACGAGTCGGGACCAGTGGGGCAGAGGCTGTGGTTCGACACTGCATCATTGGATCAGGGGTGAGACCAGTGGTGCCACTGATGAACAGTGATTTGGAGCAATTTTTGTATCAGCAAATTATTAATTTTGGAGCAATTTGGAGCACCTAAATGCCAGTTTTGGAGCACCCTGGAGCAACTAAACATCAACTGCTAGATGTGTCCAAAGCATCTCTCAACACTAAAAATTGACCAGTATCGTCCAGTAATTGATGTGGAGGTCGTCATGGAATGCACTTCAAGGTGCTTTTCACACACGCGATCACAAATGGACGGCACAGCTCAAGAATAATGGTCTTCTTGTCCCTACTAGGGGAAGTCTTTTTCAAGGAGTCACTGAAAACGCTTCATAGTTGGCAGGCTCGAACATGCATTAAAAATAGCTTTCACAGTCAGCTCTCCCAATAGCCCAAGAATAGCGAAATAGCCAATAAAGAAAAGTTCTACAACCACAAGAAAAAGTAGCCATACTTGGCTCTTTATAGCCCAACCTGTCATTCCTGGGGAAATGGGATTTTTTTTCCACTTATTTCGAAACAGTCGCTAGAAGTAGCCAGAAGTTTGATGCAATTAAATCCCCTAAGTATCCACGCAATAGCAAAAATGCAACAAAACATAATTTGCAAGGTATTTAGTTCCTTTCTGGTGTGCATAAAAGACAGCATGCAACACGATAATGAATATTGAAAGGCTTCGACAAAACCTGCCCTAGCAAAAAAAAACAACGTGCCTCTCGCGCCTCTTTCCAGTTTATTAATTGTTGAGGCAAGCCCTCGTGTTTTACTTTTTCATTTTATTAGATGCAGGCGCTTGCTATCAGTCCTCGTGCGCATTTCCAAGCTAGCTGGAAATGTGCACGAGAAATGCGCATGGAGCACTTTTGCGTGCGATTCGTGCGCGTCGGCGTTGCGCGTGCGATTTTTTCACGCCCGCACACGGCAGTTTCTACCACGCTCAGAAAATGACGCGCGTCGCGCGCGGCAGTGGGAGGAGCCTGGCGACTTGCGCCAATGGGGAGCCGCGTGCCTCATGGCGGCGGTTTTGAAGCGCTCGAGACAGCCCGGTCACGGCCGGCTGGCTCCGTTGGCGGTTTTTAGGTTTACCACCCCGGCAGGTATTGCATGGACGTTTTCACTAGCGACGCGGATGATGTTTTATAGTACCGATTTCGCCCACAACATTATAAGCTCCTTTACCACACAAGCAACTTCGTGCGCGCCTTGAGCGGTGTTTTAGAGAGCGCTTAAAAGTGGTCGCTTGAGCTCCCCACACCACTTCGCGGCCGAAGCCGCCGCCATGTTGCCGCACCGCGCGCAGCGTGCGGGTGCTTACGCGGCGCGTTTTCGCAAGCAGAAAACGCTCCATGAGGTTCGTGCTTTAGAGATACTGGCTGTTTTTCACGGCTCGCTTCACTTGCGGCGGTCCCCTCCGCGAGCCCAAATAGCGAAGCGAGAGCTTGCAGCCGACCGCGTCACGCATGCCGCGAAACGGCGCTCCCGCTGGCTCTCGGAGCGGAGAGGGCCGTCAATAAACGCCACCTAAAACTACCTATTGTTTATAGCAGGAATTATTGAAAACTACAACAAGGAGGAAAGTTTTTACCCACGGTACGCCAGCGCTGCAATTACTTGCTAAACGAAAACACTGTATCGGCGGTACAGTGACAGCGCCCACCAACTCACCGCGGAAAACACGATTACGGGTGCGAGGGAGTTCAAGTTATCAATCCGATTTAGTTATACATGTCTAGAGACCACTGCGAAGTAGTGCTTGTAACAGGCTGCACGCGATTGGCGCGACACAAATTTTGGCGCACCTTTGGCGCACTTGCTTGCAAAATCGTGGTTTTTTATCAGGATGGCGCAGGATACCTCATTTGGCGCAAATTAGCGCATTTGGCGCAGGAGTGGCAGCACTGTGAGACAGCCCAAACAGATTTGGGAGCAGTTTTCGGAGCAGCAAAATTTCGATTTTGGAGCAGAAGAATCCTGATTTGGAGCAGTTAGGAACATTTAATACATTGTCTTGTGAGCTTAAAAAATCATTATTTCAGCAATTTGCAGGGTCAAGTGCACATTTCAATCAGTTTTGAATACACAGAACACTCAAACAGGCTTACCTGAAAGAGTTTTTAAGAGTATCACAAAGTACTAATTGCACTACCTTTTTCCTAACTGGTGATATTGTGTTGCGCCTGTACGCAACACTGACAACAAAACTGCCGTTAACATTAGAGAGTATTAGCAGTCCGTCTGTTCTGTTGGTTACTTTGTTACCGGGTTGACCGGACCGGTCTGTGCCTGCGCGCGCGGAAGGGCGAGGAGGCGCGGACAAGGCGAAGGCAGGTCCGCGGAACTAATCCCCCTACGGCTACGAATGCCCAAGTGCCCAGACGAGTCCCGGTGAGCACGGTAATTACGTACACGACGGAACAGACGGACTGCTAAAACTCTTATCAAATTGAAGGGCTCCGCAATTGTGGCGGTTTTTTTTCTGTTTTAATGCTAAAATTATTATTTTTGTAATCCCAGGCTGCGTTTTACGAACGACTGTAGTCACGGCAACAGTTGAGCAGCTTCGAGCTGACGGTCGCATAGCCCAACCAGCCTACCCGTTTAAGTCCCCGGGGCGCAGGTTCACCCTATGGTCATTTGAGTAGCGTTAATGTTTAGCCACCTAGATTTCCGTATTAAATTTCACTTTGCATACATCAAGTGTTGTAGTCGCGTTCTATGGCAACCGTGTAGTCCTCCAGCTATTGGGCGCTGCCTGAACAGGTCGCGGCGCCGCAGCACAGCCCGCAACTTTCGTGTCGACCGTTCCATCCCCGAGGCTTGCGATCGCGCTTCAAAGCACAGCAACACCTCAGCATTTTACAACAGCACAACAAGCCAAAAAATTCACTTCACGAACCCGATTATAGACGCACGTACCGCGTTTCGCACTCAAGGACAAACCACGCCGAAGGCGTAGGCCCCACATTTCAATGAACTTTTTTTCGAGCCACCCAACTATCCGTAATCTGGCACCAATCTCAAACCATATCCCCGCGTTAACGTCACTGTACAGAGCCACAACAGATAGAATGAATAGACTGGAAGCCAGCTGATAGCGTAAAATAAACCAGGGAAAATATCGGCGATACGCACCGAGCGCGTTGGTAGCAGCCACATCAGGCGGCGGCCATGTTTGTTGCCACAGCGATGCCTAATCGAGAAGGCCGTTTCAGCGAACCCGGACGGAAAGCGAATCGAGTTTTAAAGCTATCGCTTGCTTCTTTTCAGTCTTTCTATTTGTGCCATTTCTGTGTTTGCGATTGACCGACGATAAAAGCGGTGACCGGGATGCGGTAGGCTTTCGTCCCCGCCGAAACTAACATGAGCATCAAAATCCATGCTGTTGAGGCTCTTCTGGAGCAGTTTGGGGCAATTTTCGCCATTTTCGTGCTTTTGGAGCAGCTTGGCGCAGGAAAATGGAATTGTATCAGAAAGGCGCAATATGCGCAGCTGTCTCACCCCTGTTGGATGTCACGTGATAGTACGTGGCCATCACAGCCTTGTGCATGGCTGGCACGTCCCCTTTGTGGGACTTGATAGCCCAGCCATAGTAGGAGGTCAGTTTGTTGAATCAGGTCGCCAGTCAGCCGCCACCCTACCACTGAGGCTCTCTGAGCCAGCTGCTGGCCTCTGCTTTGGGAGGTTGCGTAGTTGAGTGCCCATTCTCTTCTGCACGTGGTTCACGCACTCCTCTTTGAGGATCTTAATGAAGCCATAAACATCTGCATCCCTCAAAGCGAGGTAGGTGCGGCAGTCACCATCCGAAACCACTGTGGTGTACCTGAGCTTATGACGCTCCCACGACCTCTGAAAGAGAATGAGGGCAGCCTCCACTTCCATTTCCCCAGCTTTTTTGGTGGTGCTTTCTCTGGCAGAGGTGCTTCGCCTTCCACTCTTCGTAGGCAGGGTCACTCTCTTTGGGCGCCCGCTCAACAGCCGGCGCAAAAATTGGAGAGCAACGACATAATCGAGCACTAGCCCCGTGAATAACTCGATGACCGTGCCGACTCCGATGTGCGATGAGTGTCCCCTCGTCATCCAGGAGCCGTCGTACGACGCAGGCGATGTTGCCCGGGTTTGCAAAGGTTCGAGCTCAGCGTACAGTTTGCCGAACTGATCGTGTGCAATCTGCAGTCACCTTCTGCGATGCGCGAACAGGGTGCGGTCGTCAGTTTTGTCTTCACGTAGCTCTGCCACGTTTGTTGTGCAGGCCGCGCGAAGAAATGTTCATCGACGAAAACACGTCGTTGAACGCCGTTTGCTTGCTTTCCAGTCGACTGCAATGGCGCACGCGCCCAAAACATTTATGGCAAAACGGCTTCGCCTTGCTCTCCGCCGTCAACGCGCGGCGAGCTCCACGCCGTCGACACGTCGCCGCAGTTCGCGCACTTGAGCACTAGCTTTACGGCGAGGCCGTACTCCCTGTCCTCCTTGCCGATTTCCACATCACCGGAGCACAACTTACATTTCACTGCGCGAATCAGTTTCGTTCAGCTGGGTCAAACTGACGATCACGAACCTTGTTTCGTCCAGCGGCGTGGCTGCGGCGTTGTCAGGGTCGCCCAACAGGCTGCACTTCCGTGTGTAGCTCCAGTTGAAGAAAGCTCGTGCAGCTTGTTTCTTTCCGCGTTTTGACGCACCTCTGCCACTTGTAACGGGTGCAACATTGCTGTATCGAGACGGATGCGGCCGCTGCCGGAGGCGTTATGAGCGGTCGGGCGGAGGCGCTAGCTAGGCCTACGTTGACAAGCGCGTCATCGCCAACCACGGAAGGTCGGTCGCTATCTCCTTCATCGCTCCTCGCTGTGTGGAGCGGCCTCTGAGATTCTCGAGGTTGGATTTCTTTCTCTTTTTGCCATACGGGTTCTTCGTGCGGGATTTTCTTCCGGCCTTCTACATCGCAAACGTCGTAGTCAGAGCCCGAGCAATATGGCGCCTGATTGCGCCGACAACGGCATGGAGCAGACGACAGACGCCGCCTTCGGCCAATCGCATCGCGCTGTCTAGTCACGTGCGCTCGCCGGCGAATAGGAACACGCATTTTTGCTTTTTTTGGCGCGTGTTTCCCACTCTACGACTGAGCGGGCAGGAACCGCGGTGGCGGGAAATTGAAGACCGAAGTTCGCTCTTTCAAATGAGACCGAGATCGCTGCGATACCGCCCGTTGCGCAGCAGTGAGGAATTATAGAAAAATAGTTATTTTGGCGTCGGAATCTCGAAGAATCGGCCTTGTAGGGCTTTTACAGTTAAACCTCGTTATAACGAAATTGAAGGGGCGCCGCGATTTGCTCGTTATAGCCAATATTTCGTTATAGCCGTAGCCGACATTTACTGCAAATATTATGCATTGTAGTTACCTAAAACAAAAAGCGGGCGAAATAGCATCTTGCTGCACGGCGGTAGTCAGTAAAATAAACACATTCCGGAGGTAAAAAGGAAAAGTCACGAACCTACTTTATTGCAGTTCAAAACTCGTATTTCAAACAGACTTGGCTACGAAGAAGTCCGTAACTGGACGTTGATGCACCTTCCTGATGCGAGCGATGGCTCCCTCAGCTGCGGCCGCTATGTTCACGCCATCTTCGCCGCCCTCGTGCGCGCCGAAGTAGCGGCGCAGCACGTCCACCGCATCTAGTGCCTCCGACGCCGTCCTTAGCGCTTCCTTTCACGCCACGTGCAACAGCGCTGACGATTGACTCTCGGTTGCTCACGATGGTGGACAGCGTACTCGTCCACACGTCAAAGTCTCTTGCCCCCCTTACCACGGAGTGCACCTTACCTTCCTTCGCGCCCGATGAGACGGCTTTTATCATAGCTGTCTTCTGTTCAAGCGTGATAGTCTTTCGCTTTCGCTTCCCGCCTGTCGCACTCGCGTTTTTGGAATCACGCCGGCAGTACAATAAAAGATAAGGCTGAAGACTGCCAAAACGCATGCACAAAAAACTACGCAGCGAAGTCGGCGATAGGAACAGGAAAGGGGGGGGGGGGGGGGGGGGGGGACGCAACCGCGCGCGTTGTGTGCATTGGGGTTCTTCTCGGACTCACCGCGGATTCCCCGAAGCCATAGGGATACGTTGGAAAATCGAACGTCAGACTGCTTCTCGGGAGCCCGCGCTGAGTCCATTGTGAGTCCGGGAGACTGTAAATCATGCCGTGTGCAGCGAGAGGAGGGTGGGGGCTTCGCGGGCGCAGCGTCCGCGTGGCGCGCCATCCTGCTTCGCGCGCGTGGCGGGAGTTTTGAACTGCTAATACAGTTGCCGCGTCGTGCACTGCCTCAAATCCGCGTTGCGCACTGTTGTAAAATTACCGTATTTATTCGAAAATAGGTCGAACCCCCTAAAAATTGAAGTCGCCGAAAAAAAAATAATATATTCGATTATAGGTCGACCCATACTTTTAAGAAAAAAACTTGAGGAAACTTTTTAAAACTCCCATTTATTTACAACGCGGACACCTCACTGGTCGGAGTCACACACCGCGTCGTCGTCGGAACTTGCGCCGCAGTTCATTACCCCCCCCCCCCCCCCACTGGCTTTGAAGGCTGAACGGCCAATCCCGCCTCGCAGCGCTAACTGTTGAGCTTTGGTCTGAATATCTTCGCAGGACACTCGGTGTCCTTTCTCACGCTCCTCTTCCACGTGCAGCTGGAGTTTTTTCTCGAGAACATCGTGCCTCCCACCACGAAACGCACGACGCAGTCCCCTACAAGCAAAAAGTTCGTCGTCCCGCTGTTTCCGCCATCCCCTGATCAGCTTTTCATTAACGACTAACTCTCGCTGAGCGGCGCAGTTGTTCAAGTTCTCAGCAAACAGGATCACCCGCCACTTAAAGTCCGACGTGACATCGCGAAATGCGCACGAGAAAAACGTTGTGTGCGGAAATCACAACGAAGCAAACACAAAGAAAGCGCATGAAACGGAGAACGGGAGATAGTAGAGACAGCGAGCGAAGCAGGCAACGCTGTTCCGTTCACGAAATGGCTACACTAGGTGGCGAAGGTCACCTTACCCCACCTCGCGCTAGCCGCTACCGCGGCTCCGAAGACACCAAGCCAAGCCAATCTGGCTCTCTAGCCAGTACGTAAGCTCGCTCGTGTCCGGTTCGGCCGCAGGTAATGCGCGATAGCCGGCAGTGACTGTGGGTGGTTTTCTTACGCTGATTGTTTTGTTATTTTTTCCTTTATTTTCTTGCCTGTCTTTGTTCTAGATGCTCCGCGCTGCCGCCTCAAATTGAGGAGCGCCGGGCGCGACGGAGAAAAGGATCGCTCGGTGCGCTCGCCATTTTTGATCACGACTATAGGTCGAGGTTCTTCGGTCACGATTATAGGTCGACCCTCCATTTTTAAGCACATTTTCGGAAAAAAAAGGTCGACATATATTCGAATAAATACGGTAGCTCAAAATTTGATTTCTCAACGAAAAATTGTTCGTTACATCCCGTAACGGGGAAATTTTACCTCGTTAAAACGAGGTTTTAAATACATTGGTTTCTATGGGGACTTTCAAAGAGAATTACGATTTGCTCGTTATATCCATTATTTCGTTATAGCCCGCCTCGTTATAATGAGGTTTAACTGTATAAGTTGCTGTTACTGCTCAAGTACCGACTTTTCGGAGGAAAAACTTCGCAAACCGGGAGAAAAAGACCTGAACATTTCAAAAACGATGCTTATGAAAAGTGCATTTTTTGGCACTTTTTCGGTCCCAAAGACCCGTGTGCCCCCTTAAGATGGGATTAGTGCAGAGCAATCAAATGCCCGTGCACTCGGAATCGTGGCAGGGAGACTGGCAGTTGCAATGCGGCTGGTTGAGGGCAGCCAGGCGGTTGCGGCACATTTACCTGAAGGTTTGACTAGACGGAGACTGCACACCGAGTGTCTCTCTCTCCCGCTTCCAGACATGGCAAGGACCCTTGACACATCGACAACCTCGCATCAGCAAAACTCTCGCCCCACCCGGCATGCAGCAGATGCAAAGGAGGAGGGTCGTGCCGCAAGCAACAGCGCTGTCGCAGCCTGCCCACCTTGCTGAGGAAGCGGGCCAGCTTGCCGGCGTAGTGGCTCTTGAGCGCGACGTTGTCCGCCTGCGAGATGCACTTGCGGTACAGCTCCTCCACCTTCTCCGGGCAGCCGCGCCTCCGCTCTACGTTGATGCGGCGAAGCACGGGCTCCAGCAGGTCGGGGATCCGCTCCTCCAGATTAGCCAGGATTTGAGAGGCCTCCTCGAAGCGCCCTGAAAGGGGGCACGCATCGGCCTTGAGAAAACGCGCAGAGCCATGCGCACACACCCACCAAAAAAAAAAAAAGCTGCTTTTCTCCTTTTCTGGCCCGTTTTCAAGCACACATCACTGAAACGTGCAAACCAACTCCCTACCCCCACGTCATGCCAACTGGTAGCCACAATACACCTTCGATACGTGGTCGCCACAAAGGCAAAACATATTCAGGTAAAAAAATAAACGAAAGATCCACTGGTGGACCTTTTTAAAAGGACACTGAAATAAATTTGTCAAGCTCCCATTTTTGCTTGCACTGCATAGACTGGCTCAAATAAACACCCTTTTCATTGTTTATCCAGGCGATAAGGTGGTATTTTGTTTTATAAAGCCCGAAGGAAGACAAACTGCCATGCGCAGTTTGCGACGGCTGCACCAACTAACCACAGTGAGGTCAATACAAGGTGCTACGTGATTGGACGATGCCCAAAATTAGAATTTAAACCAGTTTCGGTTTCGGTTCTGTGAAACAACATGCTTGGCATCCGACATTATGATGGGCATTCTCGATATCTCAGTAATCGGCATGCCGTGATTCTGCCATGTTGTCGGCTGTAAAATGCGTCAGTAAGCCTACCAGCTTGGCTTGGAATCGTAGCAATCACTAGCCGAGGCATACGCAGTGGATGGACGCCCTCCGCATCACTGGAGACACTCGAATGCGATGTGCTTTTTCCCCCATCTTTGGAGCTTGCCTGGCTCGCGTCTGTATCGCAGCAGTTTCGCGCCAGGCCAACAGTCGGCTGATTTGGAACTGTGCCCGCAAGCAGTCAGTGCTTATGGCAACACCATGCCAACAAAAACTCGCCAGCGTGTCACAGTGTCAGCCTGCACGCATTCTGCGAACTCGCTTGTGGAGCAATGAACGTTACGGCTCAAAAATGAAGAATTCAGTACAGAAAACATTCATCATCATCACCAGCCTATCCACGCCCACTGCAGGGCAAAGACCTCGCCCATTGATCTCCAATTACCCAGGTCCTGTGCTAAATGCGACCAATTTATCCCCCAAAACTTCTTGATCTTACCTGCCCATCTAACTTTCTGCTGCCCTCTGCCACGCTTGCCTTCTCTAGGGATCCACTCTGTTACTCTATTCAATTCCATCCTCCCTTGCCCCCTGCACCAGCTGCACACTACATTTTACAAGTGCACTAGTAGCGACGGGAGTCATACATTGCTCATGCAGTAACCGCACACTGCTGCCGCACTAAGGCTTGATCTACCCTCCCCAACCCACAGCTGTTCTTGCGAGCGAGTTGTACTGCTCCATCTTCTCATTGCACCAGGCAGCACAAGTCGGAGTGAAGCCCACATCAAAGCAACTCACATCTTGCATCCTATCTCAACCTAATCAAACCGGAAGAAGATCACAGGCCCTTCTCACCGTGTTTCTCCTCGTAGGCAGCCCACGCCAGGCTGATGCTCGGCTTGCGCACCAGGTGGGTGGTGCAGGCCCCGCGGAAGACGCTGTTCACCTTCTTCGGCTCGGCAGTGTCCAGGTACTTGATGTACTACAGGAGACAGACAGACAGAGAGAAACAACCCTGGCAGACATGACTTGACGGCCACTAGCCACGTGTTGTCCACACAACTCCAAACCTACCCCGCAAACGCTTTTTTTCTCTCTCTTACGCGTCGCAACATCTGAACAAACGAGATGCACGGGAGGAATGGAGAAGGAGGAGAACAGCATGACACAGACGCTTCTTCACAGAGAGAGGAAGAAGAGAGCGGCAGTTCCGACATGCGAAACAGCCGAGCCTCACCTTGAGCCACATGTCCTCGTAGAGGGCGCAGGCAATGAGGCAGCGCTCATAGAGTGTCACTGTGCGCGCGTGGTTGCCGTTCTGGGTCTCAAAGTCCAGGTACTCGCGCCAGTTCTTCAGCTGCAGCCGCTCCAGGGGCTGGACAAGGAAGTACGGCCGCTTGATCTGAAAGACACGCAGGGTCACAGAAGGGCAATGGACGTGAGGCATCGCCAGGTAATACCACCGCACCACGCCAGGGCTTTTGGTGGCACCCTCCTCCAGCTTCCCTTGCCACAGTTGCAGCAGTGAGCACTAGTCATTAGCTCTTTGAACACACCCAATGGCAGCGGTCATTGGTTTAACAGCGCAAGGCCAGCAAATGGCAAAGAGTGCCAACACTCAATGAATTCTCAGTTATCTGACAGTTGGTATGGTACATCAGGCACAACGTTCTACACACTTCACTCTGCTCCTTCTGTATGCTGGAATTTAACACTTCCAAGTCAGTCAAAAGCCTGGACCAGCAGTGGCCACCACGCATCACGTTTAGAGCTCGCCCTTCAAAATGCAATAAAATCTCGCAGAATGTGGCTCAGTTACGACCACAGCCATCCCCAACCGCAATGTGTTTCCTTTGAGCAAAGCAAATCTAAAGCCGGCCTCGTCACTCTCGGCAGTGAAGTGCCTGGCCCAAGTAAGTGTCCTCCAAGTGTGACCACTCACCCCTTCCTCGAAGGCCCACCTCCGGCCCACTTCAGCCTCGTTGGCCTTGAAGTCTACCCGGCGCTTCTCGACCACTTTGTCCCGGATGTACCTGGCCTCATTGTCGTTCTTCTGCAACGCCAGAGGACACGTGCCCCGGGGGGCCTCAGCATTCCCTGCTGGGCCTACCACTGCTGTCCCCGGAAGCAGCAACAACCCTGACACACCTCAACCCGGTGAGAAACAACTGTTTTCAATAAAAGTTTAATAAGACGCTCAGCTAAACCTCGCTTCTAGCTTCACAGCGACAGCATGCCATCTTGCAAAGTGTCAGCCTGCTAGGTGGCACTACAAGTCACCCGGCAGACTGTTGCAGATTTATTTATTATTTTATTTATGAATACTGCAATCCCTACTAGGGATTTTCGCAGAGTGGATTACATGAATGCTCAATATGCAAACAAATTTTCAAAGCAGGCAGATAAAAAAACACACAGAAACAAAAGTACGCACAAAGCAACTCAAAATATACAAAAAATTCTAACGTTTGTGGGGACAGAGATTAACTGGCATGTTAGTTTAAACATTGTTGTTGAGGCTAGAAGAAAACAATGTTAAGGATGGCTGTAAAACTTCGGTGTTGGTTAGTTTGTTCCAGTCGTTTATAGTTCGTGGAAAGAAGGAATATTTAAAGCAGTTGTTACGGGTTGCATAAGGTGTTATTGTGCGCTCATGCCTTTGTCGAGTTGCATATCCGGACGAAAATGAAAGAACTTCAGAAATGTCTGTCTTGTAATATCCCTTTACTAGTTGATATAGAAATTTTATTCTAGATAACCGGTTCCTTTCTGTTAGTGTTTGGTAGATTAGCTCGAGTTGAAAGTTCCGTAATCGAAGTGTGTCTAAAGCTGTTATAAATACAAAAAAAAAAGATCATACAAACAGAAGTTTCGCTTGGACACAAATCAGACGCAGACAGCAACAACAGAGCTACTGAATGGTGTGCACCTTGCACCTGTTCCATGTTTAGCTTGAGACATCTGCACTCAGCCTGCGCAACAGGACATGCTACCCCCCCAAACGGCAGAGCTGCGAGCTATTACCAGGGCCCGGGTGTCCTCCTTGGTGGCGTCCTCGACCCCCGGGGGCGGGGCGTCCACACCCGGGCGCGGTGCGCCCCCCTCGTCCCCTACTCCTCCAGCGGAGTCAGCTCCCCCGGGGACCGCCTTGCGCATGGACTCCATGTACTGCTGCCGCAGCTCCAGGAACTCGTCCGTCGACAGGATGTCCTTGGGCAGGTGCGTCTTCACGTGCTCCTGGAACCTGCAACGGGGAAGGGGTCAAGAGGAGGCTTGGCATTTTGCTACTAACTCCCACAACGGGGACACCGCCGCTCTTGCGGTGCTGCTTGATGCTTGTGGCCACTGACGTCCCGAGTACTCCTGGCTTCAGCAACCACACTAACTCAAAGCATCTCGTACCATTACGCTTGCACCTCATCCCTAAAGCCCCCTGACAACCTTCCACTAACAGGTACGATATGAGCTATAACACTGCAAGATAACAGGGCTGAATGAAAAGAATGATGGGCAACATTTCCATAGCCAGACAGTCTGTGCTGGAGGACACTTGTGGGGTGCCAGAGTGGGATTGCCCCGCAGCGGAGGGAAAGAGGGTGGCCGTGCACTCACTTCTCGAACTGGTGGCCGTACAGCTGGGTGGGCACCTGCAGCACGCGCTCGTAGATGGCGGTCACCTCCTTGAGGTTCTTGTTCTCCAACTCCCAGGTGACAAACATGTCCCACAGCCGGTCCGACCGGAAGTCCTGCCCCGACGACTCGATGGCGCGCTCAAACAGGCTGCGGCAGCGAGGGCAGGAGACACTGTCACGAGGCAGGCCGAAACTGTAGGCACAGCACTGCAGATGGAAGCGTTAATGTTTGCCTTTCCTCTGCATGAACGTGGGTGCTTCCAGTTGCATTGCATTCACAGCCAGCCATCTTCAGCATGGAACTTGCACTATGCCTCCATAAGGTCAGTGATCAATAGACTTCACAAACAAAAGCAATAAACTTAGTTTGCACGACTCTGAACAACTTCCTTTGCTATGCTGCTGCTGCCGCCACCAAAGTGAGTAATTTGATTCAAAGTTTGAATTCGTAATATTCAAAGTTTTTCAAAACTTTGGGCTTCCTCGACTGTCTGCGGGCAGTCTGAGGATTGCCTCCAGACCGGAAGTCCCATAGGAATACATGGAAAAATTGAGCGTCGGATCACGTCTCAGGAAGTCTGCGGACGATGAGGGGCTGATAATCGAGGAGACCCATTATATGCTCAGTACAGGGGTGGAAGCAGGGTCTAGCTTTTTGGAGCAGGCACGGGAGCAGCAAAAGTCTTATTTTGGAGCAGCTTTGGAGCAGCAAAAATCCCATTTTGGAGCAGGTTTGGAGCAATTTAGGGGCTATTTCGGAGCACACTGACGGCCTTAAATAATGCGGCTGAGCGCACTTTTAAGAGCAACTAATCCAAAAACTGCATGAAAGATAGAATTGGCGAGAATTATTTAGGAGCGCAATAAATCGAATACGAGCTGGCACCTTGATATTACCCTTTACTCGGGACAGAAACCTGTTTTTTCCAATTTCTTTAAAGGAGCCATGAAGACAAAATACAAGTTGGCTTTATTACAAAGACTGCTTAGTCCCGATAACAATGATACCAATATCATTGCAATCTTCGAACAATAACGGAGATATTAAAGAAAACGTGTAAGCAGTCGCGACCCCCTAGCCAATTTCCCGCAACTTTCTAGACGTCACGGAAACGTGTTTGTGCGATGGCGGCCGCCTAACTGACCTGTCGACGACACATGACTGGACGTCTGTAATGGGGCCTCTAGTTTCAGTTGACCGCATCACTTGAATGCTAGGGCAGTTAACGCACTGAAAATTATTTTATTAGTTGGGCCGTATGACGTCATTCTTGCTCATAACACGTACGTGGCGCAAAATGAAAGCTTTTAAATACTATTGCTTTTTTTCCGTTAAAAAACGTTTTTGGGCTGTAATGGAGCTGAGTGAGATACTGAATCGAGTTCTTTCAAATTAAACGAAGTTGTATTTTCTCTTCATGGCTCCTTTAAATGTAGCGACTTTTTGGCTTTTATTTGTATAATAATCAACACTATGCTACCAACGGTGGCTGCTTTTTTTTAATTTTTTGGTAAAGTAGTTTCGAGCTAAAACAATCGCGTGCAGTGCGCCACCCCGCTGCCGCCGCAACCGTGAAATCAGGAGTCGTGAACGTGCCCTACCAGCGCGGCGCTCACCAAGCGCGCATCGTCTCCCACCAATAAGCCGCCGCCCCAACACGAAGACGGGTGCCGTACAATATGATGCTGTATTCGCAGCAAGCTGCCGCCGCCGCGTTGACTGAGAAGGCAGGCATCATAGGAGGCAAAGGCAGGCAGCGAATGAAGACGGCGATTTCACGACGCCTTATTTCGTGGTAGACACGAAGGCGAAAGCGGGCACGAAATCCCATCAAGACGCCCGCTTTCGTGGTCGAGTCGGACCTCGTCGGTGTTCAAACTTTGGTGTTTGAAATGGGCACTCAAAATGGCTCCTTGCCACTGGTGCTACCAAAGTTTAATGAGCTGTAAAATTAGTTCCAAGCGATGCATCAAAAAATTGCTTCGATTATTGCACTCACCAGGGTTCATAGTATTGGAAAATATAAAGATTACAGTTTTATGACCAAACACTGTTTTGTCTATTGCTTGACTAAAAATGGCTAATTAGTGCCAATTATCTTGGGAACTAATTGACCTACTGAGAAAATAATGGCATATCTGAAATCAGTGGGAGAAAAGCAGCAAGACTGACAAGTTTTACAAAGTTCACTAGAAAATTAAAAGGCTGTTTTAAGACCAGTGTCCCCCCTTAAGATGTTTTTCTGAACAAAGCGTGCACATGTAACACACTGAACCAAGTTCCTGTTGCAGCAGCCAACCCGGCCTTGCAGTTTACCCACAAGTAAAACTGTTCACATGTTTAGAGCCGCACGGTCACACAGGAAGACAACCGCACAGCATTACCTTAGCTGTGGCACTGCAACAAAAGCGCACAGGTGAAGAGAGTGTCTCCACTCACTTCTTGACCTTAGAGTAGTAATGGTCCTCGTCCTTGAAGTGAACCTTGACGAAGTTGATGTAGTAGATCCACAGGTCGACGCTCAGAGGAATGGCAGCCACCCCCCGCTCGAACGTCTGAAGCAACCAAGATCAGACGTTGCACGTGCAAATCTCAGTTAAGTGGCTCAAGACGTGCAAGTCGCAGAACACAGCGCACAACCTCCTGCCTTGTCCACACGGACTTGGGATCAAGGGTCACCTACACATGCAACAGCTCAACACACTAATGCAGCATCACTCGCGCGTGGCTTCAGAAATCAAGCACCTACCACTTGTTCAAAAGGACGTAGAATGGGGCTAGTTGGCGATGTGTTTATCTATTGAATCGCACTACGTATACAAAGACAAATGGACGCTAACAGGACTGGGACGAGGTGCAAACAGGACTGAGGCGAGGATTGTACCTCGCCTTAATCCTCTCTGCACCTCGTCCCAGTCCTGCTGGCGTCCCATTTGCTTTTGTATAGGTGGTATTCACTGAAAAGTTCAGCTGTAAATTTCTTAGCTTGGCAACACTGGAAGCGGCCACGGATATGGTGCATCTTGTGCCACTGCGCCCACACACCGCAGAAAAAACAACAAAACAAAACACTGGCATGTGTTGTCTGCTCCGTTTCAACCCGATTCTCAACGGCGGTGTCAACAGAAATGTTATTAATCGCGCTCACATTGGAGTCAAGGCTTTACTTTGCGTTGAGTGGGGTAGAGTGTGGAACGTCCTACACACATCGTGCTTAGCACGGACAAGTACCGCCATCCCGCAGAGCCTGACGTAACCACTGACGGCGCACTTACATGGTTGCCTGCATGCACGCCTCGCCAGTGAATACAACCTATACATAGCGCAATTCAATAGGAAACCAACTGCTTGGCTTGGCTTAGGAAGGATTCCAAGAAACCCCCCAAAAAAACATCCCACCCAACAAAGACAGCACCCACCTCTTCTGCCTTCTCGATGGAGCAGAGCTGCTTCTCCATCTCGGCATACTTCTTCCAGTAGCCGTAGCAGTATGGGTAGTAAGAAAAGAACTTGTCGAAGGCCTCCCGTGCAGCAGCTAGGCTGTTCTGTAGCAGCAAGCAGACAGACGAACGACCAGTCAACCAAGGTGCCTTCGAACTGGCATTCCAGCAGGTACACATACACAACATGCAGAGAAGCAAGAACCAAACACTCCCGAGCCATAGTCAGTCAAGTAGCCATTGTGAGGCTTCACATCGCTCCATTGCTAGCACAGCAGGCAGATAGAAGCAACAGTGGTGCTCCCGGTCACTGCGCCGACATTCATGACGCAGTTGAACAGCGAGTGACACAGTGCGAGGCATTGAGGTACCACCCCCCCGAAAAGGCAAAGCGCCTCACCTCCTGCTCCACGTACTGCAGCAGGTAGGTCCATCCCGTGAAGTCCGCAGGGTTGGTCCGGACGACCTGCCAGTACTTCTCCAGCTCCACCGACTCCTTACCTTCTTTCTTAGCCTCGCCAGCACCACCTATGCGGCCAAGTCGGCAACGGGAGAGGAAAGGGAGGGGGTTGGGGGAGGGAAGGAACCCGTCGGCGCAAGCTTGCCAGGCATCCCCACTGCCCAGGCAGTGGGGACGGAACTATCGGCAAAGAGCAAGGATGAGAGACAGAGAGAGGCATCTGCTTCGAAGAGGGTTATTACCTGGGACACCTCGTTAGCTTACAAGAAAGAGACCGGCCTGCCCCAAGAAGGTCATCATCATCCCGCTCTGGCAACGCCTCCCACCTCGACGGGGGGCCACGGTGTGACCAAGAGCGATTGCGTGTCTACAGGAGGAGGCCCGCCAAGGCACGCAACAATACAAAACGGGTCAGAACAAGGGGTGCACACACACACAACGGCCTCCTCCGCCTGCCGGCACAAGCGGCCCACTCGCGCGAGAGGGTTGCGTGTCAAAGGAGGCGCACCTGCTGTCAAGGCGTGGCGGCCTCGGCGCTGGGTGCGTTTGGCTGACGCACAAAAACAATCAAGCGCAAGGCAGGAGGCGAGGCCCACGCTCGCCCCGCCATGTCACTGAAAAGCGATCGGGGGCGACCGTGTGGGTTGCAGGGTTCGAGGCGCCCACCGCCGTCAGCTCACCTTTGGTGTCGTTCGACGCGGCGTTCCCGTCGGTCGCGTTTTTGCCAGTGGTGTGCATCAGGATGGCTGGTGTGCTCTGGAAAGAGAAGGAACACGTGGCGTTTGGGGGAAACACGAGCACGATCGACAACACAGCATTGTTGGACTAACGCTGCAAATGCTAAAGCAACATAATCTTGAACCGTGTCACATCACAAGATATCCGATGTTGGTGCAGTAATGTGCTGCACCATAAATTTTCAACAGGGCATGAAAATCTGTTAAGCTAATCTTGCATTGTTGCACTCGAGTTTTACATAACATCCACTTGATCCTAGTCTTGAATTGAATGCCCCTTGAATTAGTACCGAAAAATAAGAATTATTTTGTTCAACGAGCACAGTATAATGAAGAGCTCCGCCACGCGGTGGCACCACCGAACATTGGCAGCCATTCAAATTTTGGTGGTCGATTGTGTGACTGCCCCCTTCTGCCCGTCTACGGTTGCCTAAACACAACTTGTTGCCTGAAAACTGGCAAGCCGGAGCTAGGTTGAACATGAAGCTGTAAAAACACATGCTGGTGTCGGCAAAACATGCAGCGGAGAGCTGTGACAATCAGTCGAGAAGTGCGCAGACTCCAAAAAAATTTGAGTACAGTTACATTCTCCCTGGTTCAAAAGACAAGTTTTCGGACAGGCTTCAAGGCCAACCAAAGCACCCTGCCAGCAGTACGGTGTGGCTCATTTCCACACCTGCAGTCCTCTACCCGAACGTTGTTTAGAAGCTAATATCCGGTGCACCCTGCGCCAGCTTTTAACAGGCGCACATGCATGGCAGGTTGGTTTCTGCTTGGCAAGTCTGAGTATCGAGCTGCAAGAGTTTAAACTTGCCAGTTGCAGGGATTGCAACATTCACGGGAACTCCTCTGGGCTAGAGCCCCGCTCATGCGCGACATTATAGCTCGTCCCCGACAGGTTCTTTGCAAAGGTGGTGCCCTTGGCCGGTAACTGGTCCCTGCACTGCGACTTTGCCTGCTGCTCCAGTATTTCATCGGTGAGCCGGATCATCTTCATCTCTAGAGTTATTTAATGGCTCGCTATAAATGTTATTGCTATTGCCCACAATTAGCCTGTATTCAGTATAGTAGTGTCTGCACATCACAATAAACACTGATGCCTCCTGCCGTTGTCTCTGCAATCAATCGGCCCGCTGCAAGCCAGCTCACACAGCAGGCCCATTTGCCAAGTACAGATGCTTGCGAGGAGGGACATTAGTGTAAATGTAACCCGACACAGTAAACGTGAAAATAAAGGCAAGCCGCCGTTCTTTTGCTACGTGCGCACCACGAGCCATCCTTTTTAAAGATGGTAGTCTTTCTTGGGCTACTTAAATCCAGAAATTTTGGCCTGTCTGTGACTCGAATCAGCCACCCGGCCAAAGTAACACAAGGCCTGCGCAACAGTCGTATATAGTCACAGCTAAATCTACCTGTCTAAGTCCGGTGTAATGTAAATACTTGTCAACATGGTTGAAGAAGAACAAGACATTACGCAGATATAAGACAACAAAATTAATACAGAAGTGATATTTGCAGTGTTTCTTTATAAAAAATCATACATGCTTGATTTTTGCGAAATTAAATACTTCATCAACTGCAGAAAAAAAATTCACTCCACTGTCGCCTGCTGTCGCCCGCGACACTATAGCTTCTGGCGCCATTTTAAGAAATCAACCGGCAACAGTTACAAAAGGTTCCACTGGATGGGTTCCACGTTCTGCTTGGAACGCTCGTGGAGTAGGGAAACGCGGTTCTATAAACGTTGAAGTAGGGCGCCTCGATTCACGCGAGTCTCCGCCGTACGGCAGCATTGGCATCGAGACACCGGGCCTGGAGCAGTGGAACGCGGTAACTTTAAAATGATTTAAGCAAAGCTTTGGTGTCTTTACCTAGAGAGGAGCGCGACGCAAGAGGAACAACATGAGAGGTGAGCGGGAAAGCATTTACTTGACAAAGGTCGATAAAGAACATCGTCCTTAGTCGACATTTGCTACGAAAGGAGCAGATACGCGGCCAATTTTATGTGCTTTCAACTGAAGCCGATTTCATAATGGTTGGTTTATATGGAGTATGCACGAGCACTGGTGTAGTGATGTATTGTGGGTAGAATGTGATCTTGCCATCCTTTTTATTAGATGGCCAGAGTGGGTGTCTGACTATAGAAAACAGAGCACAGAGCAGGTGAATTGTGCAGACCACGTTTACCCCCAAAACACACCTCGTCACCGGCCCTTATGCCCACACAGTATAGCGCTGTAGACTTTCAGATGTTCTCATTGATTGCTTTCCCAATTAGAATGAATTCAACTGTGACAAAACTTTCGTCGTTAGGCTTGTTTTTGGACTGACTGTGACAGTTGCAAAGTATAAGAGTTACCATAAGGGCCTGTGTTGTTTAGACTTGAACTTTACTTCACAGCTGGCCCAGGCATGCCAGTTTTCAGAGATCAGGTACTATTTCACACTAACACCAGCAGAAAGTTAACTGCGATCGTCTGCAATGATTAACTACCAAAGTGGCCGTTGAAGCGCAGTGTTACCGCTGCGCAGCCATGTGCACAGCTTCTACCGAGGCACTGCATCGCAACTTGTTCCACTCACAAGCACCCAAAACTACGATTCCATTGTTTAACAACGAATGATACATTCGATCACAACATTGCTGCAATGTAACCGCGAAACACAATGCATTTCGGGCGCATAAGCCTTCGCCTGCATCAAACAGGCCCTATTGTTTTCTGGTATCAAACCAGAAACTTGGTTACAGATCAAGCTAGAATTTTCGGCAAGATTTTTAACCCACAAGCATGAGTAAAGCAGTGGTTTGATGACCTCCCCCAAAATGTAGGCCAAGGGGGTCACAAAACCGAACACACAGGTTCTTTGTTTGGCCAGAACGGCCTAGATATTTATTGCAGGAAGCGCACGGCGGGAGCGGCATTCTCGCCATGCAAGCATTTATGAATCCATCGTTGCTCTTACCCCAGACCAAAAGCGAAAAAGGAAGTCTGCAACTTCGCGCTTTATTTTTAATGAAATACTGCTTGCTCGTAAACAGGAAATGGACGCACTACCTGAAATCTCATCGAAAACAGCGCGAAGTTGTTTTAAGTATCCTTCAGTGCCACAAGTTCCACATTTCTTTGGGGATGGGGCGATTTGAGGTAGGCACGCGCCTACACAGTAAGTAGATACTTGCAAGCCACGAAATGTTGGAGATTTAAATGAGGTGGCCCTTGACCCGGGCTTCGACCTGCTACGTTGCCAACAAGCACGGATGCAATCAACCGGCTGCACTAGCCCAGGTCCGTCGTCTGATTATCGCACAAGCCAATAAGATGTTTGTTTTACGACTAACGCCAAAAACAGAGATTGTTCAGAACTGTACAGATATCGTCTGCGGTGAATTTAACCTGCATTAGATGCGACACTCGACACATTCAGCTGCATTAGGCACAATACCAGGGACGAAACTGCAGTTTTAAGTCCCTTGTCTAAGGCCTAAAAAACGTTTACACAGGGCAGACGAACAATTTCATACATGAAAGACAACGATTAAACCGGATTATTGCAACTGTGATACGGCCGTCGATGCTTGGAAGGCTCACACATACGCCATGAAGCCGTGATCGTACGGTGTTAACAGCGTCAGGACCAAACTGTCCCAAACGCGCGTTTCGGGGTTTATTCGTGAGAAAGTTATAGACTGTGAGAACTCTAAGTAGCTTACCCTGTCTTTTTTTCGAGGTATTCGGCCAATAAATCGCGTAGAAAGCACTACAACGCTCTCAACACGAACACAACAAACGCCACTACCGCCTCCTTTGTTTCGACGGGCAAAACAACGGAAGCCGAAAAGGCGAAAGGGAACAAACCGAAACACGTTTATTATAACTTTTTGTTACTCTAAACGTATTTCCTCATTTGGCTCGCGATAAATTTTTTGGTTAACACTTATTTGGCCTCAAATAATTAACATACCCATAGCTCACTTGTTTTCAACGAGGTAAGCAACGAACAAATTTGTCGGTGGTCGGGTCGGCGGGCGCGTTTCGCTTCGGTGGTTCTCACTTTGCTCTGCTTTCCCCTGCCGTTTCCTTGGTTTCCACTTTGGTTATCGTTGGCGAGGTGGCTCGTGCGTGCAGACCTGCAATCAACCAGAGTTCTTCAATATGAACTGGTAAAGTGACTCGGACGTCATTAAAATATCAGCAATACCAGCGTCACCTATCACCACTGCTGCTGCCATGTGTTGAAAAGTATTGTTGCTGTCAGGTAAACGCCTAATCCAATACTTGCTCGTGTGTGTACTACATCCAAACACCCAAGAGAGGCACTCTGTGCGCGGACATTTTGATGTGAAAAACTGCCTTTGCTAAATTGTTTACAATTTGTAGAGGGGTGTCAACTAAAAAAGAGGAGAGTCTCGATCCTGGCTTGCTGTGGCGTTTAAATTACCCAAAGACTGCGGTCCGCTTTTGATACGAAACGGCAGTGTTTTGCGGTAACGTGTCTGAACTCGCCGTCTTGACCCGCATGAAAGTCCGACCGAGCTGTTCGAATGTTTTCGCTCACAAAGCTGCCACACATAGCGCGACAAGTTATGTTTCGGTACATTTGCTGCACACGGCTAAGATTTGCAGTTTTTCGTGCCATTGCAGACCTATATTGTTACTTCTCTTCGTGTTAACCACCTGTTCCCGCGAAGCAACCAGTTGCGCAAAGTGAGGTAGTGACGAACACCGGTGTACCGCAAGGGACGGTACTGTTTCCCGCACTTTTCAGTACCGTCACGCGCCAAACATTTACGTGCGCCGACTTAAAAAGAGGGACGAAACAGTGCGTCCGGTGTGATGAAAGTCTGCGCGACTGCGTGTTGCCCCATGTGTGCTCTGAACAGTTATGCGACCTTGCGCAATAATTGCCCATTGTGTTCTTCCCTCCCGCCAGAACCTTATTTCACCTGGACTGGAGCCACGATGGGTCTCGGGAACATTCTGCTGCTGACGCAAGCCACGTGCTACACCATCACCCTGATCCTGTCGGTGTGCACCGTGGTGCCCATGGCGGTGCACGTGTCCAAGTTCAATGGCCACTGCCTCCTCTACACCACGGGCAGCTTCGACAGTGACGATGGCCACTTCATCGCACGCTGGGCATCCCCCTTCTACTGCTTCTTCACTCTCGCCGTCGGCGGTTTGATGGTGGTGGTGTCATTCGTCCAGCTGACACGGATGTCGGTGTTTCTCTACATGGGCTGCGACAGGTACTGTTGCCTCCACTTGCGCTTTGCCACCATGATGGTGGTGATGATAACAGTAGTGGTGCTATTGTTGCCTCTATATTGGAAAATTCTTTCAGTACTTCGACATACCAAAAAGCACGAAAAAATGGACACGAAGAACACAGGACGGGCTTTCTGCACTTTTTACCGTGTTGACATTCTACCACTGACTAGCCCTAATTTCTGCGTTTTTCCAGTGTGGCCTACAAAATGGTGACAGTTCATTGCCAGAGCTGACATTGTGCAAAATCCTTCGGTCTCGTTTCCGTCTTGCTGCCTCCGCACCTTACCTATTTTCTGGGCTATAAGTTGCACTTTGTTGTTGAGCGTGCCCGATGAAAGTGCGCTGGTAATTCTGGTGCATATGCGTTGTCATCGCCATGTATGCACCGGGATTTCTTTTCTTAAAAAATTATGACTGCATACAGAGCTGTGCTTTCCATTTGCTTCTTTATAGCCTCTCCTCCGCCTCCCCGCGCACTTGGGGGAAAATGCTGCCAACTGCAGAGGTGTGGGGGTGTGGGGGTAAGATAACCCTCAGTCACATCAAAACCTTTAAGACCTTCCGACCATTAGTAATTTCACAAACATAAGAGGCAGGTGGTAATAAAAATTTAGAGTTAGGCCGGTGGGAGCGAGATTTGGTAAAAGGGAGTAGAAAGGCTCACTGGGAGATAGTGTTAATGGTCTAACCTAGAGGCACAAATCCAAGAAGACAGTGAACGCAATGGATGGATGAGGTGACAAGGTTTTTTGGGCAAAGTAGGCATTAAGAAACACTGTACTGCAGAGGAACAGCTGAAGGTGCATGCCTGTGGTTGATTAGTGTACAAGTGCCGATGTTACTTTTTGATTGTTTAGGCACTGTTGAAATAAGTTTGCACAGTAGAGCTCGCTTATAACGAACACATCGGGAAACTGAAATCAGTTCATTATATCCGCTTTTCGCTATATCTGAACACTAAATCTATGTATACAAACGGTAACAGGAAACGAAGATTTGTTTGTTGTAGCCGCTATTTCATTAAAACCGGGTTTGCTATAAGTGGTTATGCTTTATAATTGCCTCAAGGGCCTTTACAGCTCATTTTGCCAGCACCTTGTTCAGTGGATGTTTGACTCTGCATTGCCACTAGCACCTGCAACAGCAGTAAACCAGTGGTTACTAGGTCATATGATCATAAAGCTTTCCAATTTCGAAAACATTTGTAAACTAATTAACCATGTTTTCGAAAAACTGTGCACTTAACAGCTGTCCTGTGTTGTGCACTTGTCTTCGGCAGGAATGGAGGTTTTGATTGATTGCCGATTGTTCCGCCGGCCTTGACCCAGTTTTTGGCTTGGATTGTCTTTGTCGCTATTTGCACGCAACAAAGGGTGTTTTATTCCTCCATCACAGCTCGTTCCTGTCTGCATTCCTGGACTCCGTGGTGAGCGTTGTCGTGATGCTGCTGGTGTTCACAACTTCCGTGCTGGTTTCGGATGGTTTCCGGGCCTGGTGTCGAGCCATTACGCAACGTTTTCCAGCGTGAGTGCTGTCACTTTTTCCGACAAGGATTGGCAGGGGCAAATTTATTCTGTGGATGTTAATGTTAGGCACAAGTTAAAAACGGCAATTGCTTACGTAATGTATCACTTCGCCGAAGCGACGGACCCGTATGTCAAATGCACGTGTTTTGAGAGTAGACTGCACTTAACTCTTTCGTTGCGCGCTTATACAAAATCGTTCAATTTGAACGATACCTTGAGAGCCCCTTTTCATAGAGTTCCAGGTGTTACTGGAACAGGTAAGGCTATTTGGGGCTTGCTCAGAAAATGCCCTTTCAAAAGCAGTTTCGTTTTCATTTCTGCAACAAAAACGTGGTTTTTGACATGCGTTTGCATCACCTGGGTGTGGAACAGGGGCGTGTCATTGCTACCAAAGAAGGCGTGCAGCTTGTAATTAGTCTGCATCAGCGTTTGGTTTTCATTATCAGGGCACGAATGGTGAATCAGAAGATGATTTTCAATCCTCAGGCTTGCACTCTGACATCTGACAGTCATAATCCCTGAAATCGGCTAAAAATATCAGGCAGTGCCTGCTTGCAAAGCTATTTTATGATTTTAGGCAGTTTTATTGCCTTCGCACACGTTGTACTAAGTTGTGTTGTAGTTATACTCACCACAGGACCATTCGCAAACAGTTTACAACAGTTTCAGTTTCGTTTCTGCATCGCGAAATTCATATTTAGCGGTACTACGCAGTTACCCAACTTCAAGCCTATCTGCCATAACGGCTTCAGCGTCTACTACTAATCCTCGAAAAAAGCATGCTCTCCTGATTTCATCCCACCCTAACCTGATTTCTGTGATAAGAACTTCGATAACAGTAAAAAGGTAACACCCAGTCGCCATATATCAGTTTCAACAGGGAGAGTGCTTCAAACTGGCCTTGCAAACCGCCAACTGTTTGCCGGCCAGTTTTGCTCCCATACGAGGTATCTCCAAAGATCTAGTATTGCTTATTAGTGCAACTGTCTGTTTTGGTGGAGACTACAAAAGATTTGGTGTTAACAGTTGAACCCCGCTACAACGAACGCCGCTTCAACGAAATATTTCCAATTCCCCGTCAGCTAGCCATAGAAGTCAATGCAACGAAGTCCTCGCCACAACGAACCATTTGTCAGGCTTGCTTTCGCTTCAACGAAATTTTTGATGATTTGGGCTGGGTTTGAACAATTATTTTACAATAAAATAGGCATAGCGCCAGCTATCTGTAACTTTTTATACATTCAGGACGCTTAGTTTCACCGAAAATGCGCGTTGCGACCACACCACCACCCAAAACAAAACAAAAAATAACTCATAGGCGCACGCCATTGCTTGATGGTGATAACGATGTGGCTGGCCGTCTTTACACGAGGCGCAGGCCCGCTTCGCCAAGGCGGAGCCCCAGAGCTACAGCCAATCCGTATCCAGTTGAAATTGCATGAATGTGCTCCGCTGCTGGCGCGGTGCCATCATGTATGCGTTGTGAGCAGCTGTCCTTGCCGTTTTCCTTCTACCATTCTTCATAGCCAAGAGCGAAAATCATGTTTGCGCGTTTGGTCTTGAAGCCTAGTCATCCTATCTTAGTCGCGAGCGCGCGGTCATGTTAAATGCAAGCGCGCGCGTCTTGCCTGCCAAGGTCAGTAGCTGCAGTGCCCTGTCGGAGGATAAGATAACGGCACTGCTCCTGCCACAAGCGAGAGGGGGGCTTCCCACGGCCTAGCAGCTATCTGCAAGTAATCAGCTCGGTGGACACGCCTTGTTGTACAGCGATACGTTTTGCGCCTGCATATCTTCACCCCCCTCCGTAACGCGTTCTTTGGGTGGTGAAAAAAACAGATAACCATTGGTATGTTTGTTATCCGAATAAACATGAGTTATTGCGCGTCACTCCTTTTTCTAAACATTGTATTATGCTGCCAATGTTGCGGAAACGCACGGGGCTATTTTTCTGGCCTTTCCGTGGTGTGTTGGGGCAGATTTCGCCTCAACGAATTTTCGCTTCAACGAAATTTTTCGCACGTCCCGTCAATTTCGTTGTAGCGGGATTCGACTTAATTCATTTTGCAGTGTCACGTGGCGCTGCAATGCAGGAGGCTCGTAGCGTAGTGCTGAACTCGTCATCGCAAAATAGCTACCCGGTGAAAGCTTGCAGGGCACAATTCTCGTGCATCTGCAGGGCTGAAATAGCAAGTCAGAAGATGATAATAAACTGCAAGTTTATGTTTTGAAAGATAACTGACAGTGAACATCAACAAGCATTTACCACCGAGTTTCGTTTTCAGCTCCATGCAGATTTCTGCACATTGCATGCTTGTCCTGAATACTGTGCTGGCCATAAATGCAAAGTCAGTCACTGACAAGATGTTTTTTCATCACATGGGGAAAAATTGATGCCTCTGATAATATCAGACCTCCGGATTTCCTCCAGGGAACCACCCGAAATTGCGCATATTGAAATAGAAGCTGGGCTTCACCGCATGGCGCAGGCACCACGTGCACTAACATTTTTTTTTGATACCTGACAAACTGTTCCGCACAAGCCAACATTTTTTCTCGAAGTTGTTCTTGAAATGTTTCCCTACTAAATGATATTCAAAATTTTTTCTACTATTTATCATTTTCTATGACAGCTTGACAAAAGTTTTGATTTTGATTTTTTTTTTTTTCGCAACTGTGATGCATGAAAACATTTTAAATTGGAAAGGGCATTAAATCATATGCATTTTTATGTCGCTGCAATTAGTGCCTAACCAGTATGTTTAGCAGAAAAAAAGTTTGCTTAGACCCGTAAAAATCGGTCAATTTCCCGCGGTAACGAAAGAGTTAATGCGTAACATCATGTGCTTTTTCTCACGTAGTTTGCTTGTGGCCACTGCGGTTGTTGATAAGCAGATTAAGTCTGAAAAATCATAGAAGAAACTCGTGTCACGTTCGAAATACTCGCAGTAACGCACTCTTTGCGACGTGCAGAGGAACAGCCTGCTGCGGTGATATGGTCCAGGGACAACTTTCATTCCATTGTCGTTTTTAAGTTGCACCCGAGTATAGTCAACATAACCGCACAAGTTGTAATGCCTGTGTTCCTTGTGCTCTGTGTGCCTGCTCTTTGTTCTGGTTGAGAGTGTCTCTTAAGTTCAGCTTTGGTTCACCCACTGCTATGCACCTGGTTTCTTGAAAACATTCTATATTTGTTTCTATATTTCTATATATTTTTTCTAAACATTCTATTTTTTTTTTTTAAAAGGAAAAGTAACGCTTCGTTGTCCCAATAACAATAATATCAGTTTTATTGCAAACTTCACACAGATAATAAAATTAAGGAAATTGTGAAGGATTGGTGACTTGCAAGCAATTTTCTCGCTCAGCCTTATGACGTCGCAAGTGTTTGTTTTTGTGGTTGACAGCCACCAAGCAATGCCACCAGCAAGAAACATGTAGCGGTGCCCCTGATTCCACTGGATCATATCACTCGAATACCAACACACTGTTAACTGTGCTGGTAGTGTCCGCTTTATTGCTTCACTGGTGGCATTGTGTGGCGGGAAATTTGAAACTTTTGTGACATTTCTTGTGTTTATTATTTTGTTGTTTGGTTTGAAAATGTCTTTCGTTCCTGAATGGGGTTGAGTGAGTTAACAAAGCTGGTTCTTTCAAATTAAACAGGGTAGTATTTTATCTTCATGGCCACTTTTTAGGAGGTTTAAAAGAGGGCTGAGAATATGGAGTGCAATTTCGTTAATGGAATCGGAAGGCACCAACAAAACCAGCTTTTGGCCAGGATTTATTTTCGCTGCAAGTGTTATTTATTGGGGAGCCCAATATAAAAAGTCTAACAATGCATTGTCCTTTCTGTTTTCTCTCTTCTTTTTTTCTGTCTTCTATGTAGTATGTACTTGGCATTTGAGGGCTGCTCGAAGATTGCTGTAGCGGCAAAAAATAAGAAGATGCATAAGATCTCTATCGTAGTGTGAAGTTGCAGCAGAGCTTTGATCTTGCCATTGCAGGTGCGAAGACGCTTCCGTCACGCAGATCAGCAAACCCGATCACGTGGACACTGTCGGCTTCTACATGCACGTCGGCACAGCCCAGGTATGCGCACCTGACGACGTTGAAAGCATTTTGACGGTTGAGTACAGTCTTAACGAAGCAAGTTCATTCTAACATACGTGGGTTCATTTCAGAGCAGAAGCACTTGTAAGTATGCGCTCTCAGGCGCTTCCGCTTCTAAAGAGTTGTTGAGTACAAACTAGAAACTTAGCATAGGAATGAAGCATCTTTTGTTCCTAAACGTTGTACTAGCCTTTTTCAGGGTTGTGCAGAAAGTGAGCGTATGTAATTAGAGAGAGGTTAAGAAGGTCAGACATCACCGAATAAAAGCTTCAACAGAGGATATAAGCAGTACACAGTTCGTTGCCAAAGAAAATAACGTTGGCAAAGTGGGTACTAGGCTAAGCTGGACAGAACAGCCCGGTGATTTGACGTACACGGCAGAAAAGATGCGAGGGATGGTTGCTTGTTCTTTTGTGTCTTTGTCTGTAGCCTACGTCAACTGTTTGTGCCATGTTTAGTTTAGCTTGCAATTCATCGACAAGAAAAAACACCGAAGGTGTTTCTTCTGCTTTGTTCAACACTGACTACAATATCCCTTGAGTTGTCACTTGACCTATAGACGAAAAGCGAACAACAAAAACAGCTGGTGTCATGACAGTGATGAAGTAGGTTCACCAGCCTGATCATCTGTCCTGTTAGTAGTGCAAAAGCCTCAAGTGCCCCATTGTGTGAAAAAGCGGCGTTGACAGGTGCAAAAGGTAGCCACTGTAAACAATCAAAAACACTGGCAAAAACTTTGGAATTTGTGCCGAAGTGTATAGGGATTGATCCCGATTAACTAAATCAGTCAGTTGGAGATTGTATGGGAATCGAACCTAGGTTTCCAGAGTAGGAGACCACTGCGCTAGATCAACATGTTAACAGCGGCAGAACACGAAATAGCCTAGTGGGTGTGGTGCTGGCGTCATATCACGTGACAGGTGAACTTGACGGCGTGCCAGTCGTGGAGAACTCTTGATTCTAGGCAGGCCGTGGCATGAAGTGTCGCTAGTCTGTCTGTTGAAGCAGCTCGTGCCGAAAGATGAAGTAACGAAAGCGAAGAGACACAGCCACACTGTAGCAGCGAGGAAGTCCTTGATAATTATCGCCCGGGAAAGCCATCATGCGAAATTTCACCCTCAAAGCACATTAGCGGTCTTACGAGCCACAGGGAATTTTAAAGCGAAAGCTTTCTTAGTGGGACCATTGGCGACCTGTCAAAAGACTAATCTATTTCCCCATCGACCGGTTGGTCGACTGAAAAGCTCTGACAAGATCTCTGGACTCATGGCGCGTGCGTGAAACTGGGATTTTTCGTTTGTGTCAGAACGGTTACTTGAAAATCGCGAAGGAGGAACGGTTTCTAGATAAGACAACATGTGCATCAATCCTGAAGTTGATGTACAGTAGCACACCTTTGTCTCATAAACCACATGTCGGTATGTATACATTTAGATCGTTTGTAGATGTGTTTAGTTATTGTGCGGAAAATCATCGCACTGATTCGTTCGTTTGCAGTTTGGGTCTTTGATGGCTTGCAGATCAATTGAACGGTCTTTCAGCGAAGGTTTAGCGCACTTTTGGCTTTCACGCCTCTCTCAACTTTCATTACGAAGGAATGGTAAGTTTTTTGTTCCAAACAAGCCACCGTCTCGTCTCTCCCCCCCCCCCCTCCCAGTTCGGTGCCTGGAGTTCCTGGGTGTGCTGGGTGCTGCAGGCCGTGCTGTGCACGCGCAAGCTGTGCCTGTACCACGAGCGCGAGAACCTCATGATCAGCATGGCGAGGGAACGGAGGCTCCTGAACGCCTCGCACGAGTCGCAGTCGCAAACCGTTGACGACACCGTGCCCATCCTCGACTGAGATGCACCAAATTGACGAGGGATGCTGCTCCAGGGACACACCAAGTTGCCCCTCCTGCGTGAGGGATGATCGCTGCTTCCCAAGCCGCCTAGGGAAGCCTCCTAGGGAAGCCTCCTAGGGAAGCCACCTAGGGGAGTCACCTAGGGGAGTCACGTAGGGGAGTCACCTAGGGAATCGGCTGATGTGTGAAGAAGCTGGCTTGCTCTGCCGTGCGCAACTCGGAACGGGCGCACTGAGCGGAATGCAGTTGTGGTCTCAAGCTAGGTTTCAAAGATCTGCAGTGATGGCCTTTTTACGAGATGCCCATCCCCCGTCTGTGTTTTTGCAATGTAGCCGTTGCGTGGCCGTTGTGTTCGGGGTGGAAATCATTTTTCACACCTGTAACGGGGGGTAGTTTTGCTGGCAACGTATCTGGAAAAGGAACGGTGACTTTAAGCTGTGCGCAGCTGACGTAGATAAGCTCACGCAGAAGCTGTGGAACGAACTGTGCAACGTGTTGCACTAATGTTGCAGCTACCAATTTGGAGAACCTTTTTTTTGAACTAGGCGTGAAACAACGCTGCGAGAAGTATTCTAGGTTTTAAATTCCACGGAATTTTCTTGTGCTGGGAAAAGGAAGGTGCGGGAGCAAAGCCGATTGAGTCGGCCGACTTTAACTGCCATTGCTGCTGTCTAATGCTTCCCAGCGGCGAAAAAAAGTAGCGAAGATGGGTTTTTCACGTCACTGTTTGCTAGCTTCCTTTTAAAATGGTTGTCTGGTGCAATGTTTTTGCAGAATTGCAACACCTGCGAAAGGTTTTTAGCTTTCTGAAGTGGAACTGAAGCGAGTTTTGAAGATGTGAAGCGTTGTCAAGGCGGCGAAAAGGTTTGCCAAAGCTGGTTTTGTTAGTGCGCTTGTGGGCGGCTGATTTGCTACGATTTTTATCCACTCGCTTTGGTGGCTTTCCTTAGCTTTCGCTTTTTTTCTCGTGGCTGAAGGTGTTTGTTGAGCGAGAAGCTAGTGGTGTGGCCTTTTTGTTCGCCGAACGAATGTGATCGGGGATAAACCGCTTGCAATGAGTTTTTAAAAACCCTTTGCCACGGTGTGCGATGTAAATATTCGAGATTTGAGCCCGCCGCTCTGTTTATAATCCGTATTTATCTGCCTGCCAAGTTTTCTGTTTTGTACGTGTGTATGCACAACTGAGATTGCACTATTTCTGCGCACATTGTGCAGCGGAATTTCAAATATGGCTGCTGTTTGCCCTTGGAAAGCCCTGATGAATGTTAATTGTTTATTAATTGCCTTTAATTGACACGTCTTTTTAATGTTAAAAGTGTTGATTAGCCTTTGTGTGTTTTACTGCTCGCCTTTTGGGGAAAAATGATAGCACTTGCATCGTTTATTTTTAAAACAAGTTGAGGCTGTGCCTTTTTTTGTTATTTCTTGCCCTGATTACTATTGTACAAGAACCGCTTTGCAGCTTACTGGGTCTCAGTTGCTCTGGAGGGGAAAAAGGGTGTAGTGCTGGTCACAGCTGTGGTGGACTTGTTTTGAGACACCGCCAATCAGAGCAGTTTTCCCGTTCTGGCTCTTAACTCCTACCATTTCTGAGCTGATAATTGATTTACCACAAAAAATGTTCCCTGCGAGTATGAAATAAGTGATCAGCTATTTTATGAGAGTTATTTATGCAATAAAATGTGTTATTTGTGGTTCATGCTACTACTTCTATGAAAATCTCTTCGACTTTCCAGTTGACGTGCAACTGTTGTATTAAAATTTTATGTATTACTTGATCTGTCCTTAATCTTCTGTGCACTGTTTAATTTATTTCAAACCACTTATCCAACAAGATGAGAAAAAAATCTTACAACGAAGTAATTTAACTTTATGTAAATGGACCTTGAAGTGCGTACAGGGCTTGCCACACGGAGAAGTCTGTTTTTGTGATATATTTCGAACCGTGCGCTAATTTGAAGATTCCCTTGGGATTTGGCATAGTACTTCAGTCAAGAAGTGCTACTGGGCTTGCGGAAAGCACCACCATTATGTTTTAACCCATTTATCGTGTCCAGCACGGATGTTGTTTCCTAAAGCCCTTCAGCAAATAAACCCTTGGGAATGCACGTTTGCTGATAAGTTAGTATTGCACCTCACTGCAGTAGTGCGCTGGCATTTTATTGTACTGGCAAAGTGTACTTTCTTTTGCACTGTTAATATTTCCGTGATGAACGCACTCGGTTAGTATTAAGTCATTCCAAAATTATTTTAGTGTACCACGTGTGCTTGCTCCTTTCGTTTAATGGCGAGCTTCTGCTTGTTTGGTGGTGAACTTGTGGCATGCATTTTTTAATGTGCTTACACTGCAAGCCGTTCATGCTTGGTCTGCGGTTGGGTCAAGTTGCAGCAGCGAGTGCTGCATCACTGCAGTATGTAAAGCATCTGTTCTGTGCACCAACAAGTGTTATCACAAGCAAATAAAAACATCTTTCTTGGATCTGCCGAGAGGAAAATGTGTTATCTTCGGAAAGGAACAGGTTTCAGGGTGCATGAACATTGCACACTTCGGGATGTGGGGTGAGGTTGATATTGTTAGACTAACGTTAGTAGCATTAGTTAAACTAAAATTAGTATCTGAAATGATGCTCGTTTACGTTACGTAACATGAACTAATCTCGCGTTAAATTTACTTGTCACTGCAAAAGAAATCGTGAAGCTGTCTGTAGTTTGCGCTGGTAATTTATGGTTTATTAATTCATTATTTTTTGGCAGTGTCGAGTTCAGATCAGAGTAACTCGCAAGTGCCATAGTTGGCTGATTTTGCCCTGGCTCAGGTCATTGGCGTTGGGCTTCCGTTTAGCTTTGTAGCTGTGTGGTGGCCTGAAAGCTGGAGACATTGGTGAAAGTATACAGTTCCGGCAAAGAGGTTCAAGTATAGGAACTAGCTGGGAGATGCGATTGCGCTTGCCATACACTAAGGCTTGCCAATTATACTTGATATTGCTGGTTTGCACTTAAAAAGTTAAATGCCTAAAAGGCATAGTATGAGCAAGAACACTTCCTTTTTCCAGACAAAATTAAAGAAAATAGCGCAATGCTGCTTAACAAGGTTGAAGCTTACTACACAACTGATTAAAGAGACCCCAGCTGCCAGGGCTGATGGCGTACGCTGTTCTGGGGCACAAGTTTCGTGAACACTAATTTAGACTAAAAGCTAAAAAGTGAAGTTTTTTTTCTTTACATTCCAATGAAGGCTGCACAATTTATGTATTTTACAGCGAAGCGGTTAGACTCCCATTGGTGGAATTTCTCATGGCGTCTGTGGAAGCACTCTGTGTGGAAGAGGTGGAAGCACTTCGAAAGAAGGGAGGGAAAAAAAAAGAATGAACATAACAGCCGCTTGCGTATCTCTGGAGAGCAAGAACACAGAATAAAAAAAAAAAGAACAGAATGAATGCGACACAGCCGCTCATGTACTGCTCAAGGTCAAAGAGGCCACCTCCATCCCCACTGGCCTGCCGGGAGCAGTCCACCTGAACGTGTCAAACACGAAAGCTTCAAGTCTACACCACAAACGCTTTCACAGTCAGCCGCCGATCATGTGGACATTGCTGGCTGACAAGATACAGCAAGTAGTGACTTTACACAAAGGAACAGGAGGCCAATCCATGGGGTGCTGGATTCCCGCTGGGTTGATTTCTCATGGGGCCTCGCGAGATTGGCTTACTGCAAAAATGTCACTTCCCTCCATTGCTGGCATAAGTCCAGCCTCCATTTAGCTTACGTCACGGACCTTTCCGCCGCCTTCAAAGCAGAGACCATCATTAAAGGGGCCATGAAGACAAAATGCAAGTTCGGTTGATATGAAATATTGCGTCGTTATAATAACGCTGACACCACTTTTAACGCAAAGTTCACTCAAATAAGCTGTATAATTAGGAAAAAATTGTGGTTGATTCCTCTTCCATAGGAATCGGTAAAACACGAAAGTGATATTTGCAGCGAAATCTGCAGCTGAGCACAATTTGCGGGTCGGCAGCTGTCTTGTGAGTGTGCTTGGCGAGCGACATCCTGCTGGCGGGTCGCTTCAGCAAAGGTGTATTGGCATCATTTCCATAACGGATATGACGTCAGTGAAATCTTGGTGTATCCCCGGCATAAAACACTTTCGTGTTAAAATATAGAACCCAAAAACGAGCAACCCCAAGTATAACCTACTCTTTGGTTCTAAAGGTTGCTTCCCCGCAAGAACACCTTGTGTGCAGGGGTGCACCCTTTACAGGCCACTCGCTTCGTTGTACTGGCGTCATTTCCGTGATGGATGTGACGTCACTCAAATGGTTGTGATCCCAGAATAAAACACTTTCATGTTAAAAAAACAGAAAGGCCATGCGACCCACTAGCTCATTTCCCACACTAGAATCTGTGACGTAATACGCACAGCTGTGTGATTGGCTGAGGCCAGCAAAAGCAAACGCAAGCTAGGCAGTACTTATAAGCTTGCAGAATGTACTATTTTCACTTAAATTTAATGCATAGTCATTTTATAGCAGTAAGAACGGTGGCGTAAACAATGGAAGTTACAAACGCCTACGTAAACATAGAAGCAACAGTGCATACTGCGTGCACTATGCTGGCTATAGCTACACAGCAGTCCGGCGCGTTAGGGGTTGTCTCACATGACGCTGGCCAATTGGCGTAAGCAACATTATATTACGCGACACTGTTTGTCGAGCATACCCAATGTTTCATGAAGTAATTACTATCAATCGTAAAAAAATAAGCCAGGTGCACATCAGGTCAAAAAGTGAGTGCAGACAGCGGTTCTGAGCGGTATTGTGGCGCCATCTAGCGGGGACAAATGGAAACAAAGCAACAAAAGACGTTTCAGTCTGCTGCTGCCCCAGTTGCCCCACTAACAACGGCTTCAGATATGTGATCGCTGGATACGACATCGCTGACATCATGAAACATGATTTGGGGGGAATTGAAAATTTGGCTTACATTGTTTAGTTTGGCAGTGATCACTGCCAAACTAAACAATGTAAGCCAAACTATGCTTTATTCGAATAAAGCATAGTTTGCTGTCAGACAAGTGCCGGGGGCACCATAAAACACCTAATTTTTTGAATAAAACACACTTGTACTTTGTCTTCATGGACCCTTTAATGTGTGCGAAAATATATGGAGCACTGATCAGCCCCTAAAGGAATTCCCGTAGTAACTGGCCACATGGTTGGTGCGGGCCGGCTTGCTCCTCTGATGTAAAGGAAGCTCACATTCCAAATTAATAATTATATTTGTTATTGAACTTGAAGACATTTTAATTCATACATTGCCAAATCACTCGGGTAACACTGTCACGCTGTTTTCAGTAGCATCTGCGTTCATCGAATTGTCCATTAATATTTTTTGCTGCTTCCCAGAAGTTTTTGGAGACTGTGGTGGAACTCCCCCTTCAGTCCACCGCACCCATTGAGATAAAATACTGACCCCCTCCCCAACTCCAAGCTCTGCAAGATCGAAAATTAGTTTTAAGTGCGAATGCACTTTATAAGCGACCCCAAACCATCCACCGCCGGCGGCGGCGGCGTCCGCAGTGCTCCTCTATATTTAAAAAAGAAACAGCATCCGGCGCCAGGTTTCGATCCGAGGACTTTGCGGCCGCAGCGCGACGCTCTACCGACCAAGCCACAGACGCGACGCTGATATCAGTGTTAGTGACGCGCCTTATATCTTTAATGCATTCAAACTACGTCGTCAGCGGCGTGCGTTGGCGACTCAGCGGCGTTATAGCGGCTTGATAACTGCGTGGTGTACACGTGATACTACAAACCCGATGGAAGAGATGGAAGAGAAGGCGGCGAGGCGGTGGGCTGCGGGGGCCGAGCGCAAGCGCCGCAAGCGGGCCGACAACCGTGCATTCGCACTTTCACATTCTCCCCCTCGGGGAAATGTGGGGGAATTTTTTCTTGCCGAGGGGTCTGACCACCTAAAACCCCCTCATGTACGCAAGTTTTCTCTGCCCAATCTGATCTATTTACACTCATTGTTACCCTTTCCAGGGACAACTCTAATGAGGATATTGATGAGGATTCAACCCACCCACATTCAACCCACATAACCCACAGACATTCAACCCACCCACATAAATGAGGAACCCTGTGGTTTCAATACAGCGCGCATGCGAAACAGCAAAGTCAGAAGGGCGTGCCGTGCTCCAGATATCGCACCATAAACAAGAAAAAAAAAAATCTTCAGGAACGTACTGTTTTTCCATCTTGTCCTCTTCATCTTGGCCCAGCTTGAAGCACTATAAGAAATTTGGCACAATGGGGCTCTTCGATTTACAGTCTCGGACTCACCGCGGACTCCCCGAGAAGCAGTCCGGCATTAGATTTTCCCATGTATCCCTATGGCTTCGGGGAATCCTCGGACTACCCGCGGACTATCCGCGGTGAGTCCGAGACTGTAAATCGAAGAGCCCCAGTGTCTCCATTTGCCTGCAGTTTCTGAATCTGTCCACACTGGTCTTTCGAGATCATCTGCCCCACACTGCCCCACCACAGATTGGCCTGGAGTCGGTGCATGTTTCTCACGTGGATTCACGAGGCAATTCTAGCTTGAGTACGGAGACCACTTACAAGTTAGCCAGGGTACGAGTGAACTGAAAAGGCCCCAAAAATGACTTCATGCCACTGCCATTGCTGGTGCAGAAGCAGTGCAACTCCTTTCTCTTGCTTCTGCACCGAGCCGCACTTGCTCGTTTGTTTGGTAGTGCAGGTAAAGTCGCAGGCAGTGTCCGTACACACAGCCTGGTGCCACAACCTATCTGCCAAAATGAACACGATTTCTCTTTAATATTTTGCCCCCGTACGGGTATTTGTGACTGCACATAACTGGCCCCTGTTAACGCTTACTGTAAGCACTTCATTTACTCCCCTTAAGAAATAATGGGGGATGCTTAGAACTTACTAAGAATGCGAAAGCCTGGTTAGACCTCCTGTTGATCTGCTGTAGAACTGTCTCTTGAACTGGGCCAGCCACATCGTCAAGCTGCTTGAAACAGCAGTTTTTTGCGATTGGTTCATGTTTTGTCACAAAAGAAAATAAAGATGTAACGTGATGTGTTAAAAAAAAAGAACTTTGCAGCCGCACCCATCACAAGCTGATTAGCACCCTGGACGGCATCCTCCAAAGCTCATTCTACTCGCTCGCCATTGCCAGAGCCTCGCATTTGCCCATGACGATACCTTTACCTCTCAAAGCAGCTTGTACTACACGTGGGGGCAGCGGCCTACCCTCCACTCCGATCACAGCTTCAACTTTTTTTGTACCACTGATTTTCTGTACCTCACAACACACATTCTTAAAACAGACATCTAATGTTGAATTGCAATGGCAGATCCAGAGCACTTTCGGAGCAACTTTCTTGCTCCATCTAGGGCAGACACGTTCCAATGGCAAATCAGGAGCAACCAAATCCTGTTGCAATGGCAGAACGAGAGCACCGTCGCAGCCGAGATCGCTCCGCGGAGCAAGAAAAGTTGCTCCCCCGAAATCGGCAGAGTCAGCCGGAACTTGCGGGGGCAGAGCTCGGAATCGCTGAGCTCCGCAACAGAGCTCTGTAACCGTTCCCCATCTGCCACTAGAATTCAGCATAAGGCTTTTGTCATAAAAGGCTCGTGGAACATCACTAGGTACTCAGGCTAGGGTTCCCGTAGTAACCGGCCACATGGTTGGTGCGGGCCTGGCTTGCTCCTCTGATGTAAAGGAAGCTCACATTCCAAATTAATAATTATATTTGTTATTGAACTTGAAGACATTTTAATTCATACATTGCCAAATCACTCGGGTAACACTGTCACGCTGTTTTCAGTAGCATCTGCGTTCATCGAATTGTCCATTAATATTTTTTGCTGCTTCCCAAAAGTTTTGGGAGACTGTGGTGGAACTCCCCCTTCAGTCCACTGCACTCTAGAGATAAAATACTGACCCCCTCCCCAACTCCAAGCTCTGCAAGATCGAAAATTAGTTTTTCTTGCCGAGGGGTCTGACCACCTAAAACCCCCTTATGTACGCAAGTTTTCTCTGCCCAATCTAGATTAAAGGTCGCCTAGATGTTCAACCCACCCACATAAATGAGGAACCCTGTGGTTTCAATACAGCGCGCATGCAAAACAGCAAAATCAGACGCGCGTGCCGTGCTCCAGATATCGCACCATAAACGACAAAAAAAAAAAAAAAAATCTTCAGGAACGTGCTGTTTTTCCATCTCGTCCTCTTCATCTTGGCCCAGCTTGAAGCACCATAAAAAAAACTCCCCCCACCTCCCCGAAGGGGATCGTGCGGAAATGCGAATGCATTGGGTGCACCGATGAGTGCGCTGCGGCAAGCAGTCACGGAGAGAGGCGCGCGCTCCACTGCATTTATATATATTTTTCCAAGCGCAGCGAGGGGAGAGAGGGTATGCGGAGAGGAGAGAGACCCGCGCAACACGCCCGCCCCGAGCGCGAGCTCTCTCCGCCGAGCTCCGCGATGCGAGCGCCCTCACACGCCCGAGCGCGCTCCTCCTCTCCGCTACTCCGCCCGAGCTCCGCGATGCGAGCGCCCTCACACGCCGAGCGCGCTCCTCCTCTCCCCTTGCCCTCCGCTACTCCCGCCCGAGCTACCACGTGCTCCGGTTGCTAGGCGCGCCACAGCTGTTGCTAGGCGCACGTCGGCCAACGCACGACAACCCCCGACTAAGAAATGCATTCGCATTTAAAACTTGGCACAATGTCTCCATTTGCCTGCAGTTTCTGAATCTGTCCACACTGGTCTTTCTTATCACAGGTCCCACACTGCCCCAGCTGAGATTGCCCAGCAGTTAGTGCACGTTTTTCACAGGTATTCATGGGGCAATTCTGGCTCCATGACAGAGACCATTTACTACAGGCTGGCCAGGGCATGAGTGAATTGAAAAGGCCCACCAATAAAGGCCCACCAATAACTTCGTGCCACTGCCATTGCTGGGGCACAACTCCTTCTCTTCTGCTTCTGCACTGCGCCTGCACTTGCTCGTTTGTTTGGTAGTGCAGGTAAAGTCGCAGGCAGTGTCTGTACACACGGCCTGGTGCCACAACCTTTCTGCCAAAATGAACACGATTTCTATTTAATATTTTGCCCCCGTACGGGTATTTGTGACTGCACATAACTGGCCCCTGTTAACGCTTACTGTAAGCACTTCATTTACTCCCCTTAAGAAATAATGGGGGATGCTTAGAACTTACTAAGAATGCGGAGGCGAGAGCCTGGTTAGACCTCCTGTTGATCTGCTGTAGAACTGTCTCTTGAACTGGGCCAGCCACCTCGTCAAGCTGCTTGAAACAGCAGCTTTGTGAGATTGGTCCATGTTTTGTCACAAAAAAAAATAAAGATGTAATGCGATGTGTTAAAAAAAAAGAACTTTGCAGCGGCATCCATCACAAGCTGATTAGCACCCTGGACGACATCCTCCAAAGCTCGTTCTACTCGCTCGCCGTTGCCAGAGCCTCGCGTTTGCCCACGACGATACGAATGCCTGTCAAAGCAGCTTGTACTACACGTGGGGGCAGCGGCCTACCCTCCACTCCGATCACAGCTTCAACTTTTTTTGCACCACTGATTTTCTGTACCTCACAACACACATTCTTAAAACAGACATCTAATGTTAATTCCAATGGCAGATCCAGAGCACTTTTGGAGCAACTTTCTTGCTCCATCTAGGGAGACACGTTCCAATGGCAGATCGGGAGCAACCAAATCCTGTTGCAATGGCAGAACGAGAGCACCGTCGCAGCCGAGATCGCTCCGTGGAGCAAGAAAAGTTGCTCCCCCGAAATCGGCGGAGTCAGCCGGAACTTGCGGGGGCAGAGCTCAGAATCGCTGAGCTCCGCAACGGAGCCTGGTGACCGTTCCCCATCTGCCACTAGAATTCAGCATAAGGCTTTTGTCATAAAAGGCTCGTGGAACATCACTAGGTACTCAGGCTAGGTCATGCACAGGGATCAAGCAGGGCACCGAACGTCTAAAAAAATCAATTTTTTATTAGCAAATTTTTTGCGTTCGACTTAAGTTACTACATCACGCCTGACTGTGGCCAACGGACAAGGGGTGGGGGGGGTCAGCCTCTATGTACAACACAACCTCGAGGGATGCTTTCAGTGGCCAGTAGTGGGGAGACACACACGCAGGGCTGTGATGTCACGACACGACGACACGGGTGACGACAGAATGAACACACCTTTCTGGAGGGCGAACATGATGTGGGAAAGGGAAAATGGGGGGAGCGGGTAAGACCAGTACGGCGCGGGGCATGTTGTAAGCGGAGCACGCTCAGTCAGCCTTCTGGACAAGGCGTAAGATATCGAGGGCTTCAGTGCGGTCTCTGGCGAGCTCTGTTATGGCAGCATCAGTGATTCAAGCCCTGACCCTTGTCATTCCTCCAACGTTCCCGCCTTCCAACGGCTGGCGAATTCATGTCGAGGGCTCAGCAGGAGGCGAGAACTTGCGCAATGGCAGCATCAGTGGTGATGCATCGAATTTTTCTTGACTTGGTCTGTGGTTTGCCCCTCGTTTTACAGCCGGCCTAATCGGGGGAGGGGGGACAGACAATTTTTTTCGCACTGCGCCGTTTTCTTCTTCAACTCGCCAGCTTTGCCAGAAGCGAAGAATAAAATAAGAGGGGGGAGGAGGGGAGCGGGAGGCAATGCAGCGACTGGGGCGCCGTCCAAGGCCGCGCACAGAGAGCACTGGCCCTCCTTCTTGGGGTGGTGAGGCTGGTTGCATATCACATCCGCTTTGTTTCCTGCGTCGACACAGCGTCCTCAGGAATCGTAGTCGTCGTCTGGCGCAACCGACGCCACCGCACTGGCCATGATGCTCGCCGCAAAGTGGGGCAGCTCGGGGACAGGGTATCTGCGGGCAAGGGTTGCGGACAAAGGCACAGTCAGGAACGGAGGTGGAGACACATTCTAAGCACACTAATGGGCGGGCAAATTTCGGCATGCCAGTTAAAGGGGCCCTGCAGCTCTTACCATCGACTACTCCAAATGTATTCTGGGGTAAAGCCTAGCAATCTCCTCCCGCGAGGATTATGAAAATCCGTTCACTATCACCGAAACTGCACGCGATGAGAAAATGCGCATAATTGTTCCCACTCAACTCAACCGCGGACAACATGACGAAAACTGCGTGCTCTCTCCCGGGGAAGGGGGCGGCTCGCGGCATCCTCTTCCCCGGCCTTCAATATATCACAGGTCGGGGAGTTTTCGCCTTTTCACCGCAACGTGGAGGGGTCTATTTCCGGTCTGGGGCCACAAAAAAGTAGGCATGTCTGCCTGCTCGCAAGCACGCACTCCGGCTGGTAGGGCGTTTTTGAAGCAATAAACGTTTGTTGTTGAGTGTTCTAGTTGAAAGGGAGGTATTGAGCTCATCACTCAAACTCCACGCGCACTCAAAACACAAAAGAAACGGCAAAACTGTGCGTACAGGTTCAGGCATAGAAGAGGTTCGTACACAGCGCCGACGACGGCAGATCGCCACAGGAAATGCGAAAAATAAGCCGTGAAGTTGACCAGCGACAACCAATAGGACAGCCATGGCCGCAATGACGTCGTTTAGGTCATGCCCGGGGTGCATAATGAGGAAAATTGAAGTGAGTGCGGTTGGTTCTTCCGCGTCTTTCACAGGGATTTACGTGCTCACCGCTTCATGTGCACGTGTAATATTTGGCTCAAGTATTTCTGGCAGTGTAAGCTAAACATCACACAGCTTTACTTGCACTAGCTCAAAGAGTGTTGCAGGGTCCCTTTAACATTTTCTTTTTGTCCACTTGAAAAACATACAGTAAAACCTCGTTCAGCAAAGTTCTCCAGTATAGCCAGTTGGTTATCGTGGTATCGTGATAAGCGGGTACTTTGTTAAAGCGAAGATAATTGCTTTCAGTTACACTGCAGTGGGAATCTTGAAAAGAGAGATTTCGAATGTTAAACGAGGGCTTGTGGTCCCTGAAAAGAGCAAAGGATGTAAAAGAAAACGTAGTCACCTCTCAATGTTCATAGCTCAAAGAGTCGCTGCTCATTATTTTACCCTGGTTACCTTTCAATTCTGAAGCGCAAGGAGCTAAATGGTGTGAGACTTCAATTTGCAGTCAGTTTGTAGACTTGCATTATTAAGTGCATGGTGTCTATTTCATTTGTTTAAAGCCCCTGCTTGCGCTTAGAGATGCTACAGGAAGTCAGAGCTGGGCTGACATTAGGGCATGTGCAAAAATGAGATATGGGGGTACAGGTTGCGATCTGTGAAAGAGGCCCCAGCAATGTTTTTGAAATCCATCACTTCCATGGGGGCCTCGAGTGTTTCCATTATAAACAAGCACTCAAAATCAGATGACTCGCTCTATGGAGACCTATTGCTTCGCGAAGTTCGATTGTGCTGTTACAGAGACTACCACACCAATCGTTGTCTGTGAAAAATAAAAGCTTTATCAGAAAATGCATTCCTTCTTTTCTTATAAAGATTCCTGCCGCAAATACAAAGCAACTGGAGTGTGCCATGAATCCTGGATTGGTGATGGCTGCAAGCAGCCCATTGTGAGTTGAGTTCTAAGACCTTACCAGTATTACAGTACTTAATTACACGTACTTACACCACAGAATTCCGAGAGGCGCCTTGCCCCTGAAAGGCCAGCCCGCTTGAACCTTGAACAATTTCTAATCCCACAATAAAGGTGAGCCCCCCCCCTCCCCCCTTCCATTCACTGCCTTGCAGCATATCAATGCCTATTTCACTGATCTTGCCAAGGCCTTTGACGGAGTCCTGAAGAAATGATAATCACAAAAATTTGCGTACTGCAGTTAAACCAGAAAATTATGATGGGGATTTAAAAAATTTCCATCCGAACACTACAAACATATCATTAATAAATGCTGATCAAGAACCACGTGCATCGTGTTCGGTGTACGCGCATGGATCCCACTTGGACCACCTCCTCTTCCTCCTACCCTTAGGTGTGTCACTTCTATGGGAAGTGCGATACAAAGCAGGCACGCACACACACACTCACATGGGGGGTTTGGGGACGTAGCCAGCTGTGAGGACGTCCAGGGTAGGGTGGCGCAGGCGGGGCCTCTGCCGTGTTCTCACTGCTACCCTCGTCCGTCTCCTGGAAGGGAACAGGCACCGCCACAGGGCGTTACCACGCAACGCTTCTATGCCACGCCACTCCAGAAACTTGCCACGGGCCAGCAATTCTTGCAGGGATAACCTGGAGCAAGCTTAAATGGCAGAGGAACACCTCAAAAGCATTATATATTTGAGCCCCAGTCTTTTCTTTTCAAGCAATCATAATGACAAAGCATTATATACAAAAAAAAGGTGCCGGGGGTGGGGTGGAACGAGAGAGCAAAAATTGTACCACAACCAAATTAGAAAAAAAAAAAAAAATGAGAGAAAGAAAAAGCACAGGCTGACATGGTAGGAAATAGGTGAATACAATGAAAGCTCCTGTGAGGCCAGAACGGAAGCCCTTGTTTCAATGACTTCAATTGCATAGTTTTTATTTGTAATAATAATAAAAGTAGGGCCACAAGGGTTAACCACACTGCATACAAAAAAGAAACACCATTATCAAGAGAGAGAGAGACAGAAGAAAGAAAAGAAAGAAAAAAACCATCCAAAGTTAAGATTGTGAACTATACTACCGAGCTTCAGAACAAAGCCTTTTGAATGGTTCCCAATTTGCTCACTTTCACAATGCCAGAAGCAGTAGATATTTTCAAGCTTTGATTCCCTGACAAGAAAAGCATCTGAAATGGACCAACCACCATACACATCCCATGGTGTATATAATATGTATTATATACATTTGTCTAAATCATGATATTATAGACATTTTTTTTCTTGAAAAAGAGGAGGCACCAATGTCTTCCCCCTTGACACCTCAACCTCAAGCACAGCCATCTAACCCTTTCGGCCAACTGGTGGGTCAATTGATGGGATCACCTAAAGTTCCTTTAGTGCACAGAGAATGAAACCAAAACTGCTAGTTTTCTGGGGAATTGTTCTTCAGTAATGCCTATTGTGATATCCCTGTTTCATTTGAGTGGAGCTGGACACTACAAAGTAGAAGACGAAATTACAACATCAAGGCTGAAAAAAATGTGGTCCGAGTTTTATTCCCCAGCTTGTAAATCTATAAATACATGCACTACAAAGCTCATTTTTGTTTGTAGGTTCATGTAGTCATAAGGTTGAGGAAAATACGCAATCGTGACATCTCTGCTCAACATAAAATTTTGAATTGCCAGATGTCATAATTAACTGCCTCAATAATAAAGCTTAATATTTTCACTCCCAGCTCTAGTTTTTGTTTATGGGCTATGGGACCCTAGACTTTAGGAAAACACACAGAAAACATTGGTTAGCTTGAAACAAAAAAATAAAGGCTGAAAGAGTTTATGCTGCACGACTATTTCGATACTGGATTCGACCAAGGAGGCCCTTGAAATCAACACCAGTGTCCACAAACGGCGTTCTACCCGTCGTTCGAGCAAGCACAACCAGAAACTTCACGGCAAGCTGACCATCTCTCCAAGACTGCCACGCACAAACTGCGTTCTCACATGGACGCACTGAGCAATCAAGAAGCCCACCTCTTCCAGGTAGTCGTCGTCGTCGTCTTCTGCGCTGTCCGTCTCCTCGGCTGTGGAGTGACTGGGACCCGCCGCCTCGCCGCCACCATTCTTGGCACGCAACTTCCGAACACTGCATGCACGACGCATCGCGGCAGGAAACCGTAAGGAACCACACTTGACGCCGGGCTACGAATGTCCTTCTTTATGACCGTCACTCCTAACGGCCTCGATAAAACGTCAGCTGAAGTGATAAAACGGTGACCACAAATACACCCGCTGCAAAACTCAACTTCAGAATCTGTTCAACACGCCTGCTTCGTAGTAGATGATGAGCAGGCACATTTAGCACAGCATCTTGGGGACGATAACTCGGCTATGATAAAAATTTACCTTTAAAGGTCAACTGCACTCAAATTTCACCTCGACCAAATTTATTTTTAATGCATAGTAAGTACCCAAATCAGCTGGGACACGAGTGGTAGCCCCGTGAAACGCCACGTTAATCAGTCAGAAGCGTTTAAAAAAAGCTCCGCAACAGACCACACTGCGCCTGCCGGCGGATCGCGTAAACAGCCGTGACGCGTCTGTGACGTTCCAGCCGACGGGGGCTTCTTCCTCTGGCCAGCCACGCAGCCGGATAACCGGTTGAGCTCTGCTGCGCGCGCTTCACCCATTTGCTGCCCCATGCGCGCGTAGAGCTTGCGCGCAGACGTTCTCCCGAGCTGGTGACCGTCCGGCTACTCGCTGGATGGCTGCAACGTCACTGCAATGGCCGCGCTCTCCTCGGTTTCGGTTTCAATATTGCTGATTTTGGCTGGCCACTTGCAGCGTCCGCGCGCATATTTCAGCTGTTGTATTTTGCATGTTGCTTTCTTTTTAAGCAGACTATACGAAAATAGGGTTTTCAAGAGGCCGAAATTTTGAGTGCAGTTGGCCTTTAATAACACAGTTTAGCAAATAAAACTTGCTACTGAAGTTATGAAACGTTATATTATGAAGAAGTGCTTCCTAGCGGCGGCAGCCGCAAGCAGCTGAGTACCACTTCATTTTTCTGCCGCCAGATGGCAGGCCAATCACAACCGCTTTTGCCTGCATGGGCAGCCTATGAAGAGTTTCGCAACGCCATATATTCGGTAACTCTGGGTGTTGCCCGAAACGAAATGGTGTCACCGCACTTTTGTGCCGAGAGCTGCTTCCCCGGTCACTGCCTTGCACATTATTTTGGCTCCCTCTCTTGTAGCTGTTATAGCAACAGTCTAAACAAATCTTGCCCTTCGTTTTCTAGCTTGCCATGAGCTATCTCAAGGTAAAGATGCCAAAAAAGTGTGTTAAATTAGGCTATAACATAGCTTGGCACTATTCAGAGTGCACACTGTGTTACCACCTTTGTCATAGTATTAAAAGACAAACAAGAAATGTGTACTCTTTTTTTTTGTAATATGTTCCCAGGAAACCATGTGTCAAGTTGTGAAGAGTGAAGTACTTATTATACCCCTGTCAAACGTGCCTATTTAAGTGCACTTCCGCCGAGTGCACTCGGGCTTCGCAAGTGACACTTAGGCTGCGCGCTGCTAAATGACGAAATAAAGTGCCCTTGACCGTGATGTCAGTGACGATAGCCGGCGTGAAAAATTACTTGAAATTCCCCCTCCTTATCCCGTGAGGAATAATGCAAACATTTCGTTGTGTTTGCATTGTTAAAAGTTGCAATCGGTGCCTCGCACAAGACCACAAAAAACAGAGTCGGGACGGCGCCTGAACATCGGCGCTGATATCTTTACTGTTATTCACTGCGCAGTGAATAGAGAGTTATAGCAGATCGGAAAAAACAGTTCCGGTACGGTAACGTCTACCGTCTGGACGCCACCGCGCATGCGCAGAACCCTGCCATATACCAGAGCGACTTGGTCGCACGGTACCAAGACGTACCGTGTCCATCGTTCGAAAGTGGGCGGCCGCTTTGGAATTTGGAAGAGTTTGGGAGACGTACGATTGGCTCACACCTAGTCGAACGGATTGTAAATATGAGATGGTTTAAGAAAAATGAGGTTGCAACAAGTGAAATCCGCGCGATTCTGCAGCTCAAGCAGCAAGCGAAACACGGTCCCGGTGCCGTGGCTTGTGTCGCCGAGCGACGCATGTCCGATAGCTTCTTTTAGGTTAAATAAAGGCGATACGGCTACATAACTAGTATTAACAGCAACATGGGACCCGTTTACAAATCGGCGAGTGAGGAACAGGCGGTATCAGTGCGAGGGACTCTCAAATACAACGAAAAACTAGAAACAGCCAGCTGTATGTACTGAGAGCTAGTAACGTTGCTGAGAGCCCAGCTTGACCTGCTGGCGCCATCTATCGAAATGGTGTAGAGGTAAAATGCCCCCTTCACGTTCATGCAGTCGCAGTTCGAATCAACGTTACTAGAATGTTCGAATCTCCGTAGTAGGAGGGTTTTTTTTTTCTCTTCCTAATACTGTTTTTAGCGCCTTTGAGAACTGAAAACTAATATTTCAGCACAAGAAGCGCCACAGACTCAGTAAAAATTGCCAAACGACGTACAACAAAAGTCGCTCCCAGTCATGGTAGCATGGCCGGTAGTTACGGTCTGCTATAACTCTTAAAACGAGCCTTCCCGGTACGGTCCGGTAACGGGTACCCTATACCGTACCGGAACCGTTTTTCCGATCTGCTATAACTCTCTAACGACAGCAGCAGTATTGTTTGGAGGAAATTATCTGGAAGCGTTGAATACAACGAAAATAGGCTGAAGCAGGAACACAATCACAGGGCCACAAGAAACCACCTATGAGAAGTACGAGAATGCCGCAGAGAACGGCTGCCATGGAGCAAAATACCCACCAGGCGGCGCTGGCACGTTGTTAAGAGAGAGAGATTATTTTCTTAATTTTCGTCGCTGCGTCAATTTTTGTAAAAGTAAATAAGCAATATATCTATAATTAACTTTTAATGTTACTTATTATCATCTAAACACTCACGGTTTTATGTTAATTTTTCCGATTTTCGGACTTCTGTTCACGAGATTACTCACTCGGCGAGCTGGCCCCAGTAATGCGTGTTTGGGGACCACACTCAGCTTAAAGTGCGTTCCTTGTAAAGTGTCATTCGCGTTTGCCGTTTAGCTGCTCCCGAATGACATTTTAGCCGAGTGCACTCTGTGTAAATGCACTTAAATAGGCACGTTTGACAGGGGTATTAATTACCATACCTAATCTTCCGTCAAGGCGAACTCGAAGGGGCTTATTTTAGATATATGTCACTTCTGTACTGAAATAATAATAAAAAATAAAACTCGTTTGCTCGACAGCTAGCGTCAAAATGCGTTCTTTGTTTATTCTTTATCTCAGTAAAGAAGTGATATATTTCTTAAAAAAGCAAACTCGTCATAAGTCCCATAGGACTGTGATCAGGTGAGTACCCCTTAAAGGAGAGCACTGACACGAAATTTTTGTTACAATTTTTTCGCGGCTATAGGTGCCTACGAGCCCAGTAATCACAGAATGGCACATTTGATTGCCGAGCTCCTCCTCCTCACCCAGTAAGCTTGGGCCGCATCTGTGGGAGGGAGTAGGCCACCTCGTAGGCCTCCTCGTCACCTTGTACATCGGGCACCTGGGAGACCAGCTCCTTGAGGAAGAGCAGCCGCTCGTCCGCCAGGATGCACGCCTTCCTGGCAAGGGACGACGAGGGGGAACGACACGTCAGCCACTGTAGCTCGCTGCTCAAAAACCTAGAGGCAGTTAAGCCTCTTGACGGCATCGCGCAACACAATAGGGGACGACTACAACACCCAGAAATGTTCCCTCGATATTCACCTTTGGTGAACGTAGAATCAGTTGGACGCGGGCAAAGGAAAGCCTGAATTAGACTACAGCTCGTTTGTCGAGTGGTCTGACTTCGCACGTGCGAGTCTGCACTCGCGGTAACTATGTCTCCATTTTTCTAACTTTCCGTACTACATAAGTGCAGGCTAACACAAATTACACGAAGGTATCACAACTGAGTTCACAAATACTACTGGCAATCTTATCGTGCAACAAGTTGTTAGAACACATCGTTTTCCCGCAAATAATTTCCCACATTACCACAAAACGCTATTTTTGAAAAATCAACACGGTTTAGGTATAAGAAGTCTTGTCAAACGCAGCTTTTCGAATTAGTCATATTTCCATTCTTCCATTCACACCTTGCAGCACATCAATGCCTATTTCAGTGATCTTGCCAAAGCCTTTGATGGAGTACCGAAGAAATGATTAATCACAAAAATTTATATACTGCAGTTAAACATGAAAATCACAATGAGGATTGAAAATTTCCATCCAAATGCTACAAACATATTAATAAAATGCAGATTAAGAACCACGTGCACCTTGTTCGGTGTACCGCAGGGATCCCTACTTGGACTACCTCTTTTTTTTAATTTATATTAATGGTTGAGCATGCCATTAATATTGCCTCATCTATATTTAAGACTTTTCACAGACGATTGCACTATCTAAACGTAAATTACTTCTCATAAGCTGACCGAATGATGCCACCTACGAAAGACTGAAATGAACATGGGAAAGATGAAACACATGCATTCCATGTTCTACACTCAGTAACAAGCCCTGAAATTCTTGTACAAACTATGACAGAACAAGTAGAGGGTTTTAAATATTTGGGTACCTTTTTCACATCTGACCTAATTTCGACCACACACGTAAATTGTGCCACAAAAACACCTCTTAAGAAGCTAGGCATTCTGATAAGATCCCTGATAAGATCATTTTTACAGTATGCACCTACCATGTGGCTCCCAAACAACACCATTCTTACGAAACGCCTGAAATAACTTCAAAATAAGTCTGAAGGTTTATCTTATCCTCATACTCAAAGTTCAGCAGTGGCTCTCCTTTTAAAGACTGCCCGTAATCTTTAAAAACTTGACACTAGACACAAGTTTGTACGTAATTTTTTTTCCCACTCCTTGTATTTCGGCTACTGTACGCGACCAGGTGCACTGTGCCTGCGCATAATATTTCCACACATATCGATCATGGTCGTAAGAAAGGACACTAAAATATAAACTATTTATTATCTATGGAGGAATAAAACGCTATTACCGAAAAATCTTGTTACAATACGCAAATCTGATTTCTTTTAGACAAGCCCTCCTTAAATCAATAACAGTGTAAGTAGTGATATCAATGTGTACGACTAGGATTCATACTTATTTCAAGATTTCCATGCTAAATAGCGTTCACAACTGTTGAATCGTCTTATGCTGGGCTAAATGTCGCACAAATGTTTTTTTTTTTTTTTTTTTGCCACGACCTATGATGTATGCATTTCCTGTGCAAGCTTTTTCTCTTCCGTTGTGTGTGCTGCATGCAACTTTGGCCTGCGCATGTAATGCCCTCTGGGGCCCTTAGAATATGTAAATAAATGGATGGATGAATAAATAAAACCCAGTTCTATATTTCTTCCTTTTTTTAAAAAAAGAAGGCTGTTAAATGTACATCAATTCCCCCCCCCCCCCCCCCCCCCCCCCCCACGACATTGTAAACATTTTGCTGACATGTTATATACACAGCAAATCACTCAGTACCCAATTAGCCTATCATGAAATGATTACACATTTTCCAAATGACAAATGTACCCCGTGTTGCTCAATTTCGCAGATGCATTATTTGCACATATAACTATGCTATGCTACTTCTGAAGGAAATTTATTAACACCCTAATAGACCCGCTGTCACCCCAATCGCTATTCCCTTTAACTTGTGCGAAAAATAATTGCAAGCAAACAAGTCTGCGAAAAAATGTTGCACGCAGTAAACACTTTTCCGCACAACTCGCCCCATTCTGCAGACCCAAGAGAAACACTCCAGCAATTGACGATAGCCAAACCCCAATAAAAAAAAAAAAAAAAAAAGGGGGGGGGGGGGAGATGCAGTATTTCTCCCAGCCAAGCTTGTTGTTAGAAATCGCAGCCCACGACGAAAGGAGCTCCAACTCAAGCGTGAGCAACTCGTAAAGAATTCCACGGACTATGATGGATGATGCGCACCCTAATAATACCACATTCTTGATCCCGGCAGTCGCTGAACTATGAGTGCTTCCGCAGATTTACGTCAAACCAAACGTGCAGCTCGGAGCCAAACATCTCAGTCGGCTCGCACAATGGACGACTAGGACGACGTGACCTTTACTGGGCTTTCGACTCTTCGGGCGGAATTTCGCAAAAGTCGGTTGTGTTTTCATGCAGTCAACGGCAACGCACATTGAAGAATAAAACTGGGCCCGCACTTCCCCGAAGGAAACCCGCTTTTTTAATCATTATTACTAAACGATACTAAGAACCACACTCGGGTTAACATAAGCCAATGGCTCAGCACAAGCTAACAACAAACCACTGGCATTAGAAGCAAGAATGAAAAATTCAGGAGATTGTGATAAACACGCCATAAATGAAAAATAGGGATTCAAGCACACGACACAATTTGAGATCTATTTTTTTTTCAGTTCTCGTTAAACCATTGTGTGTTTTTTTAACTAGAACAGAAGACTGATCCACACGAATTTCGACCCAGACTAGTATGTTCACTAGATGCAGATTTGAATGCATGAGAGATCACAAGAAAACGGCACACGTAGTGGTCTTCTTTCTTGCGGAGCCTATCTTTCAGCACGAACATTATTCTTTGTAGCTATTTTCAGGCCCCCAAGCCTTCATATGGGAACGCCCTACTATGCTGCCCTCGCTTACAGCTAAATCTTCTACAATAGAAAAGCAAATATTATCTTTCATAAAAGTTCCTAAGCCTCACCACTTTTCTCTGAACCTAATACAGGCTTCAATAAAACGTGTTGTTGGGAGAGTTGGTCCATTATTAAGGAAAGAAGGTTTAGTGCAGTAAAGATGAGCATGGCGAACGGACAGGACGAGCGAAATTCAGGCGAAATCGGACATCGAACTCCAAGGGGATCGCAAAATAGTTCTATCTACATAGTGATAATTCGTAATATAAAACATGCTCATCTGAAGCTTAGCTGACGACGACGAAGAGATAGTTTACCGATTTGTTCCTCAAAACACAGACAATATGAAACACAGAGCGATGACCACCACACCGTATTACTGCTTTAACAAAAAACCATAAATATAAAATTACAGTTAAAAACTTGTTGTGTAAAGACAGAAAGAATAACATTTCCTGGTTGGTTTGATGAAAGTGAGAGTCACTAATCTGGGTTTTTGCGACGTAGTATTATTAATAACCAAAGGTGTTGCAACTGTTCGCCACGTTTTTCGACAGTGAAACATTGGCCCATTATCTCAAATATAAAATCACAGTTAAAAACTTGTCGTGAAAAGACAGAAAGAATAACATTTCCTGGTTGCTTTGATGAAAGTGAGAGTCACTAATCTGGGTATTTGCGACGTAGTTAATAACCAAAGGTGTTGCAACTGTTCACCCCGTTTTTCGACAGTGAAACATTGGCCCATTATCTCTCACACACTTCTCACCACATAATGCCACATAAGTAGCAAAAAAAGCCCATCCGGCTAGCTATCCAACTCCGGGACGGCTAGTTCTGGCTCTGTGTTCAGCATTCTCAGCTTGCAGACATGGTGAGCAGAGGCAGTGAGATAAAACTATGCTACAGCATGCAGTGGAAATGAGCACTAAAGTGATGGTTCAGAATGCTACAAAATGGTCAATCAACTAAAAGATGCACATCTCAACAGTGCCGACATTCACATTCTGTAGCTTCACTTCTTTTAACTGCGAGCGTTATTGGCCTTTTTTTTTTTTTTACCCGAGTCCGCATTATTAAACTGCGAGTTTGTTTATCTTGCTCTGCATCCAGTTTCCCCACACAATGGAGCCATCGTTTCTCACCCCCGAATGACCCAGTTCCTCAGTTACACAATGTTGAAAATGTAGACCAATTCGTGCAAAGTAGGACACTATTATTGCCACACCTAATGCAACCACTCCAAACTATATTTAAATTTTTTTCTCCCTCTTCTGTTCAGACATGGAAAGGTGAAACACAAACATTTAACTCTCTTCTTACAGTGAGATACCCAGCCTTGCTCCTTAATGATTGAGGAGCGAAACTGGAAACCACGGTTATTGCTTGTCGCAGAATGAGAGGGGTTCAAAGGTCGCACGACCACTCACAAGTGAGATGTGGAGAGCGTCTTGGCACTTCGTGACCTTGTGACCTCACTGGCACGCTTCACAAGGGACTCTACAAAGAGCTCGAGAGCTCGTGCTGGCAAAAGACGAGTCAAGGAACCCCGCAGGGCAGCGATCTGCACCCATGCCCTTTTAAAACACAGTGACGCAGAAAATTTTATTTTGGCAACGCTGCAGCACTATTACATTTCATTTATAAAAAGGTAATCGTTTTTCTTCATTGAAATTACCATTGAGTTCACCTACCTCAAGTCGGGTGGGATTCATTAAAGTTGAGATAAATACCCAAGCTATACACTATTTTATGAACGTGCCAGCCATATGTTTCAAAAGAACGCCGTTCACCAGAGACTTCAAGAATATTTTCTCGTAGCATATTTTGCTATCTGGCACTTCACTACAGACACAAAATACCCCCTGCAAAAAGGTTGCATGCCTGCCCTTTTCCTTTCAATGTTAGTGACATTCCGTTCCAAGATAGGAATGAGTAAAATACTGCATTTGAGTCACAAAATTAGCTCGTATTCTTGCTGAGACTTCTCTTTTCAATTTCATTTTTTGGAGAAAAAAAAAAAAAAACGTAGTTTTTGGCATTTGCTCAGAAAAACAATTGCGATAAACAAGATATTCGCTAGTGGAAAACAACACAGTTCATTCAAACATACGAAGTCGAGACACATGTCAAACAACGACTTTCCGAACCTACAACTATGAGAATCTATTTTGATTTCGCGCAATTACACAAGTTGTGAATTTGTCGTACATGAAAAAGAAAATTGTCGCATATTAAAAAAAAAAACGAAAGAAAAACTGGCTGCTGGGAAAGTACTACACCTTGACAACGGGCCTTTTTTTTTTTTTTGTCAGGCACCCAAAAAACACCCCATCTGAATGCAGCAACTGCTCCACTAAAAAAATCAATTCCACTGTGTTAATTTTGAATAAACCTTGCTGTTGGATGAAGAGTTGGTTCACAATTCTTGTAAAAAGAGCAGCACAAAAAATCGACACAAGACAAGAAAAGTACACAAGACGAGCGCTGCGCTAGTCTTATAATCTATTCTTCTCCTACCGTGTGTTTATTTTTGCGCTTTGTTAAAATAAAAACTGTCCATTTTTTTCATTTCAATCTAACGGCAGTAACACCACACAATGAACATTACCAAACAACAACGCTTCGAGAAGGCCGAGCGGCGCAATAAAAGGATACAGATGATAACAGGTACTGGTGCGGCGACTTTGCCGACTTCTTCGTCTTTCTGCATTATTTTCTTGATTCTCGCCTGCGAAGGGGGGAAACAAAAAAAAAGAAGAAAAAGGCGTGAGGGAGAGAAAAAAAGAGAGGGGGGATCAGAGCGCCGCGACGGTACAGCACAGAGCCCGCGCCACAGCTTTTGCAAAGAAAGACAGCGCGACGCGCCGCCGGGAGCGGCAAGCAAAACAGCCGCACAGAGGTGCCGGAGTTGACAAAGCGACCGCGGAAGCCAAACAATAACAAAACACGAGTAAAAGGAGATGCAAAATGCGAGCCGAATGAAAATCACAAAAAAAAAGAAAGCGCCGCACAGCAGGCGCCAACAACAGACGCCCGAGAAAGCAGCACGTTGTCGGCCTCTCCACGAGCGCCTTCGGATGGGAGCGCAATCCGACGGTGCTCGCGAAACGCGTTCGCGGAGTCCCGTCCCGCGGCTCTGGCCGCTGGCTTAGGGCGACAGCGGTCAATCGACCCCTGCACCAGTAGCGGCAACAAGCTCGCAATTGGGGCGACCGTACGGGACTCCCGCGGAAACTAAAAAGAAGCAAAAAAATTAAGTGGAGCACGCCGAAGTGAAGCTAGCGCTGACCATATTGTAGTCCGCACCGGCTACACGCGAGAGACGATCGGATGTCCTCGAAACGCGGCGTTCTAGCACTCTCGGGACGTCCGGTCAGGCGTTGGGTCTCTTTGCTGACGACTCAGTTCGCGCTCAGAGTAAACAAGTTCCCGTTTTCGCTGCGTGCCGATGCTGAAGCGACATCGACGTTTCGTCCATTCAAAGCGCGCGTTCGACGCGAAGAGACGCTCCGGCGTCGTGACAGGAGGGTTTGGCTTACGGGCGGAAACCTGGCGTTGTATTTCTTCTTTTTGTTTCCCATGTCCGACGGTACGCCACGGCGAGGATCAGCAAGGCATGGGCAAATGTTTAAACTTCTTCGGCGGTACTCGCACCCTGGCCTCGCGATTTTAATTCCAACTCAAAGTGAATTCGGCCATGAGGGGACGCGCACGCCTCAGTTTCGTATGAGCCCAACGTTTCTAAATTATTACTAAAAATTTATAATTTAAAGCTGCTTGTAATATTAATTTTCCAAATTGTTCCGTAAATTTTCTCGTAGCATTTTTGTTGCTAAAATTTTTTTAAATGTTCTGCTTAGTTTCGGTTTCGGTTGGCTGTCTGCAAGTAGCCTCTTGCTGCGCGTGGAAATCGTGGGCCCCGCAGCGCGCGGTTTCATGCATGAATGCTTCAACGCGCTCAGTGGGGAAGCAACAGCATGCGTTTCTTTTACGACACACAAAAGAAAACTTTACAATAAAGAAATGTCACCTTTATTTACAAGGGTAAGCGCACATCATCATCTACCCACGTGACTTCGTCGTCTAAAATGGCGGAATAAATAAATCGCAAACGCGAGCGCTTCAGCCCTTCACGTCTAGAAACACACCCGTGAGGTGTTCGCTCTCCGTCCAGACCTTAAAGGCCAGCTCATCGTCCATGGCGATACTTTCCAGCTTCTCGGGACGGCAGTTGTAGTAGAAGCGTCCCGAGTGCTGCTCGTACTCTTCGTTCAGGGCGCAGTCGACGATGCTCTGGCACCCCTGTTCCGGCGTTCGCACCGCGTACAACGCGAAAGGAAGCAGCAAGATCATTAGGTACCAGGGCAGCTTTGTGTGCCGTCCCAGGTTGGTATAAACCATCCCGGGGCTTACGGCGTATGCCTTCACGCCCGTACCCCTGAGCCGGCGACTTAGCTCCCGCACGAACAGTATGTTGGCCAGCTTGCTGTTGGCGTATGCCAGCTTCTTGTCGTAATTGGTGTCGTCCATGACCAGATCAGCCGGCTTGATGTTGGCCCTCTTGTAGAGATTGGACGTAACCACGACGATGCGGCTGGGCTGGGAGTTCTTGAGCCTCTCCAGGAGCAGGTTCGTGAGGAGAAAGTGGCCCAAGTGATTGACACCCATCTGCATCTCCAGGCCGTCCCTGGTGACCATGTAGGGGCACTGGAAGACGCCGGCGTTGTTTATGAGCACGTCGATGTGCATCTCGGACTTGAGCACGCCGTTCGCGAACGCGCGGATCGAACTGAACGACGAGAGGTCCAGGTAGCGGACGGCGACGTTCTCGATGCTCGTCACTTTGCGCACGTCGGCGGCGGCAAGCAGGCCGTTGCTGATTGTCGCGGCAGGCGAGAATGACCCTGGCACCCCTCCGGGCGAGCTCTATCGCTGTGGCCCTGCCCAGGCCCGAACTGGCGCCGGTGATCAGCACTGTTTTGCCGATCATGGACCGCTTGCTTCGGCAGCGGCCCCAGGTGCGGATGCGCCATTGACGGAGTGCGAAGACGGCGACTACGCCGGCAGCCACGCAGAGGAAAATGTTCTTTAAGCCCATCGCAAGCCGTCGGTAGGCCCGAGAACGACGCCTTCGACGTTTATTTTGCTCAGCGCCTCTTCGCTTGGCCGATGCTGTCGGTGGTACCGTACCAGACTAGATCTCACCGCTATTCCCGTTCTAATACAACGCCGACGTTTGCGTTGTATTAATGCCCCTTCACTAGCGTCGAAACTTCATTAAAGTTATTAAATAAAGAGTGCTTGTCTTTATAATCCTTGTCTCACTATTGGTAAGTTTAGCAGAAATCTTTTCATTGCAACAGTTAAAAAAATATTTATTAACGACCGGTTTCTGCGCAAGTTCCTGTTGCCGCGGAGGGATCTGAACAGTTCGGCCTTAGTAGCGCAGGGTCAGTGGTAGAAAGCAGTACGGCTTGTGCATCTGTTTGTTTCGTTGCTTCCATTCCCCCACTCGAAACTGTCGAGCGTCTTAAGCTGAGTCAGACAAAAAAAAAAAAAAAAAAAAAACTGTCCCACTCTGAGTTACTACCATGTTACGCGTAAAGAGCAGTGAGAATGTACCGAAGCAGTGCCCTAAACCACGCCGCCACGCACCCCTCTCACCGCCCCTCCCCTAAATCTTGTTTCATTTCGTCGCCCAACAATCGGCTTGTTGCAAGCCCCGGCGGTTGTCAGCGCCGCTGCATCGTCGTATCATCCTTTTCATTCGGCCCGAGATCCGACGCCACATCCGTTAAGGCGACTCGCTACTGCATGCCTCGCTTTGCTTCGCCGGCACGAACATGACACTCTGCCGCTCGCTCCGACTCGGTGAGGAAATTCCCCCTCGCATCTTCACATGCACAGATGTGGCATTGAGTGTTTCCGCCTTGGACGTCGTACAGCCTTGACGGGCCGCCGCGAGGGTATTGATGGTTACTGCGCGGTCGCTACCTGTTTCGTAGGTCGCGCTCTGTTGATCGCATCACCGAGAAGCCTGTGCGGGTCTTCGCGGGGAATGGCGTACTCCTTCGAAACTCTGGCGGTCTCCAGCCCCGCCGAGCACGTCTTTCAAGTCGAGATGAACAGACCCGACAAGTTGAACGCCATGAACATCGCATTTTGGGAGTAAGTAGCACGTCGCGGTGGTGGGTTTGGGAGGGATCGTTTCCCCGATGCTGCGGCCGGTGTACGCACTGACTGCGCATTTTGGGTATGCAGGAAAACACCGTCGCGGTTGGGAATACACGTTGTCGTTAACCCCAGTTCCGAAAGAAGGCATGTTGGCACGTAGCCCTAAGCATATCTTCTCCTGTTTTGCTTTGTTTGGGGGCTGCCCTGAAAGAGGGAAGTTTTTGCGTGTTTATTCTGGGGTGTTGCACATTTAACTTAGCGCTACTACTCTTCAGGGAATGCAATGCATTGGACATAAACATGTTTACCACTTTGAGGGGTACCTGTGGAACCAGCTGAAGTGATGTTTTTAATGCTTCTGATGTCTTTTTTAGTGCCTCACATACGAGTCATGAATTTGGCCGTGGCAGCTCGTTTCAGATGAAATTCCTGTCCGAAAATTGCTTGACAGGAACTCGGGGCAACCAAACAAATCGAGTCTGGCCAACGTTACGTGATGATCTACTAGTCCATGTATGAAGACCAATTTATAAACTCGCATTTTTTTTCATTTCTTTTGATGTGTCAAGGATCACACCAGGCAGGGTTAGTTTGCAAGGGACAATTCACTATTTCTGTAAATTCACCAAGATGGCAAGCTGGGCGAGTTGGTATTGGTTCATGGTGATAGAAAATAGCCAGCGCAAGGAAGACGAGGACGAGGAAGGTAACAACAGACACAGCGCGGCACTCACAACTGAATTTTTATTGGAAAAAGAAAAACATATATACACCAAAAACCGCGCATGTCAAAACAGTTCACTTCAGGAATGAGTCACTGCGCAAGCCTGCAACTCGTCAAGTCACACGTTCTGCAAGATAGCAGATTTCGCTTTTTTGCAAGGACACAGAAGGTTGGCTAACACAAGTTCCGCAATTTTTTTATATAAAAAAAGCCTCAGATACTTCCCTAGTATGTTGATTAGGGTGTTTGAACAACACGGTTGTGTTAGATAAAACCGGTGCACACTTTTGTACACGTGTACACGTGCGGCAATGAGAAGCCAAGTTAGCAAGCGAAGAGTTCTGGATGGACAGAAAATGCTCGCGCAGTCGCTTATTGACGCAACGACCAGTTTGACCTATATAGCAAAACCCACAAGACAACGGGATATGATAGACAACGCCAACAGCACAGGCAACATACTTGTGTTTGTGGTTTACAGTGCACTTGTTGACAATGGACTTAATATTGCTATCTCTTTTTTTGGCAACCAAAGGACAAATTTTTGATAACTTATTTGGAGCTTTGAATACCACGTTAACACCATAGCGGGAACCTACATTTTTAAGCCCGTGGGCAATCCTGTGGGTGTACGGAATTACTGCAACTTTCTTTTTCTTCTGTGAAGGATCCCCACTCGAGTCACGTTTAGCACGACCTTTAACAACTTTTATTAACTTATCGGTGACAGACACGAGTACACTAGAAGGAAAACCCGCGTCTTGTAGATGGGCTACTTGCTTCGCAAAGCTAGCACCTAATAAATGTTTGCAGGATTTTTCTAGTGCAGATCTTAAACACGAAAAAGCGATGCCCCTTTTTACTACTTTAGAGTGGGCTGACCTGAAATTAAGGATAGGTTTTGCTGAACGGGGCTCATAACAAAATTTGCTATATAGGTCAAACTGGTCGTTGCGTCAATAAGCGACTGCGCGAGCATTTTCTGTCCATCCAGAACTCTTCGCTTGCTAACTTGGCTTCTCATTGCCGCACGTGTACACGTGTACAAAAGTGTGCACCGGTTTTATCTAACACAACCGTGTTGTTCAAACACCCTAATCAACATACTAGGGAAGTATCTGAGGCTTTTTTTATATAAAAAAATTGCGGAACTTGTGTTAGCCAACCTTCTGTGTCCTTGCAACAAAAGCGAAATCTGCTATCTTGCAGAACGTGTGACTTGACGAGTTGCAGGCTTGCGCAGTGACTCATTCCTGAAGTGAACTGTTTTGACATGCGCGGTTTTTGGTGTATATATGTTTTTCTTTTTCCAATAAAAATTCAGTTGTGAGTGCCGCGCTGTGTCTGTTGTTACCTTCCTCGTCCTCGTCTTCCTTGCGCTGGCTATTTTCTATCACCATTCTGTAAATTCACCGTAACAATTCGCCATTCACCAATAAACCATCCGTAAACCTGTGTTCTCCAGGGCAGCCATGCTCATGTAAGCTTTTTCAAGCATTGCATTTGTTTCTGCTGCTGCTTTAGCCTAACGGAAAACAAAATGTTCCAGCTTCTTGTCCATCAAAGAAAATGACGTACAATCAAAGGGGGCTTGAAAAAGAAAAATTTCCGTTGCTGAACCACAAAGTCGCTCAATGAAACCAGTCGGCAGGAAACGCTTTCGCTATTACTACATGCTTTGAAAGCGAAAGCATTGGGGCTCCCCCTGGTGCTGCTTTTTAAAGGCACCGTTACTGTTGCATTGTATTTGTGTTTCTTTTTTCGCTTTCACGCGTCGGCTTTTGGCGCAAATTACTTTGGTAGGCAGATTAGCAACACCTGACACCAGAACTTCCCCAGAACCAGAGCTCTCGGCGGCTGACATACACCTGTTCTACACAGGTGCAGTCATGCTCACCTGACATGACACATGTCAGCATTGCACACACAGGGCTTAAGCGCTAACCACACGGAGCGATTTTTCCAACAACGCGACGAGCGACGCGACTAGGATCCGCAGTCGCTGATCCGAAGTCGCTCGCCGAGGCAACCACATGACAGCGACGGCTCGAGCGACTGAGGATGGCGATTTCAATGTTGCCGCACTGCGCATAGTAACGCGCTTGGTACGCTGGTTGTTTGCAAACATTTTTTTTTTGTTCATTTGTCATAAAAAGCATGACTAAAAAGTATTACGCCTTTCTACCTTGCTTTTTGCACTTCATTGCATCTCTAAATCTGGTTTGGGTTAGCGATAGCGCGCACGCTTTTCCTTCTGCGCCTCGTCTCTCGGCTCCAACATGAACGCCGTGAAGAATTCGCTTTCTTGACGCCGTTTTTCCCCACACGGATCTCACCCAGTGTGTGCGGGAGCCTTCTTGCTTCTGCTTCAGCGTGTACAAAAGCTTTGCCACGCAAAGCTTTCTTTGCCCCTGCACCGCAAACGCCATCTGCGTGGATTTGCAAAATCTTCCCCCCGTTCTCTTCCAAAACCAGACGTTGCGTGCTTACGGAGGGGCTCTCCTTATTGGCTAGTCGCTGAGGCCACTTCCGGGAGGCGAGCGACTGTTTCTGGCGACCCAGAACCGAGCGATTCAATGAGCAACTTGGTCCGCGGTGAAAAGTAGTTCGTCGCTAGTCGCGTCGCTCCCCAAGTCGCTTGCAAAATTGCTCCATGTGGTTGGGGCTATACTCACCTGTCACATGACACATGTCAGCATTGGACACACAGGTCTTACTCTTGTTCTGCAACTGCCAACATGCTGAGTTCACTCAGTAATAACCTACTCGGCTTCCACTCTGAAGCCCCAGGTTTAATTTGTACGTGAAATCAAATGATTTTCCCGTTACTAACACTTGGGTCCCATAAAGTGGTGTGTAGCAACAGAAGCATGGACTAGAAAGGGTGCGACTACGAGAAACTGGTGCTGGTTTCTTTTGGGTCCTTGTTCAAAATGTCGTCCAATTTTTTTCCACATCCATGCTCCTTGACTTTGGTCGTGCCCCTTCAACCTGTACTGGATGCCGTCACTCTTTTCACCTACAAAAAATGTGCGTAAATTCAGAACCTAAGGGAGCTGCGACATTGAGTGCGTCATCAACTCCTCTGTAGCGAGCCGTGCTTCCTTTACTGGTGGGAAGTTGACAGCTTTGCAGTCTACCATTAGTGCTCACCGAGGCTAAAAAAGTGAACGTAATGGTTGAACAGTAATGTCGCCCAGCAAAATGGGTCACTTGGTTCAACGCCACCTGTTGGCCGAAAATGGCCGAACAGTCGCTTTCCTGTCACTCTCACCTGCCGTTTCCCGTGCTCAAGCCTTCGCATGTGCTCCCATTTCTGGCAGGGTACCACGTTGCGGAAACTATGAGAAATAATTTACAGGGTTTGCCCAGCCCTTCCAAGGTGGCACTCCTATGCATCCATGTCCTCCAGGTGTCTGCCCATCAAGCTGCGTGTCAAGCTCAGATGGGGACGTAGGGCGGGGACGCTCCTTTCTGCGAGGCACACGATGGGTGAACGGCTGAACTAGGCCTCACTATTGTTCCTATTGGAAAGTGGGTGACGCGACAGGCAATATTATACAAGCAGAGTTGATTTGGGTTGCCCAGGTATCAACCTTGTATGTGCGCACTAACTAATCTTGTATTTGATTGCCTTATGTCTAACCTGGTATTTTCGGTGGCTTTGCAGGGAGCTTCCTAGGTGCTTTCAGCAGCTTCACGACGACAAGACCTGCCGGGTTGTCGTTCTCAGCGGTGCGGGGAAGATTTTCACAGCTGGTAAGCATAACGCACCCTACCGTCCTTTTCTTTTCTTAGTCCTTGAGAAACATCAGAGCAGCATTAACTTTGTGTTTGACCTAAAGCGTGATTTAAAGACATGATGCTGTTAATGCCTTGTGAAATCTCGTTCCACCTTAAAAGGTGTGCAACAACAAAAAACAGTTCAGGTTTGGGTGTCTTCATTTTGTTCCCGTTTGACTGAACCAGGGGGCATAATGGTTTTGCAAGAAATGAATTGGTTTGAGAACCGGTTTAATAAGTGTAAGTGGAAGACCAAGGGAAAAAAACAAAAGGTCGGACAAAGCATGTGAGTAGATGCCGCAAAGCAGTAGTGCCGACTACAGCCTTTCAGGGCTTAAACAGTCCATTTAACAACTGACACAAAGTTTTTGTCTAAAAATTACAAGGACGCCTAAGCTTTCCTCATGAGTTGTAAATGTGGAAGCATCAATGACCAATCGAACGCCACTAAGTAGTCCTTCAAATAGGTATGTTGATGTCACAGCCAAATGGGAATCGGTCAATTGGCCGTGAGCCTCTGATGGCAGCTGTCGTTGTCACTGGCCAATCCGCCCGAGTTGTACGCATATAGTCAACCCTGACGTGCAGTTACCTTAACACTCTGTCCAACGAAAAGCCAAGCAACGTCAACCTCATTGTACATTGAGATGTGTGACATTTTCTAAATTTCAGATCACTTTCAGTCTACCTTGATATTTTTCCCGTCTATATAGCCAACACGAGAGAAAGTGTAGGGTGGAGACTCGTGTGGTTTGGGGCTAAACCAACTTTATTGCCTCACTGCTATCTCCCTATAAAGAAAAAAAAAAGTGGGAGAAGTAAATTTGTTAGGGACGGAGACTTGACCAAAAGAGCATTGCGGCCTTTCAAACCCTGAGGCAGTTCCTGTCAACCTTGGGTCCAACTGCATTGTGCAGTCCCCACCTATTGTTGAGCCGCCCAGTGTAACACCAGCGCACAGTCTCGGAATGCTGTTGCCCCTTGCTGCCACCCAGGCTTGGACCTGTCGAGCATGGCGGAGCAGTTCTTGGCACCGCCGCCATCTGGGGAGGAAGAGCTGGACGTGGCAAGGAAGGCCAGGAACATGCACGCTCTCATCACCAAGTTCCAGCACACGTTCACCGCCATTGAGAAGGTGGGAGGGCACGCCAGCATTAGCACACTGGGAGTGCACTGGAAGTGCACTGGGGGCACACTGGGGAACACCGGAGTGAACGCAAAATTGTAGAATTTGCACACTGGGAGTGCACTGGGGAACACCGGAGTGAACGCAAAATTGTTGAATTTAGCACACTGGGAGTGCACTGGGGACACCGGGTGTGCACTGGGGAACACTGGAGTGAACGACAAAATTGTTGAATTTTACACATGCCTGGCTCTGGGGAAAAACTTGCCTGTCTATGCTTGCTTACATCATGGGGCAACCTTATCGTAACCTGTAGTGATGAACCAACTGTGCCTGTTGTGACGTTTTGCTACAAATCCACTTGCTACACCCAACCAAACTCCACTTGGGCCAACATCTCCGAAGTGAGCGAATGTTCCTAAAAGGCTCCTTGGGTACATTTGTTTTTGGTCCAGCAACCTTCCAAAAAGGATATGTGTGGTTGGCACCACTGTGCCTACCTGTTTCCATGCATTTTTCTTTGAAGCCGTGGCATTTTTCCCTTCGTTACGGCGGTGCTAGTGAGACAGCACATTTCTAAAATGCAGATTGTTTCTTTACTGGTGATCTGTAACCTTCTTAAGAATGGCAGGCTGGTTTTGTAATCCACCAGTTGCATTTTTCGATTTGGTTTCATTGTTGGGCTAGGTCGGGTACCGCGCTTCCTAAAGCCTTTTCATTGGGCCTTCCTTTTTGTTATAATCGGGCGCCGTAGATAGCGGAAGCTGTTATGACCGAGTGACGACCGAAGGATACTTACGGGAGATATGGGAGCTCGCAGCGAAATAAAGCAAGCAGTGGTTGCCTGTTCCCATGAATGAGCTGCCGTTGTCTTGATCCGGATCGACCAACTTTTGTTATCATGCTTTCCAGATAAGCATGCTGATGTAAGCTGTTTATTTGGGTAGCAGCGGAGGCAGGTCCTTCTGTACGCGTGCTTTATCACGCGAGTGTCCTGTTCTTGTATCTGCCGTGCTACCTGAATATTCTGACTTTCACTTGGTCAGTTCATCTAAGGTTATAGGTAACTGTGTGCTATCAGTAGGCGGTACTGGAAAGTCATCACAATCTTCTTCGAATAGCTGCACATTCCTAACCCTTTTGTTACCATTCGATTTCTCTGTCCACTAATACTATCAAAGGTCTGTAGAGATATCATCTGTATTGTCATCTCTGTCTCAAGCAGAGGACGAAAATAGTAGTGCAGCCGATACGATGTTGTAGCCTCAAATATTTTGGCTGGTAGCTTCAATCGGAATAAAGACCTAAGCCCCCCGGCTCCAGCAGGAAGTCGGAAGGTTCAGTTTCTGCTACGGAGGAAGGTTTCTGGTAGGGCAGCATGACTAACAGAGCAGCACGCCCAGTTGCTTTGTTTCTGTCAAGCTCCAAAAAGAAATAAATTTTGCTGCTCCAAAGATGTGTGAAAAATTGCTTCAAAACTGATTTTCTTTTCTTATTGCGAAAATTTCTCTGAATGCTTAATACATTATTTGTTTCTTGCGGACATGAATGGTACGCTGAGAAGGTATGTGGTTATGCCTGCATGTGTAGGAGTAAAATTCGTCACCTTTCATCACATCCTGCGTCCCTACCAGATTCTTTCAGATACGTTGACATCTTTAAAGGAATATCAAAGCCATTATTGAACGCGTCAAATAAAGCTGTGCCATGTTTAGGTTGCAATGGCACTAGCATGTGAACCAAAAACTGCATGTCTGCGTACCATGAAAAACCCGCCTTTTTTTTTATGTGGTATGTATGCTTTTATTCTTGGAATTTGGGTGCAGTTTTGTTGGGGATGAATTACTGTGTTGATGAGGGCCTTCGCTGCTCCATTTGTAACTTGACCGAGCTTTGCTCAGGGTGAGCGAATTGCGAAAATGAGTGAAATGTTGATTCCCAGTGAAAAAATGTGGCAAGTCTGGAAAAAATTGGAAATGTCTGCGAATTTCTTTTTTTGTCCCAGCCAGGATGTTGGTAGAGGGGGGGAATGGAGGATAATTTTGCTCAAAGTAAGTTACAAACCTATTAACTATTCCAGTGTTCAGCTGCTTCTGACCTCCTCCTAGCAATAAGCCGCACTGTATTTACTCGAATGATGAATGCCCATTTTTTTTCTGAAATATTGGTGCCTCTTTTGGGGTGTGTTTGTTATGCCTAGGCGACATTTCAGTGAAGCTGAAATTTATACAAACGTTAATTGGTTTCTTGAGAGGAGGCTCTCCTGTCTTGCAAGGAGATGAGGAATTACATTTATAAGGAGGGGGACGGCTTCATTATGATTAACCACCCTAATTGCTTCAGTTCTGCAGTCAGATGAGGGTATGACATCGACATTTCTCAACGGACACGAGCCGCTATCCCAGATGTGCGCTTGCAGTATTTGTCGAAGAGATTTATTCATTTATTCATTTATTTACGTACTTACTTAATTAGTTATTTGTTTGTTTATTCATTTATTGTGGGACGTAACGCAGCAAAGCTACACCTTAGTGGAGGGGGTGCTCTACTGGAGCGCTCCGGATTAATTTCAGTCACCTGGGGAACTGTAACGTGTGCTGAAATTGACACAAGTGCAGTTACCACAGTCGGGATCGGGCCCGTATCCTTGGGTTCAGCAGCACAATGCCTTAGCCACTGAGCCACTGCACCGGGTATTTGTGGGAGGGGACATTGTAGGTTTGTTCATGTGGGCTGTGGCGAGACACGGTGCGAGGTTAATTGCCGACCTTTTTTATTTCAGTGCAGCAAACCTGTCATCGCAGCCGTGCACAATGCCTGCATCGGTGGCGGGGTGGACATGATCACCGCCTGTGACATCCGGTACTGCACGACAGACGCCTATTTCCAAGTCAAGGTCCGTTCCGAGGCCTCGCTGCGATCATGCTGTGGTTTGGCTTGACTGTCGGGCTTTGACTGCGTGACGGCACTGTATTGTGCTCGTGTCTTTCTGTACACAGTCGGGGTGAAATGGAGCAGACGTTTAAAATCTGGAGAATAGTTTGACGGGCTTTGCGGTAGTTCATTGCTGTAAATCTCTTCCATATATTAATACCTGTGCCACATGTACACAAAAAATGTCACTAAGTGTTTAAGGCTTTAAGATACGGAATGGCATTATTTGGGCGGGCCTTGCTACACCTGAAAACGCGAAGGCATTAAATGTGTTAGGCATGATGGTGATAATGACCAAAAAAGAGAAATGTATTTTAGAAGTTTTTAACAGAGAAAAACATTGTACAAGGGTTAAAAAAGTTTTATGGGAAAGAAAACATTATGAGAAATAGTGTTTTCGAAAAATTGTGTGAGCCGTTTCGAAAAGTGGCTTCAGCAGCTGCCGTCACCTGTCAGCGGTAGCCAAATCCGAAAAATTTAACACGACGAGTAACACAATGTTTTGCCTTTTGCCACGGTTTTAGTGAACTTTGTCTTCTCCAAAACTTCGCCACCAACAGTGCACAAAAAATCGTCTTATTTTGAAGTTTAGCTATGTTTCCGCGTCAACAGTCTGGTGCTGAGAGTTGCGTTGGTTTCATTTGGTGCTCATTGCGTTCGAGAGTAGGCAGATTTAAGGCATTCATGAAGGTGAATGAGTTGTGCGGAACTACTTAAACCAAAAATGACATTAGAGCGAATGACATTAGATTTTTGTATGTAGCGGCAAATTAATGGCACGTGTATAAAATGGCTTTATGCATGAGGCCATCAAAAAAAAGAAAAAGTTGAAGTCATTCCACTTATCTTTTTGTATCCACCAAGGTTAACTTTTTCTGCGTTGCTTGTTTAAAGAAAATGCTAGAAATGTGTAGTTGATTGGTTGATTTAAGCCAATTTTTATGTTTAAAGTAATTGACTAAAGCATTTGATAGTTGAATCAAATCTTTTTTTTGTGGGGTAGATTTATGCAATGACCCCATTCTATGAGGCCGTTCAGCATAACATCTTAATAATCAACTATCTTGGCATTCGTAGGAACAGCACCGCCTGTATAATCCTTGCCTGACGCGTGAGCGGAAAATGGCCAAACAGCCACTCTCCTGTTGCTCTCTCCTACCCTTTCTCGCTTCGTAGCCTTCCTACTTGGTTTCATGTCCGCCAGCCAGCGCCGCTTCTCGGAAACTATGCAAAATAGTTGACAGTTTGTCTAGTGTTCCTCAGGCGGCGCTCCAACGCCTTCGAGGCAAGCTGACAGACACACGCTGTAGAAGTGGGTTCAGTGTTCGTGACTCGCGAGCAGTGACTTAAAGCGGGACGTCCGCCGGCGCACGCCACATACTGGATGAGGGCCTAAACTAAGCGTCCCTACCGCTCCCATTGGGAAGCGGGCGACGCGTTAGGCAGTGTTTATACAGGCGGCGTTGGTAGAAGATAGCCTATTGCCTTCTGTGCAAATATGCAGCTGTTGCCACCTCTCCAAGATATCACTGCATATTCCTCAAGAAAAAAGCAAGGAACCTTGGAATGGATTGTCGAGAGTTCCACGCACACAATGAATGCAGTTCAGGTTCATTTCGTACAGCATGGGCATTGAGACAACTGTGTGGGTTAGGTCGGAGATAGTTGAACGATACTTCTTGCACTATGTTGCACTGGCTTTACTAGTGGACAGTGAAGTGAGATCGGAATGCGTCTTGCAGGAGGTCGACCTTGGCTTGGCCGCGGATGTGGGCACGTTGCAGCGACTACCACGGGTGATTGGCAACGCCAGCCTGGTGAACGAGCTGGTCTTCACGGCTCGCAAAATGGAAGCCGCCGAGGCCCACCAGGTGATGCTTTCCTACGTGCGCGGTGTTGTTGTGAAAGTGTTTTTAGCGAACCTTGCGACTTAATGCTCATAAGTCGCCTTTTCACTGCAGGGCTCTGTTTGGCCGGATGCATAGTTTTTTTAGTTATTCATGAAGCCCGTTTCATCACGCCTCCCGTATTTTCCGGGTTAGAAGTTGCATGCGCAAAGGCTGGTGTGCGGCGCAGGAAAGGGGCAGTGTGGGTATGTTACAGCCTGACGTTAGGCCTAACGGCATGCTTCGAGGTCTAACATCATCGACCGGTAACTGCAGCTCGATGTAAAGTAAGTACGCCATTGCTTAATATGCCGTAATGCTCAAATTTAAGGTTCCTAAGCACAGGGCGTTTAGGCTTAACAGGTCTTTAGGCTAAACCGCCTGTCAATTGGTATTTTGTTGAACTGTGCCTTGTGTAATATGCGATATTATGTTGAGCAATCCTTAAGGGCTTGATTATCATAGTAATGGACAAAGCTCCTTAATAAAAAGGTTGTAGGCATAATGACTTGGCAAGGATACGTTGTGTAGTTTGCTTAATTAACAACCTCGTCTGTCGCGGTTTTGTTTAACTTCATCTGCTGTTGTCCTTTTTAAAATTGTTTCATTTTTTACTGTAGCAGAAAACAAGCAGTTTTATCTATCGTGTTTTGAAACAAAATCCCTGGAATGGTGCCATATTGAGTTATTTGCATCACCGGCTCATTACTTGAACCGCTGGGGTTTAGCCAGTTGTATAGTGTCCACAGTTGAAGCGTGGTTTCATGAAGTCGACGGTGGTTGACAAGAGTTTCGCAATGGTGAGGAAGGTGAGGCCATTTGGAACGAAGGGCAGATCTATTTCCAAGAGAGAAATTCGGTTAGTTTGTCACTGTTGGTGTTTGTAAGTGAAGGTGTTTCCAACTCGTGTGGTTCTCATAGCCCACGATAGCAATTGCAGCCCATTCTTGCCACAGCTCGCATCTTGCATTGTTTCGCTACAGCGCAAATCACGTCCAGTGCATCTTCACCTTTTGCATTTTTTCCTTTTTTGTATTTTACGTCGTCTTTGTATGAAGTGGCACTGTAGAGCAACTTGTGAGTCTATCTTTTATCTTATTTTTATTCAAAAGAACTGTGTAAAGTAGGTGGAATGTTAATTTTCTTTCATAAGCGCTAGTTGATAAGTAATAAATCGCTGCTCAGATAACAAGCGGGAAGCCGAATTTGTTTGTAAAGAGCGAAATTTTAAGTTCGAATCGCAATCCAAACTGTCCCAGGTGGGCCTGGTGAGCCGTGTGTATCCAGACAAGGCTCAGATGATGGCTGGAGCCCTAGCCGTAGCCAAGCAAATAGCCAGCAAGAGCCCGGTGGCCGTCCAGGGAAGCAAGGTGCATCTGGTGTACTCCCGGGACCACAGCGTTGAGGAAGGCCTTCGATACATGGTGGGTCACTACTCCTTCCAGCAGCTGGTAGGCCTTTAATGTCTTAAGCACTAGGCAAAAACACTTCTGAAGTTTGCAAAACTGCCTTTACTTCTGTGTCAAAGTAATCTTTATCTCTGTCAGACTCCAGCAGCATTGGTTTTCTGCTGCTTCAGTGGCGAAACTTGCACCACTGTGTTGGCTTTCTTGCAGTGGTTCTGAAACTCGCCATAACGTGGAATGTACGTGAAAGGTTCTTAAAAGAATGCAAAACAAAGAACCTGCTGTTAAATCCTAAAATTTTGTTAGAGGGACTACAAAAAAAAATACTCCAGGAAAGTTGACCATGAAATGAACCTTTCTGTGGGACTACAAAATTGCCCTTTTAGTCAACAGTATAATAACTTGTAAAACTCTTCCTTGCCCTTAACTTTGTCTTCTTTACCGGCTCATGTGACAAGACAGGCTACAAACGGAAATTTCAACCTTACTTGTTTGTAAAAATGTATACGGTGAAAAATTGACTGAGTTATTTGGTGCGAAAGTAGGGAATGTATTATCAATTGAAATTAAACTTGCAAGAAATTTTGAAATGACTTGTAAAATGTTTTGCTTGTATAATTAACATGTGTAGTTTTCTGAGGTTGCGTTATTCTTATATTTTCCTTTTTGGCGATTTGCTTTGTTTTGCAATCCAAGAATGCATTTCAGTGTTGGGCCGGTCACTAGACTTTGGCTATTGGTCTGAATGTTTGTTATATTAATTCCCAGAAAAATTGAATAAATTTGCCTATGATGATGATGATGATGACGACGACGATGTGTACTGCTGGTTGAGGGCGCATGCACCACTGGTAGGACGTGAGGAGAGAATTCGTCAAGTGATCACAACGCATACCATCAAGTGGTGTGCGTTATTAATTTTTTCCTTACGGCACCATAGGCCATCGGACACGGAGTTCCGATGATTTCGAACGTCCCGCGAAAGCCAAAAACACTGCCTGGCGGACAACTAACGCCATCTGGCGTATTTATTGACAACTCATTTTTCGATTTTATTATGTTTTGTTGATATTTCGCTTCCTTTATTATAAACTTCCTTTATTAGTTTCAGTTCAAATTAAAAAAAACGCATTTTCTGGCTTGCGGTGCTCGTTTTGAAACTCACTTGCAAGCACTTCGCAAAAAAAAAAAAAAGAAGAAGAACCATCACCACATTGTTTGCGTGCGCCGCTTAGGTATCAGAGATGTGCTTTTTCATATTGTAAGCCCCCTTCCAGTTCACACTAATGCTCCACCGAACTCGCAAATTACATTTTTGTGCTGAAAATGTGGCACGCACACAAAAAGTCTGAAGATGTGGGTCCTGCTAAAAGGGCCGTATTCATTTGCAAAAATTGCCTTGTTAGAACACTGATATCAGTTTTAACGCAGGCTCCACTCAAATAAGATATATAATGAGGAAAAAGGAGAGTATGCAGGTGAACTCGCAAACCACTTTCTCTCACTGGAATTGGCACATTTACAGCTCAGTTGTGCAATTGGCTGAGGCTAACGTAATCAATTGCTATAAATGGGGATTATAAGCTTGCAGAGTGAGATAGTGAGATATTTGTGTTTGAAATTAAGCGCATATTTTTTTTATAGCTGTAAAAATTATGAATCAAGCAATAGAAATACAGAATGAATACATAAAGCATGTACACACTGTGTGTACGAAACAGCTGCAGGCCGACGCTGTGAATTGCTGCAGTTGTGCGGACGAGTATTGGGCACGTTTGACATGTCTGACACAGCACTAGCCTGCCGGCATAAACGTCACTGCTACTTAGGGGACCCTGTTTGTCGAGTTCATGCCCAATGTTTCACGAAACAATTACTGTGAACTGTAACGAAATGTGGAACGTACACGCCACCTTGGAAGACCGATAGTAACGAAGCGCGTTTCGGCAATGCCTGTTGTCAGCCTTAGCTCTGTTTTTGGATTGCAGCGTTTCAGGTGGTACCTGGATTTAGATTAAGCACTTTAGCTACCTCCCTCTAATACATCATTGTTGATGCTGCAGTACAGCGGGAGAATTAAAATTTTGCCTTAAATTGTTCAATTAGTCAGTGAATAAAATATTTTTTGGTGGTGGGCAAGCTCCGAAGGTACTATAAAACACGAATCTTTTGAATAAAACATAGCTGTACGTTGTCTTCATGGCCCTTTTAAGACATTTTCATGTCTAAAATCTGTTATAGTACCCTAATGAACGGCTTGACACATGTACACCTTAGAATGGTCCTTGTTGATAAGCTTTAAAGGGACAGACAACCGATTTTTGTCGCGTATATGTTCTCTAGCTCATATGAAAGCCACCGTTTTACATAGCCTGGTAACCACAAGCAATTTTTAAACAAACTGGCGGAAATAATTTTAATTCGGCAGCAAACTTTCTGAAATCGGAAGGGTGGCGGTTCATAGTGTCGAAACTTGACACTACAATATGTGTCCCTGTCACGTGACCTGCAAACCTAGCAGCTACTGTAACTGCTGAAACGTTCATTTACGTATAGAAACCTTTAACACAAGTATTTGTACAAGCTTAAATAGTATATGGATTTATAAATATTACTTCGAAAATTCTAAAGACACGCCGCCCGCCGCCGCTGGGTTGCTCTCAGTGTGGCTAACTGAGCCACCATGCCCAGAATCAACGGCAGCGTTCAGCAAACAGACCCAGCGAAGGAGCTGTGATGATTCTGTCTGGGTCAGGGGCGTTTTTTCTGCCAAAATATTTGATTTCAGTCTACAAATACGCCAACGGCAGCTTAAAAAAAAAAAAAGAACGTCGCGCCCGGGGACAATCGAACTTCCCGCCTCCACAACGTGAAGACAGATTCTACCTATCGTTTATCCCAACAGATGGCGCATTCGTGCAAAATAGACCCTTGCATTAAAAAACACACAGAGGAACAGGAAAGCCTACGATTCAAACTTTTTTAGCTCGTAACAAGTTTTTAAATATCGTTTATCATTTCGCATACAGACAAAAGTATGTTGCCGAGCTACTCTATGTCATGGTTGCCAGCATTAGTTTTGGGAGGGACACATACGGCTCGTAGATCAAAAAATTCCAATTAAAAAGTTCTAGAGCGTTATCAGCAAAACCGTTTCTCGTCAAGGTGCTTTAAGTGATGCCCTTTCATTTGGGATAGAGAATATATACTCGACAAAAATCGGTTTTCTGTCCCTTTAAAACATTGGGACATCTTGCAAACTGATTATTGGTGATGACCATTGTGTGTACTCTTAAAAAACTCTCTCTCTCTTTTTCCTTTTTGCAGGCCTGCTGGAACATGTGCATGCTGCAGTCAGAGGACCTAATGAAGTCGGCCATGTCGCTGATGGCCAAGGAGAAGGAGCCCCCCAAGTTTTCGAATCTGTGATTTAGACAACCGAATAGTTTTCATGTGCCTTGCGATTCAAATGGATATGGTAGAGCAAAAGAAAATGTTTCTGTGGGTCGCACCTTGTCTTCAAATGCATTTTCAGGATGTGCCTGAATTATTTTATTTTGAATAAAATTATTAAGGTACCATTAGCCTGATTCAAGGATGAACAAGTAAAGCGTTTTAGAAATGTTTTGGTAAAATCTTCAGGTTCACAAACTGAGCTGCTTAGGAGCGCCACCTATGTTGCAATAAACTATCTTTATGCCAAAAAGTCAGCGTCTGGATTGGTGGCGTGAAAGGAATATCGTGATTGGCCGGGATCCCGCGGGCTCGAACCAGGTAGCCAATCGGGGCCGCCGTTTCAAAAATTGCGCGGCGCAATCACGAGGTTCCTCGCCGGCCGCCATTTTCTTTTTTCCGAAGTCGTGCGCCTCGACCGCGGCATTGGTAAACAAAACGCTACGACAAGAAAAGAACCCGCTGTTCTGTGGCGCCGACGAAGTTGTATTTTCTCTCGTGGTGCCGCCGCCGCCGCGGACGTGTGAGCGCCGACGATGAGTGATGTGGATGTAACAAAACTCAAAGTGGTCGAGCTCAAGGCAGAGCTCCAAGCGCGAGGCCTAGATACAAAGGGCAACAAAGCCGTGCTTGTGAAACGCCTGCAAGATGCCATCGATTCGGGCGAGACCGGGGGCGATCAAGGTGAGTGCGGTGTCAGTGACTTCTTTCTACGCGTCAAAGTGAGGTCTGTGACCGCGTCGGAATCCTTCCATTCATACCCAACCTTGCCGGCTTCGGCATTGATTGGTTAGGCTTAGTTGCTGGACAAGTTGGAAACTGCTTGACGCTTCAAGCATCGTTCATCCCGCGCGTGGTTTCACCGCGAAGAGAGGGGTGCATTCATGCTTGCGTGTTGTGTAATTGTGTCTCATAAACTTAACGCTGTTTGTTTGGTCGTGTTAAAGCAGTGTTGCTTGCAAACGAGGTTGACAACCGAAGCTTACAAGCCACCCCTTTCCGTCACACTCCCGTCTCGCTCTTACCGGCGCGGATTGCTCGGTTCACGGCGCGTCTCGGATACCGATTGCTCGGGGCGAAGGTGAAGTTGGCAGGTTAATCGCCGATCCTCTAATTTTCTGTCTACGCGCGGACATTGTTCGCGCTCTCGTGAGTTAGCGCGCCTGCCGAGCGAAGCCAGCGCGCGCGCGCTGGCCCGTCCAGCGCTGCCGCCGACTACCCGGCTGGATTTTTGGCTAGGCACCGTCACGTTACTCTCGCTGCTTGCGCGCCGTCGCTGTGCTGCGGTCGACACAAAGGCACCGGTCCAGCATCCGCTCGTAAGTGCTAACTTTGTGGGATTGTCTGCCGGCGTGTAAGTTTCGTTCGCGTTTCTACTATCTGTGTGTAGCGTAAAAGCCTCGGCGCGGCGAGCTTTCAATCTCGACCGGACGAATAACGTTGCGTGGCGGTTTTCGCTTAGCGGCGCGAGCCTCCGTTCCGATTTGCCTCGCTCGTTCGTTCCGCGATCGAAGAAATGTTGGCGCTCTACCCAAAGCACTCGGTTAGTTTCGCTTCCGGGCCGATTGTGAAAAGATCGGTTTCGGACCCGGCTTTCTTCATTCATCCAAATGCCGTACAGCCCGCGGAGTTGCGATCGTTTTTTTTTTTTTTTTTTTTCTTCGGTTGCCCTGAAGTTTGCCGCGCGTCGCCCTAACTTGGTTGTAGTGGTGAATAGAAAAGCATCTTTGCGCGCTGTTTAGCGGTATTCTTTTTTTTTTCTCCTTTGTATGCGTCGTTATGAGTAATTTTGAGTCTCTGTTAGTTCATAGAAGCTAAAAACAAGCGGCGACTGCCCAAGCCGGCACCGGCATGGTCCGCCATTTTGGCCACTGTGGAACGCCGGCGTAATGGTTTACGTCGATTGAAGCGAACGGCTTGAGAAATTTACGGCACGATGAGATCGTCGCTCGGGCGGTGTAGATTTGCGCTCTTCGCGCGGAGGGCAGCTGTCGACGAAGCGCATCTTGCGCCATATATTTGAACAATTCGTCCGAATTATCCGGCGCACAGTGTCACTGGTGCTAGTGTTTTTTTTATTTTTTTTATTACAGATTTGTTTCTTAGAGCGGAACACAACCAGTGGTAGTCTTAACGCGCGAACTTCGTCTGCGAAAAAGAACTCACGCGTTCTCTTTTCCTTTTATGTGAGGCTGGCGGGGCTAATTTTAAATTGCTTGAAACAATCGTCACATAATTCTTGTCAGGTTTGCTAAAAAAAGTGTGTGGGGCGCTTAGACCACATACGTGGTTCTAGTTACTTCTATTGGCAATCGTAAAGTTTTTTTTTTTTTAACAAACATTCAAATATTTGGCACTAATGCGTACTGTTTATTAACTGGGCAGTTTTTAAAGTAAGCCGCCATCAATGAGTGCATTGTAAAATTTTTCTGTTTGTCAAGTGCTGCTGTGATTCTCATGTTTTCAGCAAACCACAGTGGGTCAGTAAATGAGGCACTGCGCTGTTAATCACAGAGCAGTGATGGGCTGGTGTGGTTTTCACAGAGGTAAAAAATACTGAGTGCCTGTGTGTACGAGACTTTGTACAAGACTCCTAGATGGTATAAATTCGTAGCCTTCTTACTACTGTGCACCTTGTCGCCCGTACAGTGTTGCGTAAAAGTGCAATCAGATTTCTAACTTTTGCTTCTGTAGCTGAAGGTTAAATGTACCCTGCTGACTTGTGAAAATTATAAAAACAAAAATATATTTGTCACAAAAGCGCGCGCCAGTTTAAACGGCATGATTGATGAAAATTTTATCAAGAACGGTGGGCTTGACTGCAGAGCAATCTTTGGAAGAAACCAACCTTGTGGAGAAAGCAGCCTGCAAGTAAAACGTGCCAACGCAAAAAGCTCGTTTGTAATTGAAAATGTGCAGCTCTTTTGTGAAGCCCAGCACGATTTAATTGCACTTCAGTGTGACCTAACAATAGCGGGGCGTCCAACACACAAGCGAAATGCGATAAACGTGTTCCGAAAACTTGCTGCTTTTTAAGAAAGCCTTTCTTAACGACCCTGCTCAAGCAGCAGCTGTTTCCCTGGAAGACGCCATTTTTGAAGTAGTGTAGCCAACGTGCTGGTGTTCCAAAGGAAAGGTGCTCTCCTGAAGGAAATTTGATTTCTACAGACTCCTGGTGGTGTGTTAGGCTGTTCAGTAGTAGTGTCGAGCCTCAGGTAATCAACTTACAACCGTCTTCGCCCAACGCCAGGCTTATTAAGTGTCTGTATTTTCTGTAAGTAAACGCATGTCCTGCTTTTGTCTTTTGTTTGAAATGGTTGAGATAGTCAGCACCATCGCAAGAATCTCCGGGGACACCTAAGCACCCGTTAAGAATTGTTTGTGCAAAAGCAGTAATGTCCATTTGAGTGCCGCTCCGTTGAGCGAATGTGCAAGTGCTGACTGCAACGGGTTCATTGTGTAATAGAGACAAAGGAGGCAGCAGGGTTAGCATCACGAGCACTGTTTATTGCATGTGCAATCTAGATGACCTTGTGTGGACTACTTGTGGACCACTGCAGTAACATGGGAGGGAGCGCTGCATTAAGCAGCACTGCAGAGATCAAGATTGTTCGACTTGCCAATGTAATACTGGGGCGGTAGGGCGCCACGTGTGGGCGCAGTGGCAAGCTCGGTGGTTGAGGGGCAGACCGCAGGCCAAAGTTCCGGAGAGCCTATTGTCTCCTGCAACTTCTGAAAGTTTGCCATGGAATGAAGAGGTGTGTTGTCTAAGAGCGTCCGTGTGGGAAAGCTAGCTACAAGGGGTTTGTGCTGTGTCGCGATTCCCACAGCTATGCACTGCCCAGTAGTGCAGCACAGAGCGTGCTGTGGGATGTCACAGCGAGCAGAAGGCTTGGAAGCCGTTCTGCTGCTACAGATGCCAGACATCGGATTTTTCATCTAGTGGGCCATTTAATGCTTCTGCATCAGTATCGCGCACGTGTGAAGGCACAGTCTGGACGAGCACGCATGGTGCCGTGGTGTATCCATAGAGCGAACACTTGGTTGCCTTCTTCTGCCTTTCATCTTGTGAATAACATGGGCTTCATTGGGCTGCTTACCAAGTATGTGGGAGTGTGGGCACAGCGCAGATTGGGTGTAACTGCTGAAAGTGGCAACCACATGGAGTGTTGCGCTTGCGCCTGGCGGAAACACTACACGAATGTTGGAGAGAGGGCAAGTAGCGGGAAATTGGACTGACTTTGCACCAAATTAGAGAGAGAGAGAGAGAGAGAGAGAGAGAGAGAGAGAGAAGTTGGACCTGTTAGGCAGTTTATAGCTAATGACCCTGCCTGGGAAATGGTGGTGAGGTGTATCGTGCTCTCCAAGGTTCGTTTCGGCAGTCAAGGCTGCCACTTAAGCACGAAGTTGACTGTGGGAATTGCTCCTGCCCACGTTTTGCGCCAAAGTTGCGTAAACCCCTCTCCAATGCTTTCGCTTGAGCTGTATGTAGCGACTACCCAAGATGGTTGAAGGCCCCTTTTGTGTTGTGTGTGTGTTCCTAGACAAGGCCAAACTTTGCCCGCAGGAGGCTTGAGTGATGGCCCCCTTCCCCTCTCTTCCCATAGGAGAAGTGACGGGTGCAGAGGAAGGGGACGAGTCACAGAGTTCGGCCACAAACCTCGCTGGCAGCGGGGACGACGGGTACCAGCAGGACGACGCCTCGTCCAAGCAGGTAACTAACTACTGCTGCTGGGCCTTGGTGCAAGCTGGGGGAAAGAGGAAACCGTTAGAACAAGCATCCATGGTAGCTTTGCAGTGAGAATGCGCTCTTTGCTGAATCGAGGTCCAGCATTGGGGATTGTTGGGAGGGCGGCCGTATAAGTTTGCGTTGAAGCCTGGTAAGCGGGTAACTTGCTTATTGCACGCACATTCTTGGGGTACTGACTCCAGAATTCTGTCCACCTGCAATGCGTGGCATGATGTGCCCTATCAGTGGCCATGGGAACTCCGAGGTGCTATTGGACAGTTCCTACTCGGAGTTTCCTGAATTGTTTTCTTTATTTTTTCTTTTTGCGCATGCCCCCTTCAGGGACTGACCCCTGGTTGGTCAACCGTTTGAAAGCTCTGATTTTTCTGGACACGCGGCGTGCCTGTGGAACTGGGCTTGCATTGCGTCAAAATGGTGACTTGAAAATCATGAAAAAGTAAATGTTTCGGATAAGACAGCATACACGCATCGACCATGGCGGAATGCGATGGCACACGTTTATCTCATAAACCACGAATCGGTATTGCAAAAAAAAAATCGTTGTATGGGTTCGTTATTCGTTTGCGATTTGGGTCTTGGAGGTTTGATGATCGATTGCATATACTTGCAGAAAAGGTTGGACACACTTTTAGCAAAAGTTTTGATGCACTTTTGACCCAGTTTTGATTTGAGAACGCTTTCGTGCTTCTCTCAACTTTATTTAGGAAGGGATGGTGCATTTTTAAAGTGAAGCAAGCATTGCAAGCTTCAGATGTCTGCGCTCTTGGGGCTGGGCTTTTGCGCTTGCACCACCTTGGGGGCTGCTGGTGTCAATTTTTTTTGCCAAATTTACTTGCGTGCAGTGCTGAGCAGCATCTGCGTTGCTTAGAAGGCATGCCACAGAAGGAGAATTTATCCAAGCACTTGGATTGAGTGAACTGGAGGCATGAGCAGTTGAATGTACTCACACTTCGTGGGGCTTCCGTGCAAAATACCTTCCAGCGAGTACCCGAACAAGCATTTGTTTGTCATGATTGGCATCCAGCTTGATTTGTTTGACCTCGCTGTGTCGTGGCCACATCCCAGATGAGTGTCTGAGCGAGGCGACTCTCCCCTCCCATTGCAGGAAGGGTCTCCCGCCGCCCCCGAAGAGTCTGCAGAGGACGATTCACAGGTGAGCCCATGCGAGGTGTGCAGCAGTAGCGCGTCTTGTTCGGCAGTGGGCCAGGTGTTTGCCGTGATGAGCTTGCGTCAAATCAATGGTCTTCTTTTCCCGGCCGACACAGTTTCCTGTGGGGACAAACGCACTCGCTGACGCATAACGCCTGCCCACCCGAGCGGCCACACCGTTTTCTTTTGTCACGTTTGCACCTGCCTTCTCACCCCGTTTTGTGTTTTCCCTCCCCCGCACGTACGAATTGTTCCCGTGGTGATCCCCCCCAAAGGCGGAGTTTGCGGAACAGCAGCCATCTGGCGAGCCGGCAGCCGCTGAGGAACAGAGTGAACCCATGGTGAGGGAGGAGGCATTTTACGCCCCAGTTGAGGGGTGCTCTGGACTAACCAAGGTGTTGCCTTGTCGTCGCTGCTGTGCCGTTTCTGTCCCACTAACCTCAAGGGTTCTGGCAACTCTCTCTGCTGCTTGTACGGGCATAGCAGCCCGGGTGGTGTGTCTAAGGTCTTAGAATTGCGCAGTGGCTCTTCAGTATGTGGTGGCTTGTTTGGAATCCCTGTACTAGATTCGCCTCTATGTTTAGCAAGTGTTGTTTGAGTGCTGTGGTCCTGCCAATGTTTTCTGTGCCTGCATCCTCCACGTCAAACCTGTAGTGAGGTTTCGGTATCGTTGCTGTCCTACTCTCGCCGCAGTCTGGTTTGCGAAGTTGTTTGTTTTGTAGGGTGTTTGTGGTTTCTACTCGTCTTGCTGGAAGACGCGTGTTTAGGGGCTGTGCTCCTTAACTGGTAACCTCGGTGCCGGTGCAAGCTAGGAGCTGCCTTTCTTTTTCTTTTTTAGCCACATTGCTTTGTGGCGCTTCTATTTTTATTTATTATTTATTTATTTTTCTTTTATTTGAGCTTGGTTTGCCTGGAACGGGTCAGTCGATAAGTATCTTGGTTTGTGGACCTTTAGTGATTGGGGAAGTGTGTAGGGAGGTTGCAGCGGTGGTTTCCCTCAACCTGTCTGCCCTGGGCCGCATCAGCTAACCGCTGATTTCATTAGAGCAGCAGTCGCAGCTCTCTTCTGCAGCTCACTCGCTGTCCGATGACAGCTTTGATCCTCCTCAGTTATCGGAAGTGAGATTCGTGGCATCCTGTACGCCAACGTCCTGCACGCCGCTGTCTCGACGTTTAGTTCATCGAAAGGCCTGTGTGTGAAGTCCTGCTGGCAAAAAGTTTCTGTACTTGTAGCTTCAGCGACTACACTGTACAAATGACGGTCCAGTGAAGCGTGCACGTGTTGCACCTGTGCGAAGCATTCTTACTCCCCCAAATTTGGCCTACAGTGGATTTGGGAGTAGTAAGGGCCCATATTGGCGCTGTTGTATGTTTTTGCTTTAACTTAACAATCAGCTGTTAGTTTGCGCTTACGTTGTTTCCTTTTCTGTCTGTGTGCCGTTCGTTTGCCCTGTTACATCACTAAGCAGGTGTGCTAACTGGCCTCAAGAAACTGGCCTCTGCCACTGTTTGTGCGTGACTGGATGGGTGGTCCCTCCTCGCTGCAGGACCCGGGGGTGAAGGAGGAGCCCTGTGGTGCGGCGGACGGAGAGGCGGCGGCCATGGAGGCGGAAGAGGTTGTCAAGGTCAAGGAGGAGCCCTCCGAGGAGGAGGCCGGCACCGCTGCCCAGGTCAACGGGGAGCAGCCCCAGGTCAAGGACGAGATGGCCGGCGGGGACGCCGGGCGCACGGGTGAGCGTGGCGCGAACGGCTTTCCGCATCTGTGCTAGATGGAGGGCAGCTCGACCAACCTGTGCAGTGCACAAACGGAGGGTGGGATTGTCAGGAGTGCCGGCTGAGACAGGCTGCCCGCGTTTATCCTTCTGTATGCGATGGGGTCTCCTCTTTGTGTGCACCCCGTAGCCAACCACAGTCAGCCTGGGTCGGACGGGGTTGCAAAAATGTCTTTGTCGCTTGCTTTATCCGGCTACAGAGGCTTATGTTCCTAAAGGAAGCCAATGACTGTCTGACATTGTAAGGCACGTTACGAAGCCTCAGGTGGCCCGCGTTTTGACTAAATCTGCTCCACCACTACAGCACACCTCGTAGCCCAGACCCAACTTTGACAACACGTTGCATTGTAGATGCTTGCGAAAGTTCCTTGGCACGCATTAGGATTGACTGTGGGCTGCGTTGAGCTGCATTCTTATTTGCCAAGAGCTGGTCATCATGGCAGTGACTTTGGTCTACCACGTAGCCGCACGTGGCCTTTGTATACGGTGTCGTGCTTTAGGTGCTGCCAGTGTGTGTGCGTGTGAAGTTGGCTGCTGATGTCGGCCCCTGATGGTCTGTGCAGGTGACTCTGTTACACCGGGCAAGCGCAAGAGGACGCCCAGTCCCCAGCCCATCAGGTGAGCCTGCTGCCGCTTTTGAATATTGGGTGGTTGCAGAAGCACTGTGTTGGCCAAGGCTTGCAGGCCGTAGGTTCGTTGCCTTTTGCGTGACACACGTAGTGTTAAAAAGAACTGCGCTGTGGAGGTCCAAATAAGCTTTCAGCTTCACATTGTCGGAAAGTTGTATAAGTATTCCCCCGTAGTCAGTGATGCTTGAGTCTAGATTTCATTGAGGCTTCGGCTGCGCTTTTGTTGGGCTGTTGGAAGGGTGTGGAGAGATAACAGACCAGTGGGACGTTGGGCCCCAGCATGCGTTGTGTTGACATTGTTTTTATATCGGGACAAGTGCGTTTATTTTACGCACTGATAACAACTCGTCGCGCCACTGGTTCTGCCTAGAGTAGATAATGCGTTGCGGCATGCATAGTGATAGTGGGTTTTTGATAAAAAGACAGGGGGGCAGCTGCTGCAGTATTCCTGTGTCAAGCGCTGCTGTTTGCTCCAGCTCCGGGGTGCTCTCTCGTTCTCGGCGCTATGGGGTTAGTCGAGGTTTTCTCGCCATAGGCCTTTGTTTCATTGTTTTGTTTCTCCCGCGTGCAGTGAGATTTCGGCCCGATTGTTGCTTGCACTGAGGAGAAATGTCTCGCCGCAGGGCACGGTCGCCACCTCCCACGGTCAAGGTGGAGGATTTCCCCGAGGACACCTTTGATGTCACGTTGGTCACACTGGATACGTGTAAGTACTTGTGGGGTCCCTCTTTTGACTGTGTGCAGCCATGTCGGTACAGGTTGCGGTGGCGGTTTGCTGCAATCACAACGGGACAATGGCAAGATGGGGGCTAACTAGGAAGATTGATGGGGTGAATGTGGGATGGTGTGTGTGGGTGCCAAACATGTACTATCGGCGTCAGATGAAACGCGAACATGAAAATATGAACCTGAACGCACCAATAGCGCGATTTCTTTCCATGCAAGCCAAAATAATGCGTGGCTTGGTTACAAAAACGAAGTTGGGAAAAGTGGATTTCCAAACATACCAATAGCGTGCCAATATGTGAACTCTATGAGCAGTATTTTTTTAATTTTGCACGTTCTGCTTCACATTTTCGTGTTTGCATTTCATTTCATGCCGATGCTACACGGGGTGTGCTAGAAGCTCTGGTTTGTTTTGGTTCTTGGGTTTGGTGGAGCCTGCAATAATGGACAGCCCCGTATGGGCACAACGTTCCTGCCAACGTTGGAAATCAACACTGCACTTTTAATCTGTCCATGCGGAATGGTTTGTGTCGAGTGTCTATCGCGTTGGCAGTGAGTGCACTGTGGGGTGTGGGGGATAAGGGGACACTGGTTGAGTGATTTGATCTCTCGATTTCATGGTGATCGCAGCTGGCCAATGTGTAGTGCCTTGTCACCTCTGTGTGCAGATAACTCTGACCTGAACTTGTGCATCGACGAGAGCCGGTACGCGGCAGAGTCGATGACCCAGCACGGCTTCGGCCTCATGTGGGCCGGGGCGCGGGCCACGTTCGGCGTCTGCAAGGGCAAGATCTGCTTCGAGACCAAGGCGAGTGGGCCCTTTGCTATCCCCCCGTCCCCCCCACAGCACTCTTGACAAGTTCTTCAAGGTGGATTGGAGTGCACTTCGTGTTTGCACGTTGCTCCGAGATGAGTTGCTTGCCCCTCGTCAGGTCACTGATCCTGAGAAAGGGCCAGGTCCTGTCACAATCCTGTTTAGTTAACTCGGGATGCAGAAAGCCCCAAAGGGACACATTGTGCTGGATTGTCGCACTCCTTTTGAGCGGCTTTGTAATCGTAGGTTCTTCCAGTACTTGTGGTTCAGTGGCAGAGGCGTAAATGCTGAGTAGGGAGTGGCTGGTGCCCTCTTTCGGGCCCAGAGAAAGAGCCAGCACTGACAACGGAGTGGCTGGGTGTGTGTGTGTGCAGATCACCAAGTACCTGGACGTGTCGCACCTGCCGTCGGACGAGCCCACGCCCAACGTGGCTCGGGTTGGCTTCTCCACCGAGGAGACCTCTATGCAGCTGGGTAAGGAAAGGGGGTCTGTCTACTGTAGAGGGAGGGCCCTTGGTGGGTGGCAGTGTTGATTCAGCCTTGGAGTGACCCTCCCTGTTTGGCCGCAGGTGAGGAGCCCCTGTCGTATGGCTACGGTGGCACGGGCAAGATCTCGGTCGACTGCAAGTTCAAGGACTACGGGGAGCCCTTTGCCGAGGGGGACGTCATCATGGGCATGGCGGTGGGTGCTCTGCTCCATCTCGCTTCTTCTTTGGGACTCTTGAGGGGGGAGGGAGAGGGTGCATTTGGCAGTAAAGGTCTGCCGCCCGCACTGGCAGTGCAGGGCCCTGCTTGTGTGAATCATCTTTTGGCGGTGGGCCAGGTGTTTGCCATGATGAGCTTGTGTCAAATCCAATGGTCTTCTTTTCCCGGCCGACACCGTTTCCTGTGGGGACAAACACACTTGCTGACGCACAACGCCTGCCACCTGCCTAGATGATCGGCCAGCAGTTCCCCCCCCCCCCCTATAACGTTTGCGCCTGGAGTTTGCAAATGAAGTGGTTTCCGAGCAGTTTTTTTTTTTTTTTTTTAAAGGTAGGAAAGGGTGGCCCGGACAGCTCCTCTTCTGTGGTGCTTGAGGCACGTCGCAAAAGAGTAGGGGCACGTGGGGGACCTATTTGTGTGGTGGGGTGTTCTACACAGAAGCAAGGGCTTGTGCTGCTGCCTTTCTCTCTGTCTGGGTGGGGGAGGACTCCATTGGGGTGGTGGTTGTGCTTCCCTGTTGCAGGATTTGGACAGCGACCCCGTGCAGCTGTCCTTTGCCAAGAATGGCCGCCACCTGGGCACGGCCTTCGAGATACCCAAGGACGTGCTCAAGGGCCGAGCCCTCTTCCCCCACGTGCTGTCCAAGAACTGCGCCTTCGAGTGCAACTTCGGACAGCTGGTGAGTGCACGGGGAAGGGCAGGGAGGCCGGGCCCGAAGCACTTACTTCGGGCTTTTAGTAGCATTACTTAGCAGGGGAAAATTGCCTTGCTGGCCTGGAAGACTCTGTCGGGGACAATCTGTGTGAGAACACGGGATAATCTTGAAACAAGCATCGGACTCATCGGTTAGCGTTTGACGGGGGGGGCTCTCAACCTCCATAAAATTACACTTTTTACTTTTATGAAAGCTGTATGATCGAGTTCTGTTAATTCTGAAAGCTTCTTCAGCAACAACTCTAACAAGGGGCCTTAGAAGACTGCTTATATGAGCTAATACAAAGAAACAACTTGACTGAAAGAACTGGAGTTCTTGAAGCACTGCCGTTACGGCAATACAAGCTGCCGACTTCGTATCTTTAAATTGATGAAGATATCATCTTTGATTATCCAGCCATGTTTTTGTATCATCGCTCACTCAGAAGGGCACAAGTGGCGTGAAGAAGACGGTGAAACAGAGCAACCTGTAAAGTCTAAAGCATGGTTGGCCCACACTGAAATAGCCTTCTTGATTGGGCATTATTGCTCTGGTAACAAAAGCAGCGTCACGACCACTGCATACATCACCTTCCGAATTTGACCGAGCTTCTGTAGGCCGTTTTATCGACCCAATGTGGATGTTGCAAGACAAGTTCCCGAGATCGTAAGCCCAAGTAGAGGCGGTTGTGTGGCTGAAAAGACCGAGCTCGTCAAAACCAAACATGCACCCATAGTCGGAGCTCGTGAAAATAACTGTATTGGCCATCGTGCGCTGTTACACAACACTGAGCTGTTGCTGTGTTTGACAGCGGGCTCGCAAGCCTCGGGGATGGAACAGTCGGCGCCGCAAAGCGTCGTGGCGTCGCCTGATTGCGGAGCTGGTTGCGTTTGAATGTGAGTAATAACGATTAATGCCTGAGAAGTAAGTTGGGGTTGACGCTAGAAGGAAACGTGGCGAAGCATTAGTACGGTGGCTCGACTTACAATGCGTTGTGATAAAACGCGAACTACAAATGCACCGTCTTTTGGGGCCAAGCGCTTACAAGTATCGGGCCCCAATTTCGCCAAGTTTACCGCGGCTCCTAGCCCCGTCGGCAAATTTTTCAGTGAAGGGAATAAAAACTAGTCGGCCCTGCAAGACGGTACCGTTCGCCAGATTTTTTTAGTTTATTTTTAGAGGAATGGCCGTTGGGATTTACCGCATAGTTCATCGGCCGTTCTGAAGATACAAGTCCAGGTTAGAGGCCCAGCTTGCAAAGAAAGACAGCAAATTAGCCGATGTACCCTTGTGCACTTTGAAAGGGGGGGGTCAGCAACGCAACATTTTGGTGAAAGCGCATGTTTTGAACCTCGTGCTGTTTTTGAAATAAAAGCAGTGATGGAAGGTTCGCACAGGTCCTTGAAAACCCTTGAATTAGAAGTGTAATTTCCCCAAAGGGCCTGGAAATCCCGGCAGGTATGTAAAGGAAACGTGAAAAACCTTGATTGTCCTTTAGAGGGAATCAAAATGGGGGCCCTTGGTCCCTTTTTCCCCAAAAAGTTTGCCGCGGTCTTCTGCATGGAATTTTCTGGGTTTAACAAATTAAAAAACATTGGTAACCCTTTCCCAATTTTTCAGTTCGGTATTTTTGGGGAATTACATGTTTGGGGAACTCTGCATATTACGCAGGCAAACAATGGGAGAGGCCCCCTTGCAAAGAAAGACCAAATACGATGTACTTGTGCACTTTGAGAAGCGGGAGCAGCAACGGACATTTTCTCGAAAGCGCATGTTTTGAACCTCGTGCTGTTTTTGACAAGGGTAAAGCAGCAGTGACTGGACAGGGTTCGCACAGGTCCTTGAAACGTGACTGAATAGAAGTTCATTAGCCTGAAACCTGAATTTAATTTCCTTGAATCTTGAAACTTGATTTTTCCTGAGAGAATCAATGGCCCTGTCTTTCCACAAAAATTTAAAGTGTTTGTCATGGATTTTAGGTGTTAACAAATGTAAAGAAACATTGTAACAATCAAGTTTCGGTGTATTGCGTGAAATTACAAGTTTGGTGGATTATCATTATTACAAGGCAGCATTGGGAGCAGGCACTTGTCAATCCAATCCGTATCACGATACAATCCAGTGAAAGCCAGCTTCTGTTTTCTATCTTGCATCTAGTCTTTGGACGCTTGCTCATTGCATGTTTGCTGTGCCTCATATGCTCCATCTACGTTTGCTTTTACGTGCAAATGGTGGACGTGTACATAGTTCATCCTGCCTCGAAGCAACACTTGCTCAATTTAATTTCAGCTGATACTCTTGCTGACAAAGCAGGAGATGCAGGCAACATTAACCAAGTTTTGAAATAAAACAGCCTCAGAAAAACACATAGAAAAAAAAAACCTGTAAATACTAGCCATGAAATAAAAAATAATAAATCTGGAGGAGTATTTGCGAACCCGTTAGCACCCATCTAATGTGCACTAATGTGCCTAGGTATTGTGCAATAAAAGCTTTAGCATTGTGTTGGAAAAGTTATAAATAATCCCAGGTAAAACATTAGATGGGGACCTTGAAAATATGTTTTCTGGTCCTTGAAAGTCCTTTAAAACCCTTGAATTTTTGCTTTGGGAGCCTGTACGAACCCTGCTGGGCATATTACGTCCCCGGTTGTGTTGCTTCGATCCTTTTTCGAGCTCGGCGTCGTCAGTTTTAAATGCAGAAGCATTTCTGTGCAGTTTCAACAAAGAAACTCGTCTGTCTGTAATGCGTGATGTGTCGCACGTTTGCAGTGTACGAAAATGCTGTCAGCAAGAAGTTCTAGGGCCTTTGTGTTTCACAGTATGGCTGCTACATTGCCCCTGTAGAAATGCCTTTCCAGCAGTTCAATTGTTTGTAGCAGTGAAGCCAGCACAATGCTCTATGGGAACACACAGTGGTATCATTCAACAAAATGCCTGAGGGCAGTCATGCTTCGATACCAGAACACTGAAGTCGCCTTTGAAAAGTTTGTGCATACACATACGCCGAGATTTTTCCACTTGAGAGTTTCTCCCATTTTGTATTTTTTGTGTGTGGCCAAAGCTTTTTGTGATGTGGCAGATATTAGGCCACAAGTTCCGTGGAATCAGGAACAGTGAAGACAATGCTTCAGCTAAAATAAACGAAGAAATCAAAATATTTTCACAACTCTTACATCATGAACCATACCTTACAGTAAATATAATAAATACGGTAAATACAAAAGGCAGTTGCGGTTTCCTAGCGTGTCGCATTACCACGCGGTGCTTTTCACAAGCAGGCAACGGGTAAGACATCTAAACCTTTTGAACGTTCTTATTTAGTCTTCGGTGTCATTTCGTCCTCTGTGCCTACCAGTTTCATTATGCCAAAGAACAAGGCAGTTTGTGTTCAAAGCTGCCTCCCCCCCTCAAACATTTATTAGTGCCTTCTTGTGCCCCGAAGCTTGCCACGTAACGGAGTGATCATTTTCTCACTGTCCATGTTTCGTAGGCCGGGTAGCTGGGTGGAGTCTGTTGCTCTCTCACCCGTGCGCTGTGCGTTTGTTGTTGTGCAGCCCGAGCCCTGGTTCCCGCCGCCCGACTCCAGCTACGTATTTCTGGCCTGCATGCCCTTGGACGAGAGGATACGGGGCACCGTGGGGCCCAAGAAGAAGTCTGAGTGCGAGGTGGGTGGACGTCTTGGCAGGCACGACTAGAGGGGACCGGGCTGGGAAGGATGCGCGGCTTATTCACTTCTGTCGAATGTCGCGTGTGCTGGAGGTGTTCTTGTTCCTAACCACCATGAACACAGGGCACTCTAACGCCCTCTAGAAGCTGCGGTGTATTGATGAGCTTGCTGCGTTTCGGTATATTGTGGTATTTGCCAGAGATCTTACTAGGTTCCGTGAAAGAAAACATTGCTTAGCCCTAGGAGGCATAGAAAGGGAAAATGCATTGGCTCTTAGAGGAGAGAACTGGGTTGGTAGATATCCTGAGGAAAAGTGCAGTTGACAGGCTAGGCAAAGAACTGTCATCTGGTGGACCCTTGGGGTAATGGAAGCAGGGCTAGAAGTAGGCTAATGTTGACAACTCGATGGAGAGAGGTGATGAAGGAAATCTGGTAGCAAGGAGTGGGCGCAGGCAGTACAGGATGGGAGCTGTTGATGGTTGACGCTGTCTGTGTTTTTGCCCGCAGATGATCATGATGTGCGGCCTGCCCGGCTGCGGCAAGACAGTGTGGGCGAACGAGTACAGCGCCAAGTTCCCCGACCGCAAGTACAACGTGCTGGGCACCAACAACATCATCGACAAGATGAAGGTGATGGGGCTGCCGCGCAAGCGCAACTACTCGGGCCGCTGGGACGTGCTCATCGACAAGTCGACCAAGTGCCTCAACAAGCTGCTCGAGATGGCCTCCAAGACGGCACGCAACTACATCCTCGACCAGACCAACGTGTACCCGACGGCCCAGCGGCGCAAGATGCGGCCCTTCGAGGGCTTCAAGCGGCGCGCCGTGGTCATCGTGCCCACGGACGAGGAGTTCCTCCGCCGCTGCCAGAAGCGCGAGAAGGAGGAGGGCAAGGACGTGCCCGACATTGCCGTCCTCGAGATGAAAGGTGCGTCTGCTGCTGCTGGGTTCCACAACTCAGGGCTTGGCCTTTATCTCTGCCCGTTCGTGAGTTGCTGTAACTGTAGTTCTAGCGATGCGTGCGAGACGTTGCCTTGCTTGTGCTTTCCTAGTCCACAAAACTTGTTGAAAGACCGCACAGAAAATTTGATGGAGTATTCTTGCACTGTCTCCTACTTCATCCAAGTTTTCTGCACTGTTTTTCGAGCGATAACCGGCACCTAACTAGCCGAGTGTCAAGCTTTACGTGAAAATGCGGGCGAGTTGGTGATGCATGTTGAACCACAGCGCTAGTGTCACTAGATAAGTTGCTTACGCGTTTCCTGTCAGCTCTGCTTGTCCTCCCTGTTCTGCGGCTGCGCACGACTAGCGTCGTTCCGAACGTGAAGCAAAGATAATTCGCTTCCACTTCAGCGGCAGAAGTGTGTCCAAAGATGCCGTGTTGCTGCGTCTTCAGCAGGGTTGGTTACGAATGACCTCGTCAAAGTGAGTGGTGAGCACTACCGTATTTATTCGAAAATAGGTCGAGCACGAATATAGGTCGACCCCCTAAAAATTGAAGTCGCCGAAAAAAAAAATAATATATTCGATTATAGGTCGACCCATACTTTTAAGAAAAAAACTTGAGGAAACTTTTTAAAACTCCCATTTATTTACAACGCGGTCACCTCACTAGTCGGAGCCACACACTGCGTCGTCGTCGGAACTTGCGCCGCAGTTCATTACCCACCCCCGCCCCCGACTGGCTTTGAAGGCTGAACAGCCAATCCCGCCTCGCAGCGCTAACTGTTGAGCTTTGGTCTGAATATCTTCGCAGGACACTCGGTGTCCTTTCGCACGCTCCTCTTCCACGTGCAGCCGGAGTTTTTTCTCGACATCATCGTCCCTCCCACCACGAAACGCACGACGCAGTCCCCTACAAGCAAAAAGTTCATCGTCCCGCTGTTTCCGCCATCCCCTGATCAGCTTTTCATTAACGACTAACTCTCGCTGAGCGGCGCAGTTGTTCAAGTTCTCAGCAAACAGGATCACCCGCCGCTTAAAGTCCGACGTGACATCGCGAAATGCGCACGAGAAAAACGTGTGCGGAAATCACAACGAAGCAAACACAAAGAAAGCGCATGAAACGGAGAACGGGAGATAGTAGAGACAGCGAGCGAAGCAGGCAACGCCGTTCCGTTCACGAGGTGGCTACGCTAGGTGGCGAAAGTCACCTTACCCCCACCTCGCGCTAGCCGCTACCGCGGCTCCGAAGACACCAAGCCAAGCCAATCTGGCTCTCTAGCCAGTACGTAAGCTCGCTCGCATGGAGTGCTCGCGCGTGTCCGGTTCGGCCGCAGGTAATGTGCGATAGCCGGCAGTGACTGTGGGTGGTTTTCTTACGCTGATTGTTTTGTTATTTTTTCCTTTATTTTCTTGCCTGTCTTTGTTCTAGATGCTCCGCGCTGCCGCCTCAAATTGAGGAGCGCGGGCGCGACAGAGAAACGGATCGCTCTGGTGCGCTCGCCATTTTTGATCCGACTAAGGTCGAGGTTCTTCGGTCACGATTATAGGTCGACCCTCAGTTTTTAAGCACATTTTCTGAAAAAAAAGGTCGACCTATATTCGAATAAATACGGTAAAAACCACGACAGAAAAAAACGTTCTGTTGTTTTTCTGTTGTAGTTTTTAGAAGGGCTCTTTTTCTTGAAGCAATATGCACCCACTAGCCCAACAGCATATTTTTCTGTATCTTATCGGCAAACGACAGGACGGCAGCTCTTCGTGTGTCCCCTTGCTCTGTCGTCCTGTCATTTGTGCTGTGGTTCAACATCATCAAGCTTTAGTGGTATGGTGTCCTCTGGAAAGCTGCAACAAAGGGGGATGTTGTTCAGTCGCACATTGTCTCCGTGTCCCCCTTCCCCCTTTTGTGCAGCCAACTTTGTGATGCCGGAGCAAGGGAGCCTGTTTGACGAGGTAATCTTCACGGAGCTTCCGCGGGAGGAGGCGGAACCCCTGGTCAAGAAGTACAACGAGGAGGGGCGGGCGGCGTGCGGTCCCCCCCAGTCGCGCTTCCGCCAGGGCTTCGACAACAACCACCGCGGCGGGGGATTCGGAGGCGACAACCGCGGCTTCCGGCCAAACTTCCGAGGTGGGTAACCCGTTCTCCCTGAAGAGACGCTGCATTGCGCATTGTGCCTTAGTATGTGCTTGCTTGGTCTTACTGTTGGACCAGGCAGAATTGTTAGACCGAGAGGCCTTAGTAAGACTTGCTGTTAAGTGAGTTGTTTCAGGATTCTATTAGAATTGAGCGCAAAGACATTGACAGGGGACGTAAAAGGAACAGGTGGGAGCAGTGTTAGACCTGCCCGTTGTTCCAGCGTCCATTGTTGCGCTCAGTTCTGATAGGACGAGAAGGCCCGTCATGTGTTCCCGGCTCTCGCAGGCGGCGGTGGTGGTGGCGGCGGCTTCGACCGGCGGAGACCGTTTGGACGTGGCGGCCCGCCCGGCGGCCCTGGCTTTCGCGGGGGACCTCCCAATCGTGAGTTGCGAGCCACCCACTGGCTGGCTGCGGCTGGCTCGTGGCTGGCTCGTTGATGGCCTAGAGATTCTAGCTTGCCTCTCGTGCCTTTGAATTGTTGAGCCAATGGGAAGGGTGCCAAGTGTTGTGGAAGCACTGGGTGCGATTGAGTTTCGGCTCTGTGGTTGGTTGTCTGGCTCACTGGTGTCGGGAGTGAGCAGTACGCTGGCATGCCTTAGAATTCTTGCCTTACTGCTGGCACAGTCCGAGGTGTGGGTTTTATCAGTTGTAAACTGTGCCTTTGCTCTGCTTCTAACGACTGCAGAGTGTGAGACTGGTAGCATGATAGCTGTGTTTGATCTAGCTTCGAAAGAGTATAGCCAAGTTGGCGGCGATGCAGTCTCGATGACTGCCAGGGAACACTGAGGTTCATGTTTTGTGGTGGATGTGCTTTGGTCGTGTGTGTGACGATGTCCCTCTCCTCTGGCGTGGCGCAGGCTTTGGGGCGCCCTCGTACCGCGGCGGAGGACCTGGCGGCCCCGGCGGATACCGAGGGGGCGGTGGAGGCGGCTTCCGGGGTGGACCCGGTGGCCCGGGGGGCCCCATGGGTGGACGGAGTGGCCCGCAGCCAATGCGCGGTGGCGGAGGGGACATGAGGAGAGGAGGGGGAGGACCACCCCCTCCGAGGGGGGGGGGAGGCGGCGGAGGCTGGGGAGGGCCCCCGCAGCACAGGGGAGGCGGGGGAGGCGGCGGCTTCGGAGGGGGCCGGGCAGGACCCCCGCATGCGGCACCTGGGGGTGGACAGCCACCCATGCCCCAGCAGCAGGTTGGTGCATGCACAGCACTTGTGCAATCTTTGGGAGGAGTTGGGGAAAGGGATGTCTGTACCAAGGCTCAGTTCTGTAAGTCATTCTATGGTGGGGTGACCTAAGACACTTAGGGAGGGGGGGGTGGACTCTACGTAATCGCAACAAAAGTGACTGGAAATATTTGGGAGAAATTTTGTCCTGCAGTGGGCATAGACCAGATGATGATCGACTTGTGAGGTTGAAATGAAGAAAATTACATTTGCAGCAGTGAACAACACCTTGATGTAATGCCAACGGCTGTTATTGGGGCACGTGCGTGCAGTGGTTTTCACGTTCGCTTTTACAAAGAATGGGGTGTAGAACGAGAAAATTTTCTGCCGTGTTTATTGCAAGAAGGTTTGACAGGGACAGCCCCAAGTTGAAGTGAAAGGGGCAGATGACCAATTTGTCGGATATTTTTTTGCTCGAATGAAAGGGCATCGCTTAAAACACCTGAACCTAAAATGTTTCTGCTGATAGCACCCTAGTGATATCAGAACTCTTAGATCTATTTGCCATACGTGTCCTGCCAAAAGGAATGCTAGGGTATGGGTTACATGAGTTACATGAATAGATGAACATTACATGAACATGGGTTACATGAGTAGAGGTACTTAAAAAGCTTGTCCCCGGCCAGAACAATGATGTGCAACCTTTCCTATTCCTTCATGAGGTTTTGGAATCGTACATTGAAACCGAAGGAGTTGTTTGGACACATAAGCTAGTGTTTCCTTTACACACTACGTTGCCCCACCTTTCAGACTTCAGAAATGACAGTGCAAAATTAAAATTGTTTTCTGCCTGTTTATTTAGAAGTTCCCTTGCGGTTGCCGCAGTGCATTAAAATGCTGGCTTTCATGCGGGCTCTCGTGCACTCCACAAAAAATGGGTACCCTGTCCCTTCAAGGTGCAGAGGAAGGTATTGGATTGACCCCTCTCAACTTTCCCACCGCTACTGGTGCTGACAAGCATTGGGTATTGTGTGTGGTTAGCTACTACTTGCCAACTTTTGCCCGAATTCCCCCAGCCAGGTGAATTAGTGGGCCCTGCTGTTCACCGCCATGTGCCCCATTGGTGTGGGGTCAGGAGTGACTGATCGCATTTCTCTCTCTCTCTTCCCCAGTCGTACGGAGGTGGCTATGGTGGTGGCTACAACCAGCAGTACTCCTCGTACGGACAGCAAGGTGAGTTTTCTTTTAAGGGGCTTCAGTTGGGACTAACTAGCCAGTGTTCGATTACCGTATCTATTCAAATATAAGGCAATTTTTTTTTTTTCTCCGAAATCCGTAGTCTCTAATCCATACCCCACCTTATATTCGAACCTCCCTCTCTGTGTCTCTCTCTCTCTCTCTCTCTCTGTGCGAGTGAGTGAGTGACTCTCCAAACTGCACCCTCGCCTTGTAATCAAGACCGCCTTATAGTCGAATAAATACGGTATCTGTGCAACGTGAGCTTGCTGTGGTGACAAATACCGTCTAATCTCGAGTTGAATCTCTAACCGGAAGTCGGGTGAACAGAACTGCCGATTTAACGAAACAAACACCTGCAGTTGGTTGGTTTTGTATCAGGCAGTGTAAAAGGGCCCGTTAATCGGGGCTCCCACTTGCCGACTGCCGCCTAAACAACCGAAATCGCACTCAAAACCAGAACCAGTTGAGCAAGCGGAGCGCCATTGCAGTTATGTATCGTCTCTGGTTTCTATTGCTGGCAGTTTTTGGTTTTCTCACAAACTGCTTCGATGCGCTCATAGTTGGGTGCAGGCTACGTGTTTGGGGGAAAGCTTTAGACTGTGGAGCCTTTTTGGCGTGTACATTTTGTCACAAAGACAGCATCTGTTGGCAGCGCAAGAAACAACTGCGCAATGCAAGGTTTTAGATCATAGACGGCTCAGAGAGGGTTAGCTTCAGGAAAGGGGGACGTGCAGTGAAATATGCCAATCCTTGGAGCATGCTGACATTTTCTGCGGAGCCCTATATTAAAAATATGGCTGCGAGAACTACGAAAAGTAAACGTAAAGTCATTTTCCACCGGCCAAAAATCACCTGTACTGTACTTTTTCTGCTGTATTTTTCAGAGAGATTAAGTAAGTGGATTTTAGCCGTGTTTGCCACGTCAGAGCAGTTCTCGTAAAGAAAACCAACCACTGCTTGTTTTTGTTGCAGGTGAGCTTGTGGCGCTAATGTACCGCTCTCCCTATGACCCTGGTTTCACGTTGCCCCCGCAGTGGTGAACCTGTTCTCTCTGTAAGCTAAACTCGCGATAAGCGGACCGCAAACAAGTCTCCCGTAGTTGAGACGGACGGATGCACGGCATAGTGGACGCAGATGCCATGCGACTGTCTACTCCGAGCATTTGTCTACTGCACATTGTTTGAGCTGCCGTCTTTCGTGCGTGGAATTAAAGCCCTTTTCAAACTGAGCGTGTGGTATTGGGTGTGTTCTGGTGGTGGTGGCGGTGCCAGGGGTGTTGTCCTTTCCCACGCCTGCAGGGGGCTATGGCCAGCAGCAGAGCTACGGCCAGCAGCAGGCTCCTCCGGCGGCCTATGGGCAGCCCGCACCCGCGGCCTACGGCCAGCCGTCCCAGCAGCCCCCCGCGGCCTACGGCCAGGCCACGCCGCAGCAGTACCAGCAGTACCAGCAGCAGTGGAACCAGTACTACCAGAACCAGCAGCAGTGGAACCAGTACTACCAGCAGCAGGGCTATGCCGCCGGAGGCTACGCGCAGGCCCAGCAGATACCGCCCGCGCGGAAGTAGTAGTTCCGGGGGACGTCGACACATCTCTCCGCAGTGTTCCCCTCCCCTCTCGATGCACACCACTCACCCCCCCCCCTTCATCTGCGACATTTCATTCTCTTTGTTCCCCGGCCATCGAAGAGGGGGCTTGGGTGGTGGCAAGCCACCCCTGCACTCCCGCAGTCCTGGAAGTCGGCGACCCTCCGGCTTCTTTTGGGTGACGCGCAGCCTCCTTTTGTCTCGGGCGGGTGACTCGCGGTGGCGAATGACGGTGACACGTTTAGCTGGTGTGTGTGCGTGTGTTGGTTGCCGGAAAGTTTGGGGAGGCTGGGTGGGACGTGGCTTCCAGGATGGCTGTAGTGGCGACTGCGCGGGCTGGTCGCTGGGTTGTGAGCTGAAGAGCCCCCAGGGAGGCAGGTTTTAGAATGAGACGCGGTTCTTTTGGATGCCTAGCTGGATGCATTGTGGGGGAAGTGAAGCCGTGGCTTGTTACGGGAGCCAAATTGGCGCACCCAGATCGTGGTCATCACCCTTGCAGAGAGCCCATGCACTCAGGCGGGGCATGTTTGAGTCTACCATGTCTTCTAGCGATGCTGTGTGTGAGTGTGCCGCTCGCTGTCCTGTCGTGCTCAAACTTGTGGCTCCTGGCTAGTGGGACTTGGTTCCGAAAGCCGTGGTCAGCACCCCCTCCTCCCCGTAGAACTTTTCACAGGCGATGGCATTCGTAGATCTGTGCGTCGACGTGTCTGCCTTTGCAGGTCTGGAATTGAAGCACTGTGGTGTTCTTGTTGCCAGAGCTTTTCCTTTTTTCATCACTGTTGTGGAAACTGTTTTTGTTGACATCTGGATCCAATCCATTTTTTGTTGTTGCGCATCTTTTATTCTGATGTGTTGACTCTTTGTGGACTCATTGCTGCATGTCATTTCCACTTTTTGGATGTGGGTCCTTGCCTGTATGTGTGCATGCGTGTTAGTAAAGCTTGTCCTAGTTATTTACATCGTAACAACTTCGGAGGAGGGGGGTTTGACTGGTAACATGCTTCATGAGCCACGTCATTAGGTGAGATTGGCTGGCAGGTAGACGAGTCACTCGCTACAATGTGCTTACGGCTTGTTACGTTGTTAGACCAGCAGCTGCAGTGGTGATCAAGCATTCTGTTCATTTGTTTTTTTTCTTTTTTTCATATTCCTTTTCAAAGTACATCGGTTGAGCGAGTGAATGTTGACATTTGCCTGCTTCGCAAATAAAGAAATAACGTTTCTCTTTTTGACAAGGCTGTGCGCTTCTCGTGTGCGGCGGTTGTGTTGGTTCTTCTTTCTTGGATTGGCTTTGTCTCCTTGGGAGCCGTAGCCGATGGAGAGCGAGATGGGAGGCGGGGGTTCCCTGGGTGGCTGCCGTGACGGTGTATGTTCTTGTACATTTGAAAAACTCGACTATATCTTTGAGCAGTTTATGATCATGCCTCTGTCATGTCACCTGAAGGGTATTTGTACATCACATCTCTAAATGAAAGTGTAATAAAAATGCATTTCAGTACCCGGTGTGTGCCCGTGTGGTCATTCTCCAAGACTGGTTGCTTCTAGTACACTGGCCTGGAGGACTGTAGTGCTGGGGCTGGCACCTTAGTAATAGGGTTGTGGGTTCGACATGCATGCTTTACTGTCAATACTCGGCATTGCCCGTGTGTGCTTCAAGGGTGCACCCGATGAAATTTATTTTTTAGGGTTCAAGCACCTTAGCACCTTGGTTTGGCCGTGGCTTGTCCCTTGGCGTTTGTGTACACAGTGTTGCGCATGCGCGAGGAGCATTGGATTGGATTAAATGTAATTGAATTGGATTGGAATTGTATATACTGTACATACGCAATGCCACGGGTAATATATGGTAAGAACGATCCTAGTGCTTCGCCCACTCGTCATGATTCACTTTGTGGAGATGCGTGAATTTTTTTAGTAAACTGAAGTAGTGTAACACATTGCAATGGTTGAACTCCGTCCGGTTTTTGTGGTTTGGTTCGGCCACAGCAAATGCGTAGGTGGTGGTCGAACAGGCTGCCTACTGTATGTTTCTCCTCAAATAAAAATTAAGCAGCAGCGATTAGTAGTAATCCAAATACGTTTCTTACTATTTATTTCATTAATGTGAGTGGACTAACCCACCAGCCACAACTACCGCGTCTCTGATAGGGTGGCTAGGAGGACTAGACATTCTACCTCTGACGTGAGCTTGTAGCACCGTGGCCTCCGCGATCAGCTTCCGGCGGCGCTTAAGGCTAAATCGGTAGCCTGGGCCAAGTCCTACAACTAAGTCCTCAAAGATAAGTCTGCAGGACGGTTGGGAGGCTGAACCGGTTACGCCGGTAAGAATCGGTAACCGGGAGGCTGAACCTAAGCCCAGGCCATCGGTTACCCTTCCAGCTGTAGGAACCCGCTTACCCACTCTATTCCTTTTCCCACGTGGGCCATCCTATTCGTAATAAAGTTTTTTTTAAAATTAAATTCAACGATCACTTGCGCAGGCCAGATAGCATTTGCCCTCTCCCCGATTCGAAGGTTCCTTTGCCACCATCATCATCATCATTGTAGTTCGATTGTTGATCGGTGTCACGTGGAGGGGGTTTGTCTGCGTATGCCGGCTGTGCACATTTCGTCGTACAATCATCGCTTGAGTGCTTCACAAACGAAGCCTTGGCTTTCGGTTCGCGCCTCGACTCGAGGGGCACTTCGCAGTGGAGCGGTGGAGCTGTCTGTCTCGACATCAACTTAACCCTACCGTAAGTACAGGCGATGGTTAAAGTTCACTCGGCAAAATTTACCTAGCATCTCGCGGCGTTTTCTTGCCCGAGCCATCCATTTGCTGATCGAAGAACAGAAAGTACTCTCAGTGCGAATTGCTTGACGTGTGTATCGGAGACGGTGTCGGTACGCGTCTTAGCTCGCAATGCGGTTCCCGCTTCTTGGGCGTTGTTTTTGCTGTCTGTCATGTAAAACCAGCTGTAGCCCTACGCGCGCTTTGCCACGTCCACGAATCGATATTCTACAAGAGCATGCAAAGCCGGAGCGCAAGGCGCGTCGCCAGTTATCTGCGCAAGTGTGTGACCACGGGAAAAAAAAATACCGTTGGACAATCGACCGACGCCATCTAATTAAACTTCACGGGCCGTACCTAAATTTTCCAGTAACGTATTAACCCTGGCACATGCGTGTAAAAAAAAAAAAAAAAAGAAATGAATAGGTCGCACAGCAGCATTTTTTGCGACGTTTATCGCGGCCGCTGAAGTGGGCATACACACAATCGTTTGTTTATCTACCAGCTCGTGTTTTTCCGCTATCATTGTGCAGGTGTGCCATGCTTGGAGAGCGTTTTTGTCCCGTCGCTAGAGCCTTGCAAACGCCGTTTTGTTGTCGTCTGCAGAAAGCCGATGGAAATGGTGCTTCCCCGTACTAAAAATTCGCAAGTCTTTGCACACCGCGCAAATATTGCTATGCAGTAATTTAGGTTCGTGTTTGGAGATCCAGTGGTGTGAAGGGCAGTGACATTTCGTTCCCGGGCCAATAACAAAATGACTTGCGGAAATTTGCTTATTGAGAGTCACAGGGCCATCTATACCACTTTTCACCATCACGGAGAGTGGCATATATTGAATTATGATTTGCACCCCCATGTTCACTGCATAGCACAAATCAAATCGTTGCCAAATACAAACACAGTAAACACAGGGTGACATTAACAAGACGCATGTCTCACTAAGTCGCACGAAAAAAGGCTTCCAACCTGAAAACTGCAGCAACTTGTGCAGCACAAATTACAATGATTTATTTATTTATTTCACATGCCCTCAAGTGCTTGTGCATTGTAGAGGGGAGTCGGGTCCGTAGAAAAAGATAGAAAAAAGTAGGTGAACACAACTGCGGCACAAAAAAAAAAAAACACTAGCACGAAAAACATGTGGGCTGACATGTTACACTGGTAATACAAAAATTTACGAAACAGCAGCACTGCAAAAACAACCCAAGAGTAATAGCATAAACCATGCAAATCCGCACGCGTAATATAACAATCAGAAAATTAGTCATGCCACATCGTAGCCTAGGAAGAAAGGACATACAGTTTGACAAAAAAGAGAAAAGTCCGATATTTGCGCAATGTCGCGGTGTAGATGATTCCATCACTGGCTGTGCGACATTGTGTTATCGCAACTTTATGTTGATCTATACGAGCAGAGCGGTACGCAGGCAGCGAGATCAGACTGTTTTTAAGCGAGGCATGGCTATATACCTTGAAAAAGAGACTAAGGTGAAAAACGTTTCAGACGAAGCAATAGACAAGGTAAAGACAGTGTAGATTTCATGGACACTGGTAGCGCGGTTATAATTTGATAGGATGAAACGACAAGCATTGTTTTGTACAAGTTCAATGGCTTGATCAGGCGTTTGTTCGATGCTTGCGTTTTACAGGGCCAGAGAGCATGGCGTCAGCCGAGGAGAAAGTCATCTTGGTGACCGGTGGCACAGGCCTGGTTGGAAAGGCCATTGAGGCTGTCGTGAATGGGACGGAAAAGAGGGCTGGAGAGCAGGTGGATATTTGCCTCCTCAAAGGACGCCGACCTTGTGTGAGCTAACGTCACTTTTATTCCCATTCAAATAACGCAGAATTTTTTTGCTGCTGGTCTGAGCTGACCTCGCGCAGTAAGGCTTGGTGAGATCCATTATGTAAGCAGTGCTTTGTGCTTTCAATTTGACCACACCTTGGGCCTCGAAAGCTTTGCTTTTAGACATGAAGAGTGCAGTTTTTTTATGCTGTTCATGCTTCCACCTTTTCATTCTGGTTGCGATTCCCGGCAGTTGCGCATGTGAACCTTTCTTTTGTTTCTGTCTCTTTCTCCTCCCCCTCCAAAGCAACAAGCAGGACGCAGGAGAGGCTCTTTGCCAAGCACAAGCCCACGCACGTCATCCACTTGGCCGCGATGGTTGGGGGCCTCTTCAGGAACATGAAGTACAACCTCGACTTCTTGGTCAGTGCTTTGCGAGAGAGACACCCCTCTTCTCCGCTTGCGTGTTAAGAAACGCGTGAAGTCAAATCGGACGTGCTTGAAGCACCTCGTTGCTTCTGTTTGCTGCAGAGGAAGAACATCCTCATCAACGACAACGTCTTGCAGACGAGCTTTGAGACGGGCGTCCAGAAAGTGGTCTCCTGTCTGCTCGACGTGCATATTCCCGGACAAGACGACGTACCCCATCGACGAAACCATGGTGAGATGTAGAAAGTTTCACGCGACATATTAAAATAAAAATACAAAATTCAATATCTTGTATATTCATGCAATATGGCTCTTACCGCTAAATGCGATGATGCGCAGTGGAGCATCGTTGATGCACATCTGGATTTATGAGGATTTATCGAGGAAGAAAAAGTGTTCAAATTGTGAAATGAGACTCCAAGTTTGCTATGCTTTTTCTGTGCCTTCATTTTTGGTGCATTTAAGTTCAATTCATGCATTTATTTTGGTCCATTGTTTTATTTTCTCCCCTGTAGTTGCCAAAAGGTTTTTTGCTCCCTGTTCATCTTTTTTGTTGACTGTCAATGTCTCCTTTCTTGTTTCTTTAACCATATTTTTAAAAGCAGTTTTATACCACGTATCTCTTGTCAGCATGCCCGAGTAGTTATTTCAGTTAGGGACCCAGCCCAGAATCATTGAAAAACACCCCTGCAAGTGGGGGGTAACTATTGTTGGCTCTGGGATGCCCGTGCAACATTGTGCGGCATTCAACATTATTGAAAAACGCATATTCGGTTGTGTGATGATGAACATCACAGCCTATCAAGCAGCTTATACCCTGCCTGCTGTTAGTGGCGTACTTTCTGCATTAACTTGGGACACCACCCCAGCAAATGAAGCTGATCCCGGGAAACTGCTGTTTTTTCTGCAAATTTGTTGCCTGGCATTGGGGACACTCACAAAGATGAGAGTGTATGGCTGTATCTCTTGTTCTAGGTGTTGTCAACCTTTGTGGTGTAGTGGATTCAGTCCTTGCTTCATGAGCCAATGTTTGAATCCAAGCCAAGCCACCGTTTCTTTCTTTCTTTTTTTTTTTTTTTTTTGCACTGTTCATTTGGGGTGGGTTTCGTCGCCTTTTAAGCTGCTTGAAAGCAGATGTATAACAACCGCACAAATGTTATACAACACCTATAGTTACCACACAAATGCTTCAAATCAACATCAACTTCAGGCCCACACCCCCATTATTGCTGATTGCCCAGTTCTCCACAGTCTTTTGCTCACCTAAAAGAATTTCACTCATTTGCAACTTTATCCAATGCCGTAAATGGCAGCAACCCGTCATCCTTCAAATTATTTTCAGTGGCGTGGTATTCCAAACTACTACTTCTCGGGGTTGGTTGTCATGCTGTGATGTTGGTGCAGATCCACAATGGCCCGCCACACGACTCCAACTTCGGCTACTCATACGCCAAGCGGCTGATTGACGTCCAGAACCGCGCGTACCGGGCCCAGCACGGCTGCAAGTTCACGGCTGTCATCCCGACCAACGTGTTTGGGCCGCACGACAACTTCAGCCTGGAGGACGGCCACGTCTTGGCGGGGCTCATCAACCGCACGCACCAGGCCAAGAGTGAGGGCCAGCGTTGTACTCGGTGCAACTTCATAGCACAAGGAAGGCTTGAAGGGTCACTAAAGTGTAAAGGAAAGTTGACCTACATTGGTAGGCTAGATTAGAGCATAGAGCAAGCCACTGATAAATTTTCCTTGGTTCCGCACTGGCCAAGTAACTTAGAGGGCGAACCCGAGGTGCAGTCGATCTGAGGAACCTCCATATATACTTATGCTTGAGTGTCAGTAAGCACATCTCGGTGCATAACAGAAAGGCGCGAGCCGCGCAATAAATCCCACCAGCAGCTTGTAGCCAGCCAGACTCCAAAAATGGGCTGCTTGGTTGAACTATTGCACTTGAATCTCGGCCTTATATTACCCCCATGCGCATTTCCCGTTTGGAGATAGGTATCACTAGTGAACGCGCTCGCGTAAAGTCGACATTGACGTGCAATAAATTCAAAAGCAAGCAAGCCTGCTTCCTTTTGAATTTATTGCGCGTGAATGTTGCGCAAACGGAATGAAAAATAGCATGGGGGGGGAAGGGGGGGGCACTTAACGGAGCTTAGATGAGTTCCCTGGGAACAACATGCTTGAGAACCCCTGGGTTAGAGTGTTGTGAATCGGCAGCCGAAAAGCAAAAACGCCCGTGTGTACAAGATTTCGGCGCACGTTAAAGATCCCCAGGTGGCCAGAATTAATCCGGAGCCCTCCGCTACGGCGCGCCTCATCGCCTACATTGCGTTGGCACACTAAACCCCACAATCAATCAATTAGAGTGTCGTGAATACACATATACCATTTGTAGCAGCAGTAGTTGCTTATGAATGCAGAAATACCAAAATTGTGAAAACAGGTGTTGACATCCTGTAAACTTTCCCACACTACATTTTGTGACGTCAGGAACCTTGAATTGTTAAGCGTGGGGCTCATGGAGCTTGCATAAACGTTTTTACGAAACAAAAGCCGAGGAATCGGGGTCGTGTAAATGCAAAATAATGTATGGAAAAACTTTTGCTAAACATGCACCTCTCTGGACAATGATGATGAAGGTGATTAATATCTTCCCTTTGTATCTGGGTAATAGTTGACAGGCATCTTGCCTATTCTAGATTGTGCCCAGCCATTCCTCAACGGCACTTCTGAAAATTTCCTTTCCAGCCCACGGGAGCCCCCTGGTGGTGTGGGGCTCGGGCAAGCCGCTACGACAGTTCATCTACTCCCTGGACTTGGCCCGGCTGATGGTGTGGGTGCTACGGGACTACGACGAGGTGGACCCCATCATCCTCTCTGGTGGGTCGCTCTCCCCCTGAGACCCCTTCTCCTTCTTTGCTTGGGCCTGTTTAAATATCCTGGCAGGGAGGCAGTGACGAAATCTGTAGTGATAGCTTTTTAGGTCGGAAGTGACTATCTTGATTCCTTGCTGCCATTGCCTGAGTTTGTTGAAGGAGAAAATATGTTCAAGTGAATAGTGATTTCTGCCCTTGAAGCGAGTGAGGGTTTTCTTCAAATAATTTGATTAGTTGTGAAAAAGTAACCAGTAGCAGCCACGAGTGAAGAACCAGTAAAATCTGCTGTATTCAATGCAGGTTCTGTTTATGAAGACCCTATACTTACACGATCTTGGCTCGTTTAAGCAGCGATTGTCTTTAGCCAGTTAGCCCACTATTGTGCGACTATAGTGCGCTATAAAGGAAGTAGTTTTGTGAGTGGTGTAAATGTCGATTCTTACCCCTTCGTGCGGCCGTGTTTTGCAGTTGACGAGGCCGATGAAATCAGCATCAAGGATGCGGCGAAGCTGATCACGGACGCCTTCAACTTCAAGGGAGATGTCATAGTATCCTTGCTCTGTGTCTAGTTTTATCAAAGAACGTACGCTGTATCTGCACTGCTGTATGGGTGTGCATTTCTCACAAGCTTATGTTGCTGTAACCAGGGGGGGTAATGTCCTTTGATAATTTAACAATGTTGAAGAGAGTTTCATTTAAAGATGAACTTGAGCCGAATGAAGCCAAGCAAAGTGCTGTGTTCTGCCGCTTATGGTCTGGTTGAGACCGGTTTATCAAGAAATGGTGCTCCTTGGGTAGCTTTGCTTGTGTGAAAGCATGGAAGTTGAGATATCACGTCTTGGGTCATTCTGGCTTTCACATGCAAGACGCCAATTGTTGTAATGGTGATAACATTCACCGCTTGTAGCATTACACTGGGGGAGTGGGGGGGGGGAGGAGGAGGAGAGAAACATCTATTGGAGTGGATGAAAGTATTTGTTTTGTTTGTCGTACATAAATTTTTGTGTGGTGTATGTTCCTTGACGGCTTGCCATAAAGTTTGACACGTCCAAGGCTGATGGTCAGTTCAAGAAGACCGCCAGCAACAAGAAACTTCGGCAATACCTTCCAGACTTCAAGTTCACCCCCATTGCCAAAGGTGCGGTTTTATGCTCACAGTTCACAGTGCAGCTTCCGAAATACGACGTGTAAATGATAATTTAATCGCCGTAAACTTGCTTAATTTTTTGGGCACTTCTAGCTTGGTCAGAATCAATAATTTTTTAACCGAAAAAAAAAAAGTAGTTGATTTAAGGCGGAATAAATATGGTGCTCCAGCCAAGTGTCATGGTGAACGTTTCTTTAATTGCACTGATTGTCTACCTTAGTGAAAAAAAGCCCAAGTGGCAGTTTGAAAAGGGGGATGCCGTGCCGATGCATGCCATTGACTACCCTCTTTCTAAAAGGCCAGCGTTAAAACTTTCGTGAACAGCCTTGTGGTAAATGATGACTGCTTCATTCGTAACCTGCTCTCTCATCTTTTCTTTCTTTTTGCAGCTGTGCAAGAAACGGTCGACTGGTACGTGGCAAACTACGACAGTGCCCGAAAGTAAAGCCCCCCACCGACACACTACGTTTGCTAGGAACCTTGTATATTTCCGGTGTGGTGTGTCTTTGGGAGCATGAAGCTTTGCTCAGTGTGACTGCAGAGAGAGTGTGGATGCTTGCAAGTGTTCAAAAGTTAATAAATTACTTTGAAGAACATATTTTTGGCGTCTTTGCATATGGGAATTGTAGCCAGTTGGCTGGCATATGGCCACAGCTGTCCCAATTATTTTTGTGCTCCAACTCCTGTTAGTGTGCTAAGCAATATTCAGCCACCCAAGGAACATGTTTACACTTGTCCTATGATAGCACAGCAGTAACTGACAGACCAGAGGCTTGCACGTTGGTTTGATGATAACACTCTACTGTTGGCCAACCAGCCATCTAAAGTGCCCCGAAAAGACACTCAAACTAAAGAGGACCGTGCTGTTGATGCCAGCAAAGGCCTCACTATTCCTTTACTTGCCTGTCCAAAGTTACTCCGAGCAGTTTTGGGCAGTCCAAAAATGGTAAATACGAGACCATTAGTTTCAGTATGGCATGGATATGGAATGATGTGTTCAAGTTCTTGCTCGTGTTAGTACATTCCATAGTTTCATTACTCAAGGGACTACCCCAGAAGCTTGTGAATTCTGCATGCCTATGCAAGATTTTATTTTGCTACACGGCAATAAAAAAAAAAAGTCGTGCCGCCCCCGGGAGGGCTCGAACCTCCAACCTTTCGGTTAACAGCCGAACGCGCTAGCCGATTGCGCCACGGAGGCTGGCGGAAAATCGCTGCTAAAAAAGCGTAGTAGAAAATGGCACTTATCTATTGCATTTACTTTTTGTTTTTAATGTGTTTATAATATACAAATTTGTTTCAGACAAAGTTTTTCCACGTTTATATTGTCAATAAAGGTTTTATCTGATTAATAAGTTGTTTGCATTGCAAGTACGGTTGTTGCAAAATCGAAACTGACTGAGACGGGTCGGCTATGAAGCCAATTCTGGCCGGCGCATTATGGTCCCTAGAAATTGTGCTAGTCTGCCGTCCGCGCGCTTTCTCTATGGGAAGGCGTGTCCGCGCCGGTGATGCACGCACAGCGCTGCGCAGAGGGCGCTGCGAGCAATCGGAGCGCCCGAGCGGTCGGAGCGAGAGCGGCCGCAGGCCGGCCTGTGCCGCGGGCTACTGCCGCGGAGCGCGAGCGCGCATCGGAGTTTGTCGGCCACTTAGAGCGGCGAAATCGAATGGTACGAGGTACATCAGCTCACAATTGAAGGTACGATAGTACTATAAGCACTATAAGACCTTTTAGTTTCACGCCCCGAGTTTTTCACGAATTGGGCTACGGAGCCTCTTTGCGGCCGCTGAATTTCGCGAGTGAGACCGAACGATAAAACGATAAAACCGCAGCAACCAGCGTAGCCGTCTCACTACCACCGCTTGAACCATTATTAAAGTGAAGCTTTCTATGTCTCACTGATAACCTATGTCGCCTCGAAAAAAGCACTGCAGGAAAGCCAACTGTCTCTGACGACGGTGATGTTTGTGAGTAAAGTGAGAGCGAAAAAAAAAAACGCTTCCCGTGGTCAGAATCGAAGCTGGCTCCATCGCGTTTTGAAGCCGACGTCTATCTCAATGCGCAATTCCAACATGGTCAAAGCAGTTTGGATTTGGAGAGGAGTGCAGTCAGAAAAGTTATCCACTCCTGCACTCCACAACGATGGTTGAACACGAAGCTTTCTTCGCGTGAAATCAAACGGCAAAGGGTCGATGTCAAATCCGGCGCGATCATAAGTCCAAAATGCGTGCGAGTCAAAGTGAAAGCTCAATGAGTCAAAGTCAAAACTCAGACGACAAGGAATCGCTCACAAGAAAGCTTCGCGTTCAACCATCAATGTTCAGACGGTGAGATTCAAAAAGAGCTCCCTGCGGCACCAGAAGCTGCGTTTGTTCCACATCGAAACTACCGGGTCATTCCCGAACGTCATTGACGGTGACAAGCACGCAGCCGGCTGGTAGGCTGACAAGGAGAAAAAGCGAAAGCTTGAGGTAAAATGTTGTGCCAAGCAAAAACTTGTTCCTATATACTTTGCGGCAGAGTGCGGGGGGAAGGGGGGATAAAGCAAGGCATATATGGTCATGACAGTATAAATAAACCTCGATATTTTTACTCCTTGGCTTCAAACAGCCGCGATTATAATGTTTGGCCATAACACAAATATTCTCCCGTTTTGCTTTCCCCGCGTGCGTCTCGCAATTCCCTCCGAGTGCGTGGGTGATCAAAAGAACCTGTGCAATGAGGAATGCAAGCGAAGTTACTCGATTTGCAGCCGGGTGTTATTAAAAATCAGTTTCACGTACCCAATGCTGGCGAATGTTTCAAATCGTGGTATTCACGAAAATTACAGGCACGAAAAAGAGGTTTGATAGCACCCAAATTTTTGAAAATTTCGAGGAAAGCGGAGTGTTGGGTTATGCGAAATGCGAAAAATGTATGGCCAGATCACTGGAATAAGAGGTAGTGCTGGTAACAAACGCTCCAATGCACAGGGACGCTTCCGGAATACAGGCAAAATAATTTGCAGAAAAAAAAATTTTTTTTTTAGGTATTGCGGAAAAAGAACGGCGTGATGCTCGCCTGTTTCGCCTTCGCATCTGGTCCCAAAAAAGTGTCCTCGAGCTTCTCAATGCCGCATCAACCGTTGGTCGCTAACGCTATATTCTATCTTGCTGTGAAGCAGGCAAAGCATATGTTTTTTTTTTGTTCCTGCCGTTTTTGGCACTTCTTGAGACACGTCATCGTCCAGATGATCAGAAGCGTCTTCCCCCAGCTATATCAACAATGTAGGCGTCGGACAGCACTCCGCTAACGGGACATCGGCCGTGCACAGTGCGTACCCCACGCAAATTTGCCGTTCGCGACGGTGTTCGGCGCGTAATGGGAGCTAAGCTTTAACCGAGGGCTTATCAGCTGCCTGCAGCGGATGTTGCATTGCGTCCTCTTTGTCAACATTTCGAGATATCCATGATCCCCGAAAAGACGTTTCGAGACAAAGGGTGGAAAATGTCGCCTATGGCAGGTATACGCACGGCAAAAAAAGGTTTCGACTTAACCGATATTTCGAGATATTCGAGTTCGAGTTATGGAGAAATCACTGTGTCTGATGACTGAAGGTGATGAAACTTCGTATGCATGTGCACACGTCTTGTTTTTTTTATTCGGCATTTACATTTAACAGATTCCCAGTCGACTGGACGTAACTGAGGGGGCCGCGAAGACGTGCGCTTAAGTACAGGGGACAACATCTTGGGAAACTTGCAAAAAAAGACGGTTCCAAAGAGCCATACATAAAAGCGGAGCGCCGACACACCCCCACACATTTTCACGCGCTGCCTAATCCATCAGTTAACAACGGGGGGGGGGGGGGGGGGGGGGGGGGGAACGGTTGTTTTGCTAGCTGAAGGTCCCGCATGATGTTTCCAAGCTGGAAAACGATGCCGTGCCGGCAGTGTTCCCGAAGCTCCCGAGTATGTGTCGAAATAGAAATAGCGTAGCGACACGATTCTGCGGTTTTTACAAGGCTCGATCCTTCATAATACGCGAAAACGTACTTCTGTCACTCCACGCTTCGGTTAAAACTCTTCGTACTGGTAAGAACCAACTTATTGGCTAATCTGGTTTGTCGACAGAAACGGATAGGGTTCGAAAAGGGGCAGTTAAAATGGGCTGAACCCGCCCAGAAATAGGGCAGAACTACGAAGGCACCAGCGGCACGGCAGAGCGCCGTCCGCCGCTGCCCATCGCGCCGGCCGGCCACCGCGCTCCGATTGACTGCAGCGCCGCCGCTGCATGCATCACGGAGGAGCCCCCTTCGCGGCCAGCGGACGGCAGACTAGCACATATTTCTAGGGACCATAGGCGCATTGAATGGAGAAAAATGGCATCGCCGTCTGGGAAGATGTCACGACCCATCTCGCCGGATTTATCGCCGCTGCACGAGCCCAACTCTGCTAAAGACCTCGTTTACGCTGTCGTAGGGAGAGCCACAATAACAGCTCTAGCATACCCGTTCGACTACGTCAAGTTTCTAGTGCAGGTAAGATCCGCGCAGCTTTAGCGCGGTGTGATCAACGTGAAAAGCATGCCGTGTTATCGGTCGTTGCAACCTTTATTCTTTCCCAAAAAAGCTTCTACGGGTAGACCCTTTTGTGTATCTACAGATTGATGCAGCTCATGAATAGCAGCAACACCCGTTTATATCTTAAAATGGTGGCCCATAGCCTGCAGCTGTAGGTTTACTCGGGCGCACCTCGACCTTTGCATGTCTTGTATCTGACACGGGCCTTGAGGTTGTTTATTTAACGCTTTCCGTGTGATCGGTGGACGGGAAAGTGAGATACCACTGGCTGGTATCCGTAACTGTCGAAAAGAAGCTGGAAAGTGCACAGAGCAATTTATTTTTGGGAATCGCAATTTATTGTAACCAAATAATTATGATCGCTGTGTGGTACCCTACCACATGGAGGGAATGGTAAAGGCGGGGGTAACTTTTTTGAATTTATGAATGCTGATATGCCCTTGGTAACAATGGCATAACAAGTCGCTGAACGACAGACAGGCGGGCTAGTTGGTAGATGTTCGAGGTGACAGCGCTGCTGCGTTCGCTCCGTGCTCTTTATCGCTGTTGAGTGACAGCAAACTAACGGGCCAAGCGCTTGTGCAGACGGCAACACCCTTGTCTAAAACACAGGTTTCGTACTTATAGCCTTATCTTGCCTCGGCCGAAAAACATTTGAATAAAACTATTGTGTCGTTCCGAATCTTGACCATATATTTTGGCCAGCTGTAACATAATTATAGTTTTTCCCGGATCGTGCGCCTGTATTTCTCCATTCCCTGAAGAACGTATTGGCACAGTTCTGCTGTAGTTGTGTTGTTTGTGTACCGACCGAATTAACTGCAAAGAAAAGTGTGGAGAAGTATTTTTGATGGCTGTGGTACAGAAGACAGAACTATCATTGAGGACACGAGTTATTGCGAAATAAGGGATCAGCTGAGACCCGTAGAAAAATTTCTGCTGTTGTACATTTTGTGTCTTTGCAGAGTTCTAAGTCTTAATGCTTAACACTTGTAAGCAGCTGACTGAAATCCTGGTCATTTGTTATTCTTGCTAGATGCTTGTTATTCTTGCTAGATGTTGATGCTTACCTTTGCATGTATTGTGACGTTGAGAAACTTTGTCGTCAGATTGGCCATGAACCATTCCCGCCCAAGCCTACGCGGCGTTTCTTCGGAAAGCCTGCCTTGGCACTACCAGGAGCCTTCGAGTACAGTGAGTCTGACCTTGTGTTTATGTGGGCAGGGTTGTTGTGTGCACGTTTAAAAAAAAGTTTCAAATTTTGTTGTTGTCTGAGCTGCTGGCTTATTCGACCATCATTCTCACTCTCTAACCTGATTTACATACGTTAAAGGGACCCTGCAATGCACTTTGAGCAGTGCAAATGAACCTGCGCGACGTTTAGATTGCGCTGTCAGAAATACCTGAGCTGAATATTACATGTACACATGACGCAATAAGCTCACAAATCGCTGCGAAAGATGCGGAAAAACCAACTGCACTCTTCAATTTTGCTCCACCATGGTTACATCGTTAGAGCGGTGGCTGTCCTATTGGCTGTCGCTGGTCAACTTCGCGGCTTATTTTTCGCATTTCCTGTGACGATACGCTGTCGTCATCGGCGCTGTTTACGAACCCCTTCTATGCCTGAACCTGTATGAGCAGTTTTGGCGTTTCTTTTGTGTTTTGAGTGCGCGTGGTGTTTGAGTGACGAACTCAATACTTCCCTTTCAACCTGACAACAGACATTTATTGCTTCAAAAACAACCTACCAGCCTGAGCACGCGCTTGCGAGCCTGCTTTTTTGTTGCATCTGACTGGAAATAAATTTCTACTCCACGTTGCGGAGAAAACTCCCCGGCCTGTGATATATCGAAGGCCACCAAAGAGAAGGTCACGAACCACCCTCTTCTACACGAGAGAGCGCGCAGCTTTCGTTGCATAGTCCGCGGTCGAGTTGCGAGGGAACGATTATGCACGATTTTTCATCTCATGTAGCTTCAGTGATTGTGAACATATTTGTATAATTCTTGCGGGAGGAGATCGGTGGGACAATAGACTTTACCCCAAAACACCTTCTGAGTAGTCGGTGGTAAGTGCTGCAGGGCCCCTTTAACAATTCATCGATTATTCAAAGGAAATCACTGTAGGCAATAGTAGTGTTTTAAACAAATGGTAGTAATTTCTGTCATTTCTAATTATTGCATTGGTATCCTTCATCACTCTCTGTGATGCACGGGAGCTCTTTATTTATTTATTTCATGGTACCCCTAAATGCGCGCATTCGGAGGGCACAACTGGGATGCACAGAGACACGGTGAAGCACTTAAAATGGGATCACCAGCAATAATGAAACACTTTCACGTTGATGTTGCCGGCTAAGGTCCATGCATTTGCCTCCCACTGTCTTCGTAGGAAGCTTTGGTGCTGTGTTTGAAGTGGGACTGAAGCTGCTTTAAAAGGAGTATGAGGAGGCAGTGCTTTCTGGGGCCAATAATATGATGAACTAGTGTGGTGTCTGTTCTGATCACCGAGCATGCAAAACCTCGCTCGTCTCATATTTTTTTTCCCCTGCTTGTTCTTTCCCCTTCCTTTCAGTGAGGCACATTAAGAAAATAGATGGCTACGCCGGCCTGTATCGTGGGCTGAGCGTGAGGCTGTGTGCCAACGTGGTCAGCGGTGCTGTCTTCTCTGAAGTGAACCGGGTGAGAGCATCGCGTTTTATTTTATTTATTTTTATTTAGAACATACTGCTAGCCTCTTAGTGGAGGCTTTTGCAGGAATTGGGTGGTACATTCAGAACAATGACATAGCACACGTCAAACTTTCGTAACACACTTCGCGTTTAAAACAGAGCAATGACAAAGCACATACCAGAAAGAAATTCAAAGCACACTTCCCGTTTACAACAATCTATTTGTAGAAGGGAAGCGTAAAACATGAAAAATAAAAACCATGTAGGAAAGCCACGGCAGTACACTATTCAAGATTACACAATATACCATTTTTGTGAACCAAAATTCATCCTGGGGGATAAAGATGACAACGGGTGAACGGTATAAAGAACATGCACATGCGCACAAAAATGAGACTGAAAACCACAATAGATAAGTTATACGGGCACTGCTCAGACATGGTCCAGGCTTGATACTGCCGACATAAAAGCATCAAGGGTTCTGCATGCAACCACGCTATCTGGTAACGCGTTCCAATCTCTGATTGCTTGGGGAAAAATGAGTACTTGAATGTGTCTGTGTGGAATCTATATTCGGTTAAATGTCGGCTGTGTTTCGCTCTAGTGCTTCTGGTATTAGACGGTGTTAAGAAATGAGTTTTTAAATCCTCAGCATTTCTCGAGCATCTTTGGGAAGAGTTGCTCTCCTCTCAACTGTTGCCGTTGACAGAGCTACATAGTGGGCGCAAAGTATTCACTTATGAGCTGTGCGCATTCCTCAAGTTCCTAACTCATCTGCAAACACGTGTTGCCTCGGAATTTTAGCACTTCACCTGCCATTATAAATGGCCTCTCCAATTTGCTAGGGCCCGTTTTATGACTGAGGCTAAGTCTAGTGGGGGGGGGGGGGACACATTGCGTTTTCTTTTATTAAGTGTTGTTGCCTGCTCTGACGCCTAACCAAGTAAGAGGAGAATAAAACGTAGCGACTGTAGATACCCCTGCATTGCACCTAGGTTTGTGAACTTGCACAATTAAACTTGTTTTGGGTAAAGGGGCAGCAGATGGAAATTTCTGATGATTCTGGTAAAGCCGAGATGAAGAGTAGGGTATGCGTAGGTTAAAAACTAAAAAAAAAAAAATGTCCTCAGTACCGGTGTCCCTTCAAAGGGGCCATGCAGATGAAATACAAGTTTGTTTTATTCTAAAGATTTTGTGCTTTATTGTGCCCCCAGCGGTTTTCCGCCAGCAAGTGATGCTTTATTCGCTGAGAAATTAATCAATTTAAGTTACAATTTTGATTCTCCCGCCACATTGTGTGTTTTCATGACGTCTGCAATGACATCACAAGAACAGGTCTTCGAGCGGCTGCGGAGCCTTGTTTACCGTTGGTCAACCTAGATGGCGCCACCATACCGTGGCAAGCAGTTTTCTGCCTTTGCTTCGTTTTTGACCATATTTGTACCTGGCTTGTTTTTGTGAAGGTAGAAAATAATAGTTCCGTTAAACACGGTGTTTGCTCGGCAAATATGGTCACGTAAGACACCGTCGCTTATGCCAATCGGCTAGTGTCATCTGCGACAACCCCAAAGCGCCGCTGTGCTGTGCAGCTAAAACAATAAAGCATAGTGCGTGCACTACCAACAGCAGTGAGCATCGGTACTTCTACTTTTACGTGTTCTTTTGTAGCTTCCATTGTTTACCCCACCATTCTTACTGCTATAAAAAGAACGTGCCCTAAATGTAAGCGCGAAATTGCTCATTCGGCAAGCTTATAAGCCCTGCCTAATTTGCGTCTGCTTTTGCTTTTGCCGGCCTCAGAAAATGGCAGAGCGGGCACATATGACATCGTAGGTTCTTGATTGATTGATTGTAGGGTTTAACGCGCCGACGCAACGCAGGCGATGAGGCGCGCCATAGTGGAGGGCTCCGGATTAATTTTGACCACCTGGGCATCTTTAACGTGCGCCGAAATCTCGTACACACGGGCGTTTTTGCTTTTCGCCTCCATCAGAAAAGCGGCCGCCGCGGCCGGGAATCGAACCCGCGACCTCGTGCTCAGCAGCGCAACGCCTTAGCCACTGAGCCACCGTGGCGGGTACATCGTAGGTTCTGTTGCGGGAAATGAGCTAGTGGGTCGCATGGCCATTCCCTTTTTTTTTCCTAATTATATAGCTTATTTGAGTGAAGTTTATGTTAAAAGTGATGTCAGTGTGATTCTAATGAGGCAATATTTCGAATGAACCAAAACTTGTGTTTTGTCTGCATGGCCCCTTTAAGGTATTCTGGAATACAGCTATTATTGTCTCGCACGTGCCTCTTGAAAAAAGACGTGTCATTCTCGGCCCCTCTCTCTCACTGCTCCAGAGGCTGCCCGAGGTGCAGTCGTTCGAGGAGGAAGAGGATGACGAGAGCGTGACGGAAGAGCAGCGCATCGTCAACTTTGTCAAGCGCACGCTCAAGCTCATGACGGCCAAGTGCGCCGCGCTCTTCGTCGCCCACCCATTCAATGGTGACTCTGCAGGCTCTGCTTGCATCTATGGGGTGATAGCCATGGGATGGGAATTGAAAAGAAAGCTATAATTTACTGAAGGTGTAGAAGAATGCAGTTGTCATTCGTTTATTCATCCCTTTATTGGTTGACCACAGGTGACTTTTAAGAATCAAGAAGGTTCACACAGGTGTGCAGATGGAGAAAGTAAAAGCCTGGTGGCAAATGTGGATTATGCAGAATTTGTTTATTTCATGTATGCTCATGATGCTTGGGGCATTACCGAGGAAAGGGGTAAATGTCGAAGGGATCTCATTATTTACAAAACGGGAGGAATGCTTGTACAAAAAATGAAAATGAAAGGTGGCACTTCTGTATGTGTCTGTTGCATAAGTGAATGCAAACATCAAGAGTGTCCTGATGATTGAATAAAGGTTGGAAGAAAAAAATTGTGGGAATTCAAATCGAAAATGTAAATGTGCAGATCATTGGTACAGAACAAAGTTGCTAGGTGATAGGGGTGATAATGATGGCTAGAGTGACCTTTGTACCTGGATGAAGTAACGTTAACACCGCCTGTGCTGTGGCTTGATGGAGGTGGTTGGATGGGCGCATGCTAAGAACACAGTCGAGGCTCTGACACCACACCCATTACGAATTGTTTTCTCATTTAATGCCAAATAGTGTTCAGTGGTTTTTGCTTTTGCATAGCATGAGCACACGAAGGGCATTTAGCTTGGGACATCTTTGACGTATTTTTGAGAATTCTCGGGTTCTATATAAACATAAAGTAGTACTAAGGTAACAAAACTTGCATTTCGAACCCAGAGGCAATTGAGCTCAAAAAAAGTATTGCACTGTTCCCAAGTTTTCTGGTGTCATGTGCATTTGTTGATGCAGTGATGAGGGATTCCTGACTGTACTCTTAACCTGTACTCAGCCGTGTTCCCAATAACTTGCCTCTGCAAGTATCCCAATATTTACATTTGTAATTTTTTTTTCTCTTCTTTTACATTTCTTCTTTTCTTTTTAGTGCGCAAGAATAAATAACAAAAACAACAGGTTGGCCTTTCTTTTGAGACAGTCGTCGCGTGCACAAAATGCAAAAATGAGCTTTACAAATGAACGCGCCAGTTAGCAAGCATGACACAGGTTGACATCGGTAGCGTATGGCCCACATATTCGTTTCGTTCTAAGTCAACACCTGGTCTGTTGACCTTGCCGTTTCTTGGCCAACCCCTCACATGAGGGGATCTGCTGTCTTTATTTGAAATGAAACTCACAAGTTGTGGGGAACTTTCCTCCGACTTCTGGGACTTTAAAACTGGCCGTAGTACTTACCTGCGTGAAAAGTCACGCAATTGTAGTTGCGATTCCCACTTCAGCAGCGTCACAGCCCAAGTTCGATCTCCTGAACTTGCAAACTGGCTAGAACCTTTTATTTCTCCGATCGGGGCTACAATTGTCCGTGTACGAACTGAAATTTCAGAGTTATTTGGGTACTGCTGGGGACATTTTGCCCCTAAAATTCCCTGTTTTCACACACTCTGGCACTTCTAGCTACTGCACCCTGCACTATGTCAGGATGCATTTCCATCTGCAGGGTTCATGTGGCTCCTTGAACACCCTTGAATTTAAAAAGCTTGTTTTCAAGGCCTTGAAAGTCCTGGAATTTTTCTAGCCCTTCCAAAATCCTTCAATTTCTTGAATCCTTTTATTTTAAATTAGGCAACGTAATGACCCGGTGACTGTTTGTTGCTTAGCTTGCATTTTGTAACACAGTGAGAGTGCCTGCATAATTGTAACAAACAATTATGAGGAATTGTTCAAGAAAAAAGTCACTGAATCAGTCGTTTTCAACAATGGGACTTTTCTGAAAGCAAGTCCACTTGTTGAGACCGTGACTCCAGCACCGTTCCCATTTTTTTTTTCAACGACTTCTCATCCTTTCAAGCCTTTATCTTCCCCTGAAATTTGGTCTTTATTAGATTTCTAACAGACTTTGTGGTTGGTCCTAAAAATTGACATACAGAGCCTTGAAGGTCCTTGAAAACCATTAAATTTTCCCCATAAGAACAAGCACGAACCCTGAAGCTGTCTCACTTGCCCACACCTGAATGCTGGGTGCAGTTTAAACACCTTATTGTTGTTTTGTCTGTACTTGCAGTGGTGTGCCTCCGATACATGGCGCAGTTTGTGGGTCGTGAAGAGAAGTACACGTGAGTACGATACTCCCCTCCTCCCTTCATATTCGTGCGTCACGTGTCAAACAAAAAAGTTGCGCGTTATTCCAAGCTCACGCCTACAGGTGTCTGTCTCTTTGAAAGAGTGTGGAGGACCCACACTGTTTGACTCTCGTCTTTTCTTTTTTCCCCCATTGTGGTGGCCCGGAAAAAAAAAAAAGAAAGGAACAGCTAGAATTTTTGCTGCTATTATGTCAAGCGTATAGCCTACGTTACATTGCTTTTCTGTGTACCGTATTTACTCGATTCTAACACACCTTCGAATCTGGCGTGCACCTGATTTTCGCTACGGGGAAAGGAAAAGCGAAAAAAAATTTCCTTTGCTGGACAATGGACAAGCCATTCATGAATGTTAGGGCTTGCGAGGGCAGCTTTTGGCCTCCCCCTTCGAATCATAGCGCATGCACTGTATGCACTACACGCCAAGTGCACTACACTTCCCAAATCGGTTCGTAAAAATACAAAGAAAAAAATGCTCATTGAGACGTCCTAGTGAAGTGGCAGTCGTTTTATGTGCTGCATGGTACTTTGTCAGCTGTTCTTCCTCCTTTGTCAGAGCAAGGAGGTGTCACTAAAAAAGGGCTTGGGCAATGCAGGGGTGGTTGCTATCTGCAATAGTTTTCCTTTTATGGTTAATATTATCCTCTTATCGGAATAAAAACCACTCTCTTGGCACTGGACCTCTTACACCTTTGGGCCTTGCAGATAATGCATCAGCACCCACCGGGAAGATAATTCCCTCCCGTGCGACCTCCTTGTATTTGAGTTACTCTAGTGTGGAATATTGTGCAGTAGGTGCTTATATTCTGGGTGCAAAGATAAACCAGAGGTGCATTTTCTGTGCGTACGCTGGCATTGCTGTGGGTCGTGCAGTCTTTCATTGCTTTACCCATGCAAAGTGTCTGCCATGTCAGTAATGATAGGCAGCCATTGGTGCGCAGTTTCAGCTTGTCGCGGGAGTTCGATTTTGAGAGTTATTTTTCCCGAAAAAAGATGCACGTTAGAAACGGGTGGTTGTGATTACGTTCTAGCATGCGGTGGGGAAAACATTTTAGTTGAATGCCACCACATCAGTCAGTTGCATTTGAAGAAGCTGTGTGAAATGAGAGCGTTGCGAGCTAATGAAACGTTCAGTGTGAATGCGTAGCAGTTGGATTACATTCAGTATGAACTCTTGGCTTCTGGGTTGATGCTACCGCATAACTTTTGAAAGGAAACGTTGGCTTAACTTTCACTGTCTTATGTAGTGTGCTGTTGCTTTTGCAGGGGCATCTTCACCTCCATCGTGGAGATCTACAGGGAAGAAGGCCTGCCTGGCCTATTCAGGTGTGAGAGCTTTCTCCAAGATAAGCAAATGCAAAATGGAAGATGCTGAGAGGTGATTTTTGACATGCCGAAGCCTGTATTTCATCTTAACAGAGTTTGCACCTAGTACAAATTCATTAAATTAGTGCAAAGGCTTGCCTCGTAGCTCGCTGTATTTGTAAGTTTAATTTCTCGGTCCATACTTGGAAACCTTGCTCATTTATTGGGGTATGCGTCAAGTACCGCAGGGAGCTTGGCTTTTGATCTGGCTTGGCTTGGATTTGGGATTTTGATCTTGCAAAGCTCTAACCTTGATTAGGATTTGTAAACCTTGCTGCATATTTGTTGGCTTCTGTAATGGGTTGTGGGTTGTATTGTGCTGGGGAAAAGAAAGACTGGTTTTCTCTAGGCGCTGTATCTCGATGTCAACTTGTACGTGGCTTGATGCTTGCTAAGGCATGAAAAAGAGTAAAAAAAAGAAAGGCCTGACGGTGTTAGTTAGACTTGCTGCCATATTGATTTAGCTGTTCATTCCAGTGAACAGATGCGCGAAATGTCTGCAGTCACCGTGTCGCTGGCAAGAATGTGCCTGGCTCTCCAAAGCAAAGGGAACATTAAGCTACAAACCTGTAATTTGTGTTTTGCGAGTTGACGGGCTAGAACCGATGGTGGCAATTGACCTGTACTGTTTTCGGAGTATTCTAGTGCAGCTTCTTTTTATTTATAATGCAAAAGCGAGGGCGTTCACAACACTGGATTCTGACGCGAGAAACTGCTATGATGTTCGCAATTTGACAGTGTCATTTGGTAGCACCTTTCGTGTAACTGATCAGTCATTCTGGTGATGCAGAAGGACTGAAATTATAGCTCAGGTGTTGAGAGAATTAATTGCACTTAAGCCTTTCACTGTCGGTTTGTTTGTTTTTTTCTCGCCTTGCAGAGTAATCGCAGCTCAAGGTAGGGAGCTGTTTTTACGGTGCACTTTTATCGTGCAAAATTGGGAAGGCCCGGTTCCGGATGTCTGTGAATCGAAAGTCTCTGTTATGCCAGATGCATTCTAGCTTGTCAAGTGCGTCTGTTTTCCATTGCATTTCAGTGGCCTGGTGCCCAGGTTGATTGGCGAGGTGTTCACCATATGGCTGGCCAGCTCGGTATCCTTTGTCATCAATGCCTACATTGTACAAGACAAGGTCTGTACCCCTGTCATTAATTCACCCCTCACAGCAAGCTTCCGTGTCTTTATTTGTGTGCGAGTAGCAGCAACTTCAGTCTTATCGCTGCATGAATCTTATCTCTGCAGGCCAGATTAGTATTATATTCTTGAAGAATAGGTTTTTGGAGAATCAACAATTGTAGCATGCAGAATCTATGTGCCTAACACAGCAGTACCTCTATCTAAAAGTGGTGCAACACAGAGAGCAAGCTTGCCTAACAAAGCTGGTCTAGTCAGACGCAACGTGCCTCAAAATGACTTCGAACACACAATGGGTATGTCCGCTGATGGCTTTAAATGCAAAGCACAAGGGTTAACTCGAACTGTATGGCTCACTCTTTAAAGGGACACTGAAGTGAATTTGTCAAGCTCCCGTTTTTGCTTGCACTGCGTAGACTGGCTCAAATTAGCACACTTTTCATCGTTTATACGGTTGACAAATCGGTAATTATTTTACAAAGCGCGAAAGAAGAAAAACTACCATGCGCGGTTTGCGGCGGCCGCACCAACTAAGGCTGTGACGTTGAGAGGAGGGGCGCCGTGATTGGACGATGCCCAAGGTTAGCAATCGCACAAGTTTCGGTTTCGGTTTCGGTTCTGTAAAACATAACCAATGGCTTTGTTGGATGGGCATTCTCAATATCTCAGTAATCATCATACCGCGCTTCTGCCATGTTGTCGGCTGTAAAATGCACAAGATAAGCCTCCCAGGACGGCTTGTAGTCGTAGCATTCACTAGCCGAGACCTACGCAGTGCATGAACGCCCTCCGCGTACCCGCAGACGCCCAAATGTCATGCGCTTTTCCCCCATATTTGGAGCTTGCCTCCCTCATGCCTGTATCGTAAAAAGCGTGTTCGCACCAGGCCAAGGGTCTGTTCATTCTGGCCTGTGCCCACTGCCTGCAAGCAGTCGGTGCTTATGGCAACAGCACGCCAACGAGAACTCGCTAGCGCGCCAGTGCCGGCCTGCGCGCGTTTTGTGAACTAGTTCGTGTAGCCATGAACGTTGCGGCCCCAAAAAAGGTGAACTCAATATAGAAAACATCGCCGGAAAACAAAAAAGTTAACTTAAAAAAAAAAAAGCACGTACCCGCGGGGATTCGAACTCGTCACCCGCAAAACATTCGCCGTGTATTCCTACGCCTCAGACCGCTAGGCCACGGAGCAGGACGCAAATGCCTTGCTAATATAGGGTATATATTGTACAACCGGTTTACACTTTTATTTAGTTTTGGCATTTCAAGCAGCTTAGGTGACTATTTGTTGTACTACACTCGTGCAGTAAGCGTCGCCCGAGTTTCCACAGTAGCTCACGTCTAGCAATTGCATTTCGTAGTCGTAAAAGCGTTCGCAGATGCGTAGTCGTGCTGCTGACCGCTGTGCTTGTTCGCCCAGCGCAAAAACGTGCTTCCCGCGCCCTAGTTTTACGCTGTACGGTAAAAATATCAGTTGATTTTATTTCCTTAGTACCTATATTGACTTCGCTGACTCTTGTCCCGCCTTCAAGAGGCCTTATATTTTCCTACTGGCGTACCAGTCAGCGAAGCGTCGCATGTGCAGCGCTTGTGTGAAGCGACCTTGACTTGGAGCTAGATACAGTGTACAAACAAACCAAGTAAAGAAAGGCACATTCGTCCATTCACAAACGTGTCCTGGCTTCGTTTCAACTAAGCGAACGAATTGCGACCAAGCAATTTTTTTTAACCTCCTTGATAGCGACGACCCGCCGGCGGCCGGCGGACGAAACGCTGGGCCGACTGGCTCTGTCGGCCGGGGAGCCGTGCAGTAGCGCAGCCGTGGCGCAGCCAATTGCCAGCTCATCCCCTCCTGACGTCACACGAAAACGCCACAGAAAATGGGCGAGCGTAAAGAGAGGAGGACAGCGTTTTCGAATTAGATTTTCTACTAAATAAAATCGCGTAAACGCGCCTAGAGTGGTCGAAACATGGCCTGGGGACTCCGGACTACAATTTGCGCTAGTAATCCCGCAATGTTTACATATCACTTCAGTGTCCCTTTAATGCTAGGCAGAGGAGGGATTCTGTTCAAAAAGAGGAGAAACTCCCGCGCTTTAGATTATTGCAAGATTGATCGTAGTTATTTGTCTTCGTTCTCGAGTTTCTTGAGCACCTTTTTGGCCGAGTGTCTGTTGGATATCCTGTTGTCCTCACTGAATCACGCTTTCTCTTTTCAGACATTACAGAGCTACGTTAGTGCAACGACAATGGTGAGCCTGCCGCCAGTAGTGTGTCTGATTTCTTGTCCTTAAACTGGATACGGAAGATTTTCATGTGCACTTTTTGCAGTGCCATTCTATTTTCAGCCTGTTCCTTATTAAAGATGGGAAATCGGCTTCATACGTAAATTTTTAAATGACACCAAGATGCATGCATGTAAATACCGTATTTTCGCGCGTATAACCCGCACCAAAAATGCGAAAATTTCAGTGGCAACGTAGGGGTGAGGATAATACGCAGGGTGTTTCCTTTAGTGCAGCTTCACGGCAATGCCCGTTGTGCCGGGAAGGTAACCTTGTGTACAACAATGAGGACTGTGGCTCAAATGATAGCTCTAGCAAGAACAGTGACACTGAGTGAATTGTGACTTTCGCCTGCAGTCAGTGTATTCTACTTGCTAAATATACACCTTTTCTGTCTACTTAGTATGCGATGTGTAGCTTGAGCAGTAGCTTTGGTGCAGCCTTTCCTGTATCAAATGTGCGGGCAATATGTGAAAATCTTTTTTTCTTCTCTGGCAGGCTGAAAATGGGGGTGCGGATTATATGCAGGGGCGGATTAAATGTGCGAAAATTTGGTAGATGCAGTCTGTTGGTGTATGCACTAATTGCTTAGTGTTGTCATTAACGAACATTTTTTGTTTGTCATTTTTTAAACCAAAAACAGTGCCAAAGTGGTTAATTTCTTGTATTATCTGAAATGTTACAGTAAACTTTTTTAAAACGCACAAATAACTGGAAACGGTGTGCCGCAGCAAAAAGTTGACTTCTATGTATTACCCACTTCCGTTGTAGAACTGAGCGAAAAAAAAAAAGATTGGTTCGAATAGCAATTCTTTAATGAACTTTACTGAAATATATTGTTCATTGACTGCTGTCATCCAAACTATTGAAAACTACCATTGGTCAATTGTTTCAAGCAAAATCGTGCGCAAATAGGGCGATGTCGGCACGCAGGGAATGCGTGCTACCACCTAGTGTGACAAATCTTAATCAGTGAAAGCGCTGTGAAGACAATGCAGCTGCTGCCACATATGTTGTAAATGAATCAACCCCCTTCGATGACATCGGTTCAGAGCAAACGCTATTCAGCAAGTGGCAGACCCCTTAATAACTAATGACCTCATAATTTTCTGTTTTTTTACTCATACTATCGCAGTCACTTTCCACAAAGCTTGTCTTGTCTGATTCGCTGCAACTTTTGAATATGTTCCTCCTTTGCGTCACACTAGTTATATCTGTGGAGCTGATTGCTGGTTTCTTTGTGATTGCAAAAATCCAAAAAGTGATGACCAACTTTCCTTGCAGTTCCTGTCAAGCTCTGTGACGTATCCGTTTGCTCTTGTTGGGACGGTGATGGCCATTTCTGGGAGCAGGTGCGTTAACAACTTCTCTCCTCTTAGGCAATGCTCACTCTAGCCGCTCAAAAGTGCGCATTTTCACTGTTTATTATGGAGTGAATCTCAAGACCTGTGTGTTGTGCCTTTCATGAGGCAGCAAAATGCTTACTACCTTTTCTCCAAGATTCACTGGAATTGTTGGCTGCCTTCCAGAGAGGTTTTGTGCTAAAAAGTGGCAGGTGTCTGACGAATCGGGAAGCACGTTTTCTGCACGTTAAAATAGGAGATGCAGTTCAAGATAATCCTCAGGCCTCAACTACGGCGTACTTTGTGGGCCACGCGTTTCCTCGCTGTTTTAAGGCCCGGAGTTTTGTCTCTGGAACGAGTGCTTCACCTCGTGCCATTTTTGAGCCTCGCTGACTTTGTACTGATTTCTGATGGCCTGCATCCAAGCTTGTGCCTCTTCTGCTCGGTGTCTTGCAGCCTGGAAGCCGGCAAGCCCCCGAACATGGCGGCCTATCCCAGCTGGACAGAGTGCTGGCATCACCTCAGCAGCCTGGTACGACTCGGGGAGAGGGGAGGGAGGGAGGGAGGGAGGGAGGGAGGGAGGAGGGAGGGAGGGAGGGAGAGAGAGAGAGAGGGATACCTTTTTTTTTTCACTAATTGTGGTGGCCAGCCTTGGGGAATTCCCCTTAGGTTTGTGTACTGCAGAAAGTTTGTGGCAGATGTGAAAAAGACGCTTTATGTAGACCAAAAGCTTTGCTACGCCATGTCTCTCAAGGTCATTCATCCTGTCGCAATGACCTTGAGCCGCTAAAGCGCAAGTGTGGCAGGTGTGATGTCACGACACATGGTACAGCTGGCTGGCAGGCTGTTAAATCTTAAGCAAAGGCAAATTTTCATTAAACGCTGTGTGTATGCACTTTGCAAAAGCAGACTTTCGCTCTTTATAAGTAGGTGTAAAAATGTCATGCCTGAACCCCTTTTTTTTCTTTTTGCTGTGGCTGCATGTTGTTTTTGTTGTGATTAGGCCTGATACATCGTCGAGTTGTTGTAGTCACTGGTGGTGTTGAGAGCTGTGGCGGTGGTAATTTCTTCTCAAGCTTGCCAAGGGTATCAAGTATTGTGAAGCCGGTTACATCATGGGCAGGTTTCAAACGAGCGGCTACACAAAAGCCGCATGCACCACAGGTTGAAGAAAATGACTTTAAGCACTCCGCCAAGAAAAAAAAGAGAAGCAGAAATTTTGGAGTTGTAGTTAGGGCTCCAAATTCACATAGAGTGGTGGAAACTTTGTGGAATATGGCAATTTGCATGCCAGGGGTCTTGATGCGTTGTCTGCCGATGCAAGGATGTTAGCCACATGTGCCGTCGAAACTCGAGTCCAGTTTTTGCTGGGTAATGCCACACCAAATGTAAGGGGAACTTAAAGGGTGGCAAAAAATCAGACGAATTTGCATTTATTTGGAATTAGAAGAAGTGCAGCTTGCTGGGCCAGTTGGTACATATTGACGGATGGGAAAACCAGCGAAAGACGATGCAAACACAGACGAGGTGTATAAATATACGCTGTTCAAAAAGGAATTAAAGGTTTATAAATATGCAAAATATTAGGAGTTTGTAAATGCATAACAAATAAATTGGAATCTATTTGCCAATTTTTAGACCATTTTTGATGGCGAAAAAGATTGAACTGCAGTAAAAACAGCCCAAAAATAAATCAAAGCAGGAGCAAATCTGTATTGGAACATACTACCCCTTACATTCTCCTGGCAACGCTAAACACCACCGTGACAGTGCCCGCTGTTTCTACGCGCGAGTCCGCACCTCGCAGAAATTCTTCAGTAAAACATTTTTTTACAGCTCGTTTTATTGTTCACGGTACTTGAAGTAAGGTGCTAGCACGAATGCCAGAGCTGTGCATTTTTGCAAATTGAAGCAGCTTTCCGCTGCTGTCTTTCCGTTGACAGGCCCTTCTGTGTTGTGGTCCGGTGGTGTTACCTAGCCTGTGTGGTTTTTCATTGAAGTTTCTGGCCGACCTTTTGTTTGACCCCTGACCTTGTGCAGGGCCAGCTGAAGCGGGGTTCGTCCATCCTGTGGAGGTACTACCAGGGGCCGTACATCATTGATGAGCGGGGGGTGCCCAGGCCGGTGGGCGCGATCAAGCGCCACCACTGAGGGCTCTGCGGCGACCAGCCACACCCTGGCACGGCTGCAGGTGAGGAGGCACAAACGGCAGGGGGCGGTGGCCGTGTGGCATCATGTACGGCAAGGCGTCGGCCAAAGCTGCTGTTAAGGGGGTACACTGCGCTTAAAACAACTTCTTTTATATATTAAGTAAACTCTGTGAAACTTGTCAGTCTTGCCGCTTTTTCCCCACTCATTTCAAATATGCCATTGTTCTTTGAAAAAGTCGATTGGTTCCCAAGATAATTAGAGATAATTAGTCATTTTTGGTGGAACAATAGACAGAACAGTGCTAGTCACAGAACTGTAACCTTCATATTTTCCAATACTATGAACCTTGGTGAGTGCAATATAAGAATCGATTTTTTGACGCATTGCTTGGAACTAATTTTACAGCTCATTAAACTTTGGTGGCACCAGTGGCAAGGAACCATGTTGAGTGCCCATTTCAAACACAGAAGTTTAGTGAGCTGTACGATTAGTTCCAAGCGATGCATCGCAAAACTGCTTCGTTTTATTGCATTCACCAAGGTTCATAGTATTGGAAAATATGAAGGTTACAGTTTTGTGACTAGCACTGTTCTGTCAATTGTTCCTCCAGAAAGTGGCCAGTTATCTCTAATTATCATGGTAACTAATTGGCTTTCTCAAAGAACAATGGCATATTTGAAATGAGTGGGGTGAAACCACCAAGACTGACAAGTTTCACTGAGTTTACTTAATATATAAAAGAAGTTGTTTTAAGAGCAGTGTCCCCCCTTATAGGACTTGCAATGTTTAACGGCACCGTGAAGGCAAAGTACACATTTGGTTCATTGAAAAGACTGTTTTGTCATGATAACAATGATACCGATTGGATAGCAAACTTCGAACAAATAAAAGAGATAGTAGGGAAAACAGATGACTAACCTTTCTAGTTACTTTCCGGCGATTTCTCTTTGACATCAGAAAACCTTGTTTGTGCGATTGGCAGTTACTGATCAAAGTTATGTACCGCCAAGAAACATGGCTGGGGAGTTGTAGTTGGGCTTCTAGTTCCGCTTTATTGTACCACCTAAAAGCTGACTTTCAGTTGACACACGGATAACTGTTTTTTTTCTCCCTCTATTGCCTCACTTCTGATGTCGTGTGGTGCAGAATGTGCAAGTCTTTCAATATTCCCTGTATTTTTACTTTTTCGGTTAAAAAACATCTGTCATGGCGGGAATGGAGCTGAGTGAGCTACAAAAGTCAAAGTGCTTTCAAATTAGAACAAAGTTGTATTTCGTCTTGTTGGAGACTGATTCATCCCTGTGCTAAAAGTTGTATAAATTAGGCAGGAAATGGGATTGGTCGAAAGTGCTGTGTTCTAACGGTGGCTCTAAATTTGGTCCGTAAAGTTGCGAAATTGAACAAACTGCTGCCATATTTTAACGGAAGCTGACCGTAGTGTGGAGGTCGTTTGCTCGCATTTGTGTGTTCTTTTTAATGCGAATTGGCTCTTGTTAACTCAGCTACGGTTGGTTCAGTTTGATCACTTAATCTGATCAGGTAAACGTCCCATTAGAGTGTACTCAGGGTTCTGGTCAGAAATTTTTGAGGTGTGGACATTGTGAGATATAGGGGGGGGGGGGGAGAGGATTTGTAGTTAGGTTCAAGATTTTCAAATTTTCATCACAAAACTTGAACATCTCTGGTCAAATACCAGTTATTGTGGTGCGTCGGTGTCCGGAAAAGTGGTAGCTCTTAAACAACATGAAAAAGCGACCAGCGCAAGCATTTACTCCGAGATTTGCACGCAGCTGGCAATATGTGAGACTTCAAGGCAAAAGGCAGGGAGGTGTGGCCCGCTGCTGCTGGGGTTGCTCTTGCACAGTGGACATTTTAATTTAAAGTAAGAGCTTTCTTGGTGGGACCGATGGTGTTCTGTCAAAAATTAATGCATTTCCCCGTAGACCGGTTGGTAGACCGAAAAGCTCTGGTTAGATCTCTGGGCATGCGGCGTGTGCGTGAAACTGGGCTTGCACTGTGTCCTAACGGTTGCTTGAAAATCGCCAAAAAGGAACGCTTTTGCATCAGACAATACATGAATCGATCATGAAGGAGGAGTACAATAGTAGTGTACTTTTATCTCATAAACCGTGTGTCAGTACACATTTAGGTCATTTGTAAATGCGTTTACTTGGTGCACGAAAAATCTTCGCATGGGTTCGTTCTTTGTGACATGGGCCTTTGAAGGATTGACGATCGATTGGACGCGCTTTCAGCGAAGGCAGGGAGCACTTTTAGCTTTCGCGCTTCTCTCAACTTACAAAGGGGTGGTCATTTTTTTTTATTTCTTGAGGCACACATTTTAGACCGGTTAGCCGGTGAGCGGCCTACTGAAGGCAGTGGGTGGGTAATCAGAGCAATGGGCGGCGAAGCGGAGGTGTGGGTGGCATTTCTACGGTCACCCTCTGTGAGGGCAATTCTGGGTGCACTTCGACTTTTGCTAATTCAGTTTTCGACTTAATTTTAATCAAATTCTAGTGGTCCTACTAGGATTGCACCACTGAGGGTCAAAGTGCTGAGTAATTTGCAGGATCAAACCAACGCACATTGAAAAGGCCACCAACAGTAAAAAAAAGCAAGAAATGGTGCAAATTGTAGTGCACTAATTAATTGTGGATATGGTATGAAACTCCATTTAGCATTGCCCTTTCACCATAGTAAGCCATACCATTTCCATGCAGTATTCATGCAATGGTGTCCAAGCTGGAAAGCGTTGATACACTTAGTGTATCAAAATCTTCATGCAGTCAACCATTACGAAGCATTGTTCTGCCTTTTTCCTTTCTTTTGCAGATCGTACATAGAAGCCTGCAGTGGCCACCTGTAAAGTGGCTCGCTGGGTGCCAGCAGTTAGGATTGCCCTGCAATACCACTGGACGTTTGCTTGCTGAAGAGGATCCCTGTAACGCACACGTGGCATGCAGTGTCATTTCTCTTGTGTCACTGTATTCAGTCAAAAGAGGGGGTGAAGGCCCACCCATCACCAACTTGTTCTGTTGTCAATTAAAGAAAGTACTTGTTTGCCACTCTCTCTCTTCTTTCGACTTGGGCTTGCATTTTGGAGTGCAAGTCGGTGTCAGTGGGACATTAACATGGCAGCTTAAAGTAAAGCTAAAGGTTAGCAAAGTGGAGCTTGTAACGAACAATACGTAACTACCAGAGAAAGCGTCGTGGGTTGCAATAGATATGAAAGTTTCTAAATGGATGGAGATGGGTCACCCCTCCGCTACTATAATCTAATATGACCAGCAAAAAAAAACGGTTGTCAAGTGGAGTAATTGCTTTCAAATTCAGCTGAATGCTGTGTTACCATGTAGCACTGTTATTTCAAGAAAGCGTTTAGGCAGGTGTGCTTATGGAGTGCCTTTTTCATCTTTAAAACCTACCAGACCACATGACAAGATCAATATTAAGCTTCTTTCTGGCTAACTCAACCATGGCAATGGTATTTTATTTAAATTGATGTGAAGAGCTGTGTTGTGACTTCAATGCACTTTACCCCAGGTGGTTAAAGTTATTTGTACACCTTGTACGCCACGTGGGGTTTGGCACAGGGTGCACTTGGCCTGCATACTCGGACATAAGCGTCGCTGAAAGAATGGTGCACAACGAATGCATACTTCTGATGATGGCATGTGGGGAGAAGTGTGGTGCATTACTGGACACCTGGGAAGAAAACTTGGGTCAGCCCAACGAGCCATTCAATGACGGGCAATGGAACTAATGCTTAGTGACAGGAAAAGAATGATAATGGAACAAACTCTTGTGGAAGAGCTCAAATAAGAGGAAGAAGTGGACTTGGGCTGAGAATGTTATGCGACTACTGGTGGAGTATCAGAGTTTGAAATAGGTGAAGACGGTGAACTCCATGAAAGGATGAAATCGGAGAATACGAGGGCAAAAATGGGCTCAAGCTGGTCAGGACTGGAGCAGTTGGAAGTCTATGGCATAGTCGTTCGTCCTGCAATAGACTTAGTATTATAGTGATGACGAATGTACCCCCCCTCTTCCTGCCAGCATGACAAGACGAGCAAGCCAAGTGCAGAAGTGCTTTATTACAGAACTAGCAAAACTGAAGCGTGCATATGTCCATTCCAAGTGCAGTGCAACACACCGATCCCATCTCCACGCATTGCGGTGGCTGTTTCATCGTTCCCGTCTACATACACACCGCACCGCGCCAACCACGACCCATCTGCACCACAAACTTGTTCCCTAGACCGCAACCCATGCCGGCATGCGCGCAAAACCTCCACAGTTGCTCCCTCATACGCCGCGGAGGCACGGGTCGATGAAAGACGCGAAGTGTTTGCAGTCGGCCCTCGTCAACCTCTCGCCAATGCTCTTCCTCGGTGACAAAACATGTAGAACGAAGGTCGGTTCCCGAACGTCTCGAAGGACTTGCTTTCGAGTTCGACGGTCGCCCGCACTTCTTTGAAGTCGCCCGCGACGCAAATGATGCCGTACATGGTGACCAGGAGGCAGACGACGCTCTGGAAGATGATGTCCAGAGGCAGAACGGTGAAGTCCTGCTCGGTGAGCCGGAGGTACGACCGGTGTTGGGCGGCGGATATCGCGGCGTGGATGAGTCCCACGACGCCTAGGGTCACCATTAACTTCGGTGCTTTCGAAGGCATGGTGCGATCGAGTACGGATGCGTAATAAACCTGTAAATGCGAACGAAACGCCGCTTCGTTCGGCTGCTAGTTGCACTGGTAGCAGAGTTTACGGCCTCTCCGTTTCACATGGACGCCATTTTCACGGCACGATTGCGATCGCGTCATGATCTCATGATCTCAAAGAAAAAGTTTTAGCCACTGCAAATTACCCGCTAATTGTGTCGTATATTTTCTTGTAAATTATTGTTTTAGATAATATCTACACAAATTAAAGCAAGTTTAAGTCATAGTGCTAGAACGATCAGTAGCAAAACATGTTGAACAGTAGCGTATAAGGGGAGGAACGGCTGGAAACGCTGATTGGTTAACAGAAATCAACGCTCAAGAAGGCGATCCGTCTCCCTAGGCGACCCAGGGTGCCTAGGGAACCAAAAAAGGTCCCCAGAAAGGTCCCTGGCCGTACGGCGGCGCCACCGCGCTGCGGCCGCGAACGAGCCGAGCCTGCCGGCCTGCCGGTCGGTTCATTCATTCGGCTCCGGTGCTTGCGGCGGGCGGGTGCACGTCGTGCTGCTCGCCGGTGCCCGCTTTTTTGGCGCGAAAATTGCTTTGTCATCGCCCGTCGGAACGAAATCGTGGTTCTGCAGGAAACGCACAGCAATCTCAAGGTAAGCAGTACATATTCCCGGCAAAAGGGTTTTGCCCCCCCCCCCTTTTTTTTTTTTTTTTCCAGCTGCAGCAGGTGCACGACGTGCTGCTCGCCAGTGCCCCTTTTTTGGCGCGAAAGCCCATCGGAACGAAATTATGGTTCTGCCGGAAACGCACAACAAACTCAAGGTAAGCAGTACATATTCCCGTCGAAAGGGTTTTGTGTTTTGCCTTTTTTTTTTTTTTTTTTCAGCTGCAGCAAAACGTGCCACCCCATGGCACGCCGTGATGGTTTTCGCGCGCTGAGCCTGAGCCGCAAGGACGGAGGTAAAGTAAAGCCTGCGCAGCAGTGATCTGCTAAAAAATGGACGTTGCGCGTGAAGCTGGTGGCAGTTATCTTTTGTTCTTTTCAAGGTGCAGCACGTGGCGTTCCATCGGCGGCCGCAGGGGACCGCAAGAATCCAAAAACCTAGGACGGAGGTAAAGTAAAGCCTGCGCAGCAACGATCTGCTTAAAAATGGACGTTGTGCCTGGACCTGGTGGCGGTGATCTCTTGTTCTTTGCAGGGTGTAGCACGTGGCCTTCCATCGGCGGCCGCAGGGGACCGCAAGAATCCAAAAACCTAGGACGGAGGTAAAGTAAAGCCTGCGCAGCAACGATATGCTTAAAAATTGACGTTGTGCGTGGACCTGGCGGCGGTGATCTTTTGTTCTTTTCCAGGTGTAGCACGTGGCGTTCCATCGGCGGCCTCAGGGGACCGCAAAAATCTAAAAACCAAGGTAAGGCACGCTATGCTGCTGCAAACTGACCATGGCATTGTGAACGAAGTTTTTTTTTTTTTTTTTTGCGTGGAGCTGGTGGCGGTGATAATTCTTCTTTTCAAGGTATAGCACGTGGCGTTCCCTAAGCAGCCCCAGCGAAGGACCGCAAAAATCCGAAAACAAAGTTGTTTGAACAAGGTGAATAGGGCACACATAGTTTTGGCCTTGGCAGTACAAGGCAGCACATATTTTAGAGGCTCTTGCCAGTAAAATCAACCAGTTAATTTGACATAAAAAGCAAATTAATTTTTTATTTTAACTTTATTTGGTATTCTTAGGTAGTAAAGTTTACAAAATTATTTTTATTAGACTGCGTATTTTTTATTATTAAGAAATAAGTGTAAATTATGTAATACAAAGTAAGCAGCCTCTTAGTTGGTAGCGCTTATATTGGGATGTGGGTGTTTTAGGCACTACTTGGCGAACAAATTTGTTAGCGCAGTTGATACATCTGTTCATTTTTAGTCTATGAGCAATCTGTTTGAGTCAGGGGGGTAAAGCGAGCTCCGAGACCGTACGAATCGTGGGCGCTGACATGATACAATTCTCATGGTTGCCAGATCAATTGTATTCAGCCTTCTAAAAACTTCTGCCGTAATTATTTAACTAAAACAAAGAACTGAAGCAAAATAGTTACAAATAATTGCCTCAGTAATTAAAACTAGCTTCATAAAAACTTTTAGTGTAATTAAGCTCTAATTAGTGGAGAAAGAGTAAGTCGTAGTTCAGTTTTGGTTTCGATTTTTTTAAGTGTGCTAGGAGTGGCGAGGCCCTGGCGCCTGACTTGCGCAGTGTGTGTGTGCAGTCTCCGGCTCAGATCTGCGTGCGTGCAAAACGTATACAAGTTATACAACTCGGATGCACGCGCTGAGCAACTGCCTCCCCGGGCGCTTGCAAAGGCCGTCATTCGTTTCTTCACGTTAAGCACCTTATCTATTGCCCTGAACTGACGCCGAACAGCGATTCCGATTTGACCTTGACTACCGCAAGTTCACTACAGGCTACGGAGTGGCAGCCAGCGATGGTTCCCGTTCGAAGAAAAATAAAAAGAGCTTTTATAATCGCTCGGTTCCAGTTGTTTTATTAATGGAACTTCTTACAGCCCTTCGTGCTTCGAACTTTCGCGCAATCGCTCGTGAAGGTAGAACGAAAAAATAGGTAACAAAATGCGGTTTCTTTTTTAATCAGTCACAATAAATCAACAAGTCAGTGTTGTCTTCTCACGCGCTCTGTGCGGTAAATTACTGCCCATTCAATACTCGCATTCAGTCCCGCAAGCTTTCCCTTTGAAGTGGTGGAAAGCAGCTAGAACTTGACGAATACAGACAGAAAGGAAAACGGGACACGCCGCGGACTGTATTTCGCATACTCCCTTGGCATGCATTCTTCCACTCCGTTGGCCTGCGATCGACCGCGCTCTTTCGATCCTGTGCTTCGCCGCGACTCACCGGCAATACCAGCGTTGGCCCATGCGATGTTTTTTTTGTGTGTGTGTGTAAATAAAGGTTTTACATTGAGCTAAAGCGACAGTTCACTTCACGTTGTTTGAAAAGCATTGAGCGACTCGCAAAATGTCACAGAATGACAAAAAAAGCGGCACAGCGCAAACATGCACGGAGATCATACGGAGATTCATTTTTCTGTGCGCCCAGTACGGATCAGCAGACTCCTTGGCGTCCACGCGCATGCGATCAGTCGCATTCGAGCTTGCGCGCAAGTGTTGTTTGAGCGTTGCCACATCTTGCTCAAATAGTCTCAGTACATATGAGTCACACGTACGCTAAACCGAAAACACGTCGGTTACCTACCCACAGGAGATAAACTACGCAATGCTGTTGATGCTGTCGACGCCGCCTACACAAACATAGAGTTTCTTACAGTATACACTAGAGAGGAATCTGGCGCTAGCGTCTATGCGGCTCACATCAAGGTCGTCTGTGTCGTCATGGACCGCCATTATACATCGCGCTCGCCTTAGTTTCATCATTGGCTTGGATTGAAACGTTTTAGTGACCGCTAATTTAAACAAAGTGCCACAAAAATGAGAAGAATAGTGTTCAATTATGTAAGTGGAAAATAAAAACAGGCTGTTTTAAAACTAAGAAAAAAAGAAGTAAAGCGTATTTTTGCCGGGACGGTTGTGCCTGCTATTCCGCAGGTCAATTAGTTACGAACACTGTTATTATTTGGGGGGTAACTCATTAGAGACTGTGATTTTATTAATTTTACCATTATTTCAAAAAATAAGTTGTTTGAAGAGTTTCGAAAGTTTTTTGAGCGTGCCTATGAAAACGTTGCCTTCGTGCTGAACCGGTGCACCGCGACCGCCAGCTAGTTTAACAAGAAAAATGAAAACGTGGCGTTAAACAGACGTGGACGATGACAAGATAGGACGCATACAAGCGCCCGTATCTGCCGTATCTTGTCTTCGTCGAAGTACGTTTTGTTTCTTCTTTTCGTCGGCTGCAAATTTCGGGGCGGCATATTACCCGCTCAGTCATACGTCCTTCGACTGCGGCATGAGCAACGTCAGGTGCGATCACGCATTGCCTGCTGTTTCACTGAACACGGCTACCACAGAAACTGGAGGATTTCGTCTTCCTTGTAGCTCGTAAACGTGTGAATGCATAGTGAAGAAAGCAAATCACAAAAACCGCTTAAGAATCCAGTTGTCATGCCAAGCCCAAGCCAAAAAGGATGTATTCCCATGAACCCCCATGACGACATGGCTTACGAGGCGCAGTTTCCTCTCTAGTATACTTACTAAGAAACTCTATGTACACAAAATCCGCCTGGCCAGCGGTCCGCCATGTTACAATTAATCCCGGCATGCTTTGCTAGCCGGACGCGGAAATGCCACAGTAGCACGTTGCCAGATTACAACCCATCGCTTTCGCCGTTTTTAGTAAGCAAAAACTCAGCTGGAAACCTTCAAATCGTTGTATCATGTCTGCCACCGTGTGTCGTACGGTTCCAATGCATTGGCTCAGCGGCGCGCTTTCCCTCTAGAGTATATTATCTCTATGGTTTGAGTGCTTTGAGGGGGCGTAGAGAGAAGCAAGAGAGAAGGGGGTCAGTTATCTGTGCGTAGCGTAGACTACGCTGTGGTTTCGTCAGTTTCGTTGGTTTCGTGCCGGCGTGCTGATTTCCTGTTTCCTCCGCGCCCCGTTTGTTGTGACTCACGGCGCGAGACACGTTATGTGCCAAAAAATCGCCTGAAGTTCGCTTGTGTTTTCCTTCTCAACTCTGCGGCCGGCATCGCCGCCAGCAAACGGAAGGCGACGTTTATAGACGTCTCGCGGGTGCCGTGTGCCGTGGAGTGCTGCCGCAGTTCTTATCGCACCGGCGGCCGGAGGTGTTTGTGCGTGCGTGCGCGTGTGTGTTCCTGTAAACGCAGTCTTCGTTCCCCGGTATCTTTCTGTCCACGGCTCTAGCCCACCTTCAACATGTCAATGTGGAAAGCTGCCGTCGGCACCAACGTGCAGATGCAAGCCCAGGCCGGCGACGATGACTGGGAAACGGACCCCGATTTCGTGGTACGTGCCGACTGGGCTGACCGCAATCTCGACAACGACTCACCGCTCTGTGCGCTGATAACGCACCTGTTAAGTTTGCCAAATGATCTGAGGATTCGATTGCTTTAAGGAGAGGCAAGCGGTCCCCATGTATCTGTTGGCTCGAGCGGCACGAAGGCGAATGTTTTATTATCCTTTCCATTGTCTGCGTGCGACGTACTGGAGCGTAGCTGACGTGGGGTGTGTCACCTGCCCGAGCTGTATGTTTGTACGTGGTAGCGAAGCGCTAGCCGTTCTGTAAGCGACGTGTGACACGGACTTCGCGTTGTTTTAACGGCCTCTTCCGCTGGAACTCGGCTGGGTGCTTCATGTGTGAAATATTCTTCCAGTTTACTGCACCTGTCAAACGACGTACGGCTAGTGGCGCAGTCGGGTGTTTCTATCTTTGAGAGCACAGTGCTGATAAGCGTAAACTTATTTTTTTCTTTTTTTGCTGTATAGTACTTCTGTTTGTGTTAAGTTGACTGTTTTTGAGAGGGGCTCCGTATGACTCCTGATTCGTGCATTGCTTTCTGCTTCAACAAGAACGTCTTGCGGCAAAGCCAACTTTATCGGGAATGCTCTGCATAAAACGGCTGTAACTCTTGCTTTATCGAAACTTTCCCAACAAAAGTATAATGACGTTTAGGTGCTAAGACGACTCCATCATTACGTGAAGTTTAATTTACTTGTCGTAATTAATTAGTTCACAGTTAAGTTGACTGTAAACAGAAGGGAAATGGACATCTCTATGTTTGTGGGCTTGGATAAAACTTTAGCCATTCCAAGTTTCATAGAATAATCACAAAGTTATAGCTACTGCCATTATCAAATGATGAGAAAAATAAACACGTTGTGTGTGATGTGTATTTTATTCAGCCTCGCTGGTTGTTGACCTTCACAGAAATACGTGGTTCCTAATTTTTTATTCCAACGTTTATGTCGCGAGACACCGTAGAAAGATAAATTGAGGCGGCAATGAATAGTTTTGCATCTTTATTTTGTGTTCATCAAGCTACAAGATGCCTCATCACATGTTGCTTGTGTGCACCCTAACCAGCAGTGGAACAGAAATCAAAAGCGCCGAACAAAGAAATGAAAGCATTTTTCACGTAACATCCAAATTGGTCGGAAATGCTTAACCGTCCTCTAAACTTCTTTTACAGAATGACGTCACTGAGCAGGAACAGCGCTGGGGATCCAAAACAGTGGAAGGTTCTGGCCACGTGACTGATGCTGTCAAGTATGTTTCGTTTTTCGCTGTTCAATACTTTGCAGTGATCTACCTGAACCAAATAAACAGGCATGCTTTAGGTGTAAAATAAATTTGTTGCAGCATGCAAAAGTGTCCCAAAAAGTCTGCTTTCTATCTTTAACCCAAGTGTTTACACCGTAAAGTGAATGTTTGAGATATTTAGTGTTCCTCTCCGAGTAGGGTTGAAGGTGTAAATGCAGTGAGGCTGCTTACAATGGATTTTGTTTCCCACACATGCTGGCTATACATACCCTGCAGAGTAAAGCTGGCGACATCACAAACTCGTGGGGAGCGTGTTTGAACTATGTGCTCTAACGAGACCGTGTGTGATAGAAAAAAAAAAAATGCAGAGTAGTATCAAGTCCTCTTATTACTCTGTTCAGGCTGTGAATGCACTTTCATGTTGTGTACATTATGTTGTATCAATCAAACTACTTTAGTGGTGTTGGAACAGTTGGTAGGGAAAGCCTCCTAATAGTAACTCTCATGTAGGCATGAAAGGCCGTTTGTCAGCTTGTCAACACAAAAGCGAACCATTTGTTAACTACGAGGCTACACAATGATCCACTGTGATGTGACAAATAATGGCAGCCGTGAAAATTTGTTGTGCAAACATTCTGCTGTTACACTTATCGAGACAGGAAATGAAATCTCTTGCTTTTGTTTAGGCAAGCGTAGTCAATGAGTGCACGACTGAAAGTACAGTCCATACGTCTAAACACTGTTGAGCCTGCTTTTGCCAGCTTTACCTTTGCGATTCGTTGCCTTTGATTACCTCCATGACTCGTTAGTGCATTGTATATCTGCGAATGGATTTTCCTCTGCACTAATGTCAGTACATGAACTGTGTTGCTTCTGTCCGGTGGTTGGCTTTACTCGCGTGAAAAGGTTTAGTCACTGCTGTACCTTTATCAGCTTTCTATCGTGTTATCACTGTTTAAATGCCCTGTGATTAGGTGGGCTGTCTTGATTGACCTGCAGATACCTGTAACTGTTTGTGCAGTGAAAGATCAACTGGATTGTAGCGGCTGAAGCATTTTGCGGTTGTGCGGAAATCTGCTGGTTTGGTTTCAGACTGTCCTAGCGGTACTTTAATGGAATGAGAGTTAAAAAAAATGCCTGTACATTGATGTTATCAGGTTTTTTATGTGGGTTATCAGCTGTAATCAGGCTTCTTTGCAAACCTGAGCAGCATTTGTATGGAAAAACCTCTATCTACAGCTGAGAATAAATTTGCTGACATCTGGTTTTCTAAAGGCAGTGGGTTCAATTGCTCTCAAAAAAAAAAAATTGTATGGAAGGGTTCGAGCCTCGTGTCAGTGGCATTGCATTGCAGTCACAAACGGGAAATTTAAATCCAGGAACGAATTCCCAACATGGTGTTGGGTCTGAGCGCGACTTCAGGTGGAAACTTGCCAGGGTTTGTTGGTAAACGAAGCACTCTGGCTTGGCCAACAAGCCAGAGTGCTGATGTCAACAAGCTGGATTGGCCAACAAGCTGATGTCACGCCACAACAACAACAATAATAATAATCAATTAATCAACCTTTATTTTCGGTGCCCAGGAACAACCCTAAGGTCTTGGTGCTGGTACACCATGTACTGAGCATTAATAAAAATAAACAAAAATCATATATATATATATATGATAGAAGCAATAAAGTAAAAATACTTACGGAAATCTCAGAAGAAAGCAAAAAAAAAATCCTAGTGTTGCAAACTATGGCACTCGGCCAGCAAAACGTTCAAGGCACTTGAGAAAAAGGGAATATACAAGAAAATACACAATGCACATGATAGAGACAGAGTATACATATACAACGAAAGTTCTGGTTTTGGAATAATAATATTTATAATAATAATAATAAATTTATTATTATTTTGGATAGTAATAATGCACTGCTGTTGTTGCCAGGTGCAGTGCAGTTTTAATGTTCTTTTGTCAGGTTTTTTTTTGTTTCGTTTTTATGCAGAGCTCTGAAATTGAAGAAGAAATTACGTGTATTTTCCCTTTCTACATCCTCCCTGTATTCGTTTTTGATGGGGGAGCATAATTTATATGCTGGGGCTTTGTTCAATGTCCCTCATCTTCGTTTTTGAGCGCACAAGTCGTAGATTAGCTGTTTCCTTCTCTTTCCTCCTTCTGTCAGCTGTTTTTATAACTGCCTGTTATTTAATTCATTCAGATGCTAAGAGTGCGGTAGAAAAGCTAGAGGGAAATGTGGTGCCTCTCTGCAGCATTGGCGAGCTCCGGGAGCAGGTCGCCAAAGACGATGCGGCCTACAAGAAGCGGGTGCTTGAAGAGCTGCCCAAGGCATCTTACGGCTACGGGGGCAAGTTTGGAGTGCAGAACGACAGGATGGACAAGGTGCCCACATCGCTTCACTTTTTGCGCCGTTTTTCTGGTGCTGTTGATGGGGACTGTCTAATTTCCTGAAAACAGCAAAAAGCCGTGCACGAACTGTTTCACTAATTACGTTGTTACACAATATGCTGCAAACAGTGTTGTTTTCACATATTTATTTATTTATTTATGGTCCCTAAGGGCCCAAGTGGCCATTACATAGGAGGGAATGGGTTGAAAACCGACGGAACATACAATATTGCAAAAGAAAAGAATCAACACAATAAAAGTGACATTGAAATACCATACAAGCACGAGAAGTATAAAATACCATTGCAAAATACAGCGTTAAACATTGTATCCAAAAACGAGAAGTGTAAAAGTGACAGCGAATCTGGTGACAGAGAATATTTGGTGGTGCGCCTTCCATTTGTGGAAGTAAGGTCTTGTGAACAGTTTGAGAAAGGTCAAGGCAGACCACCTCGTTGAGTTCACATTTCAGACCACGGGGTGAACAACAGAACTTTTCATTCGAATACAAAATGGTAGGGCAAAGGAGCAATCCTTACCCTAGCTTGAGATACTTGTTCCTTGTGTACTAAAGCTCTAAAGCTTGCGACAAAGCAAGCAAAAATGCTACCTGGCTCTAGAATGTTTCTTGGAATAGACATTTACTGCATAAAATTAGTGCCTTGGTAAATCTTTGAAGAAGATTAAGCCTGGGCTTTGTAGCAGTTAGTGAGACTTTGCGCTAATTATTTTCTCATGTTTAAGCTCAAGTGCAGTCTTTTTTCTTTTTCTTTTTTTTTTTTCAGTGCTGTAAGACTGCTAGTCGCAAAAATAAAGGACGAAGTTGCATTACTTTGGCAATGCCTGGCAAAACGAGGCCTAGCTAGAATATCACAATGAAGGGTGTAGGTGTCTTTTGGAAAATGAGGTGCAATCCTGGATCAGGGAAGGGTGTAGTTTTCTTGAAAGGTTTAGTATTCTACACCACAAAAAAAGTAGAATACTGAAACACTAGTCTTGTAGTATTCTACTTATTCTGCATTTATACTATTCTATTTAAGAATAAGTAGAATACAGTTGAACCTCGTTATAAGAGACACTGATGTAAGAGACAAATGGTTATAAGAGACACTATTCACCCACATGGTTGGCTGCCCTATCTTTCCCATTAAATCGACCTCTTTTATAGCAGACTTCGGATGTAGAAGACAGTTGGTTATAAGGGACAAGTCATCCTTGAAGTTTAATCAACAATCTCGCTTGTAACAGGCATTTTAACTTCAGATGCAGTGCCACCAGTCACTAATTGCAGTTGCTTCCATTGTGGAAACACAGGTAGACGACAGACGCCTGCAGTCGCTATTTATTATAATTTCAGCAAACACACAGTGGTTCAGTCAGCTATGAAATGACGATGAGAAGCCCTGCCAATGGAAATGCAACTGACAGAAGTGGTTGAAGTTTACTGCCATCCATTGGAGCGCAACTGCACGTGTGGGCTCTCCCACTCGTGTAGCTCCCAATCAAGAAGCATCGTAGATGTTGAGTCCTGCAAGCGTAATGAATAGCCTGAGCACACAGCGGAAGAAGCTGTGCGCTTTGGCTATTCGTAAGGCTTGTGAACTAAACATCTACGATTCATCTTCCACAAACAAGGAAAGGAAAAAAAGCTTGTAGAATCGGTTGTAAAAAACAGTGTAAATACATTCATGAAGAGAACAAAGATTCATAAATTCTGGGGCCAAACATAAATTAGAATGAGTCTTATGCAACATGCTGTAGCGTTCTTTTGAGCTTATTTTAGTCATACGGTGTCCACATTGAACTAGGGTCTGATTAGTAAACATGGTAAACATGAAAACATGGTTCCCTGCTTATAAGAGACATCTCGTATAAGAGACAGAAACTGCTCCCCAGTACGTGTCTCTTATAAAGGGGTTCAACTGTACTACATACTATTAATTCTGCATGTTGTGTTCTACTTATTCTGCATTCTTCTTACTCTAGTATTCTGTAGGGCACCAAACTGAGCCTTTCTGCTGTAAGAGTTGTGCTGCCTTAAAACTCCGGGTATTTTGTATTTAAAAATTGGCTTTTTTTCTTTTCTTGCAGTCGGCGGTTGGCAACGACTACATGACCTCGCTTCACAAGCATGCCTCCCAGACGGATGCGGTCAAGGGCTTTGGTGGCAAGTTTGGCGTTCAGTCAGACCGTCAGGACAAGGTAGGTCATGCACGAAGGAACGTTCTGGCTTCAGGAGTGGAATCTGTTGCCACTTAACACCTTTCCACGATTATCTTGCATCTTGTGCGACTTGTTCTGTATCGTTACGTTTTTGCCGTTCCTCTAGTGTGCGGTCGGCTGGGAGCATCACGAGTCGGTTGAGAAGCACGCATCTCAAAAAGGTGACTGTTTTTAAAGACACTTAAATGCAGAAATTTTGGTCTGTCTGTCTGTTTTTCAGCCACCTGACCAAAGTGAAATAAAAGCTGCGCAATAAATAGTCTTATATACCCACAGCCAAATCTAAACGTCTAAGTCCGGTGGAATGTTCATACTTGTCGAAACAGGTGAACAAGAACAAGACATTATGCAAATATAAGGCAGCAAATCAATACATAAGTGACATTTGCAGTGTTCTTTAATTAAAGAATTTATGAATGCTTGGTTTTTGTGATAGCAAAGGAAATACTACATCAACTGCAGAAAACCGCTGCCTGCTGTTGCCAGCGCTACTATAGCCCTGGTGGAATTAAAGAAATCAAACGGCAACAGCAACAGAAGGTTCCACGTTCCGCTTGGAACGCTCGTGGAGCAGGACAACGTGGTTCTATAAATGTTGTAGTAGGGCGCCACGATTCACGCGCATCTCCGCCGTACGACAGCACTGGCATTGAGACACCCGACTTGGAACAGTGGAACGCGGTAAATTTAAATTGACTTGAACAAACCTCTAGGGTGTTATCTTTGGAGGAACGAGATGGGAGCGTAAGAGCATGAGAGGTGAGCGGGAAAGAAAAGGGAGACATTTACTTGGCAGGGATGCCCGTCGTCTTTCGTCGACATTGGCAATGAGAGGAGCAGGTACATGATCTTTATTTTTTTCTTGAGTTTGCTTTTTGTATTCCCTGTGTTGCGAGATGTTGGGAAATTGCTGCGTGATAGAGCTCCTGTAGGTGCAGTGTCCAGTTTCACATGCAAACTGCTTTTCTTGACTTCTGTTTGAACATAGTTTCAGCAGAGGTGACCTTTTGTTATATTTGGAGCCTTTGGTGAGCGCAGCATCGGACCATGCTGGGTGCCAAGTCATTCTTGTTGTCAGGATGGGGGCTCAAGCAGGATGCCTGTATGGTTTAATGTGTTGGTGAAAGCACTGCCGTGGTGTAATGCGATGTGCTGAACTTTTGCCTCCTCCTTTATTTCAGCATAGGTATGTCAAAAGAAAAAAGAAGAAAGTTTTGGGATGTGGCGCTAAAAATGCTAAATTCTTGTAAAGGGTGCAAATTGGTGGTGTAGGTGGAAATAGAATGGTGTTTGGAGGGCTAAAATTTTTACTCGTGTTAAGACATGTCACAGTTCTGACCAGAGGGAGTTGAAAAAGCAAAAGTATTGCATGTAAAGAGGATAGAAATACCCAAACTCTGTAGTGGCTGCTGTAGGATTTGGGCACACTTAGTTTGGTGATGCTTATCATCCAGTGATTACTGTTCACACCGTGCTTGATATATGAACAAGTTTTTTTTTTACTTGCCCTTGCAACATACCTAGTACTTGTAGTAAACATGCTCTTCTATTTAAGCACATATGAGGCTCCAACTTAACACAGCGCTGCCCACTAGAAGCTTGAAATTGAAAGCATACTTTCCGGTGTCCACTGCTAATTGCAGTGGCTTAATTTCAAATATTTTGTTTTAAGCCGTAAACCAATTCACCCATTAAAGCATTTTTATGCTTCTTTGGTAATTGGTGTAAATTTGTACACCATTTGCGGGCATTTGAGAAGAACTATTCTGAAGTTTTCTCGCAATAAGGTTCAATTTGAAATTCTTCACAAAGTTTCTGAAATCAGCTTAATAGTATGCAAAGATTCGTCGTGTAATTTCCCTGCATTCCCGCCACCACTCCTTGAGGTTCATCAGTTAGATCTACCTTAGGGAAAGTTTGATCTCTGATACAGGTCAAGATGAATTTTATTAACTTTTCTTTTTCAGTGACCAAATTTTGATGTCCTGGTCGTAAGTCATTAACCTCATTGTCCGGAAAAAAAAGAATTTCCAGTTTACAGAAAAATATTTTCTTCTCTCATTGGCTTTGTAAAACCAATTTTTGTAGCACTGGTTACTTTTCCACACTAGCTTGATTAACTTGGAAAAATACTTGCCTCGCTACTTTTTCGAAAAAGTTTGCCAAAGTTATTTCTTTTTCCCGGCTTATTCCAGACTACAGCAGTGGCTTTGGAGGCAAGTTTGGTGTCCAAAAGGAGCGCCAGGATAAGTCGGCTGTTGGCTGGGAGTTCCACGAAAAGACTCAGAAGCACGCTTCACAAACAGGTGAGCTGCCTGCCCGCCATTTCTTGTTTTTGAATTAGCGTATTACCTGGTGCGACGAGAAATAGGGCTGGGGGCAACCACATGTTGTTAAGGGGGAAAAAAATGGATAGCTAAATGAAGCCGATGAGGAAAGTGAAAAATTTTTTGGCTTCTAAAAAAACTATGTTAGCTTTCGTAAGGATCTCGAAGTTTAGCCATTGCGACTTTACGCCCTCAACTTCATATTTGAAGACTTAAATGTGGGAAGATGTACCGGAGCTAAACCCGGTATTTTTGTGTGAGCCAAAGAGTGGTGTGACCCTGTGGCACACACAACACAAAAAAAAATTTCCCTTGTGATTTCTTTGAGAGGATGTCTTGTGTTGCTTTGAGAGAGGTGCTGTGATTGGGAGAGAAGCACCTACAAATACAACAAAACTGTTCCTGTGACCTAGACTACTGCCATTGGCTTCGGCGGTAAGTTTGGTGTCCAGACCGGACCGGCAAGACTCGTCAGCCCTGGGCTGGAACCACGTCGAGAAGGTGGAGAAACACGAATCGCAAAAGGGTGAGGAGAAATGTCCGCTTGGTCTCTTTGTCTGCTGGACTGTGCCTGCGATGGACTTTCGTTGCTGGACCAATGCTGGCTCAAATCTCTGGACTAACAGTGCTTGGACTTGTTGTTGCCTAATCCCGTGTCTGTCTTTTGATTGAAATGTGATGAATAACCCTGTGCTTCAGTTTGTTGGTGGGCTTTTTGCTCTTGTGGCCATTTCAAGGTGCCTGTGCTTTGGTGATGGACGGTATACTTGGTGAACTAATCCCTGGTTGGTTAGTTGTAAGTCCGGCAGTGTTAATTCCCAGGTGGTGGGGCGTTGCTTAGACCTTTGAATGCGCTTATCCCGTCCTCTTTATCGTCCATGTCCCGCATTCTTTTTTTGTGCTGATTTTGTCATTTTTGGCAATTTATTGGCAACTTGGTTTGCTTCTCCTTCCTTGGCATTCACCCTGTTCTTTGTCTTAACCCTGATGTAACGTTTAACTAACCACTTGGTAACAAACACTGTGCTTTTCAAGTTTCACCTCCTATCCAGCCTTCATTTATCTTTGCCCAGTGTTAGTTTATGTTTGAGGAAAACGTTGCTCTCTTTGACTGCCTGTCGAAATTCATCCCTGCCGTGGAGATAAAGCTGGTTCACTGATAGTAACAAAAGCTACTTTTATTTTAAGAATTTTTTTTATCTCTCTTGGAGAAGTGGGCTCGCAATTCACTATTCGTCAAATTTCTGGTGCAACGTCATCGTTATTGCAGGAGTGATATTAGTGGTAAATTAGTATTCATATCCCGCGACCAGGGCATACTCTCCAAGTTCTCCTACACAGATGCAGCAAAGCTTCCCTTGAACAAACTTCAGGGTACCAAGAAAAAAAGTTTAAGCGAAAATTTGCCCAACTGAAGTCGGTTAGCAGCAGTAATTTCACGTTTGGATAAAAATGAGGGACGTTAATTTGTTGCTGCTTCAACATTGCAGAGGTTCTTTACGAGCTTGGAAAAGTGCTGTTAAGCACTTTTCCTCTGGTGCATTCAGCAAGACTATTGCTGGTACGAGGGCTTGCTGGGATATTCCAAGCTTTTTTACGCTACCTGTGGTCGAATCAATAGGAGGAAAACGTTTATTAGCTTGTTTTAAGTTATAGCACAAATTCAGTATGTTAGCAGGCAGACTTTGGCTATGGGGTAAACCAAATCCGCCAAAGCAGCCAATGTGAATTGGGCTGCCCGGCAAAACAGATAAAAATTCAAGGATCGAAATTAATTCGCAGCTCTCCACTACGGTGCGACGCGCAGCCCCCATTTGCAACGAGGCATGCCTCAGGGGGCAGTACTATCTCCCACCCTGTTCAACTTTGGAGATGTTCACAGGGCGCTAAAACAGGTGGCAGACGTTACATCATCTCATGTACACCGATGGCATCTTCATATGTATCAAGACAGCCTGGAGAGGGCAGCTTAGAGAGGGGCTTTCGTTTAGAATGACTCGGCAAATTAAGGCGCCAGTGGTGACTTGCGTACTTTCCATTGCCCAGACTATGCCAAGGGCTTTGGTGGCAAGTTTGGAGTCCAGACGGACCGGCAAGACTCGTCGGCACTCAGCTGGAGCCACATTGAGAAGGTGGAGAAGCACGAATCCCAGAAGGGTAAGGAAGGGCTTCTTTGGAGGCAGTGGCCAGCCTTGGGGTTAAATCTCTATAGCTTATTGTCAACGGAATGATTTTTTAGGGGCTTTGCTAATTTGATTTCGGATGAGAAATCTGATTCACGCAATTGTGAGCAAGTTATTGCCCACTATAGAGTAATTCATTTTGTGTTGCCCTTCACAATGGGCATTGTTCTGAAGCTGCTGCTTTCAAGAATGTACCCCCCCCTCCCCCCCCTTTTTTTTTTCCCTCATGCACGCAGATTATGCAAAAGGCTTTGGTGGGAAGTTTGGCATTGAGAAAGACAAACAGGACAAGGTAAGCATCTACTGTTCTTTTGTTGGACATTGGAGTAGCCTTAACTGGCAGCAAGGAAGGTTCCACATGTTTAACTGTATGAACTTTTAATTACTTAACATTTTATGTCCTCAAATTTGGTCCTGTTTGGGTTAGTTTCAATAGAAGGACAAAAAAAAGCAAATTAAAAGGCTGGTCGGTGTATTGACTGCCGAAGAGGAAGATGGGATAAGCATAGAATAAACGAAAAAGCACCACTATTTTTTGTTTTTTGCGGTTGTCTGATATCTCCTTCTTTCTTTCTTTTTTCTACAACCTTCCCCTTCAACACTCTTGCTGTTTTTTTACCAAATTGTAGTAAAGTGTGTCTGTTGCATAGATTGCTGTTTCTTCATGCAGCCAGACTATTTAGTGTTCATAGCCCAAACTAAAAACACTAAAAAGGCAGTAGTCGTCACAATGTCACAAATTCTTTGTAATATGATTAGCCATACCCATGTGCATATAAAGTCTTTTGATGGGTCTCCAGAAATGACACTAATCCACATCAGTGTTTGCAACAGTGCTTTCATTGCCACATTGATAATGTGGTCGTCCTGCAAAACATTGCTTGTGACACAAAGGCCTCTGAGGTGTTACCTTTGATCTTGGCGTCAAAGTTTGTCGTAATAAATTTTATTCTTGTTAGCCGATTATTTATAACTAGGGGAGGTTTAATAATACAGTAGATTCTCGATAAACGGAACTTCAAGGGACCGGAAAAATTAGTTCCGTTTAACAGGAGTTCCGTTTACTGAGAGAAATGTTCTGAGGTGCAAATTTATGTGCGTACACACTTCTAAGGGCATTTCATGGAACTCTAACCACTAAAAAGTGACTGTAGCTGATAGTTTTCAGAAAGCAAGAAAACTACAAGAAGCGTAGGCACAGCATTCACAAAGTTGATTTGGCAACAATGAGTCACTGTGCACTACAAAATGCGTCAATTATTTTTGTTTGAGTCCTTGCAACTGCATCTTCACGGAGGCTAGAGGCCTCAACTTCGCAAGTGCTTAAGAGCCACCGAATTTAAAAGACGGCAACGCGGTAATGAAGGACGAATAGCGCAACGATGGCACGAACGACGCGACAAGAGGTGAGCCCTATAGCCTCGGCGTCTAGAATCGAGACCGAACGACTGGAACAAGAACTGCGATGTTGCATTCGTTGCGCTAACACAGCTAACCACTTACGAGACGATGCTTACGAGGCCAACAAGGCTAAAAAAGCATGGAGGAAGAAAAAAAAAAAACAAGAACGAAACAGCCGGAACCGTAAAAAGCTGATTCTCATGCCAGTGGACTTCACAAGAACTTCCATTTCTGGTTCCGTTTACACGGCGATGCGGAAATTTTAGTTCCGATTACCGAGAGTTTTTTACGTTATCTGAATACAAAACCAACCAAATTCCAGGCAACTGTTCCGTTTAAGCAGCAATTCCGTTTAAGAGATTTCCGTTTATCGAGAGTCTACTGTAGCTGATTGATCTCGGAACATCCCTTCATTGCATTTAGTTTCTTGCTGACTGTTTTTCTTTGTCTTGTTCCAGTCTGCGTACTCCTTCTCTGAAGTCGAGAAGCCAAAGCCTGCGTACCAGAAGCCAAAACCTGAAATTGGTGAGTGGTGTTTGACAGCAAAGACTACCCCTCCTCTTAATCTTTATTTGCACTGCTAGTGAAACACAGGTAAAATTTGTCACAAGAATTGTGACCGGGCAGGCTGAACATGGGATGTTCAAGCCATCCGCCAATTTGGAAAAGAGAAAAAAAGAATACTGGTGCTAAATTCAGCCCCCTGTTTGGGCGCAGGCATCAGTAATTCATGTTCTGGCACTAGTTTTCACTTGAATAGCTGAGCCAGGGTTTTTTACCACAGAATGCATAATGATAATGCAGAGCTCATGGACGGGTGACTTGTTAGGGATGATTGTTGGAGTCTGATAGTGTTGTAGAGAGCTGCCTTGCTGCACTTCTCCAGGAACGTGTAGGGTCTGTTTGTGAAAGGCCACCAACATGGAAGGGGGACCTCTGCCCTTGCCAAATAAATTTACTCACTCTTTGTTTTACTCCTGAGATTTGATAACACCCTGTGTAGGTCAGGAAGGAACATAGATTCACTGACTTTGCTCTCGTTGTATTGGGGACTTCTACTACATATCGGCTTTGGTTGTTTGTCTGGAAGATTATACGTTGTCATGACACTGGATGTGCGAAATTCAGAAGCGCTGATTGCACACACGTTGCTTACGCTATTCTTGCCGGAGAAACCGGTTTGTGCGTTCTTGTACGTTGTTCTCGTTTGCCCATTTCATGAGTTGATGGCGAAGGTTTGCAAAGGATGCTTGCGTCACCTTTGATGCCTTATGGCATTTCAATTATGTTTGCACCTTTCTTGCCAGCCTGGTGAAAAAATGCGTGCCAAATTTTTCACTCCACTATATTCTGTGTAGTGCATACCACTGTCTCCATGTACACGGTACTGTAGAAATTCATCATGGCAGCAAACATTAAACCGCACAAAGCAAAAAAAGGCACAGAACGCATCCTAGGAGTTTAAGCACGTAATGCCTAACTACGCACTGTTTAAGTATCTTAACATTAGGTGTTTAGTTCCTTTTGAGTACCTAGCGTGCGTTTCATCCCTTCCTTTGCTTTGTCCAGTTTAATGTTCACTAGTATGATGAATTCCTTAGTTAATGACCAACATGCCCACCGTTCTACTTTACTGCAGAAAACTTGCCCAGTCAGTCTTATAAGAAAGGATGGACAATCCTGCCCAGGTGAAAAGATTTTTTCTAGCTGGATTATTGAACCAGAAATTTCTTCCAGTCAGAAATATTTCTAGCTAGAAATTTAGTTTTTTAGCTCATTTCTAGCTGGATTGAGATTTTTTTTCCAGCTGGCAGCTATTTCTTCCAGCTAGCGTTTGTCAGTCCAGCTGGAATTTCTTCCAGCCAGAAATACTTCTAGCTAGAAGTAGACAGAACTTGTAGCTATAGATTCAGTTTATAGCTCATTTCTATAGCTGGATTGAGATTTTCTTCCAGCTGGAAGAAAAAAAAAACCTGCAAGCTGGAAGTAATCGTCTCCAGCTAGACTAAGAATTTTTCTAGGTAGAAGCTGTTGATTCCAGCTATAATTTGTAAATTTAGCCAAAAATTAAGCTGGAAATTATGGTTTCTTGATAAAAATACTCTTTCCATTTTCCCAGGGGCTTTGTCTGCAAATTTTCTAGAACGATGAATTTTTACAGTACCGTGTACATAAAGACAGTGGCATTTACTACTAATTATATAGTGCAGTGAAGAAAAAAAAAACCTGGATGGCAAGAAAGGTGCAAACATAATCAAAATGTCATCAGACATCGCATGTGACGTGAGCATCCTCTGTAAATCTTCACCGCCAACTCGTGAAATTGAAATGTAGCAAATGAGAACAACGTACAAGAACGCACGAACTGACTTCTCTGGTGGGAATAGTGTAAGCAGTGTCTGTACAAGCACACTAGCGAATTTTGCATATCCAGTATCGTTGCAAGGTGAGCGAGATGTTGGTAATAGACGTGACTGTGCACTCTTTTGTGCGCTTGCAGAGGTGAGCTCTGAGCGGGCCAAGAGCCTGCGCTCGCGCTTCGAGAACATGGCCAAGGCCGGGGAGGAGGAGGCGCGCAAGCTGGCGGACGAGGAGAAACAGCGGCGGCTGCACAAGGACCGCTTGGAGAAGGAGGCTGCCAAGAAGGCGGAAGAAGAGCGGCAGAAGAAGCTGCGCGACGAGCACAAGCGCATCGACGAGCTGCAGGAGCAGCTCAAGGCCACCGAGGGCCGGGACGGGGAGGAAGGGGAGGACAGGGAGGAGTCGTACGCGGAGCGCAAAGGCCCGCTCCAACAGCGCCGGCAGCCAGCCGGACGAATCCGAGCTCATCCGGCCCGGGTCCAGGAAGGACCACTCGCGGGTCTCCGTCATTCCGCGGGAACTGGTCAGTGCCCACCAAGCAGGTCAGCATTGTCAGGGGGGGTTGGGGGGGTTCTTGGGCTCTATTCTAAAATGTGCCGCATTGGTAGCGTTGTAGACAGTGTAGAGAGCAGAGTGGGGCAGGGAACAAAGGTGTGTTAAGGACGTATTATTAGAAATCAAGAAGAACAAGTGGGCGTGGGCGGGGCATTTAATAATGTAAAGGCAAGATAACCGTTGGTCATTAAGGGCAACTGAGTGGATGCTTAGAGAAAGCAAGTGTGGCAGGGGGCGGCAGGAATTTAGGTGGGCAGATGAGATCAAGAATTTTGCAGGGATACATTGGCCGCAGTTAGCACAGGACCGGGGTAATTGGGGATCCATGGGAGAGGACTTTGCCCTGCAGTGGGTGTAGACGGGCTGGTGATGGAGATGGTGATGATGATGATGATTGTAAACAGTTTAGGAAGCAGTGTTGATAGACATCTGAAGAAACAACAGCAATCAAAACAACACAGCGGGCACCACCGCAGGCTTGTTAACAAATGCAAGCCACAGTATTGTATGAGACAGACGCAGTATTATAATAAATGTTGTTTATTTATAAGAGTGAACAAAAGCGAGCAATTGAATAATAAATGAATTAAAAAACGAATTAGTTTAGTGCAGCTTTAGTATGCGTAAAGGTGGTGCTGGCATCGTTTTGGAGTTTAGACAGTACTGCAGTCTGCCATTGCCAATAATGCTGTTTTGCAAAGCAGTTTTCGTTTCCAACTTCATTAGGATTGCAACAGGGCTTAGCATGGCAGTCGATCCACTGAGATGGCATCAGGTCCATCTAACGGGGAAATTGGAATGCAGCACAACACCTACAACCTACACAGGCCTCCAAACTTTTTTTTTTTCCCCTTCGACACCTACGCAGGCTGCCAGCCCCGACGTGTCGCCCACACAGGAGACTAAACCACAGGAGGAAAGGCCACCAGCACCGGTGGTGTCGGCAATGCCCGCAGCTGTGGTAGCATCTGCAGGGGTGGCTGCGGCTGCGGCTGCGGCTCAGGCTGCGGCTTCCCACGAGCCCGAGCCGGCACCGGCTCCAGTAGCCGAAGAGGCCCCCAAGAAGAAGGTCGTACCGCAGATCCACCACTCGCCGGTCGAGTCGGAGTCGAGTCCAGAGTCCGGACCAGGTTGGTCCCCGTTGCACTTTCCACAGTCTTGTGAGATCGTTACTCGGACATGTAGTGTCTACGCCCTACTAATTAAAACTGAAGCTTGTACGAGTGGCTGGCTGGATTGCCTGGGAAAGGCACTACAGCAGAAAAGAGTATGATTGCGAAGAACATTACCTGCCGATAGTAACAGCAGTGGCTAAATGATAAGAAAGTGTAGTAAGTGATGAAGTTTTGTCATACGGTCAATGCTTCAGCTACTTCATTTCACACAGTGGCTAGGCTTCAGTAAAAAAAAAGAAAGGTGTACTGTTTGACGTTAATCACTGTCACTCTTGAACGCAGGGGAGTCCTTGGAGGAAGGAATATACGAGCAGCTGGAGCCAGCACGGACGGAAAAGACGATATCTGCTGTAGCCTTGTACGACTACCAGGCCGGTGAGTTCATGGCTTCTCATGTAACGATATTTCGAGCCCCCTCACGAATTTGGTATAGTACTGTGCATGGTTTGACGAGATTTAGGTGTTGCCAAGCCCAGTCGCACGTGTCCTTGATGTTAATGCATCACAAAGGCATCTTGACAGAACCAAAATATGTTGTGACAAATTTTGTTCAACTTTTGAGCTAATAAGCATGTCCTTTGTTACTTGGGAAGCTCAGTAATAACTCGAGTTACGTTTGGCAAATAGTCACACATGCCCAGTGACGTAGGTAATATAAAGTATTCGTCTCAACAGTGTTTGTGTGTTTATTTGTGTTTTGTGCTTATTTTAAAGCAGCTTTGGTTTAAGCTTGGTAAAGAGCCCCCAAGAAAGCCGCGATGCGCTAGGACTGTGCTTTAGGATGTTGTTTGCCTTATGTGCCAGTTGCTTATCATAGCTGGCTAGTAAGAGTAAAAGGTATTACTCCTTGCTGCGTATGTTATGTACTGTTACTGGGAGGAGTTGCGAGCAATTTTGATGACGAATGTTTTTGCACAGGGGTACTTAACGGCACTCTTTTTCGATGCAGCCGATTACGACGAGATTTCGTTCGATCCTGATGACATCATCACGGACATTGAAACGGTATGTTCTCACGTTCAGTCAAACTATTTCCTCCTGTTGCCAGTGGGACAGTGGCATGAGGTTCTAGTGCTTCTCTTTTTCCACATAGAAGAATAGTTGCAGAAATAATTTCACTCATCAAGTCTCGCCAGATACTTCATTTGCAGTGTCGGCATGCTCTGAATCCTAATCGGACGGTATCTGAGGTTAAAACCAGCTAGGACACCGGCTAAAAGTGCACGACACTGTCTGTTGTTAGTACAACTACAGTAAAACATTGCTGCGGGGAATTTAAAAAAGGAGAACTGGAATTACGTTGTTATAACCATTGTCTACATGAACTGTGAATGACATTAACTATCAATAAACTTAAAGGTACAGACAACTGACTTTTGTGGAGTGCATTTCCTCTAGATCACATGAAAGGCAGCGTTTTATAGACTGGGGTAACCACAAGGCATCTATAGATAAACAGGCAGAAATAATTTTAATTTTTCCACTAAAATTTGTGAAGTCTGGAAGGTGGCGACACGTAGTGTCCAAACGTGACACTACGTTACATGTCCAAGCAACTCCGTTGGTTTCAACGCGTGATTCAAAAACCACATAAAGGAATAGGAAAAGGTTGCACACTGTTGTTGTGTTGGCCGGGGATAAGTTTTTAAGTAGCTTCTTTTATATCGCGCGCAGTTAAGTGTGTTGGTGTACAGTTCACTCTCATGGTGGCCAGCATTCCTTTTGACGGGACATCTAAAAACTGATTTCAAAAGTTCTAGGGTGCTATCAGCAAAACTGCTTCGGTTGAAGGTGTTTTAACTGATGCCCTTCCATTTGAGATAAAGAAAATATACTCGACAAAAATCAGTTGTCTGTCCCTTTAACAAAAATAAAAGTGCACAACCTGTCACCTATGCTGTTTGGTTGTCAGCTTTAGCTATATGTTGTCATGCGTTCGTAACTCACAAGCTGGTGGCTGTCGGAAGTGCCCATTTGAGGCCTAGCCAGGCGATAAATTATGCCGTCTCTGTGGTCGGGACTCCAGCTTTGTGCAAAGTTCCACCAAAAGGGTGCTTCTCTGTACGTTTTCGCCCCGTTTATGTTCTAATCTTCATTTTTGTGATCTGCGTACAAGCAACCCATTTCCCCTAAGCTTCCTTGACGCTCGTGTCACCTGACTTCTTTTGCGGAACTTGTGCAAGCATAGGAAGCTGTCATATTTATTACGGTTTTAGAGCATGCTTTACAGTTTAGAGAAGCTCCCATACAAGCTCACAAAAGGAAGAAAGCAACCCATCACATCTTACCTCCTTTTTTTGTCGCATTTCTTTTCACATTCTCTGCCAGATCGACGAGGGTTGGTGGCGCGGAAAATGCAACGGAAAAGTGGGCCTCTTCCCGGCGAATTACGTCCAGCTGTCTAGTGACGCCGACGTCTCGACGCCCGGAAACAAGGTTGTGCCACAACTTCGACGGTGAAGGTCCTTCACGTCTTGCTCAAAGGCCGTCTTCGAAGACCGTCGCAAGGTCATAGAGCCAAGGTCCCGATATTATGCTGCCGCAAAGTCACCACTTGGGAAGCAGATTGGATGGCGTTTTGTTTAACCGCTTGCCACACATATTGAGAGATATGTCGAGGCCTTTCGCAGCACTGAACTGGAGGCAGTGATGAGACAATCGTTGTGGTTTAATTGCGAGCATTGAAAGCATTGTTTAGGATTAGAGCGGGTGCGGTTGTTCTGACATTCCATCTGTTGAGGCTTGGGACCTGGAGGGAGATGGAGCGTGCAAGAGACCATTGATTATTTTATTAGCGTTAGTTGTGGACTTATGGCATCTGAGATCAATTATCGCTATCTTATCGGTGTGGGAATGGATTTGTGCGGACATGTTTTTCCTTGCAAAGAGCCATTAGTAGTTCTCTAATGAAAACTGATATAACTTCCGCTTCGTTTTCTATTTTACGTGATATGTTCATTTTTGCATTGCTGGAATCGGTTTCTTCTTGACCTTTGAGAGCCCTAAGTGATTTCTTTGCTGATATGTGCATGTCAAGAGTGCCCAAATTAGTCTCAAACATTATTCCTTAGCTTTATTCTGTGGATAACCTTTTTGTAGCCTGAAGGTTGCAGTTGGTTTGTTGTAGGACCAAACTTCAGCAAAGCATCAAAGGCTAATTCCATGCATGGAATTTATTTGTGGTTGTTTTTTTATGATTGAAGTTTTGCTGTGAGGACATGTCTATTGTTCGGTTTACCTCTTCTTGAAACATTTTTATTAACTTTGTCTATCCTTTTGCAACACAATTGAAGTGTTCTTTTTACGTTGAGCGAGACCACAATGTAAATAGCAAGTGTTTTCTGATGATTTTGCAGGTTTTACATGCTGCTGTTTTTTTTTTTTTGGGGGGGGGGGGGGTGATAAATTGAGTGACTTGTGCTTTGTAATATTCTTCCCGTTTTACACAGTGTTCCATCAAGGTTTTGAAACCTCTTTTTGCACGGTCATAGATTTTACACTTTGTAGTTCTGTGGTAAGATATTCTTTGCTGGGTCCAGCTTTACTGAAATAACTTGTGACCGCTCCCTTTTTATAGTTATTTTATGGAGAAGCTGAGTGTTTCACACCTTCTTGTTGATTCTATTGCCTGTTCTTGTATATGTCTAATTTAAATTGCTGCTCTGTGTTGTGTAAGCTACTGATAATCTACTTAATGATTCACCACTGACATCTTTGTGCACAAATAGATTCTTGCAATGGTGCCAAGTTTAGTTAGCAGAACATTTTATACGTGGCACCTCACTTTTAACTAACTCAAAAATGTACAGACCAAACAGACCTGTACCGTGCATGTGTAATGTCGGTGTATGACACAACAAGTGCTCCGTTTAGGCTTCCAATGCACACATAGGCACAATCCCTTCCAGGAATGTGTTTCAGGGTTACTCGCATCCAGTATCTCGTAAGCAACGACGAACATGGCGTACTACGCAAATGCAACTGGACTACTGTTTGTAATTACATGAATTTTGCAATAAACAATCTTCTTTTTGTTTACAAACAAGCCCTGCGTCGTGGGTCCTACGCCTTCACGGATCATTGTTTTTCTGGGTTTCTAGGGCATAGCTTTTTGCTAACATTGTTCGCACTGAGCACGCATTTATATAGCATGGCCCAGTCATGGCTACGTCATCAGAGGTAGGGATTTGAATCTCATCATCTCACCCCACTTGGCCACAAGACATCTACGATGGCTGCACTGCACGCTGCCTTTCATTGTTTTTAAAGCAGCCAGCCAATAAATGGGCCGTTTTTACCGATTCCTGGTGAGTGCCTAGTACTGCAACAATATTCACACTAAAAAACAGCGCAGGGACGAAGACGGAAGAAGTGACAAACTAGAGAACCAACTAGAGAACCAGAAGAACGGCCTGCGAAAACAAACTTGACACCTGCAAGTACTACAAAGGTGGCACAGTGTGGGAATCACAGTGGCTTCCTGCATACTACTGTGTTGGCCAGAACATCACAACTGACAAAGCGACCTTGTCTGCCGTAGTCCAGCTCTGTCCATTTTTCTCGCTGTCTGGACTGGACAGAGCTGTCTGTTTTGGACTGATGCAGCATGGCACCTGGGTTAATGAAAAAGCCATCTTGCAGCGACTGCGGTTGATTGCGGCTTAGACAAAGTGTTTCCTAGTGAAAAGCCAGCAAGCCTCCTTGTCAGTTTGCTTTAGATGTGATATACACAAAGATGTCATTCGCCTGTGCTCAAAGTTCATAATGCCCAGGCAGGCACTCATTGTCTGCTTAAACCACATGGCCACAGAATAGAACTGAGGGCTGTTATAGGTTCTTAGGCATGGTTCCAGTGGAGTACAGGTTTGAACAAAATTCTGCGATGATTATTAGTGCAAGGCTTTCTCTGTGTGTCATGGGTTTTATGACCGTTTTGTACCGTATCTCGTTATTTTCTTGTTATCTGACATAGCAACATTGCCTCCTTGCAATGTTCTCTACCCCTCAACCAATTCGACACTGTCTTCCCTCTTACCTATGAGTTATCCCCTCCTATCTACTGTAAAGTTACAAGGGAATGCCCACACAAGGTGCTACATCGCAGATTTAGAATACAGGGTGGGTAAACTTTACGGTCAAGTGCCCAAAACTGCTAAACAAAGTGGCCGCATTAGACACATCTGCAGTACATTCACGTGTATTTCCTCATTCGTCATCATTGAATAGTGTTTGACCTTGTGCTCTTTGAAAGTTTCACATTTACATTGCCCCACCCTTCCGAATTAAATCGCAGGAAAAGTATGTTCTTGTTTGTTCAAAGTCTGGTTACCCAATTTTCACACACATAACTCGCCCCTGCAAGCAACCCACACCCCCATGTTGTCCAAAGAAAATGAAAAAAAATGTATGTATATATTCCCACATATGACTAGCACCATTTACCCTTTCAATCTGCATTAAAAAAGGAGCACCATGCAAATACAGTTGAACCTCATTATTAACGAAAGTAGTATCGGGACAGGCAAATTAGTTCGTTATAACCGATATTCGTTATAACAGTAGAGGTGAAAATCGGCTGTAAACAATTGACAATCTGGCTCGTGCAAAAATACTTGATACAAAACTGCATTTTTTGAGGCTTCGAACCCACTATACACAAGGTAACCCTTACCTTTCTCCTTGTTGCATTTCGAGCTCAATGAACCGGAACGTGAATACGTGAAATTACAACAGAACAAGGTTCACTTGACAAAACAGGCCTGCGACCATATTTATTTGATGAAGGATGTGATCTTCATCTGGCAGCTACTCACAGCACTGAGCAGGATGAAGTTTTCCACAGTGTCCATGAACAAAAGGGCCTTTATACTTCTGCAGTTTAGGACTAGGGGTTTTTTTTCAATTAGCTTCTCAGCCTCTTGGTCAAATATTTTTTCGTTATATCCGATATCGCATGGCTCTCAAGGTGTTAATTTCGTTGTAAAAGAATAAGTGTCACTGAAATAAAGCGTGACTATCCTGGGAAACCCCCCGATCTTAAGGGTTGGATATGGGGACCCCAGTACCGGTCTCTCCTTGGCTTTCTGTGTGCAACTGGTGCGATGTTGTACCTTTAAACCTCCCTGTTATGCCGTAGGGCAATCTATCGCAATTTAAAAAAAAAGTTCGCTATAGCCGGTAATTTGCTGTATCACTGTTTGTTATAACGAGTTTCAACTGTACATCATGTTTATCCCGATAACAATCAACGTGGTTATCAAACTATTTCTGACGACATATTGCTGGGGGAGAAAATGCTGCCATAAGAACATATTGCTGTGCATCAAGGCACTCCCCTCTTGCTTGTTTTGGGAGTGTCCCTGTTAGCCTCTTCAATTCAACACTGCACATGGCATCTGACCTTCGAACGGTAAGTGCGCTCGCAATAAAGATATAAAGGTGTGGGATGAAGACTGAGCGATAAAATTCCATTTTATTTTTGCTTTTCACAATAATCCAGTTCTGAATAGTGGCTGGATAATTTCAATGGCCGCTGGTGATGACTCGCGAATCATGGCACGGTGCGGTAAAGCTGCATTTTAGGGCAAAACTTTCGTATTTCTCTCACCCCAACCTTACTCCTAAGATTTGCTAGTGATTGGTGTGAGTTATATGTGTGAAAATACAGTGGTGGTGTTTGCGTCAGGTGGATCACTGAATCTTGTCGCAATGAGAGCTTCCTCAGGCTTTCGAAGGCACCGAAACACAGTTTTTAGGGCATGTGTGATGTTTGGGGTTGGTATCGAACTTTGAGAGGGGACGTTCTTTTGGAATTTTACTGCACATATTTTTATATGTGGCATGCTAGCAAAGCTGCGTTTGTTAGCTGTGTTATGTGTGCTTTGGTAAAGTTAGAGTTAAATTGGAGGTGCCTGGAAGAAAAGTGGACAGCGCACATGTGTAGATCAGGTGTTATTTTCTTTTATTGTATCCCACAGACAGCCAACTCGTTAATTCCACTGGTTACTTAATCTAAACAAAAGCCAAAATATACAGCTTTGCATATGAACTGCACCTCCAAGGTCTATGAAACAAAGCAATAAAACTGAATTACCAAGGCCGATTTATAACAAAAGTTGATGGTATAGAACCGCTTAGGAAGTTTGATAAAATATGTGTTTGTGTGTGTGTAGGCATTTGAAAATTTTTTAAGGCGTTGAATGTTTACAACGAATGTTGATGGTATATAGTACCGCTTACGAAGTTTGATAAAATATGTGTTTGTGTGTGTGTATGCATTTGAAATTTTTTAAGGCGCTGAATAGAACTAGTTAATGGAATTAAACAGACTACACCCATCATCTGATACCGTAAACTTCTTGTCCAGATTCACTTCAGCCAACTTCTTTATGGAAATGTGCTTGGTTAGGCATTGCTGTTCAGACGAGGAAGGGGGAACCCGGCAGGCGAACGCATACAAATCCGCCCTTGCTGTTGGTTATGCAAGATCGTTAACATACTGTTATCAATAACAGCAATGTTTGGTTTTCCAACTCTGCTTGCTTGCAAGCAAACTTCGCAAGCTTCGGGTTTGTGTTCTCACCGCAGTGACGCGCAACGCACGTGCGGCGTGACGCGGATTTAGAATCGAAGATTTCACCACGCGTCTTTTTTTAGAACGGGCTGATAAGTATTCCGAGCTATTTCCACTACGTCTCCGGAAAACCCCGCCTACGGCGGCGCGTTGGGCAGGTAAACGACTCGCTAATTCTCATTTCGAGCGTCCCTCCTCTTCCGAGTGCGAAAAACCCAAGGAAGTAAAGGCGTACGCGTAAGAACTTGTATTCATTGACGTCAGGTACGGAGGAGGCGCACTTCCAGTTTTGAGGGGGATGCAAATGGCGGCGCCCGTCAAAACTCCCCTCGTCCGAAAGCGCTACTTTAGCGGCTGCACGAGCCGTTTCACGCACTATGCGTCAGCGTATCATTCAAGGACAAATTTTCATTGCTCTTTTTGCTGTTTACGAACCAGTGTATTAGCTGTTATCAGCTACAGCACAACCAAAAGCCTGATCAACCACCCGCTACGTTCTGGCGCACAAGCGCTCTTCATGCGCTCTTCAACCAGTTTAACGTTTCAGCCGCTTGGAGTGCGACCATCGCTTCCACCAGCCAATCGGCGACAGGCTCGCGAAGTTTTTTCCTGGAAATCCAACGGCGACGGATTGTCCGATACTCGCGGCGCATGCCAGTTTTGTATTGTTTATTAGTTTGGGAATAACGTGAGTCATTCAGCCAAAAGTTGTCCTGTCGGCGTCTCAAGACGACTATGGCGATCTGCTGCAGTGTTACGTGACCAGTACCGAAGGGGACGTGTTCAATCCGACGTCCGGTTGACGGAATCTACAATCTCCGCCGAGGAAAAACACGTCACTCGTCTGAATGCGCCTTCCGTAGAGACCTTTGGGCAACTCGGACGGATAGGCTTGATCGCCGACTCGACTCGAAGGGTAAGCTCGTCGAGAGACGACGTCGCCTATCGTAGGCGGGCTCCAAACAACCGTGTAGGCCTAAATACGTCACGCTATCACGCTAGAAACCGATAACTTTCCCCCTGTTTGTCGAGTATGAGCAGGCCGAGAACGGCATAGCTGGTAGCGCGTGCTGAGAGACGCCTCGGTGGAGGCTACCTGCTTCGGCGATCGCGTAAACTGCGTTGTTGCCTTGAGGAGTTCCTTGACACCGTGTTTTGAGCGGCCGCTGGCTGTCCGGTGGTCACGCCGAAACTGACGGAGCTAACTCCGTACCCGTCATTACGTTGCGGACGCGGATTTTGTCGGCGCTGTGCCTAGATCGCCTAACCTTGCCCGGAAGTTTTTAAAAGTGCCAACTCGAAGCCTCGTTATCGACTTTAACTGGCGGGAATCGAATCATCGTGGTCACCAAAACGAGTTGAATCTTGTTATTTTCCGAGTGTCGGTAGCTGGCTGTTTCCGCCCAGAGAGCTCTGAAAGCTGGCTGACAGACGGCCTATGTCGTTTTTGTGTGTCCTAGTAACTGAAAGGTATTTGTGACAACAGTCACCGTAACAACCATTCTCCGATTCTTCATGCTACCGCAATAATGATGCCGGCTGTAACCCTTCGGCCGCAGAACAATTTGAGGGAAGGTAGGTCGTCACTGAACCTTCGTGACTGATTTCTGAAGTTTTCAATGACGATCGGCTCAGTTGTCGTTTAGCTGCCCGTTTGACAGCGTATCTATACCATCAGTCAAATTATGCCCCGCCGCTTACAGTAAATGCTGTTCGAGGAAAATGTACGGTGCGTGTTTAAAGCCTCGGTAGACGCGGCATGTTCTTAAAATTTTTTATTGAATCTGCGAGCTCTGTTTTGAGCACCTTGATCGCGTAATTTTGACTGAGCTTTTATAATATATGTCGCGATCCGCGTTCACTCTTGCGATTCTTCGACTTTCCTTTACCAGAGTTTATGTGGGGGCTCAGCGTTCGGGTGAAACAAGATACAGCGAACACTCGTAGTAACGAAATCCGCGGGACAGCGAATTAAGTTCGCTATAAGCGGTACTTCGGTATAAGCGGTATTTTGTTACAAGTGTCTGGGATTTGCTCTGCATGAACTGCAGCTTGGACCGTGCAATGCTTCAAATAAAGCGTTTTCGTTACGAGTGATAAATGTACTTTATTGCTCTGCGACTACACGACTTTCACTGGCCAGTGCATTCAGGTTCTCTTGCTCTCTCTCTCTCTCTCTTCTCGCTCTCTCTTTCCTCTTGACCCTTTCTATCAAAGGTCGTGACCCCGGGTTCGAAGGGGCTGCCCCGTCCCCTCTTCGCTTCTGTCTTTCGCATGCGTTGCGCTTGGCACGCCCACTAACATGCAAACTGATGTCAGCCTTGATGATGTGGGTAAGGCTTACTAACCCTGCTAACACTTCCACTGCTTCCTAACACATACACTGGTTCATTGGTGTCTGTGCAGTGTGTGCGTATGTGTGTTAATTGCAACGTCAATCATTTGATGAGTTTAGTAGATGACAACTGCCTTGTAGGAGGGAAAATCAAGGGAACTTAATTTGCTTCCACATTAAAAAAAATTCTGTTGCTAAGTGGAAAATTTGTCTTGAGCCGTAAAGTTTGGTGGGGGTGAACTGCTGATGTTGCAGAATCGCTTGCAACTCCTAGTTGGCTGAACCACTGCTTGTGGGTGTATTGTAGCCTCCTTGTCGGGAAGCTTTTTGCAGTTTCGTGGTCACAGCCAAAGAACAGAATGCATTTGGAGTAGACCCGAAGCAAGTTATTGAGCATAAGGCTAGGCTTGTTATTACTTACTAGAACATCCCTAACAGAGTTTTTGCCCTCCAAGCGGCTTTAGAATGCGCTGATACTGCTTACGACCCTATTCCCCAAAATTGTGCCACATAATTCGTTCCTTTGGACAACTCCTCATTCTGCTGTGCTCTATCTCATTCGACCCATCTGCAGCATTCGAACATTTGTGCTGGCACTTGGCAGGACTGCATACAGTCTCTAATACATGAGGATAACTAAAAAAATCAACACCGCACTAACTCACAAGTGGTAAAAACAAAACGATTGGGAGAGAAACCACATTTGTAAATAGATCTCAGTCAACTACATCAGCCGTTGTCACCGTTCACCTTAATAATTAGTGTTGAGGAATCAATAAACCTGCAGACAGATTAAGGCACTATATTACAGCGCAAGAGCTCCTTATCTCTCAACAATGCATACAAGGGGGGGGGACACTGATCACCTACATTTTTTTTCATTGTGTGAAAGCCTTCTATAATCTCATGTGAGCTAGTCCCCATGTTCTGAAACTATTACATCGTTGTAAACACTGGGAGGCAACTGCACTCCAACAATGCACGGCTGGTATAAGCACATCGAGTGTCTTGCCAGTCTACTAACATAGCCAATCTGGCGGGATTTTCGAAGTCACCGTTGGCTGTTTCATATGAGTAATCAAATAAATAAGATTTGTCACCTCGAGTTATCGAATGAGGTTACAAAGTCACAGTTTGATTACTGTTATACCCTGTACTGATGAGGAGCACTCGATAAACTTGTGTAGTTTAAATATTCCACTTAAAAAAACAATGCCATCTGTGCAGAGGCATTTGCAGGCTGCACAGAGTGGAGTTGTGCCTATCAGCTGTGCATACTTGTAAGTGTGCATTTGAGGCTGAGCAGGCGGCAGAAAAAATGTGCATTAGTGCAGTGAACAACGCCTGCTGTTTCGCAGTTCTTTTCTTTTGTCTGATGAAGGCCTTATCAGAGGCCAAGGTCTTTGTTCGTTGCTCATGTTTTACACGTGTTGTGCCTTGAAAAGTGCCGATGAAGCTGAGATCTGGCTCGCAGCAACTTCGTCACAGAACCTCTAAGAAAAGGCTTGCTTGGGCTGACTTTAAAGTGAAATGTAGCAAGTGTTGTCGTATAAAGTAGCCGACCGTTTTTTCGGACTCCGAAAATTCGGAGTTGCTGGATATTTTCGGACTTTTCTGAGAAACTGCCAGTTGTCCCGTAGGAGTAATGGCTCACGGATTTTTTGGACTGCTCTTTTATTCGGACTACTTTTCGGTCCTCTCCAGGTCCGAAAAATCAGTCGGCTACTGTGTGGAGATATTGAATAATTGTCTAACGGCGTATACAGTCTCCACAAAACAGTGGCCAAGTAAAAATTTTTATGTCTGGAAGGTTGCAAAAGTCATCATTTTATTTTTGGTCTCATCCTTATGTCTTGATAGTGCCACAAGTGTTGCAGTTGGAGCTTGTTTTTCGCCTCAATTAATTTAGTCAGATTTTTATTCTAAAGGTCAGTAAATACTTTCAAGCCTGGTGAAATTGGCTTGCATATGAGGCCTTTTACACCTTCTCAAGTTGAGTGCAAATGAAGTCAAATGCTCTGTCTAGTTTGGTTTAAATTAGGATTTTTCAGGTTTCAATGAACACACAAAAACTTCCTACCAAGTGTACCTAATTTTATGGATTTATCAACTGGAGCTGGATATAATTTATTTCAGAATCGTCTATAACGCACACTTCCTTGGGGAATCTAGCTGATGGCAGATTGTTCGTTTTCGGTGTCTCTAAGTAAACTCGAGAGGAAGCTGTTGGGATATTCGAGAACCTCAAGTTCAAGCATGCTGTTGTTTAGGTCACAGTGAAGTGTGTGCCAACAAGTTCGGCTTTTGATTAGTTCACCTGTATGTCTGGTAGTTTAGAGTTAGGTGGTGAGGCAGGGGAAGTGGTAAGTGAATAAATCTACTCAGACCAAGTAGTGACCCTGGATCTCAACCATGAGGCAGGATCTGAACCATGAGGCCGAGATAATTTGGAGAATGGAATGGAGTGCATTCGGCAGGCATTCTCAGATAATGAGTGGCAGCCTACCCTTGTCCCTGAAGAGAAAAGTGTATGACGGGTGCACCTTACCGGTACTCACCTACGGGGCAGCCCACTAAGAAAGTTCAACTTAAATGGAGGACGACTCAGTGGGCAATGGAGCGGAAGATGATAGGTGTAACATTAAGGGACAAGAAGAGAGCGGAGTGGGTCAGGGAACAAACGCGTGTTAAGGACAGCGCAGTAAAAATTAAGAAGAAGAAATGGATGGGGGCAGGGCATGTAATGTGAAGGCAAGAGAACTGTTGGTCATTACGGGTAACAGAATGCATTCCTAGAGAAGGCAAGCGTGGCAGGGGGCGGCAGAAAGTTAGATGGGCAGATGAGATCGAGAAGTTTGCAGGGATGAATTGGCCGCAGTTAACACAGGACCGGGATAATTGGAGATCTATTGGAGAGGAGAGAGGTAGACAGGATGATGATGATGACGACGACGACGTCTTGACCGTTGTATATCGTCCTTACTGAGATATCTAGATCTGTCAAGTTGTTGCTTGACATCCTTACGGGTGTCAAAATGTTTCTTTGGATGTTGCTGTGGTCGCACCAGACACTGGCAGTGTTCTAAAGAAAAAATAAATAAATGGTCCTACGGACATTTCTACGGCTGTCGCTTGACATCCTGACGGATGTCAAGATGTTTGTACGGTTCTGTGGCTGCTGCCATGGCTGGGCAGATGGTTGTGCGGATGTCACTCCCTAGAGGAAAAGAGCCAGACGGCGTCTCTTCCCTTTCCTGTGTTGCACAAACAGCGGAGGTGATAGAGCGGCACATGGCGGCCGCGTCGGAAGCGCCGCCCAGCTACATGACCCTGGATCAGCGGCTGCCAGCCCCGAACCAGCAGCAGCCGCATGTGGTCATCCTGGAGCAGCCCGCGTCGCGGGCCTTGCGGTTCCGGTACCAGTGCGAGGGCCGGTACCCGGGCACCCTGGTCGGGGTCAGCAGCACCGCCGAGAACAAGACCTACCCCACTATCAAGGTGCGTGCTGACGGTGGCGGCGGCGAGACACCTTCACCCTGCCTTGCGAAGGGGCAGGCGGAAAGTAGAAATGCCCGGTGTCGAGATATTGGTGCACATTAAGGGTTCCCAGGGGATCGGAATTAATCTGAGCCCTCCACTACGGAGCGCCTAACAGCCCAGAGGTAGCTTCAGTGCTTTGAAACTCCCAAAATTTGAAAAAATCTCAATTTAAATTTAAAACTGCAGGATGATTGCACTTAATGGTGTACTAGAGGCTGATTACCTTCATTTCTGTTTGGTGACAGTGGCGTAATCTTTCGTGAGAAAGAGAGAGAGAAAGTCCTCACAGGCAGTGAATGTTCTTCACTTCTAGCTAGGTCACTCTGTGTGCGTAATGTGAGCATGCACAGTTCCACTTTCTTTCTGCTGATAGCAAGAGCCTTCTTTTGTCCCGTCACCCGCCACAGTGGCTCAGCGGCTAAGGCATTGTGGTGCTGAGCCCAAGGACGCGGGTTTGATTACCACCCGTGGCGGCCGTTTTTCAAATAAAGGCGAAAAGCAGAACCGCTCGTGTGTTCAAGATTTCAGCGCATGTTAAAGATCCCCAGGGGGTCAAACGTAATCCGGAGCCCTCCACTACGGCATGCCTCGTAACCTGGGTAGTTACGGTGCATTAAACCTCGTAGTCACTGTCGCGGAAGCTAGCGCGACTCAAAGGCCCAGAGCTTTAGGCGGAGCGATACGTGCTTCTTTATTCCATGTGCTCACACCACTTATCCTAATGATGAGAATGCGCCGCGTGCCTCTGTCCGCTTTCCCCTCTTCTTCATTTGCAACTGTCATGACCTTTTTTCTCCCCTTCCTCCCGTGCAGGTGATGAACGTGCAGAAGCCCGCGGTGGTGGTGGTGTCGTGCGTGACCAAGGACCAGCCCTACCGGGTGCACCCGCACAACCTGGTGGGCAAGGAGGGCTGCAAGAACGGCATCTGCACACAGCACCTCAAGCCGGACATGACCTGCACGTGAGGGGATGCTAGATGCTCTTCCTCCTCTTCCTCTTCTCTTTCCTCCTCCCTCCTCTCTCTCTCCCTCCCCCCTGTCTCCAGGCTGACTGATCGTTCTTCTCCCCTTGCACAGCTTCACGAGTTTGGGCATCCAGTGTGTCAAGCGGAGGGACGTGGAGCAGAACCTGGTCCAGCGAGAGACCATCCGGGTGGACCCTTTCCGGAGTGAGTGTCCGTGAGATGCTGGGGCTGAACGGGATATATCTCTTGTCCTGGAGGGACGTTTTTCCTTGCGTTGCAGGCCGAGTGATATGGCCGCAGGATAATTTTTGTTTTACCTTCGTTGCAGTACTGCCTTTTGCTTTGCTTGTGTTTGTTCCGCTCCTTTTGCCGAGTTGTGCACATTCGCCAGTGCTTAGTGTTTAGGGGTAGGGCTGTTGTGTGGTGTTCAAAGGTGTTGGCTTCTCGAAGCTGTCTGTCGGAGCACTGTTAGGTGGTTGATCACAGGAGAGCTGACCAAGGGTTTCCACGTTTTCAGCTTTTGGAAAAGATTGTGGCTCCAATGTGTGTAGCTGAAGTGTGTTTGTGAGGTGGACGTTTAAGCCGGGAGGCATTGTTTGTCGCTTGCAGATGGGTTTGGCCACAAGGACCAGGCGGCCAGCATAGACCTCAACGCCGTCCGGCTGTGCTTCCAGGTCTTCCTCGAGGGCTCGCAGCCGGGGAAGTTCACCATTCCCCTCCACCCCGTGGTCTCGGACATCATCTATGACCGGAGTGAGTGGGGGGGTTTTCATCATTCAATGCCGCCATCCTAGGCCTGTGGCATTAGGCCTAACGTCACGTTTTTGAGGTCCAATGCCATCAACTGGGACTCACAGCTGGAAGTTCGAAAATGGTGGTGCTTGGAACGTCGTTACGCTGAACATTAAGATTACCGAACTTCAAGCTTAAGCATTGGGTGTTAGGCCTAGCATCATGCTTCGGTGCTTTGGTTGCATCAATTCTCTCTCTAGTAGAAACCCAGTCAACTCATTTCAAGGGAGGCAGGGTTGGAACAGCTGCGCCATTGAGCGCCAAACTTGTTTACCTGTGCTGAACCGCCCCTATAGTGCCAAACTTGTTTATCAGCGCCGTCGTGCGCCGCAAGATATGACCGCCATGATGCGACCGTCACGAAAGCACAATGTTTCAGCCGAGTTTTGGTTTTGGTTTCATCAAGGCTGTGAGCGGCGATGTAAGTTGGCTTTTGCTTAGCTGTAAGGCCGCAGATTTTATGCACCTTCACCGCCTTCCTCTTTGGGTTAATTTTTGTCACATTTGCACGGTCTTGTTTACCAGTGCTGGTCGCTGCTCCACAATCAATGAAAAATGACCAAAAGTGAGTGGGCTGTTTTGTGTCGCATCGGAAATAGATAGAAAACTGAATAATATTCACATGAAAGGTTGTAGTTCAAAGGTGAACTTCAATTTAGTCTACCATTTTTGACGAGTGTAGCTGCATGTGTTTAACAAACAGGGTCTTGGTCGCTTGCCCTCGCTTGTTAATTTGGTTCGACCTTGTCATTACGTCATTACTCATTTCCACCTGTGAACTTTGGGGTTGGCTTTGCTTATGTGGAGGATGGTCCAGCATTGATTATGCCTTCTATTGTGCTCTCGTTATGTAGTCTACGGTGTACTTTTGTTGGCTCTTGCAACCCTTTGGCGGGCAAAAAAAGAAGCTGTTTTATTCCGCACGCACGGAAACTGCTGTTCGATAGCAAAAATGCAAGCAAACACCTTGTTTTACGGAATGCTGCCGTGAGTTCTGCCATCTACCGTATACAAAAAGCCAGGCCTGTTATCTGATCCCTTCGACTCTGCGCGTGAGGTTTATCCTTTTAATGGTGATAACACGGTGAACTGGTTGGGGCGGAATTCCACGGCTGGTTGCTGAACCGGGAACCGTGTTACGCACTGTAACACAAATCCCATTTGGTCTGTCGGTTTGTATCGTGCAAAGTGCAAGGGTGAATTGCAGGGTACCGCTAATGGTGTAGGGGTAAGCGCAAATAGCAGACAGCGAGCAGAAGGAATGGGGATTGTGTCTCGTTTGCTGCTGGCACCTACCTCGCACTCGCGGAGGCAAGGCGACTATACTCGGTTACAACTCAAGAACGGCACCACCTCATGTAGTGGATCACTCCGCCAAAGCGCCGGACCCGTGACGTAAGTGCGTGCGTTTTGAAAGGGGTTTGCTATGAATGCGTGATATCGTCCGCCTTGTCTCATGCAGTTTGTTTGTTGTCACTGGAGTCGTTTATAAGCATATCAAGTCCAAAAAATCACGGGAACGGCTCACGCCATGTTCAAAATATTCCCAGTAAGCCTTACTTGCGCCGCGCGGAGAAAACATCCGGCTACGGTGATAAGGCACAGCGGCAACTTCCGGTGCCGTTCTTAAGTTGTCACCGAGTATAGGATGGTGTGTTGCTGCTCCTTATGACTTGTGTGATCTCTGAAACTAAAAAAATGGCCTGCATTTTTTTTTCCCTCCCTCGCAGAGGCCATGTCTGACCTGACCATCACCAAGCTGAGCCACACGTGTGCGCCAATGTCGGGGGGCCTGGAGATGATCCTTCTGTGCGACAAGGTCGCCAAGGGTGAGTGGCTTGTCGGCTTTTCCTTCTTACGTCAACATTCCAAAGAAAGCTTCAAGTGCTGTCCAATTACAAACGGGGATGGAAAAAATGTTCTGCACTTGCTCTTGCCTATAAAGCTTCCCCCGTTGTTTTCTCTGGAAGCCAGACAGCTTCCTTTTGTGCAAGACAGTTCCCTTAGACTCACTCATTGTCTTGGGAAATGCTGTTGGAAAGAGGTGTTAAAGATAAATACGCTGTTTGTGCCTCTGCTTGCTTGCATTGCCATTTAGCCTGTCATGTTAGGTGTCTACTGCGTGTGTTTCGGTGTGGTCAGAGTGTCAGGAGAATAGAGGGCAGACTGTGATGCAGCTGGCGTGCGAATCGGCACGACGAAGGAAGGGACGGACAACACTTGTCCGTCTCTTGCTTCGCCCCTGATCTCCTTCGAGCGCTCTGTCCTCCGAGACGAGAACTTCTCTGCCCGTCGTTGATTGCCCCCTCCTTGTATCCCCCACCGCAGACGACATCGAGGTGTGGTTCGAGGAGGAGCGCGAGGGCCAGACGTTGTGGAAGGAGCGGGCGGAGCTGCTGCCCAACGGGGTCCACAAGCAGGTGGCCATCTGCTTCCGCACGCCCCGCTACCGGGAGCCCCTGGCGGCCGACCTGCCCGTCGACGTGCACCTGCAGCTGCGGCGGCCCTCGGACGGGGCCCTCAGCGAGCCCCGGGCCTTCACCCTGCACCCCAACGAGAGGGGTGAGACTCTCTCTCTCTCTCTCTCTCTCTCTCTCTCCTCTCTCTCTCTCTCTCTCTCTCCTCTCTCTCCTCTCTCTTCTCTCTCTCCTCTCTCTCCTCCTCTCTCTACTCTCTCCTCTCTCTCTCTCTCTCTCTCTCTCTCTCTCTCTCCTCTCTCTCCTCCTCTCCTCTCCTCTCTCTCATCTCTCTCTCTCTCTCTCTCTCTCTCTCTCCCTCCCTCCCTCCCTCCCTCCTCCTTTCCTCTGGGGTCCTGTCGGGATTACACATTCCTTGTCTCTTGTGCAGATCCTGAGGCGATTGAACGCAAGAAGCGCAAGATCGGCGAGGGATACTTTGACCGGTACTTCCAGGAGGGCATCCTCCTGGGCGCCGCTGCCGGTGTGTACCGACGTTTTTACTGTCTGCTGAAGAGCTTCCTCCTTCTTTGCTGACGTGATATTCGTTTGGCTTGGGTACATCTGTCTTCGGACAAAGAAAATTGACAGGCGTGGTTGGGCTTTGTCTGCCTCTGGACTAAGAGTTACACTGCTGACATTTCTTTCTGCGAGTACGTTTTTTCGGATGTCACTGACAGTTTTTGTTTTTGGCAGTGGCACTATGCGCATGGGAAGGGAGTTGGGACAGTTCCTTTAATAGGCGATGTACGGAAGTGGCAACAAGCCTTCACTCAGTTTTTGACATAAAAAATTAGTGGAACATTTGAACCTCAGGACCATCTTTACTTGCAACTAAGTTAACTCTACGTAGTGTACAGGGGAACCAGGGATGTGTGATGAAACTCGCAAACTCTTCCGTTTGACTGAAATCCGTTAATTGATAGCAACACTTGCAGAGGCATTGCGTTTAGAGAATAAAACTTGCCGCCTCTTGTTTGAGTGAGCTCTGCTGGAATTAGCCTTTCGTTTAGAAAGAGTCTGAACACATGCAAAACACGTTTAATTGTGAGTGCGGTCAAAGCACGAAATAGCAGTTTCCAGGGAAAGCATTGAGAACACCGTTTTGGTTCTGCATTCCGTTTTTTTTTTTTTTTTTTTTTTTTCGCAGTGCAGTTTTTGCCTTTCATAATGCTCGAACTGGGATTTCTTTCCTTATGTCTGTTGCACTAAGAGGCCGTTTACTATGCCTACAAGTTCTTGCATGCTTGCTTAAAGGAGCCATGAAGAGAAAAGACAACTTCGTTTAATTTGAAAGAACTAGGATTCAGTCTATTAACTCAGCTCCATTAGAGCCAGAAAAGATGTTTTTTACGAAAAAAAAAAGCAAGAAGTATTTAAAAACTCAAATTTTGCGACACAGTGACGTGTTATTAGCAAGAATGACGTCATACGGGCCAACTATAAAACATAATTTTCAGTGGGTTAACTGCACGTTAGCATTCAAGTGATGCAGTCAAATGGAACTACAGGCCCCATTACAGACGTCCAGTCATGTGTCGTCGCGACAGGTCAGTTAGGCGGCCGCCAATGGCACAAACAAGGTTCCGTGACAGTGATAGAAAAGTTGCGTGAAATTGGCTAGGGGGTTGCCACGGCTTCACACGTTTTCTTTCATATCTCCGTTATTTGTTCGAAGATTGCGATGATATTGGTATCATTGTTATCGGGACTAAGCAGTCTTTCTAATCAACCCAACTTGTATTTTGTCTTCATGGCTCCTTTAAGTAGAGGGTGCTAGCTAGCATGCACGTCTCCTAGGGAGATGCCGTTTGCACAGTTTCCCTCACCCGGTACCTTTTGTTTTTTTTCTCTTCCCCGCACCTTCCTGCCTGCCGTTTCTCCCCCCACCTCCTCCTCCTCCTGGTTTCTCGCACGGCTCTTGAATGCGCCCTGTAGTCCCAGTGATGTCCGTGCCTAGAACTATGCGCCAGGCGGTCAGAACTCAGGCCAGGCCTGAGACTGGTGGTGAGAGCAACTCTTCTTTTCTTTTTGTCTCTTGTCCTTTCGTTTGACCCTTCACTTAGCTCCCGATCTGCTCTTTCATTTTGTTTTCGGTGAAAGATTGGTGCACTGTTTAGGCGCCTGTTTTGTCGCAGAGTTTATTACCTGGTTTGTGATGCGGTAAGCAGGAAAACATTTAGTGGCAGAGAATTCGTGTACGGAGTCGTCTTGTTTAGATGGGCAATTGGAACTAGGAACAATTTAGCTTACCTTGGTGCATATTACGTTCAAAGTTTGCAAATTCAATGTTCCATGGTTACAACAGTGAAAATGCAGACAGATATTGCTGCCTTGTCGTTGCAGTGCTTGCTGTTGTAAAGTGGGACGGGGAAGATTGGGTAAAGATTGGGTAAAGCCTTTGGTAAAGATCGGGGGCACCAAATGTGTTGACGGTGCACTGTATAACAGACATCATAATTAGGGTTTTTAGAAAGCCCTAAATAAACAATCGAAGTAGACGTTCTATTGTTGAATGAAGGCTCGGAAAGCGAAGTGAAGTCTAACTTTCGTGTTTAAAAAAATTATGCTAAGCGTTACACAGTTGGTCTGTTTTTACATTTTTTTTTATTTGTGTTTCATTTTCCGGGCATTTTTATTTTTGGGGGGAGTGTATAAACTTCATATCTTTGATTTCGTAAGGTCGCATTTGTGGGTTTTCTGTTTTTCTATTTCTTGCATTTTTAAAATTTCGCTCGACCATTTGTCTCCAATTTCAGCTAATAACACGGTTAAGTGCGTCAACTCCGCCAGTTAGGCATTTTTGTGCAGACTGAGGGCGTTCGTTGCGCGGTCAGGGTTGTGGGGTTAGTTGACCAAGAATGCTACGCATTAAGAGAATGCGGTAGTTTACTTTTGCGCACTTTGAAGTGCCTGCCTCGCTTACACCCTCGGCCTGTGTACCGCCCCTCAGGTCGCAGCCCGATTCCGGAGGCCATTGCGGCGGCGACTGCGATGCAGCAGCATGCCATGGCCCAGCAGGTGGGAACGGCCGCCATGGCGCAGCTGACCCCCCTCAACCCGGCTCAGTACCGGGGCGACGTGGCGCCGGCCTTCGAGCCCTGAGGTGGTCGAGACGGCCGAGAAGCTGGACAGCCTCGACCTGGGCATCGACCCCAACGACATCGCCCTGAGCTCGGGCGACCTCAACATGAACATCAGCGACCTCGCCGGCGCCCCCAACCTCTCGCTCGTCAACCTGTCCGCCAGCCTCTTCGACAGCGGCAACAACATCGGCGGCGACTCCAACCTCGGCATGGAGGACGGACGGGGGGGCGGGGGCGGACTCCTGAACGACCTTGGCGGGGGCGGCAACAACGGGCGTGCTTTCAAGACGGAGCCGTCTTAATGTCGGCTCCGTCTCGGAAAGTTTTTTTTTTAGAACACTGTCGGCGCTTGTGGGGGGGGGTCTCGGCATCGCATCACCTAGGCCTAGTTTTGGTCACAATTGGCTTGATCGTCGTCGGATTGCCGGTGTGTATGACGGGGGCATCAGGTGCTCCCATTGCGATCATCATCGCCGCTATCATCATCATCAAGTTAGTTTCGTTAACAGGATGGAGGGCTTGCCCCTGTTCAGTGTGCCCTCTCCATTTCGGACTTTTTTTTACCCTTTAGTTTCTATTGCGGTGTAGTTCTGCACTGCCCCGGAAGCTGCTCTGGGACTGGAAAATGAAGAACAGCTACAAGTTATTATTAGAGGCCTTCATCTTGCTGTAGGCACCTATCGGAAGATGATGATGATGGTAGTGAGGAATAATGATGTCAGCCCTGTTTACAAACATTGCACAGCTAGATAAAAAAAAAAAAACCCTAATGGGTAGCCTGCCATTGCAGCGTTGGAGCCAAGGTCACCCTTTTGCTGTGCTGAGTTTCTACACATTGTGGCAGCCTTCAACATGGGCAAAAAAAAAAAAAAAGCAGCGCACATGCATTCTGAAATTGCGGTACTTTTAAAGAGACCTCAGCCGGTTCGATCCAAGATGGAGCTTTTTCCACTGAGGGGTTTCTATTTTTATAAGCCGGACGTATTTTTGACATGCAAGGGTCCAGGCTTGATCGCTTTAGCAGCAATGGACTATTTTGAGCCGTGTGGGGCGAAATTCGGGTCCTACCACGAGAGCCGACAGTTTTATTTTCATCTTCCCCTGTTGATATCGCGGGCATGCCCATCTACATTGCTGTTCTCACTTTGTTTGCGTGTTCTGTCTTGCTTGTTTGAGTGTCCTTCCTTCAGCGGAAGAAATGTTTGTGCCGACGGTGTGAAACGTTTTATGTAAACAGATTGTTACTCTACTTGTTGACGCAATATGACGTGAGGATGTTTTATGAACAGCTCACCAGACGACGTGAATGTTTGTGTCAGTGAGACCCAGTGGACTTGCGGAGGACTTTTTATTCTGAGGGGTGTTTTAATAGTTGGCCATCCATTACTTTGGCTCAAATTTACATTTTACCAAAATGCCAAGTGAAATAACAACAGGTGTAGACAGGCTGGAGTGACGGAATTCTTTCGTCATGTTAGAGCACGTTGGTCTGAGAGTGTAATGTGGCTTGAGACTCGCCCCTGTATTCAGAAAGCAAACTTAACTTGGTGCCGTACGGCAGTTTTTCGTAAGGGTAGGAAGGGAAGCGTACATTTTGGACAGCTTCCTTAATGGGGCCATGCAGACAAAACACAAGTTTGGTTCATTTGATGGATTGCCTCGTTAGAATCACACTAACACCACTTTCAGCGCACACTTCGCTCAAATAGGCTACATAATTAGGAAAAAAGGGAATAGCCATGCGACCCACTAGCTCATTCCCTGCACTAGAACCTACGACGTATTATGGGCAGCTGTGTGATTGGCTGAGGCCGGCAAAAGCAAACGTAAGCTAGGCAGGGCTTATAAGCCTGCCAAGCGAGCTATTTGCACGTAAATGTAATGTATATTCATTTTACAGCAGTAGAAATAGTGCGGTAAACAATGAAAGTTGGCAAAAACACGTAAACATAGAAGTACCGATGCTCACTGCTGTTGGTACTTGCTGCACTATGCTTGTTTTAGCTGCACAGCAGTGCGGTGCTTTGGGGTTGTCTCAGACGACACTGGCTGACTGGTGTAAGCGACGTTGTCGTAGGTGACCCTGTTTGTCATGGATACCCCATGTCTCATGAAATGATTACTTTCTAGAGTAACAAAAGCAAGGCAGGTGCAAATGCAGGTGCGGACGACAGTTCGTGGCTGAGTGTGGTAGCGCCATCTGGGAGGACTGACAGTAAGCAAGGCTGCAGAGCCGAATGACGCAGTGGAAGTTCGTTTGAATACGCACACTTATGACTTCATGGCAGACGTCACAGAACTGCGCGATTTAGCAGGAGAATCAAAATTTTAACCTAAATTGATTAATTTCTTAGTGAAGACGGCATCGTTTGCTGCCAAACAAGCGCTGGGGGCACTATAAAACACGAAATCTTTCGAATAAAATAAATTTGTATTTTGTCTGCATGGCTCCTTTAAGGTGCCCTTTTCAATGGCACCTTTTGTGAAGCAGGTTCGGCACCTGCTGAATTAGGCTAGCGCGAGGCACGCCCATCTGCGTATGGCGTGGGGGTGGGACTTTTGCACCAATATAGGGAAGAGCACCCCTGTGGTGGCAGTTTCGAATGCTCAGATCAGCCAGCCTCCATCTGTGGCCAGTTTCCGCAGAGAAGTTTAATATTAACATTGCAGCGATATTTGATCGCCCCTTGCACTACTAACTGGCGCAGATTGTGATCGCTTGCGCAGTTTTCCCTCACACTGTCGTCCCTTTTTTTCACATGTGTAACTTTGTTTTTGCCACGACTTTCATTTTGTTGAGCGGCGCAAACTGTAGCTAAACGTGTTACCTTAAGTAGAGATTACTTTCTGGGCTGATAAGTTTACCAAAAACGGCACTCTCTCAGCATAAGTTTAGTTCTTGAAGTGCATTAAGGCGCTGAAAAGTGTGTCAGAAGGCAAAAGTTGCACTCTTAATTTAAGTTGGGTTTGTTGGGCTGAGACAGCGTAAAAGTGACTATGGTTGATTCAAGCAGGATTGATTCGAAGCGGTGGTATTGTGTGGAGCCATGACTTTGGACATTGCAATCTCCAATCTGTCTCTCTTTGAACGCAAGCATAAGGGAGAGGGGGTGGGAACTAAAAGGTCTAGGCTGTTGGAATTCTTTGAGGCAATATTCCTCAGGTCCAAGTTCAGGTGTTGTACCATTGTGTTGGCAATCTGTGTGTCAGCAAGGTGATAACTTGGGTGTCTTAAGTTTGTCGTATTCTTTATAGAGCTGTGATATGCACAACAAGCCTTCCCGACTGTTTGTTTTTTTTCCCCCTGAGGTGCATTTAGTTCTGGGAGTGCTATCAATGCATGGTGGTGGGTCTTTCGTTGGCTATCCATGCCGACAGTGTTAGTGTAAGGTTTATTTTGTGCCCTCGCTGTGCGACTTTTAACGACTGCGCGGCGTAGCGGCGTCATGTTTTACTGAAGGTGCACATTTTAGTTTCGGGCCACAAAGTGATGACATTCCGTCGTACAGCTGTAATACTTGAGTGCTCAGTCAATGGATCAATGCACTTTTACAAGCATCCATCGTTTTTCATACGCACTGCTTACATTTTTTTCAGTTTTGTGTAAATAAGCCGTCGCACTGTTCCGCATATATAACTGCTCACCACGTCAGGTCGCAGGACGGAAAGATTCGCTGTATTTACTCGTACGCGTACTTTTTTGTACTTCATTTTACGCAGTGATTCATTTGTGCAATGACGCCGGTGTAAAAAATGTTTACGCATGCACATTTTGTCTGTCGACATTTCGCATGTTTTGTTGTTTTGCTGTTTACTTTTTTTACTTGCTCAAGAGATTCTATACACCTTGTTATACCTTTTGTGAATTGTGTTTTAGTTGGTTCTTTTGAACAGGTTGCCTCGACAAGGGGACAGTGCTAGCCATGGTGTAGTTTCGAGGCGCATGTGCGCACATGAGCCTGTAAATGTTTTTATGAGCAAGTGTTGCTTCGTGTTTCTCTGTTTTTTACCTTGTGTAGATAGGGGTCTCGCACACGTTGCAGCGAAGCTGCTTCTACAAAAATAAGCCGTGGATGTTGTATCACGTATTCCAAGTTTCGTAATCTTGTGTGAAGAAAAAATACTGGTGAGATGATGAATTTGTTGCCTCGTGTCATTTTGACTGAGGACAAAGTTGCACGGTTTCTGTATTTGTGATTTCCCAAGTATTTTATCCATTTTGCTGTAGCATCCACTGGTCAGGCGGTCTTTTGAATTGCAATGACATCTCACAGTCTCGCTAGAGTTGAGGGCCTGGCTGTGTTGTGTCTGACTACGAAATGAAGCAGCACTTATTTGAACGAAAGCTGAAGAAGGCAGGATGACCACAGCAGTGGTTGTTGTCAAAATAAGGGTTGTTTTCGTTTTGTAGGCATCTCCATCATCCCAGGAAATGAACATGGAAGGAAGGAACATGCATACAAATCATGTTTATTACAGCACACAGACAGACGCCTGCAAAATGTGCGGGGCATGCGTTGTACAATTCGTTTGTCCATAAAACTCCGCAGTGTACAGAGCATCACTAATGTTGATTAAGACTCGTTTGTGCACTTCAGGGAAGTCAAATGGAATAGAGATAAGACCTGAAATGGTGTCCCGTGTGAATTGTGTACCAACAGACAATGTTGCTAGGGTCAAAGGGAGGGACCAGGCATGTTAAAAGAGCATTTTAATTACTTACCGTGTGTCATTAGAATAATTTGCATCCCAGAAGATGCAACAGGAGTAAATGCGTTGTAATCGTTGTTCTCAACTTGGTTTACATTTTTTGCTTACATCTGAACTGCATGCTAGTTTGCATCGTGTACGTGTATAAATTTTGGCAGGCTAAGTTTGTTTCGCCCCTATTCATAAAACAATTGTTCAAGCCAATGTAAAGCACTTATTGTTAGTCTTGGCGTAATGTGTGAATCGCTACAAGTCTTTGTGTGTACTTGAGGACTTGCATTGTGCATTTGGAGGAGCATACAACTAGATTAATTGCAAGTTTGATGAAAGACAATTATTTGCATTAAGCAGATTTCCAAATGTTCCAGAAAGGAAAGCTTTCATAATAAATTACAGTAATGCAAAAAAAAGTTCAAAATTGGGTTTTGAGTTGCCATAATTTTGAGCAAAATCAGCCACTCAAATTTAGCTCAATGTCGTCTGCTCACATATGTGCGTTTGGATCTGTGAAATCTGTACAAGATTTAACCGTGTTTTGGCTACCTCTTGAGATTTTGCTGTGCAGAGTACACCACGGGTAAGAGAGGTTGAAACTGCGTTCATTTTGTTTGTTTGTTTGTTTCTGTAACATGAAAGTGTCAATGAGCGCTACGATATCATTAACTGTTACATGGGTGTGGCTGTGAATTGCGAGTGCATTTTTTCCACACGTGAAATCTATTGCAGTTTGCATTTGAAGTGTGCAGTTGCACTTCCAAGATGTTAAAGGGACCCTGCAACACTTTTTTCAACTTTTTTTTTTGAGATCTCAAATGCTTGCAGAACGTAGTCACCCAACGCACCGAGTGCTTAGATTTAAAGGAGCCATGAAGACAAAATACAAGTTGAGTTTATTAGAAAGACTGCTTAGTCCCGATAACAATGATACCAATATCATCACAATCTTCGAACAAATAACGGAGATATTGAAGGCATTGTGAAGCAGTCGCGACCCCCTAGCCAATTTCCCGCAACTTTTCTATGACGTCACGGAATCTGTTTGTGCGATTGGCGGCCGCCTAACTGACCTGTCGCGACGACACATGACTGGACGTCTGTAATGGGGCCTCTAGTTCCATTTGACCGCATCACTCGAATGCTAACGTGCAGTTGACGCACCGAAAATTATGTTTTATTGTTGGCCCGTATGACTTCGCTCTTGCTCAAAACACGTCACTGTGGTGCAAAATTTGAAAGTTTTTAAATACTTCTTGCTTTTTTTTTTTTTTTTAGTTAACAAAACATCTTTTGTGGCTCTAATGGAGCTGAGTGAGATACTGAATCCCAATTCTTTCAAATTAAATGAAGTTGTATTTTCTCTTCATGGCTCCTTTAAGGGGTCGCAAAGTACCTCAGCCAAAAATTACTGCTCTATGCCCAGCAGATAACTTGTAAACTCACTCAAAATATTTTTCCTTCTTTCCCGATCTTGACATTCTTCGACAACTCGAATTATGTCACTGAGGCCATGTAGCGGCTGTTGGCCGGTTTTCCTTCAGTTGCAGCGATGAACGCTTTTCGGTAGCAACTTAAAAAAAAGGCACAAGATCAAAGCAGAAATGGAAGGCGTATCTGGTGCGACGAGCAAATCACACAGTGCTGCTCCATGCTGGCGATAACTATAGCTTTCGCAGTGGTTCCAGACGCGGAGGAAAGAGTGAAAGCGCTTATCAAAAGTGTTGCAGGGTCCCTTTATTCACTGCTAGCGTGCAGTTTGTAACAGGCTACCAGCCGTAGGTTAGCTTAGAAAGTTCACCACACACAGTGCTTTTTCGCACGCACACCCCACTTCATTTTCCCACCAAGCCGTAGTATTGTTTTAACGGTATGCGGACGTTGGAGTACAAAGTGACAGTAGCAGTGCAATCCGTCTCCCTGAAACTCCTGAAAGGGTTGGTTACCTGAATGCTGGCGAGTCTGTAGTAGATGTGTACAAAAGGTTACTCGGAGGAAAGTCTAAACAGCTGTTTACAAAGTGTGTTGATGAAAAAAAAAAAAGGGAATGTCGTTTATGCTTTTATCGGAATGTCCTGTGGTTGTTGTTGCACCGGTCATTGGCTTCTCTGTGTCATAGTGTGCGTGTGTGTTCCGTTGCCCAGCACTGTCCTATAAATACCTGCGATTGCCCTTGTCTGAAGGTGTCTGTGAAGATGTACATAGGCGGCGCTTAATAAATGCCAGATGATTGATGCTTACGAAACTGTGTTGCTGAGTTCACTCCTTGTCTTGTTTATTTTTGCTTTCGGTTGTCAACTGTATTGGTGTGGTCTGTCATAGTGGTATTTGTTGGTAAGTGAACAAATGCTGTGAACACTGCCACAGATGTGGCAGTCTTCACTCCCAAGTCACTAAGGTCTTGTCATTATTTCTGCAGTTACTGCTGTTTCTGGCCCACAAAGAATTCAAAGCCGTATTGGATGATTAATGACTTTCATAAGGAAGAGTGCTTTTGCCAGTTTCCTTGCACAAAACTTTTTCAGTCTCGCACGAGAGGAAAGTGAATTTTTTGTAGCTGATGACAGCTTAACACGGGCTACAAACTTTTGGCGAAGACTACGTTTTTCTGAGCTATCGTGGCCGCAAAGTGGACCTTCAAACTTGTTCTCTTCCTGGTGTAGTTTTCTACAGGTAGTGTCGAGTGACTTATGCAGGTGCCTCAATTCTTGGTAGCCTGTTCACATTTAACATGGCCTAGAAGCTTTTGGCAGACTACGTTTTTCTGAGCACATGAATTCTTTGTAGCCTGTTAACATTTAGCATGGGCTAGAAACTCCTGGCAAAGGCTGTACGTTTTTTGGAGCTACCGTGGCAGCTAAGCAGGCCTCCAAACTTGTTCTCCTTTCTAAGGTAGTTTTATGCGTGTAGTGGTAAGTAACTCTTTGTGAATTAGTGAATTATCTGAATTCACGTGCACACGTAGCATGGGCTAGAAATTTTTGGCGAAGGCTGTACATTTTTCCGAAGCACCGGTGCCTCCAAGCAAGAGGATAGCAGCGAGCGACCCTCGATGCGAGCGCGTTTCCGAGGGAGCGCAGTCGAGGTTTCGGTTCCCGCTTCGCTTCCGTTCCGGTGTGCCAGATGGCGCCACCGGCGCTACCGGTAAGCATCGACTCCCCGCTCTCCCATCTCGGCGACATCCGGCTGCCGCTTTTCGTACATCGGCAGCAGCGGCTGGGCGAGATGAGCGTAGCCTCGGTGCGGCGACGGCGGTCTGGCCCCAGGATGGTGTGCAGTGGATAAGTTCTACTCCGGAACGGATAATCTCGCCGCTAGCGGCGCCCACGAGCGGATTAACCATGGAAGACGTCGACTGCGGTAAGCTCCCGCCATTCTCTCCGGGTTTTTTCACGCCGTTAGACGCTCCGGTGGGGGAGAGAAACCTGGGCGTTGCACACGCCCGGCGAAGGAGCGAGTACGAAGAAAAAAAAATATATGTTCGATGCTCGCTCGGGGGCTGCGGGAGCGTCTGCATTTCTCGATCTGACTTGGCGGTTTTCCCCCGGTCGCGACGTTCACGCGAGCCCCGGGCGAAAGTTTTGCGAGCCGCGCGGGAAAATATCGCTGGCTTCTTCTCCGCGCGAACCCTCTGAATCATGCCCCACATTGTGCGTGTGTGCGCGTGAGAAAGAGAGTGGGAGAGGCGCGCTCATAGCCTAGCCTGTCGGGATGAATGGGAAGAACGGCTGGTGCTATGCGGTGAAGCGCGTTTGCTGTGCTGTGCACCTTGCAGTATCGAGGAACACGCGTATCCTAGGCGCAGCAGCGGATATTCGCTCCTCGCTCGTGATAGTCGTGGCCGGTTTTGCGGAAGTGCTTCCGGATCGGCGCCGGGAAGCGCTTGACGTCGCCAGCGCCCTGTTTTTTTATTGCTCTCTCTTAGCTGTGCGCGCACCTTGGGTGTATAGCGGCTGATACGATGCATGCATGCGGGCGCGGTAATTAATCGGCCGGTAATGTACTTGTACCTCGTTTATCGGCGTCAAATATGCAATTATCAACGTGTTACTATCCAAAGGAACACGTCCGCGTATCTTAATGACCAATTTCTGCCTTGATCCGCCTGGCTCCTGGAGACCTACTTTCCCGCAAGGGCCCGCAGCATAGCGTTTTGCTATTTTCGGATAATGCGTTCCTTAGTTTGTTCTCAACCGCCTGATATATACTGTTAAAACAGATGAACGCTGGCGTTAACTTCTTTTTCTTTATTCTGTCGTATGTGATACAGGCGCGAGTGCGGCCGCAGCCGCGCTGACGTTGTCGCCCGCACTTGACGCTTCGCGAAGGACCGCGTCTCATGCGGTCGCTCCTATTTTGGGCGTTCCCTTCCTTGAAGACTTCGCTCGTTTCCGGCCATCACCTGCCTCTTGCAGCCTGCGTTTTGAATTCGGTTTTTATTGTTTTTTTTTTCTCTCTCTCTCTCCGGCTGCCACGCCATTGCGGTGGTATGCCGAGCTTGCATGGTTACATATATATGTAACCATGCAGAGTGTGGGACCGATATTTCTTCGCGTACGACGCAGTGATTTTTTTCCTATCTCCGGCCGCCACGCCATTACGATATGCCGAGCTTGTCAGCGGAAGTTTTTATGGTTAGTGAACGACAGGAAAAGAAAAAAAAAGGCACAGTTTGGTTCCAGTATATCAATGGGACATTTGCACGTACCTTAATTGTTTGCGATTAAAAAATTGTTTCTTATTTAGTCTATTCCATGAGGTCACCAGTGCGTCACGGTTATCTGCGCGTGCGATACATTGAATTCGGTGTAGCTACCTCTTTTGGCCTTTTTTTCTTACCGTAGACAGAGTCCATGGACTCTGCCGTAGACCATCATCGCACGTTCAACGCACTCCTGCGAATTTTCTGAATTTCCAAATAATTGAAGTACCCGTAAACCAGCGGAGTCTCACCGATTAGCCCGCGTCATTTTACCATTTTCACTTCACAGCAATTATTAACGTACTTTTACCACAGTATTTATTTCCAGTCGCCCGGCCGAGTTCCGCTGCCACAACCGAGAAATTCCGTTAAAAAATCCAAAGCCCCTTCATAACGACAACGATGGTTGAGACGCTCAGCTTCTCGTCAGGGATTCGTCCGCTGTCGTTGGGATTGTAGGGGTTCCCAGAGTTTTGCTGGCGGGACGGATCGCCATCAGGGAGACCAATAGAAAGCTTCGCTTCAAATCCAAACTGCTTCGACCGTGTCGGAATGGGACAGTCGGATAGACGTCGCAGGTTCGACCACGGGAAGCGTTTTCTTCTTGATGTGCTTGATGAGCCTTTGCATATTATTATCATCATCGTCGTCGTCGTCGTCGTTTTGTAAAACCCCTTGTGTAAAGTTGGCTTTCCTGCAGCGCGTTTTACTAAAATTTGTGCAGCTTGCACTAGTGGTGCAAATCCGAAGAAACAGGAAAGCTGGCGGCCCTCTCCCTTCGTCAGAGACCCCCGATGAATTGCCCCTCACATGGATTTCCGAACTTGCCGCTGGAAGTTCGTTCTCCATGAATGGCAGGCCGGGATTTGTTTTGTGAGTAGGCTTTCTCATCTTTCCCAAAGTGCACCGCGGCAACCGGCTTCGTGAACTCGGCGTCTGTGCTCCCCACTTCAGGCGCGAACGCACGTGAACTGGCGAGGAGATAACAGCATGCGAAGGAACACTCCACGAACTCTGGACAGAGTGTTCTCGAAGGTCGAGCTGGCCGACGCCGGGCGCTCCTCACGAGGCGCACGCTCACGTGCGCTCGGTATTTTTCTTTGTATTTCCCTTTGTGAGCTCCCCACGTGGCGCAAACCCACGTGCAAGCCTGGACGACGCCGGGCGCTCCTCACTGGGCGCGCGCACACGTGTGCATTTTTCTTTGTATTTCCTTTTGTGAGCTCCTCACGTGGCGCAAGCCCACGTGCAAGTCTGGAAGACGCCGGGCGCTCCGCACGAGGCGCACGATCACGTGCGCTCGGCTGGGCTGATCGAGGGTTTTCTGGTAACGGTCCACGGCGGAACGAAAGGCTTAAACAGCTGTGCTGTTCTTTACAAGCACTACAAGAAACAATTTGTACACCGCTTAATTAAGCATGTAGTAATTCTTCGTCAAAGGTTTCTTAAGTTACGCGTGATGGCTTCCTCACTGTTGAACGTGGTACAAGCGCCTCCTGACATTACGCATAAGCAAGTGCTGTAAACCCCGGTTATAACGAAATCTCGCCTTGTTCGAAATCCCTCTTTGTCGGAAGTTTTTTATAGTCCCCGCTACAGTGCGTTCAGAGCAGAGCACTTCCGCTTTTAACGAAGTATCGCTTATAACCAAGTCAGTTTACTGGCCCCGGGGACTTCGTTACAGCTGCTGTTTATTACACGTATCTAACTGTGCGGTTATAGCCTGCGTATCATCAGCGTTGAAGGACTCTGTATCACTCATTCCTGTCTGAGTTAAAGTAGTCATGAAAGGCACCTTTGGATTGGAAATGTATGGATTAATTTGTTACCGGATTGGATTATTATTGTTTATTATTATTATTATTATTATTATTATGCGTGCACCGATGTCCGCACCCAGTCTTGAATTTATTGCATCAAACTAATGCAGCCATCATGGTGAGTCGAACCGACTTACTGAACTCAATGTAAGTTAGCGCCCAACTTTTACATACGAGAACCGTGCCGGTGGTGTCGCGAATTAACGCCGCCAACCAAAGCAGAGCAGACAGCGATGACGTCATCTGGTGGACGTGCACCAGTTTTGTGACGTCATATAAACCGTTGCAGCTGTCGCTCATTTAGCTCAGTGTCAAGATTAGGCGCAGAGGGGGGAAAAATCCCGTCCAACACCTGGCGTGAAAGTGGAGCGGTGCTCCAACAGGCAGCAATTGCACGCATGGCTGCGGGCATGACGCGATCCTTTCCCCCGTATTTACGCGTTGATTTTAGGCGCACCTCACACTATAGCTGCGAATAAAGGCGTTCGTTTATTGAGTAGAAGTAGAGAAAATGTTGTGACGTTGAAATGCCTTTTTTTTTTTTTTTTGTAAATGCAATGTTACGTTGAATGGGCTGAAAATTAGTTGAGAGAAACAATCGTCTGCTGCCTGACCGCGCTGCCGCTCCGTTCCGTTCCGCGGACGTCGACGCGCTATCGATCTGTCTTTTTCTCTTTCTTTTCTGAATGAATGACCGGTAATCCCGAAATTGCCCGCCTTTCAACGAAGGGAAACCGCGATGATAGCGCGCAAGCTGTCTCTCCGGGGCATCCCGGCCGGTCTTGATTAAAAACCGTCCATGCGCAAACTCTTGACGTGCTGGTAACGTCGTACTAAGCCTGAACGTCGGTGCTTTGCGTCAAAACAAGTTTTCCTCTGCCTGATCTTACCCTCTCCCACTCGCAGAAATGCAACTGCAGGTTTTTAATGCTGCGCGAATTAACTTTTTAATGCGAAGACATTAAGGGCGGTAAAGACTGTAGCCGACCGATTTTTCGGACCTGGGAACGAGAAATACTCCGAATAAAGTAGCTGTCCGAAAAATCCCCGAGTCGCAAAAACGAACTTTATTTCATTTAATTATGTGTGAAGAAGTCGCGAATGGTTCCTTACGTTAAATTCCTCCTTTCCTATCACTAGCAAATGCAGCTTCTCAGTGCCAAGCGGCCGTCACCGTCCGACCAGTCAGCTGTTTCTCAAAAAGAAGTGTTGTCTAAAAAAAAAAAAAAAAAAAACTAGCAACGTACATATATTCCTGCCGAGATTGCTTCCGCCGCAGGCTACATGAAAAATTAAGGCCTCCGAAGTCATAAAGTTTGTTACCTCGGCGGGAGTAAAGCCAATCCCCATGCAATCCGACAAAAGGCCGTCGACGTAGAGTCGTATCGTGAGTAGTATTAACTCTATGGTATCGTGGCTGTGCCACGGAAAATTTTGTCCGGAAAATCGAACTGTTGGCTTTATTTTGTCCGAAATATCCCTTGATCATATATATGCTATGGGACAACTGGCGCTTCCTTGGGAAAGTCCGGAATATCCAGCAAGTCCGAATAAACGGTCGCCTACTGTACAACCTTGCTCATTTTAAAACAGCCAGCGTTCGGTAACTCATTCAGCTCCGTTCCAGCCACGAAAGACGTCTTTTTTTAACTGGAAAAACGCACGAAATGTTGAAAACTTTCAAATTTCGCGCTGAAGTGACGTATTATGGGAAGGAGGGACGTAATGTGGGCCATAACTAAAACATAGGTATCAATGGGTTAACTGCACGTTAGAACCCGAGTGATGCGATCAAACGGACCAGGAGGCCGCTCAGGAGGAGGCCAGGGGGGCGCCGCCAATCGCACAAACAAGATTCTGTGACGTCATGTTGACGTCACCGAAAAGTGGCTGGGGTGTCGCCATTGCCTCGTCTCAGTCTTCCCCGTTTTCCCTAATATCTCCATTATTTGTCTGAAGTAATTGCGATAAAATTGGTGTGACTTATCGAAACAAAGCACTCTTTTTATGAACGACACTTGTATTTTGTTTTTCTGGCGGCTTGTGTCTCGTTGAACAACGCCTCGTTGAACAACGTTGAACAACAACGCCTCGTTGAACAACGTTGAACAACAACGCCTCGTTGAACAACGTTGAACAACAACGCCTCGTTGAACAACGTTGAACAACGTTAAACAGCGCCTTGTGTCTCGTTGAGCCGACGCGTTCCATAACGCGTGCCTCAGTAATAAAACGCGAGGAAAAGGCGCGGAAATCCGTTGCTAGGCGACGCCTGGCCAATTGCAGTGCGGTTCGAGCCAACGTTTATAGAACTAACTGTAATAACGTTGGTTCGAACGCGCCAGGTTTGTGGGCAGCGTGGACTCGCAAGAGCAAACTTATCCGCTGCAAAATTCGCACGAGCACTCGATAAGACTCTAAAGCTTTCGCATTTACGAAACAAAAATAAGCATTTAATTAGATGTCCTCGTTGTGATTAGGTGGGGTATAATTGTTCCTAACTGAGTTACGCGCGACACTTACATATCAGTTACAGCGTCTAACTCCTCGCCTCTACGCACACGAAACTGTTTTCAACATAGCCGTATTGGCGTTCGCCGTGAAGACACTGCAATCATGCTCTACTCATACTTTTCGGACACGAAGCAAGAGCGCTTATTCAATTGTTGGGATAAAGCGGTTGGGAAGATGGCATATAACAAATCGGGATGGCGAAACTCGCGCTACACCACTCTCGCGCATAATTGCGCGCCAAACGTAAAGTCGTTCGTGGCGACATGTCTCGTCGCTTTCAATACAAATCACGATAAACGACTTCAGAGGGCCCAAATAGCGTTTATTGGATAAGATGAGATTTATTTAACTCGTCAATGTACACTAATATAGTCATGCAGTAATACAGTAATATAGGTTTATCCAGCCTTGAAAATCGCCCCCCGTCCGCGAAATTTTCGGGGGGGGGCTCGGCCCTTTCTGCGTACGCCAATGGGGAGAGGGCAGTAGTCAAAAGCTGTTCCCAACCGTGAATGGGCATGTGCATTTCAGTATACCCGTGGAAAAGGTATACCAGCTTTCGAAAATGCTATGTTCCTGAATTCATTCTTCACCATATCATTACCATCTCTTCTCCTTCATCCTATGCATAAATGAACACCTCGGTACAAATGCTTCCCCTGAATATTTACAACAGCGCTTCTGCACTGCGTCATTCAGTGCGTTTTTTTCCCCGGAACTTTCTTATCCAGTCCACTGAACACTCTCTCTGCCACTGCTTCTGGCTACGTCTTCGCTCTTTGAACGTGAATTTTGTTGACCACCACCAACCGACCATTTATTCCAAATGTGAAGGGCTCGCGTCCGTCTTACATACTTCAATAAGATCTATTTATGCAAACTGCAGGACGAAGGCCTCTCCCATCGACTTCCAACAGCTCCTACTCCTAGCCTTTTCAGTTTTTTCGAATGTCCTTATCCCATTCCTCCACCGAGTTATCGGTGCACCTACTCCTATAGTCTCGTCTCTCGATGACCTAGTATCCTGGTTGTCCACAGGAACTGTCAGTTGCACATATACTCCAACCTTCTTACCGTCGCTCGTTGGCTCGACGGAAGTGTTCTTTCGAGGTGCATTGCAAGTCCTCAAGTTCCTGCTTCTTGAGTCGTCACCATTGGCGGATCCAGAGGAAAAGGGGGGGGGGGGGGGGGGGGGATGTCCTGACCCCTCCCTTAATTTTTGAATTTATACCTCCAAGACGGTGACCCCTCAGGTCGTAGGAAAAATCTGGTGATGATTTGTTCTATTTCTTGTATTTCTGGTTTTACAAAATTTTGGTGAATATTCGTGTTCATCTAATCAACTTTCCTCATCAGCTCATACCCGTTATCTATGCCCTGTGGCAAAATAAACGCTCTAAAAAAGGCTATTTTCTTCCTCATCATCGTCGTCATCATCATCATTGGTAGAAGCAGACCCCCTTCCCCCCTCAGAAAACAACCTGTATCCTTCCCTGGTCATCACCGGAAGTACGCATTGGTTGTACAGAGCTAGCATATACACTGTTCATTATTTCGAAATGCCTTCCAGCCGATGACGATTCACCACCTGATTTCATTCTCGTCGTTTGGATCGTCACTGACAACGTGCTGTAGATAGTTATTCACCCACCTCTTCTAGCACTTCATGGCCTATAATACCGCTCTCGCGCTTAAAAAGAAAAGTTAAACGAAAAAGTCAGCAGATGTTCGATTTCGCCAACTGTCCCACAAAACGACCCTGCGCGCGTTCCTCCGCGGTCTTCACACAGCAGCTGCCCCGAACAGTTCGGAGTTTCCTTCTTGCGTCCAAGCTTCTGCATAACTTCGAGTTCGTGCGCGGAATAGAAGCGCATCCGTGTACTTGTTCCGCCTTTCGCTTTTCCCTTTTGTATGTTTGTTCTTTTCAATTTGCTCCGGAGAGGACCGTTGACAAAAAGGAGAGCGCCGCGGGCCACTTGAAATTCTGCGGGCGATCTGATAACGCTGACCTCCGCCGGCTGCAGCAGCAGCAGCCCTTTCGAGTGGCGCTCCTTGTCAGCGACTTTCTTCACAGACCGCTGGCCAGGGATAATGCGCGTCCGCTGGTGCGTGCAGCGACGCCTGCACTTTCCTCGTGCGCCAGCTTGGCGGTGCCTTGAAAAGCAAAGAAAGTCGGCCACGCTGATTTCACCCGCCAAGCGATTTCTATACTGACTGAAATTGCGTCGTTACGTTGTTGACAGGCGGGCCCGTTCGATGTGGCGTACTATTGTGAGACCGTTTGCACCTGTGGTCTGCGTAGGTGGGTTAAGAAAACATGCAGGGTATCTTCCACAGGCAGTTTTACGCAGCATTTCTCACTCGCGCGTGTCTGTATGAGCAGAACGCAAACAGACAGCTACAAAACTGTCCAGGACGAAAAACGTCATCATAACATTGAGATACCTAATGGGAGACCAGCGAAGCTAACTTACTATATTGATCGAATAAAGACCCATACACATAACGTTTTAGTACATGGATTCCGATGAAATAGTTCCGATAAAATAAGATTTACAGCCATTTTCTTTAACTTGCATACTCCCTCCGTAGACGGCCATTAGCTGACGGGAATTATGTACCGTTTACAGCTTCAAGCGGTGAACGAACTGCTTATGCAGTGTAAATAAAACGTAATGATAGAGTCGGCTTAGCGGCCCATTCCAGTGCAATTTTTTTCAAGGTACCTAAATTACATTGAGGAGCGAAAACGAGATTTCGGCGCACGTTAAAGATCCCCAGGTGGTCAAAATCTATCCGGAGCCCTCCACTACAGTGTGCCTAATCGCGTTAAACCATACAATCAATCAATCAATCAATCAATCAATCAATCAATCAATCAATCAATCAATCAATCAATCAATCAATCAATCAATCAATCAATCAATCAATCAATCACCAATCAATCAATCAATCAATCAATCAATCAATCAAATTACATTGAGAGCTACAGATAATTTTATACCAGCTCTCGAGCGAGCGCGTGAGAATCTTTGTCAACGCGACCCGACAGAGGCGCGCAATTGAGCTTCTCTGTCAAAATAATATGCTTGTTCGCTAGAGTTCGCGAGGCAAATCGTGGTTTCTAGGTTTGATTCAGTTTGTACTGACGACTGTACTCCTTCGGACACGCTCACGCATGCGTGAAGGCAAGGAAATGGGGCAATGGTTTCGGATCTGATGACCCTCCTCTAATCATGCGTGTTTTCTCCCTGAGGAAGTGCTAGATCACGTGATCAATCCCACCCCCACCCCCCCCATGATGGCTTCTCCCCGCGTCGTAACACTAAAATGGAGTCACCGCGTCGGGAATTACTGGTCATTTTTCGCAGAGTAATATCAGCAGCAACAATAAATGTGCGCGAGCCATCTTTCCATCGCTGTTTATTATTTTTTTACGTTTAATGAGGCTTAGCCTGTCGTATGGTCAAGATTTAGTTCACCAACCAACCTGTCATGTGGTCAAGATTCGATGGCCTTAACATGTTCGTTTGTGTAAGCGTGTACGTACTCTCCACTGGGGCAATTGACATCAAAAAGAACTATTTCTTATGCATTTTCGGCCTGTTGTTATTTGCCTTTTTTCTCGTTTTACTAAGCATCTAAACAAGACTATCATTAAATACATAAGTAGCCAATACCAAATCAACACTACATTTTAGTGGAGAATATATCTTGACATGTTTTTGGCTGTCGTGGGATGTTTTATGTGCGACGTGTGTTTTGCTTTTCTTTTTCGTGCAAGTAAAACCCCAAAGCAAAAGGGAAGAAATAAAAACTCGCAGTAGCTTGTTTATTCAAGATAGACATCGCGGATTTCTGTAAACACGAGGGCGTAAGACAAATCGCGCGCAGTCGTGACGCCTTCTGTGACGCCTTCCGTCTTCTTGCAAAGGGCTCCAACGCCTTGCGCTGTCGGCACGTACTGAACGTCGTATCAGTTTCAACGCCCCAGGAGTGAAGCCGCAGGCAGATAGATACAACGTAGTAAAAAAAAAAAAACGAAATAAACGAGCGTTGTGCCGGCCGCTTCAAGACAGGGAAAAACCAAGCCGACGCGCTGAAGGGGAAATACCGATGCGGTCGCATCTTGTCCTTCCCTTTCACAGAAAGAGGGCGGGCGTACCGTACAGCCGGGGAGCGGAAATGGAGTTGCGGCGCAACCATTTTGGCCGGAAACGACGAGCGGTCGGCAACACTGAGGCGCGTGCGGGCGAACGTGTCGTCTGCATGATATGTGCGCGTGTACGCGCGCTTTCTTTACTGCTTGCTTCTCTGTTTTATCTTGCTTGTATTACGCCCATCTTCGCCTGGTTTCTTTCGCGTCCTACACGGTCGGTCGGAGACGCGAGCTGATAAGCGACGGCTGGGGGAAGTTGCCCAAATTGGTGCGCGAAGCCTTGGCGTCATGCACCCGTTCACTTTTGCACGCACTTCCGATGACAAGCGCGCGCTTGTTTCCCGGTGACGTCATGATTGCGGAACAAAACGTATTTCAACACATTGAAGCATAGCCAACGACTAACGTGGTTCAGTCAAACAATACGCTAGTTTCATCAGGTTTAAATAGGTCGATGCGCCCAACTGTGTGCTCCCATGTGTCCAGGCGTGCATATGGTTCGTGCAGCATGAAGCACCTGCAATTATGTGTGTCGGAATCTTGGGAAATGATTGGATTGCATAAGTTACAGAGGAGAGGGGAGTGAAAAGAAGGGATGTGATAAAACTTCGAAAAGGATGCCATAATAAACTATACATTGTCGGAGAAGCTGCGTCCCAACACCATTTGTGCCTGTACTTCCTGAATTTTCAGTTATGCGTTTACAAGCAAATGTAAGTCAACCACACACACATACAAAAACTCGCTGTTTTTAAATTCGCGCAACATTATGAACTCTTCCTTAACAACTTAACGTTATAGCGCAATATTACCAATTTAAGAGTCTCATCAGGGGCGGTATTCTCGTGTTTGTCCATTTGAAAACGTCCGTTTTGCCTCCGTTTTATTGTGACGTACTTCCAGTTGCAGGCGGGCTTTAGGTTGACTTTTGCGTAACTGTTCTTGTAAACACACTTTAAATGACTAAAACTATTTTAAACTATCTTTTATGGGTTTACTGTTCCGCCAGCGAACCAACACGGCGACAAAAAAATCGTCGGCTCCAAATCGTCTGCTTCGAGAAGCCGCGGCTCGTGGCTCCGCCGTGCTTGCATGGCGTCAGATCCGGGTGTTCGCTTTTAGCCAATAAGGGCGTGCTCAAAACGGACACTTCTGAAACGGACACAAAACAGGCAAAACACGATAATAGCGCCCCTGGTATGCCATTATCAAGCCTCAACACGAATCTGACCGGAAGAAAGCGCGTTGGGTAAAAACGCTACACGTCGAAGGGAGAGCCAAGGAACTGTGGCCGAACAGGAAATGCAACCGCAGCGACATTACGCCCAGCTCCCCCGATGCACGGGCAACGCGTGCGCAGCGGATGTCTGCCGACGATCCCGCGCTCGGATACTCAGATGTGCCTCGAATCGCCCCGAGGAAATGGCGTTTCCTTTCGTGTCGCCATATCGGCCGCAAGGTCGCCCCGATAAATGCATGGGCGATCTAAAGGCGTGTGCAGTCGCCTGTTGCACTGTGTGGTACTTGAAGTGCTTTTCTGCACGACGGCTGGAGTATTTATTTTAGAGATTTGGCTCGCTGAATGGTTTCCATTTGGGGTTCGGGGAGTGGGTGTCGTGAACCTCAAAGTAGAGAGAGAGAGACGGGTATTGAATAGAGTGAATGAGTGAGTGAGTGAGTGAGCAAAAAATGAGCCGAGTAAATTGAAATAACTGAAAAAAAAAAGCGAAAAGTGGGTGACCTTTTCTCAGTCAAGAAAAAAATTCTCAACTAGCGGGGCTTGTCGTTGACTGGACGTTATCGTCCTAGGAACACACTGAGGTAAAAAAAGGTCAGTCCTGCCCCGATAAAAAGACTCTTTGAGGCAGGCGCCAGATGTACCGGAGTAATATGTGTGCGTCAGACCTTACCCTGCTTTCAGCATGGTACGTAACAGAAGTGGGGCACGTAGACAATTGAAGGTACTTCGGAACTTATTATGGCGTGGTTAAGGAAATTTAAACCGTAGAAAAAAATAAAAATAAAACGAGCCCCGGCGGTATTTGTGCAGGAAAAGCTCCTTATATGGACATTTTCCAGAAGCACCTAGTTCGTACTAGGCACCGTTGAAAACACAATGCTGAGCATTGAACCGGAAAGAGCAAGGTGTCAAGAAGAGATGTCTCCGAGTGTTGTTCAAGAGATTAGAAACATGTATTAACTGAATTCTGTAAATGCTTACTGGCCTTGGGACAACCTTCACCATTTCAAATACGACTAGGACTAATAAATTTCCGTCATATTTCCATGACAATTGTCCGGAAAACGTCGGTGTTCGCTGTGAAGGAAACGTCGTTTCCATAAGGCGACGAAATTTATAACGCAGCAATTTCTTAATGAAATTTGGCGAGAAAAGAGCTCGGCAGGCTCTTTTGCTCAATTCCAAGGAACCATGGAATGCGTTTAGGAAGTCTTACGGGGAAACATTCCCGAGAGGTAGTACTGCGGTGAGGATTAAACGCTGAGGAGACCAGTGCCAGTCCTTGCGGAGTACCGTTGGTTGTGGGGTCCGAATTTGGGTCGGAGCCAAATGGGGGGGAACGGGGCCTTGTGGAGAAAAGACCGACGCATGTCTGCCGGAAAATCCTGTAAGTGTAAGGGGATGAAGGCGCAGAAACAAAAATACTGGCCGCGCAGACTTCGGAAAAACCAGAGTATATACTTAAATGCGATAGCCGAAGGGCAGAAAGCTTTGAGGCCTCTGTTTGGTGGAGTATTTATTTCACGGCGTTAGCTGCCGGTGCCGACGCTGCTGTACTCGTCATGTAAACCGTAGTTGATGTTAGCGAAAAGTTTGATGTGTTGCCCCGTTTATGGTCAGGGAAAAACGCGTACCCACGGGTGGACTTTGATTGATTGATTGATTGTAGGTTTTAAGCGCGCCGACGCAGCGCAGGCGATGAAGAGCGCCGTAGTGGGGGGCCTCGGATTAATTTTGACCACCTAGGGGTCTTTAACGTGCGCCGAAATCTCGTACACACGTAAAGTAACGGTAAACTAGTTAGTGTCTGTAAATAAATCAGTCGCTCAGAAATTAATTAAAATAATAATAAACAAACAAACCAGGAACGTAATTTCAAGCAACGAAAAATTTCAGCAAATAATACCTCAGCTGTCGGTGACATTCGCGGCACCCCTGTAGCCTACGTTGTTTCGCGCAGCAGGTTCCTTCATATATATAGCTTCGCGGCCTGTCCTTTCCCCGAGCTACTCCGACGCCTATACTTTCCGAAAATTCGCTAGCAGGACGTTGTGGTTTATCGCAATTAAGTATAGTAATTTAAGGACACGAAACCTAACCGACTCATTCTTTTTTATGTGCACACTACCAGTTGCTTCCGAATTGCGATAACGCAGCTCGTTGTGCACTCAACGGTGCTCCAGTGACAAGCTGACAACAAGAGCGACAAGCTCCGGCGCTCTTCTAACTCGTCTGTTTGTCTTTCGACTGAAGTGACCGTCGAAGAGCACCGTATCAGTCCAGGCACGCGCCGTTGCGTCCTTCCCTCCGACTGCAGGGCAATTAAGCCGAACCATTGTGCTCGTCGAGCAACAAAGCGACGATCCTTGCCCTCTGCATTGCCCAACCGACGCAGCCACAGCACGCTCTTCCGTCCGCTGCCCTTGTTTTCGTCTCCCGTCGTGCCCGATATATTTACGACGGTTGACGCCGCCTAAAGGCCCCTGTATTTCACCCGGTCGCCGCCGTCGGGAGGGTGTCGTCTGCACGGACGGACAGCAGCGCCCCTGTCGGACGTTTTCGACAACGCCGCTTTGTCGTCCCCTAATCCTGGCGGCCCTTACTTTACGTCTTCCGCATCGCTGTTCGACATCATCGGTGCCCGCGGCCTCGGCATCGTCTCCAAGGCAACGGTCAAGCTCCTCTCGTCGTCTCCTTTTTTTTCCCCTCGTTGGTGATTTCCGTTTCCCCGTCTAAGCATCGCCTGGCCTAACCCTAAACACGCACGCCCTTTGTGCGGGGGCCCGGGCTCGTCTCGCCGAAGCAACCGAGTTCCTGGCCGCTACGCTCTCTGGGGAAAGGTGCAATGTGCTCCCGGGTTTTTCCGCAGACCGTCGCCAAACTGTCGACGACAGGTTGCAGGTCGATGGCGGGTTTCGGGCACACCCGGCCGGCCGCCCATCTTGTTTTCTTTTTGCTGTTGTTGTTAGGGTTAAAAAAAACGAATCCAATTGTACGGTCGCGTGCGTCCTCGCCTCCTCGGAAGCCGGAATGGGATGTTTGACCGGATATGTTCCTCGCATTGTACCCGAGAGGAAGTTGGATGGTATGCCATCCTGACTGTGACAGCGTTGCAGTCGGTTGCGCACACGAAAAGAAAAGCAAATGCAAACAAACAAAAAAGGCAGGTGGGATGATATTTTTGGGCTACCGGCTGCGGGCTGAGCAGGCGGTAGCCCGAAGGTAGACGCAACTGTTTGTTTATTTATTTTTTGCGCGCGATTGAAATTTACCCGAAGCGTCGATTTTCGGAGCTGCTTTAAGGTCGTCTTCATTTCATGTTGGTACGTTTTTTTATCTCAAATTTCGCTTTACGTATCGTTTTAAGCGATTCTGTCTGAATATCACTTCTACACGCTTTGCATGTACGTACGGGGCCAAATCGTGCATATTGAATCAGTTTGTTCCGTTGGAAAAAAAAAAAATGAAAACAATGGACTCGTTTTCAGGGATTCTCATGTCTTTTGAAGCAGTATATATGAGTGCGGACGTAGGTTCAATTGAACTCGTAGGTTCGGATAAGAAACACCTCGGAATCACCGCTCAGGCAAGAGTGTTTTACATAACTGAATCAATTTATTGTCGAAGTCATCCTGTATTATACACGTTTTTTTCTCCCTTCAAGGCATAATGTTCACCTATAGGAATTCTTTTTTTTAGACTTGTCTTGATATAATCTCATATAACTCGTTTTGAGTTTCTGGCTCAGTTTTTAAACGCAGCGCGAAGTGGCAGACACGGAATAGAGAGAGCGCAGGATTTTACTTTACCACATGCTGCGGGAGTGCTCGGGGCGGAGAGAAGCGCCCATATTCCGCCGAACATCAAGACTCTCCAGGAGTGGACATCGCCTCCTCAGGGCCGGGCGCACCCAAAAGAGACTGTCATGTCTCTGTGGACTTTCGCAAGTACCACGGGGCACAAAGAGAATGTAGACGTCACCACCTCCTTTGCCGCCTTCCCCATCCCTGACTAGACCTTGAGTCACCCCTTCTGAATAGACAATAATCAATCAATCAATCAATCAATCAATATTAATGTGTCCAGGAACAGCCGAAGCCTTCGTTCTGGCACACTGAGGGGGAAAAGAAAGGCTGCAGTGAAATATATCAGCGGCTGACAGATGCACAGTAAGAAAATCAATAATAATAATAATAATAATAATAATAATAATAATAATAATAATAATAATTAGGCGGCGCATGAGCTAGGGGGTGTTAACACATTGGGGTGCCATTGGTGTCCTAAAAGTGAGATTGATGCACTGTAAAGCGATTTACACCCTTTTTGACTGCGACTAACACCGTATCAAGAAACCAAGAAAAACACTTTATGACAAGGTGTGATTAGCTTTAAAACGCCCTTTAAAGGGTGTATTCTTGTGTTTTTGCTAGGCTGTAAGGGTGTTATAAGCGACAAAACACCCTGAAGGGTGTTTTATATTGTTTTTTATGCTACGGTGTAAGTTACAGACAGTGATTTACACCCTCAGTGGTGTAAATAATTTTACAGTGTGGGCCCCTAATCCCGGATTGGGTTATGAAGGGAGCAGACTGACAGCTCTGTATGCGAGACCACTTCCAATGAAATAGGGTGCAAGGATAGACAGCGTGGCGGAAGAGTCCAGTGTATGCGTACTTCATCGCTCGAACTGCGTATTCCGTTTCGAGAAATCAACTTGCCATTTCCCGCAGTATTAAAAATAAACGCATGATTTGATATCGATTTAGGTTTTACCGGCTTATTCCCTCTTCATCTAAATTTGTGGAATTGGTTCCAGAAGAACAAATATCAACAATAAATAGTCCAATGACTACCAGAATTGGATATTGTAGAGCGGGCATAAGGCATTTTATTATGTTTTTCTATTCAGTTTTTGTGTGTGTGCTGGTTTGCTTTGTCGTGTTTTTGATGATTATTCCCTTGCCATGCCTTAGCCCCTATTCCGTTCCAGAGGCACACGTCGCTACTCCGAAATGAGTAACTATGCAAAATAATCACTATATAACGCGGAAAATAGCAACTATTGAAAAAAAAAAGCAGCAAAAACTGTCTAGCTTGAGTACAATTATCACAATTGTCTAATTAAATGCGTTGACTAAACCAAATTATATTGGAATTTCCAGTGGGTACGGAATTCGCAAATTGCTAGTCGTTCATAAACATAGCCTGCAGGCAAGTCAGCTTGAAAACGATGAGTTGGCGGTAACTACATTGAAAGAATAGCTGGATTCAAATCTGCACCCCATGACGCGCTCAAAAAAAATTGGAAACGGTACAATTGATGCATTGAACAGGTTGTACATGAAATGCAAAGTGTTGTTTATTGCCCAGTCATCTAAAAAACCGCTTTTCTCTCTTCACTTCAAAGGGCGCACCACTAAGATTGCGGGGTTGTCTGTTGTCATTTTCGTCTTGCATTGCTTCCTGCCCCTACGTACCCCCGAGCTACTTTGTCTGTCAGCAGTATATGGACAATAAGCATGGATGCACTCCGTTGAGTGTTCATGAGTTAATTCTTCTCTGGCCACTAAGCTTCTTCGTCAGGGGTTACGCGGTGTGGCCCTACCTCATCCTTCATGCATTTTTTCAGTCATAGTTCGCTCAGTCGCCGTGCAACGAAACACAAGCGACGCAAAGGAGCTCGCCGCGGACATGTCTTCTGTGCACAAATCCCTCTCGCCGAAAACCTCCGACACCGACCCCGCGTTTCAAACACTGCAGGTGCACAGACCCATCTCCAGTCATCCACACCTTTCTCCCCGCCATCTGACCATTGTCGAAACCAGCTTCAGACCCACTCCCAACCCCTGCAGGGCTCTTGTTCACGAAATCCATGGCACCCTTTCCGAGAAGGCATCGAAAAACAAGGCCGGCGCGACGAGTTTCTCCGGTGACAAGTGCGGTTGTGACGAGCGTAAACACCGTGACGTCACGAAACGCACGTGCTTGACGGCGGGGGCCTACGTGGCGCCCTTGTTGGCAAATGGTGGTTGGCAAAACGCGCAGTTGTGCGTCGTTAGGCGATAGGGCTTCCCGAGTGCGTTCAATCCAAGGAGGTTGTTGAACTGAGATTTAATTATGCTCCAACCACATCAGTAATCTCAGTTCAGTAACTTCCCAACCAGACAGAAGTCTGTCAAAATGTTCACCTTCAAGGACGAGGTTGTTCAATCGCTGCCCGACGTTGCCCGCCGAGAAGTTGCAGGGAAGGAACATCCTTGGTTGCTGAAGTTTCCTGATCCCCCCCCCCCCTTTTTTTTTTTCGAATGGCCCGCTCCAGCACATTTTTTGGTTCTTCCTCTTCGCGGCGAGCTGGGAACGAAACGCGTTGTGTCCGTCTGCTTGGTGAGTGGTCGGCGGCCGCTGAGTCCCCCCTGGAATGCGAGATAATCCCGCGCCGCCACCCTCGACGAGGCATGACTAAACCGGACTTCGAGGAACTGTCTCTCTCGAAGTGAGCTCAGCATTCTTGGCACTCGTACAACGGCGCTGCCCGACGTGTGTGTGTGTGGCCTCCGGACTACGCGCTTTGTATACTCTCTCTCTCTCTCTCTCTCTCTCTCTCGCTCGCTCGCTCGCTCGCTCGCTCGCTCGCTCTCTTGTACGGCTCTCCTCCCGACTTTAGGATTTTCTCCAGCTGAATGGAACTTGACCGTAAAGAGCTCCAGTGGACAAACATGAGGCTGTCCGTTTCCCTACATCGTAAGCCCATCTACTGACGGCAGACGAGAATACACAACATTTACAACTTTTCTGTGAACTACTTTAATGTAAAACGTCAACACAACTGGACGCAAAGTTTTAAGTGTTATCTTAGCGGCTAATTCTCGTATAATTTGTTTCGGAAAGTTTAGATAATAGAGATGCTACAGACGCCGTATTTTTGTAGCCGTACTCCCCGGCTGGATGGCACGTGTATCCTGGAATCCTATAACGGTCACACCTTCACTGTGAACTAATCATGGCGAGTGAATTAAACTCGGCCTAATAGGATCATCCTGATGGCCAATTTCAGTATTATTTCTTCCAGATGCTTACATTAGATTGCCGGCTTCAGAGCATTCACCAGAAAGTTTTGCTTTGCCGCAAGGTTCCTTTTGGTTATTCCGTGCACGCTGCGACGGTCCGCGTATCGCGTGCGCAGGGCCAGCACGACAGCGCGAAGCGGGACGCGCATAGTACTGTTGTGCGGTCTCCAGTAAATAGAAAGCCCCCGAGAAAGACCAAAATAAAATAAAGGTCGCTTCACCCGCGAAAAGAAAAAAATAGGGTGCGTGTCACAATTGCCCCGACCTCAGTAGCCCCGTCGCAAAAGCCCCGCGACATTAGCACCGTGTGCGAACGCGCGTGAACTGGCGAGGAGAAGAGCACGCGAGAGATCGCGCCACAAACGCTTAGCAGAGTGTTCTCGAATGCCGAACTGGCCGACGCAGGGTGCTCCTCACGAGGCGCACTCTCACGTGCGTTCGGTATTTTTCTTTGTATTTGTTTGCGTGCTTCTCACGTGGCGCAAGCCCACGAGCAAAGCCTGATCAATGCCAGGCGCTCCTCACGAGGCGCACATGCGCTCGGTATTTTTCTTTGTATTTGTTTGCGTGTTCCCCACGTGGCGCAATCCCACGAGCAAGCCTGACCGACGCCAGGCGCTCCTCACGAGGCTCACTCTCACGTGCGCTCGGTATTTTGTATTCTTTTTGTGAGCTCCTCACGTGGCGCAAGCCAACGCGTAAGCCTGACCGACGCCAGGTGCTCCTCACGAGGCGCACGTGCGCTTGTCATTTTTTCTTAAAATTTTTGCTAGTAACGCTGAACGGTGGAACTAAAAGCTGAAACAGCTGTGCTCTTAAAATTTGGCAGGGGCTAATTCATACGGGGCTTTCGAACACGAGGCATAAAGAACGGCTCCCCACGCGGCGCAATTGATACGGGGCTTTGGAAATCGTGGGCTTTCGTGCACCCCCGTTCCTCCTATCGCTTAGCCGCATGTCACCGGTTCGGTGCGGGAAAGCTTGCTTCCGGTAGCGGAGAACGCCGGTGCTTGTTTGTGGCGGTCGATCGTACGCGCTCTAAGTGCGATGAATTCGGTGGCCGCAAAGCATGTTTTGCGTGTGTTTTAGCCTGACATTTATCTTTTTCAACACGGCGTAATTTTGTGCATCCCGAGTTCATTGGAACAACTGCCCCTTTACGTTTTCGAACTTCATAATACTTGGAAAATTTATTAAAGCGAAGCGGGCTACTTGTGGTGGCGTTGGAAAAAATGCTCTGCAGGGAAGGCAACTTTGCCTGAGGAAAGCCAGCTTTACACTGTGGGTTTCCACAAAGGGCACGTCAATCACACACGGAATAAACAACGAGATGTGTCTTCATGCATAACGGGTTCCATTGTAGTAGACGAATGCAGTTTAGAGTCATACGTTATAGCGATGATGATGATGGTGGTGGAAGCATTCTCTAACAGGCGCACAGATATCACGTTGATAACGCCACACGCTCAACCAATGGAAAACCCAAATCAACGGCAACGCCGAGCTAACCGAATCAGCTCATTCACATGACCCATTCACAAACCAATAGATACAAAAACATTACATCACGTTCGGTTAGCTGAGCGTTGTCGTCGATTTGGACTTTGGCTGATTGGATTGGGGCTTTTGATTTGTATCGGAGAAAGCTTCGCGTTTCAGCCATCTTTCTTCCAGAAAGGGGCGTTAGATATTTTCGAAGTTTTCCAATATTAGTGGTATTAGATTCGAAGCCGAATCGAATATCGCGTTATTCGCTTCGATTTTCGAAAGTGGCGAATTTTCCTACGCTCCTATTTAAAATACCACAGAAAGCGGCGGAGAATACAGTCGCACAGATTGCCGTATTGGTAAGGTATCCGACATGTAATGAGAAGGCGTGGGTTTGATCCCCACTCAGGACGCGTGTTTCTCTCCACTTTATTTCCGAACATAAAAAATAAGATAATAAATAAAAATAAAACAAATAAACAGAATAAAATAAAAAGTAGAGATGTGCGTCGATTAATGAACTAAAGTAATAAATTAATCAACTAAAGCCAATCAGTATAGCTAACCAATAAAGTAATCAACTAAAGCCGGCCGGCAGCTAATAAGCTGTAGTTGATTACTGGATCGATTAATCGGTTGTGTTGGTTTACAGGAAGACAACCTAAAAACACTGCTGTTACGCGTTTGACAGGTGTTTATACTGCCACGTGACCGACATGCGATTGAAATTGTTTAAAGGAGCCATGAAGAGAAAACACAAGTTTGGTTCATTCAAAAGATTGCCTCGATAAAATCATACTGACACCATTTTTAACGTAAACTTCGCTCAAATAAGCTACGTAATTAGGAAAAAAGGGAATGGCCATGTGACCCACCAGCTCATTTCCCGCAACATAACCTATGATGTCATACCAGACAGCTCTGCGATTGGCGGAGGGCGGCAAACGCAAACGCAACTTAGGCAGAGCTTATAAGCTTGCCGAACGAGCTATTTACGCTTAAATTTAGGGTACATTCTTTTTGAAGCATCAAGAATAGTAGGACAAACAGTGGAAGTTACGAAAGCACACGTAAACATAGAAGTACCGATGCGTACTGCTGTTGGTACTGCGCGCACTATGCTTGGTTTAGCTACACAGGACTGCGGGGCTCTGGGGTTGTTTCAGACGACACTGGCCGATTGACGCAAGCGACGATGTCTTACGTGACCGTATTTGTCGAGCGAGCACCATGTTTTACGAAACGATTGCCTCCATGAACAAAAAAAGCCAGGTACAAATACGTTCACAAAAAAATCAAAGCAGAAAACGGCTTGCCACGGTGTGGTGGCGCCGTCTAGGTGGCGCAATTGCTCAGCTCTCATGGCAGGTTTCCGAAGGTAAGTGAAAAAACGGTACTGTCGTTTATCTTACAAAGGACTGGCTGTAACAAGTGGCTGCAGTAGACACGAAATAATCAGCAATAATATCATTTTTTTACTACGCAGAGCGTAGTAGAATGTCATATTTTTCTTTTCTTTTCTTTTTCTTTTCTTTCCTTTTTTCTTTTTTTTTCGCTACGCAGACCGCAGTACAATGTGAAACTCTGCCCTCTATTGCGGTTTGCTCTCGCTGCCAGCTGTAAGGGTGGTGGGAGTTCCGTCAAGCGATTTTTGCTTTTACTCCCACCTCCTCCGTCGCTTGTATTGGTATGGATGTAAAGGCTATTATTTTATTTCTTTTTAAAGCTACGGTTGCTCAGGTTGCTGTTCTGCGAATCCATAAGACAATATTTGGTAGGGCCACGTATAATAGATAAGTACGATTTGGGTCCTTGCAAATGCCTCGTCAACGACGCACATGTGCTGCTGCCGATAAGAATGCGCACTTGAATTCGTATCAGTAACGAAATGCCCATTTGCCGACAAACCCGTGTGTCCTGTACCGAAAAGACCGAGACCTATCTGTAACGGGTCCGAATAATCGCCGGTTGCTTATGCCGGAGTTAGTCTGTTCAATGCCAAAAGGGTGCGAACGCCCTTTGCCTATTTTTTGGACCTTCTAAGACGACCTTTTGACCGCTGATCAGATTGCACGGAGTGCGCTGCAATTTGCACCGACAGTTAAAGTTTCCCCCAATCACTGGAACGACTTCAGGCGAACAGTGGCCGAACATTTCAAGTCTGGAAAATCCCTATTACCAGCCTTGCGTCACAAAGGGGCTTACAAGATCGGAGGCAACATTGCTGTACCGCATCCGAACGGGCTCAGCGAAGACCACAGCATGGCTATTCAAGGTGGGCCTCGCGCGATCGCCTCTGTGTTCGTCATGTGCAGTGATAGGGGATGTACACCACTACGTAAATGTGTTGCCCAGAGCATGATGTCGAGCGGACTGCAATGCTCTCAGTGATTCGAAAGCTGGCAGCCCCACACAACACTCTGGACCACATCGTCTTTCCAAGAGGACATTGGATGCTGCGAAGAGACGTGTCACGCCTTCTCCTGAGCTTCCTTGAGGAGACGGAGCTGGCAAACTTGTGGTAAAGGACACTACCTTTGGCTAATTAGGAGGAGCTTGGGCGGAGCAATTGCCGGCATATCCAGCCAGGCTAACGCCGCCTGATCCCACCACCACCACCACCACCACCACCACCACCACTTGCAGAAAAAAAAAAAGAACTTTCCATTTTGTCAGTTTCCGTCACCACAGTATGTGAGCATACGGCCACCCTTTTCTGCTGCAGCATATAAAACGAGTCGTCCGAGCACGGGAATTAGAGATGCTAACACATCGATTTAAAATGCCGTTTCAGGTTCATTTCGCTCGCGTGACTTCAACCGATTAACTGGTCAAAAACTGATCGCCATTAAAGCAAGAATCGATTGATCGTCCACAGGGGCTCCAGAAGGAGGAAAAAGGAGTGAGGGTGGCGGAGGGGAGCCTAATCGAGCTCTCTTTGCCAGAGCGTAAGGGCGAAGCCCCCCTCCCCCACATGATTAGACAGGTCGTGGCTCCAAAACGAAACGAAAAAAAAAAAAAAAACTGATTGGCTGGGGTGGTCCTGAGCGCGCGGCTCAATACGATTGAGTCATTTTGCTAGAAAACACGTTCCCTCTGCTGAGGCTAATCGTTATTTAATTCCCCGTCTGCTCGTTTCTGTTCCTATGACGTGTTGCGGACAAATTGCTATTATTAGAGTTCTGCTGTTCCTCTAAGGGGGACCAAATAATTACCTTCCCGTAAAGTTTACTCACGATGTCGATTGATTCACGCGTAAAGGTGCTTGCAAGTGCATTTTGAGTGCCACGAAAGGGTGCGATTGCTGTTCCTTAACCAAACAAACAACAGCCCTAATAATTATCTTGTGCAGGATTACCTTTTCCGAAGTTTCCTTTTGTTGCGTTCCCTACCATCCTCCAAGTTTTATTGCTCCCTAGATATATATATATATATATATAGAGAGAGAGAGAGAGAGAGGTATTGCAAATGGTGTTATGTCGCACGGCATGCGCGCTTGCTCGCAGCATCTTCGGCAGCACAAATGAGGTGTTTGCATGAAGCTTTCCTGGTTGAGGTTATCTGGACAGCTCGAACGAGCAATACGGAAGGCGCACTACTCACATTTCAGGAGGCAAAGACTCGCACAAACCGCAGGTTACATAGTCACGTTCCGCGCAAGGTGTGTGCGTGTGGAAGGGGATCTAGGCTCTAAACACAAGCGCAGAAGTTCCACCACCTGCCGCGCGCGGGAGAAGCGGCGTCATTCCGAACTTCCCAATCATATCAGCTCCATCTGTTAAGGTCAAAGTCGAGTCATTCACACTCGCGCCAAATTGCGCGCACACAGACCACCCCTAAGTTCAAGATGCGGCGTGGCCGTGGCGTCCAAGCTGACCCGCCCCCGGCGAAGTGAGCGTTCGTCGCCTCGCCGTGATGGGCAGCAAATGATTTCCTAATGGTCCTTCAGGCCTGTCTCGCCGATAACCGACCCGAAAGGCACCGCCCATTCCGAACCCCAGCCGGCATACAACGCGGCCTTCTCAAAGCCACATCGGTCTTTGGACTGTCGAAGGCGTCTGGTGTTGTGTGCAAGCTTGGGGGTACCGGTTCTGTCATCACAAAATGTTTTATTTTTTTTTTCTTCAAGAGATCTGCGCTTTGAACACGGTCGAACCCGCGCCGACATATCTGAAGTGACAATGCGGACGATTGTGGGTGATGCTCTTTGGGCGTCGCTAAACTTGCCTATTGTAAACTATATACGCGCTGCGGTGCGTCTTATCGTGCGGCAATTCGCATGCTTTCATCTGCAGCAAAGACTCGCCGGAGCCGATTGGGGCCGTTACCTCGGTAATTTGCTCGCAGCCGTCATTGTGCTCATCCAACAAAGGCCCGCCTATACTCTCATTTCCACCACCGGCGGCTCACCTGCTTCGAGGGTAGTCTAATCTTAGCCGACATTGCGGATGCAAAGAAAAGGCGTATTATATACGGTCATGAAAGGCGAGCAATAAAAAATAATAATGTTCCTGGAAGAAAATGAGTGTCGTGACGGGGTGCGGGAAGTGCATGCGGGTTCGAGACTTCCGCATCACGTCTTTGGTGCGAAGGCATAATCCCGTTTCTTCGCTTCGCGGTGTCACTAAAATTGCGGTAGCGCTGTCACCGGTAGCGACTGCAGTTAAGGTAACGTATAAGTTATAGGACGCAAGCGTCAGCAAAAATAAAACAAAGCCAAGCAAAGGTAGCACAACGACAAAGATGGCGGCGTGCTCCTCGGGATAGCAGACGACAGTTTCAAATGCAGTGCTTCCGCAAGGCCTACTTTGCAACATTACTACCGCGTACTAGAACAGAGAGGTGTGTCGTTCGGGGCCGACTAAGGAGGGGGGAACTCCTGTTGTAAGCAGAGCCCCTGGCGGCCGCTGCTTCCAAATTGGCTTCAGAGGAGTTGTTTGTTAAATTATTCCTTATTTATTGCCCTAAATAGCCTTATTTATTTTTATAATTTAAAGTTTTATAAAACCCGTCAAATAAGTGTTGAATTTTATTTAAAACTTTTAGGGGGTGCTTTTTTTCATCGCAGAAGGGACTCGCGCTCTCCATTGGTTTTTCCCCCCGCACGCCGCACGACACACCTCTACCTTCTAGTGCACTGTAACGTTACGTCACGAAGATGTGGTGGCGGTGGCAGTAGCGATGAGAGTTAAAATACCGAAAATGGGCACAATAAGAACGTGGGCCGTTGCGATGAAGAAATATAACATTAAAGTACATTAAAAAGCCAACGTTGCGAGCAGTGGGGTAGCAGGCGATGCCAAAATTCTTGCGGTTCATTAACTGTAGATATTCTGATGACGAGTGGTGCTGTTTCCCCGCTTTGTTTAGCAGCACGAAGTAGGTCCGTAGCTATATATGGGGTGTTTGAACAATAAATGAGCGTTTTTAAAGCCTTCAGCAATAAATGAGCCTTAAATGAGCAATAAATGAGCGTTAATAAAGCCCTCAGTGCTCCATTCGGCGAAAAACCGTCGTCGCGTCCGGTACAAAAAATGGCCGCCGCCGTAAAGAGTCTAAGAAAGAAAAAAAATTACACCATCTCCCCGTAGGGGAACCCTGAGTAGTATGCGAAGCAGCCATGGGGTCGACTGAAGTTCCCATTAGTTTTCAGTTCGTCGTTTCCGTTTACGCTCAGCTTCGCGTGCCTTCGTTGTATCAGTAGCTTCTTGACGTAGTTTAAATGAGTGAAGGACATACGGCGCGTTCGTAGCGCGTGCTCCCGTCTCGGTTTGTATAGCGCAGTGGGAAGAGTGCCACGTACCTCCCGTTGCGGCCAGAGAGTCGTGGGATCGAAACCGGGCGCCGCCTAACTCTTTCTTTTTATAGTGAACTAGGCTGACGTCAGCCAAAACGCTGACGGGGCTGAAGAGACGCGCATGCGCAGTAGAGTGCGGACGGCGGGCAAGGGAGGGAGGGACACAGCCCCGAGCACAAGATGCTTCGCATCTAAAAAAGAACGATTTACCATCCCTTCCTAAATAAAGTTGAGAGAGGCGCGAAGGCTAAAAGTGCGCCCAACCTTCGCTGAAAGTGCGTTCGATCGATCGTCAATCCTTCAAAGACCCAAGTAGCAAACGAAAACGAACCCACGCGGCGATTTTTCGCGCACTAAGTTAAACACATCTAGGAACGATCCAAATGTGTATTTAAACGTGGCTTATGAGATAAAGCTGTACTGCTATTGTAGTCCTTGTTCATGATCGAAGCGTTGTCTCATCTAGACGCGTTCCTTCTTGGCGATTTTCAAGTAGCCGTATTGACACAATGGAAGCCCGGTTTCACACACGCGCCGTTTGTCCAGAGGTCTTATCAGAGCTTTTCTGTCGACCAACCGGTCTACGGGGAAATGCATTAGTTTTTTGGCAGGACGCCATCGGCCCCACTACGAAAGATTTCGCTTTAAAAATAACATAATTGAGTTCGTGTGGGGTTTTAACTCGGGTCTCCAGAGTATACGAGTGTAGCGTGTTACCCCCCCTCCCTCCCCCCCGCTACGTCCGTATGCTGGTAACGGTGGAAGAAAGGTAAGAATTGTGCGTACCACGTGTCGGCGTAAGCTTGATGTTTGTAGGTCGGCTTTCCCACACTGCGTGCTACGCAGTGAAGCCTACTCGCAATCCCGGCGCGACGGCGCGGTTTGAGCTGGAGTTGTGGTCCAACCATGACCCACAGACAGCTGCGTTGGTCACCCACCTTCACTTACTTTTAGGGGCGAAGCCCCTTAAGGGCTAGGGCTGTCGGTGTCTCCTGTCGTCGTCGTCGTAAGCGTCGTCTCGCGTAGTCACGGTACTCAAACACGGGGACACTCGTTTACGCCTCATGCTAACGCGTACTAAAAGAACACCGGAACACTCGTTTACGTCTCGCGCTGGAACGCTTCGTGCTGCAAAGACACGACAATTTTACGACAAAGCTGTATGCCTCTACCCCCCAATGGTTTCATCTCTGTGGGCAAAAACGCCAAGGCACCAATAATAAACTTATGCACTGCGTGCTTCGCCCCTCCCCAGGTTTCACGTTAGTGGAGATGGGCCGGGATTTTTTTTTCTATGGCGCACTTTAAGCATTCTTTGATGTTCTATATGTATCCCCGTAGTGAAATATTATCCCGGCCAGCCTTTTCATATGCAAAACTAGTTTTTAATCGGTCGATAAAAAACAAGGGAAGCGATGCGGCCTAGGTTATTTTTAAACAAATAACGCCATTAATTGACACTTTTACAAAAAAAATTCCATGGGAGGGACTAGCGGTTTATGAAAATTGTTTAAGGACACTCATTTATCGTTTGTAAATAACGCCCCGTATACTTGTAAAGTATGGGGTGCCCGTGCGTGGTTTATGAATCGCGTTTGCATTTCGGTCGTTCCCGCGTTGGAAGCGGGAAGATGACCTTTGTTCTCACGACACTCCGAAGTATAGAGGTCAAAGGCACTTTACGCATTAGTGAGGAACATTTTCAGACCGCACGCATACTGCTATAGAAAAAGCACAGTTTCTGTTTAGATAAGAAGTTCACTGCGGACTAAACCGTGGAATTATTGCTGTGGTGAGAGATGCATTCTCAAGACTGCGCAATTATTTCGTATTTCCCACCGGATCTGCTGGCCTTTCCCTCTCGTCCTGTGCGAAAATGGAATAGTCTTTATCGGTATTGCACGTGTTATTAAAATGCGAGAGAGTGACTGAATCAACTGTCTAAAAGTATGCCTGTACATGCCTTCCAAGAGTGATTTGCTCATTTTTGTGCGGTGAAGCAGTGAGCGCAAAAAAAAAAAAAATCATTTTCAAAAATTTTTATTTTTTTATTTTTCTTGTATTTTGTACTTTTGTTTTCAGTGTTTTTTTTTTTAAAGAAAGCGTTGGACTCCGTCAAAGGCGTTCCAGCACCTTTTGCCTTCCTTTCCGTCGTTTTGCTGTTTGATGTAACACTGGAAATAAATCCCTGTCTCGTAACGACCGTTATGGCGCTAGAGACAAAGAACGCTCGAAAAACAAGACTTCATTTGGCTTTGACATTCAATAATTTTTTTCTACCTACACCTGTGACACAAAACTAACCACGCTAATCAACGAAGAAGACGGGACCAAACTTACCAAGAGGACGGGATATATAGATAAGGCACACATGTACAAACTTGGCGCCTTACTAAATGACTAGAGAGCGAACTTGAGTCGACTCAACGGGCCATGGAACGAATAATGTTAGGAGTAACACTCAGGGACAGGAAACGAGCTACCTGGACTCAGAGAACAAACTAGAGTTGACGATATCATAGTTCAAACAAAGAAAAAGAAATGTCTTGGGCTGGCCATGTAGTGAGACGAACCGACAACCGATGGACAATTAGAATAACAGAGTGTATACCAAGGGATGGGTCTGGAAGAAGCATTTATTCGATGGAGAGATGAGATAAAGAAATTCTGGGGTAAACTACGGACCCAAGCAGCGCAAGACAGGAGCAGTTAGAGTCCAATGGGAGAGCCCTTCGTCCTGCAGTGGACCTGAGTAGACTGATGATGCTGATGATGACGATGCTGACATGTACAAGAGCTTGCGTCTTCCCTACCGTTCTCTTTTACGCTGGTGAGTTACGTTTCACAATTCCAAGAAAGTCCTGAACAAAGTTCTATTCATATAAATGGGCAGCGTCAATAGCCCGTCCCCGTCTCTTCCGAGAAATCAACTCCACACGCGATACAGCTATACCGCTTTTCGGGCTGGCGAGGCGGGCTACGATCGAGGGGTGGGCGTAGCCCGTCGCATGGCTATAAATGACATCACATCAAGGGCAGTCGCGACGAGCACCGTCTAGACGAGGAAGGCGCCTAAATGGTAGGCCGTCAACCCCGGTATACCGTATAGCCTGTTGCCTTCTCTTTCTGTGCTGCAAAACCGGACTCCAAAGGAAGAGGTTCCGTACTCCCGAAATCCGGTTTACGGAAAAGAGGCAGAGGCTCGAGCCTGCTTTATTCTATATCTCCTCCGTGCTGCAAAAACGGACTTCAACGGAAAGTGTTCCGTACCTTCAAAAAACCCGTTATACGGAAGATAGGCAACGTAGCCTGTTTTGCATTTCTCTCCATGCTGCAAAAATGGATTACAACAGAATTGGCTCCGTACTTCCGAAAACCCGTTACTCGGAAGAGAGGCAGCGTAGCCTCTTTTCGTTTCTCTCTGTATGCTGCAAAAATGAACTCCACCGGAAGATGTTCCGTACTCAACCGAAACCGGTAATACGGAAGAACCAGCGGAGCCTGTTTTGCTCTCTTTCCATGCCGCAAGAACGTATCCCAACGTAAGGTGTTCCGTGCTCGTCAAAAACCGGTTATACGGAAGAAGCCGCGGAGCCTGTTTTTGCTCTCTCGTCGTGCCGCAAAAACGGATTCCAACGCAAGGTGTTCCGTGCTCAACAAAAACTGGTTATACGGAAAAAGCAGCGGTGCCTGTTTTTGCTCTCTCGTCGTGCCGCAAAAACGGATTCCAACGCAAGGTGTTCCGTGCTCAACAAAAACTGGTTATACGGAAAAAGCAGCGGTGCCTGTTTTTGCTCTCTCGTCGTGCCGCAAAAACGGATTCCAACGCAAGGTGTTCCGTCTCAACAAAAACTGGTTATACGGAAAAAAGCAGCGGTGCCTGTTTTGCTCTCTCGTCGTGCCGCAAAAACGGATTCCAACGCAAGGTGTTTCCGTGCTCAACAAAAACTGGTTATACGGAAAAAGCAGCGGTGCCTGTTTTTGCTCTCTCTCGTCGTGCCGCAAAAACGGATTCCAACGCAAGGTGTTCCGTGCTCAACAAAAACTGGTTATACGAAAAGGCAGCGGTGCCTGTTTTTGCTCTCTCGTCGTGCCGCAAAAACGGATTCCCAACGCAAGGTGTTCCGTGCTCAACAAAAACCGGTTATTATACGGAAAAAGCAGCGGTGCCTGTTTTGCTCTCTCTCGTCGTGCCGCAAAAAACGGATTCCAACGCAAGGTGTTCCGTGCTCAACAAAAACTGGTTATACGGAAAAAAGCAGCGGTGCCTGTTTTTGCTCTCTCGTCGTGCCGCAAAAACGGATTCCAACGCAAGGTGTTCCGTGATCAACAAAAACTGGTTATACGGAAAAAGCAGCGGTGCCTGTTTTTGCTCTCTCGTCGTACCGCAAAAACGGATTCCAACGCAAGGTGTTCCGTGCTCAACAAAAACTGGTTATACGGAAAAAGCAGCGGTGCCTGTTTTTGCTCTCTCGTCGTGCCGCAAAAACGGATTCCAACGCAAGGTGTTCCGTGCTCAACAAAAACTGGTTATACGGAAAAAGCAGCGGTGCCTGTTTTTGCTCTCTCGTCGTGCCGCAAAAACGGATTCCAACGCAAGGTGTTCCGTGCTCAACAAAAACTGGTTATACGGAAAAAGCAGCGGTGCCTGTTTTTGCTCTCTCGTCGTGCCGCAAAAACGGATTCCAACGCAAGGTGTTCCGTGCTCAACAAAAACTGGTTATACGGAAAAAGCAGCGGTGCCTGTTTTTGCTCTCTCGTCGTACCGCAAAAACGGATTCCAACGCAAGGTGTTCCGTGCTCAACAAAAACTGGTTATACGGAAAAAGCAGCGGTGCCTGTTTTTGCTCTCTCGTCGTGCCGCAAAAACGGATTCCAACGCAAGGTGTTCCGTGCTCAACAAAAACCGGTTATACGGAAGAGAGGCCGCATTCAGTCGAGGTGCGACCTTTTACGGAACCACATCTACCAAGGCCCGTTTTTGCAGCACGGGAGATAAGAAAATACGCCAACCGCGCAGTTCCGCAAGGACGTGTCATTTACCGACCGCTTTTATAAATACCAAGTTTATCTGCGTCTCCCAGATACGCGTTGCCCATAATAAAATTAGATATCTCCCACTCCGCGTACTCTTGTTTATTATCTTTCCTAGCCTTGGCAGCGTCGCTAAAGACTTCCTGCTGGCTTTCCCGCGAAGCACACCACGGGAAAGACTGTGCGCAGTCAACATTTGTTGCAGTTAGGCGACGGATCATCTGTCACGAAACAACGCGCATAATTCAACCTATTTCTCTCGACTGCCTCGGTATGCGATCGCGTAATGATTGATAATTTCTGGAAAGCGAGGAATTCCCCATGGGCACCGAGACAGCACCCAAAATATAGTGTGTGTAGAATGGTTCAGAACGTCCGCCTAGATGAACTTCTTTTTGGCGAACCTCTTTTCGAACAAGTGCATCCGGCGCCAGAAAAAGAAAGACGCGAACAAAGCGCAGAATCCGACAAAAGGCGAAGCCGAAGCCGGTCACGTGACGCTTTCCCAGTGCGGAATTCCCGCAGCGGGATCCAATCCCCGAGGCGCCGGCAACGTGCACGCGCAAACCAAATCAGACACTTACTTGGCTGCGCTGCGTACGATGTAGAAAGAAGGATACACAAAGAACGAAGGGACGCGATGAAACGAAAGAATGCATGACGAACGGGGGCGTATTCCAGTGTGGACACTGCGCGGTGGTGTTTCCGGCTCCTCGTCTACCCTCGTCTGTACTTCGCCTCTTCGATCTCCGCCCAGCCTCCACTCGACAGACGCTGCAGTGGGGACAAGATCTGATGCGCCGTGGACTTCTTTGCTGCGTTTCTCCTGTTCTTTCCTCGGCCGTCTTTGGGGTTGCAGAAGGGCTACAAAGTGCCCCCGGAGAGACGGATGAGCGACGGGTTTTTCCGCGCAAGGCGAGCATTTCTCGGGCACACCTTCGGCGTCCACGAACAGCGAGGTGCAACAACGCGTTTGATTTCGCGTCGTTCTTGACGGCGCTCGGAGAACAGCTGATCGCACTCGTCGCACCGTTCCGTCACTCTTGTCGCACGCCGCGGGGGCTGGGCGGGAACGTGGACGCGTGCCGACGTATTCATGTGGGAATGACAAGGTGTTTCCGTTGCTCCGCTCGTTTGATGCTGCTTGGAGCGTCGCTTCGAACTTCCGAGGCGAATTTCACGAGAATGTTTGTGTGCGTGTATGCGTACGAGAGAGAGAGAGAGAGAGAGAGAGAGAGAGAGAGAGAGAGAGAGAGAGAGAGAGAGAGAGAGAGAGAGAGAGAGAGAGAGAGAGAGAGAGAGATTATTAAGAGCGATACCCAACCGGCCTCCGCATTGAGAAAAACAAGTAACGGACGTGCTCTTTCTGTTACGAATGGTGGTTGTACACTTTGAATTTTAAAGCGGCTTGTGTTCTGTAGAAATTAGAATTGAAGGAAGCCGCACTGAATGCTTTTCGCGCAGTAACTCAGAAACGAAAGAGGTGGTTAAACTATATTTCCGTTTTCACTTTTTTAGATACACCCCGCCCCCTCGCGCGCACACACAAATGCCAGCTTGTTGTACAGCGCATTAAATCATAACGACACTTTTGGACCTCCTGTGTGCGTTATTTACTGTCATTTTTAATGCGCCAACACTAAATACTTATTTCGACGCAGCGCGTGAAGCTTGGGGGCTTCCGGACAGGGTCCTAGCACAGGTGCGAACCGGGTGGCGAACAAAAAAAAATCTGGTTGATTCCACTGTCATAGGACTCGGTAAAACACGAAAGTGAAACGTGCAGCGAAATCTGCAGCTGAGCATGATTTGCGGTTCGGCGGCTGTCTTGTGGGTGTGCTTGGCCAGCGACGTCCTGCTGGCGGGTCGCTTCGGCAAAGGTGTACTGGCGTCATTTCCGTGACAGGTATGGCGTCAGTGAAATCTTGGTGTATCCCGGCACATAGCACTTTCGTGTTAAAATATAAAACCTACCCGCCGCGGTGGCTCAGTGGCTAAGGCGTTCCGCTGCTGAGCACGAGGTCGCGGGCTCGATTCCCGGCCGCGGCGGCCGCTTTTCTGATGGAGGCGAAAAGCAAAAACGCCTGTGTGCGCGAGGTTTCGGCGCACGTTAAAGATCACCAGGTGGTCAAAATTAATCCGGAGTCCTCCACTACGGCGCGCGTCATCGCCTGCGTTGCGTCGGCGCGTTAAACCCCACAATCAATCAAATCAAAATATAAAACCCGAAAACGAACAACCTTAAGTGTAACGTACTCTTTAGTACTAAAGGTTGCTTCCCCGCAAGAAGACCCTGTTTGCGGGGGTGCACCCTTTACAGGCCGCTTCCTTCGTTGTGCTGGTGTCATTTCCGCGACGAATATGACGTCATGGAAATCTTCGTGTACCCCGGAATAAAACACTTTCGTGTTAAAAAGGATTGTGCGACCGATTTAGAGAGGGGGGTCGTCGTTGCAACGCACCCAGAAGGCAACGCAACGGATCCCATGAAGGCGTCAAGAAGAGCTTTCGTTTGGTTACGCCAGCACTTCGACATAATTATTTTTAAATGCGGAAGCAGTTCTGCGTGGATTCAATCGAGGAAAATCACCTGTCCGCATACGAAAACGGCGACATTTCGTTCCCAGATAGGCACAAGTCCGGCACTTTCATTGCAGTGCAGAAGGTGAATATTTAACCTGTGGATATGCCGTGCACCCTCTACCCAATCACCAGCCGTCTACGCCCACTGCAGGGCAATGCCTCTCCCATTATTCTCCAATTACCTCGGTCCTGTGCCAACTGTGACCAATTATATTTATCCCCGCAAACTCTTGATCTCATCTGCCCATCTAACTTTCTGCCGCCCCCTGCAGCGCTTTGCCTTCTCTAGGGATCCACTCTGTTACCCTTAATGACCAGCGGTTATCTTGCCTTCGCATTACATGCCCTGCCCACGTCCATTTCTTCTTCTTCTGTAAATTTCTACTAATAGTCTTTAACACCAGTTTTGCTCCCTGACCCACTCCGCTCTCTTCTGTCCCCTTAATGTTACACCTATCCATTTTCCGCTCCATTGCCGCTGAGTCGTTCTCAATTTAAGTTGAACCCTCTTAGTGAGCCTCCAAGTTTTCTGCCCCGTAGGTGAGTACCGGTAAGATGCAGCTGTCATACACTTTCTTCTTCAACGACAATGGTAGGCTGCTATTCATTACTGAGAATGTCTGCCATATGCACCCCCACCCCATTCTGATCCTTCTAATTATCTCTGCTCATGTTGGGATCTGGGGTCACAACTTGGGGTCACAACTGCACACCGCTCTTACCCCAACCTAAAAGATAGAAACCACATTTACTTACGAAAATAATGCATAGAGCTGAGCTTAATAAGGAAGGGGTTTAAGGGGGGATTCACCTGATCACAACCTGGGGGACTTGCTAATTCTTAACCCACTGGCTTTAAAATCATCGTGTACCGCTGTGACAGGTTTTACAGATACATGGAAATGTTCCGAACGGCCTAGTTTGCTTATTTTATAAATATGTAATTTCTGTACTGAAATAAAAAGTAAACTAGAAACACAGTTTGGTTTATGTAGTTTTCACTAGATGACGCTAGCTGTCTAGAAAGCGAGTTTTATTTCTTTATTTCAGTACAGAAGCGACATATTTCCAAAATAAGCAAACTAGGCCGTTTGAAGCGTTTTCGTGTAACTGCAAAACTTTGAAGTGCAGAGCAGTTTAGGGGCTCGCCTTGTTGTCGTAGCTCGCTGTAACGCTCGATGTAACGCTTAACGCTGTAACGCTTATTCCGACTGCCGGAATCAGGCGGCGCAGCGAGATAACGGACCCAAGTAGAGCCCGACGTCCCGCAGATCTGGCTTCGAAAACCAAGCGGTTTAAATAGTCACAACCGTTCGAAACTCTTGAACCGCTGGCACTTCTCATACATCTCGAAGTTGTTTAGCGCAAAGAAAACTGCAGGTACATTTGAGGCAAAATATACGTAATTAACCGAAGCACCCGCGTTCATTTAGTTAGGAATGCTCGTCGGGTTAGGTTTTTGCAATAGTAAGCAAAAAAAAAAAAAAGTGGCAGTGCAACGCCCGCACGTGCGGGTGGAAAAGCAAGCACAAAAAGAACAGATCTCCCGCTGGCGCTGTTTCAGGCAGGGGACGCGCGAGCACTGCGAAGGCGGGAAATTTGAATTGCACTGGGTGGCAGCAGTGAGTGGATAACGGCGCTACAGCCCATTATGGCGAATCACTGCTCTGCACTTCCGACAGCTTTCACATTGAGTGGAAAGGCTTTAATTTCTTTGCATAGGTGCCCGATGCTTTTTAAGCCCGTGGGTCGTGAAGTAGAAAGTGCAATAGGAATGTTAACAGGTGAGTATGCCTTGAAGTAGAAGATGCCACGGGTCTTATCTAAGAACAAACTCAGCATTGCCGGGGCTCGAGACGAGGCCGTTCGCGCTAGAACCCACGATTCTACCCTTAGGCTAGTGAGGCCGAATGGCGGAGATTTTTTTTAATTGTTTATAGCAGCTGCTCAAGAGAACAGCAGGAATATTCCAAGCTGCTATAGGTACAAGTACAGGGCCTGTACCTATGTGGGAACGAAATGTCGTACAAAAAATTACACCATCTTCCCGTAGGGGAACCCTGAGTAGTATGCTAAGCAGCCATGGGGTCGACCGAAGTTCCCATTAGTTTTCAGTTCGTCGTTTCCGTTGACGTTCAGCTTCGCGTGCCTTCGTTGTATCAGTAGCTTCTTGACGTAGTTTGAATGAGTGAAGCACATAAGGCGCGTTCGTGGCACATGCTCCCGTCTTGGTTTGTAGCGCAGTGGGAAGAGCGCCACGTACCTCCCGTTGCGGTGAGAGAGTCGTGGGCTCGAAACCGGGCGCCGCCTAACTATTTCTTTTTATAGTGGACTGCGCTGACGTCAGCCCCAAACGCTGACGGACGCGCATGCGCAGTAGAGTGCGGACGGCGGACAAGGGAGGGAGGGACACAGCCCCGAGCATGAGATGCTTCGCATCTAATAAAATGCTAATAATAAGCACGGTCTCCAGATCATTCGTATTACCCGGAAGAATGCATTTCTAGCAATGCGTTCGGGTGTAGTAATGAAGCCCACTTTAAAGAAGCTTCGTGTAACCGCTTTATACAGCAGACGGGGTGTTATGTAGGTATGCTGATCCTGGGCCATCATACTTCAATATCAGACTTTCTATATTGCCCCCTGAAATTATTGTCTTCTCAGCAATGCATTCTTGCATAGTCCTGAAGCCGTTTATGAAGGGTTTTATGGAGGTGCATCAGGCCCTAAGGCCTTCACGTGTTCGATTTGATTGATTGTGGGGTTTTACGCGCCGACGCAGACGATAAGGTGCGCCGTAGTGGAGGGCTCCGGATTAATTTTGACCACCTGGGGATCTCTAACGTGCGTCGAAATCTCGAACACACGGGCGTTTTTGCTTTTCGCCTCCGTCAGAAAAGCGGCCGACGCGGCCGGGAGTCGAACCCGCGACCTCGTGCTCAGCAGCGCAACGCCTTAGCCACTGAGCCGCCAGTAGCGGGTGACCTTCATGTTTTCATAAAAGCGTCTTGCCCCCTGAAGAACATCTTCCTAGCAAAGCGTTTGTGTGCAGCGGCTTTGGAGGGGCTCGTTAAATAGCTCTAAAATGGCCTTCCTAGTTCCTATCTCGGTATCACACTGCTAACGCCTTCCCAGCAATGCATGTGCGTAGTGGTGAAGTCGACTTCACAGGGTCTTGGTGCATATCAGAGCGGATTAATTGCGCGCTTATTTGGTAATCTCCCCTTGGAATTTTCTGCTTCCAAGGGGAGATTTCGTTTTGCCTACAGTGTCAAAACGTTGTACAAGGCAGTGTAGAGGCTAGCCCGGTCTGTACACGCGTTGTTTGGGCCCTGTCTCGGAAGGGCGAGTGCCTTTTTGGTGTCTCCGTATCCTTGCAGCCCTGCCTTGAATGTGAACATATTCGACAGAACTCTGTCTGGTTGGGTTAAACTTGAGGAAGAGGCAAATACACCAACTAAGGGCGTTTATTGAAAGCGGTCCCTGCCTTGTTTATCTTTGAGAAAACTCATCTCCCCCCACCCCTTCTCCCATTTCGTCTGCAGGGCCGGAGCGGGGGCTGCCGGACATGACGGCCCTGAGCCGAATCGACGAGGACACCATCAACAACAACCTGAGGGCGCGCTACCGGAGAGACAAGATATACGTATCCTTTAACTGCGCGCTGCCCCAACACGCCGCTCCTTACTTCTCGGTGTTACGGTAAGTGCTCCCGGGCTCACTCGGGGAGTGCCCCCATGGCGCCCTCTTCTTTTTTTCCCCCTCCGGCTTTCCTGAGGGTCGTGAGGCCGAAGGCGGCGCTTTGCATTTCCGGTCGCCTCTCTGGACTCACGCCCCGGTTTCCTGAGGGCCGCAGCCCTTCTGCGTGCACTTCCGGGCCTTGGAGGATATTGCATAGAGAGAGCCCTGACGCGTGGGCGCAGCAGCAGCAGTGTGTTTCCTTCTTGCACGAGGGAGCCGCAACGTTTTTTGCGCTGACACACATACGCATACACACAGATATACGCACACACATGCATACATAAGTACATACGTACGTGCATGCATGCATCCATCCGTACATACATACATGCACACATACATACATACACATACATACACACATACATACATACGTACGTACATACATACATACACAACATACATACATACAACATACATACATACATACATACATACATACATACATACATACATACATACATATACACTAACATAAATGCATGCATGCATGCATACATGCATACATCAATAAAACTTGGAAAATGGTAGGAAACAAGAAAAGAAAACTTCGAACGTCGTTCTGCAGGCTTAAATAAAGTTTATCCAATCCAATTCGAACACGGTAGCGACTTGAAGAAAGATGGAGACTTGCCTTCGTACGAAGGCAAGTCTCTTACTGAAACGGTGGCAACAATTGAGGTCGAAGTTCTCGAAGTTTTTGATAACTTCGAACCTTGTTCGAAGTTTTTTTTTTTTTTTTACACGCATGCATACATACATCCATACATATAGAGAGGGAACCATGAAGTTTGGAAGATGGCGGGCAAGTAGCTAGGAGACAAAACTGATAAAGACCAGTCCTTTTTTCGGAACCCGACTGAGGATGCTCCCCTGTCCAAATTTTTGTATGAGTGGGGGCTTATAAAGGGGGGGGGGGGAGATTCCAGTCTCTGGAGTGTAGCCTATACGGGTTCAGCGGCACAAGGTTTTCAAGGAACATGCGCGGGCGTCAAAATTTCGGCCAAGCGCTAGCGCAATCCACCCCCCCCCCCCCTTCCCCTATTTGCCGCGCCATCTGCTAAGCGAGAGAAGCTATCAGAGCGTGCTTCGTACAAGGGCAGGCTGCAAGCCTGCTTTGGATAACGCGCAATGGTTTAGGCAAGCGCTGGAGCCTGAAATGCTTCAGCGTGATTGGTAAGGGCGTATCGCTTGTCAAAAGTTAGTTTGCCTCAGTTATACTCTCATTCATTTCATATTTGTCTTTACATTTGTGCGCTTCACCTTCACATCGAACAGCGCAGCCGTTAGAACCGTTACAGCGGCTTCCACCTCGGCGCGAAAGCTCTGCGGGGAAGCCAGATTTACAGTTTCGCAATGTATCAGCGCCCGGCGTGCGTGCCTCATTCTCCCTCGGGCTGCCCGGCTGCGTTCCGATGCGCAGCAGTCGATACCTAAGGTGCTGGCGGCGTTATTTTTGGCTGGGCGCCGATCGTTAGGCTCCTCTGCTCCTGACTACTCCGCTAACCTTGCCTCTTACGTGGTCTCTATGGGGGAGGGGGGATTTTTGGCGGCGCCCTTAGCATTTCCGTCACCTGCCCACCCTCCCCGGCAAAAATGTAGGGAAGTATAAATATGAAGTAGTTTCACGTTAAGAAGCATTTTCTTAAATGTGTGGGGTTGCAAACATGTTCCTTCCACAATTAACTGATGCGCAGACCGGCGTCGTGATTACCCCCCCCCCCCTTTTTTTTTCTATTTCCAACTTGGGCACTGAATTCGGTATTCCTGTACGGGCCATGATAGAAACCTGTGGACTAATTGAGCCACCTAGTGTTCAAATAAGTTATGTTTCTTGCGCGCATAATCAGAATAGACAAGTTTTAGCTCGTTTGCATCGCGATGTATGCAGGGCGTACATATGCAGCGCATAGGAATGATATTACGCGTCAATGGTGGCGTCACTTCCGATTCTGACATCACTGATGGCGTCACTTCTATAGCGACGCGCTGCTGCAAGCGACGTCAGTGACGTCACTTCCTGCGATCATGTGGTAGGCCACGTACGTCACGTGTCCTTGATGGCTTCGCTGCTTCAGCATTTTTTATTTCCCTTGCAGCGGAGCAAGCAAAACTTCAGCGGTGCGTTTTTTTTCCCCTTCTGAAGCATCTTCGTCTTACTTCAAAACTGACGACGAGCCCGACTAAGCACACTACAGAACGCTGCAGTCGAATGGAGAGAGGGAAACAAGAGAGGTGCTGTCAGGTGATAACATCGCCGTTTTTAGGGGCGAAGGCCCTTGGAGGCTGGGACTGTTGGCGTCTCCCGTCGTCGTCGTCGTCGTAATCGTAGTTTCATGTAGTCACGGTACTAAAAAACCGGGAAACTCGTTTACTCCTCGCGCTAGAACGTATGGCGTACTAAAACAAAACAAAACAAAAAAAAAACCGGGACACTCGTTTACGCATCGCGCTGGAGCGCTTCATAACGCGTACTCAAAGAGCACCGGAACACTCCTGCATGCTTCGCCTCGCCCCAGGTTCCACGTTAGTGGAGATGGCCCGGGATTTTTCTTTTATGTTAGAGGGAGACTGCCCTGACTGTTCCATGTGCGTCGAACAAACACACTAAAGTTTTTTCTACTCAACTCGTACTAACCAGCAAATTAAAATGGACTCAGCGCGTGGTAAGCAGAAAAAAAAAACAGAAAATTCAAGCTAGAAAGCGTGTACGGCGTCGCTTTGAAGAGAGCAAACTCATAAGCGATGCACAAGACCGCCGTGATGGAGGCGTCGCGCGGTATTAAAGGGACGGCGCCGTGAGGCCTGTGCACCACGCAGAAAAATACCATATTAGACAGGACAATATGGTTTTTATCCACCAAGAAAATAGGGCAACTTGAGAGCAGGCGCTGTGCAATATCCAGGAAAGCAGATCTACGAGGTCATCGACAATTTCTTGCTCGTGTTCGCAATTGCGCCTGCACTACATGTAGTTTTCTGTTGTTTTCCTTGTTTCTGCGCTGTGCGCAGTTAGGCTTCGAGTTATTCATGATGCTGGAAGCAGTGCATTCTTGTGACTCTCATCCGTCCTCTTTATTGCTGCAGATAAATAGATTGGTTGTTGGGGAGAGAAAATCACCCGAGCCGGTTATTTGGACCGGAAATGCGCTTCAGAATAAGAATAAGACCTGGATATAACGGAGTGGGGTAATATAGACCAAGATATAAACGAAGAGTCGGCTGTGTTCTGCGTGACATCGGCGTGGCGGTTAAGTTACCCATCTCTGGGTTCGCTTCTCGTCTCCACCACGTCTTTCTTCTTTTTCTTTTTTTTTTTTTGCGTTAAGTGCAGTGGCGTTGGTTTTCGGCACAATCCGCCGATCCCAACGCCGCGTTTTTCGCCTCACGGGACACATAATACTGTCGCATTAAAAAAAAAAAAAAAACAGCAGCGCAGACGACAGAGTACGAAAGACAAAACTTATAGGACGCGAAAGGGAAAGCCCAGCTATATAGTTCCGACAGCTTTGGCACTGCTTCGCTTATACACTGTCCCGGCTTTACTTGTTGCGCTTGCGCAAGGGTCCGAGACAATGCGAGAGTCGCCGGGGGGGATCGCGTTTCCCGCGCTTTGGGGGGGAGATTTTTTTCGGTCGTCTGCAACAACCCTCATTTAACGCAACGCCCGAGAGGAGTTGCAGACTCTGCCGCCCGGATGATGGCATCGCTTCATTTATCTCTGCAACGCTTCTTTTCCCGTCGGGGAGATTTTCGAAGGCCCTGATTTCTTGCCGCATTCGTCCGCGCACGGCGACGGCTTGCGAAAGCGCAGTGCCTCGCGGAAAATGGGGGGAAAAAAAAAGAAAGAAACGCCGTCTAGCGGGGCTGGTTTCGAAATTCGGCGCGCGCCGCTTCCTTCGCTGCGTAACCGCCTGTCCGCCTCCCCATTCCCCGTCGAGATTGGGGGAACCTGGGAATCTGGGATCGCCGGATATGCTTCTCGAGAGTACTGAGTGCTGTGCGGATATACGAGAAACGTGTGTTCGCTAATGGCTCAATCAGCTCCCAAGTCGGATGCACATAGTAAATCGCTAGCACGTGTATGGAAGTGGGTCGATTTCCTATACTCCTGTTCGACCAACCGAAGGCGCCACGAGCGAACTGCACACCTGTACTTTACTAGCTTTGAAGGAAAAAAAAAAGCCTCTGAGCCCTGTCATTATGGGATGTTCTATGAGGGTGGGAGTGCCCGACGTTGATTTATGATAGGCTCGAGCTTATTTTATAGTTTGGCCTATCTGCTTCAATTTTTGTTGAAATAAAGTAGTGATCCACTCGTAATGTTTTAGAATTAATTGCGTTCATCTACGCACTTGCCATTTCGTATTATTTGTCACAATTTTTCGACTACTACCGATGAGACTTCTCGCTCGACGGGCACGGACCTCTGAGTGTGTGTGCCGAAAACGCCCTCGGTGTGAGTGCATTCTTTGCACTTCGGTGTGAGTGCATTCGTGTTTGCTGTCCGAGGGACTTTTTTGGCGAGTGTACTCGGCGTAAGTGCACTTGGCTCGTTTAACGGGGAATGTTAGCGTTTCGTCGACGACTTTAAGCACATGCTAATCCACGTTGAACATTGGGGGATTCTCCACAGATCGATAGGGGCTGCGCACCGCGGGCTAGGGACACACCTGGTTGTTTGCTGGCTATGCTCGGGTAGGAGTTAAGAACGGCAACGGAAGTTGCCGCTGCGCCTCATCACCGCAACCGGATGTTACTCCGCGCGGCTCAAGTAGTGCGTTACTGGAGATATTTTGAACACGGCACGAGCCGTTTCCGTGATTTTTTGGATAGTATGCTTATAAACTACTTCAGCGACGACAAACAAACTACGGGAGTAAAGGCAGACGATATCACGCATTCATAGCAGTCTCATTTCAAAACGAGCTGTTGCCGCTATAGCTTACTGCCATGCTCGTTGTCTTTGTTCACTCGGACGTTGCGTTCAATTTGTGACGCCGAAATTCGTGCACTCTCCCTGCTAGATTGTCTCCAAAGTTCGGTTACATCGATAATGACGCGATTCGCAGAGTTCGCTATCTTATGCGACTTTAACTGACAACTCACCAGGGTCACATGGTGCTATAATGTATCCGAAAGTCGACAGCAGGAATTCTATCAATTCACCAAACAATCTTTCTTTACAGTAGACGAAACACGAACGCGTAATACCAGCAGGTGAAAATAAATGCTTTTTCTAGCTGGATTACTGAACCAGAAATTTCTTCTAGCTAGAAATATTCTAGCTAGAAATGGTAGAATTTCTAGCTAGAAATTCAGTTTCTAGTTTATTTCTAGCTGGATTGAGATTTACTTACAGTTAGCATTTGTCGATCCAGCTAGAAGAAAAAAAAACCCCGCAAGCTGGAAATAATTGTCTCTAGCTATAGACTAAGAATTTTTCTAGTTAGAAGCTGTCGATTCTAGCTAGAATCTAATAATCTAGTCAGAAATGAAGCCGGGAATCATGATTTCTTGCTAGGAAATGATCTTTCCATTTTCAGCGGGGAAGGGAAAACATGACAAATGCAGACTTAAAAGGCTAGCCGAGGGAAGTTGAAGGGAAGTTGAACAGCTTTCTCAGAAACTTCGCAGTAAAAGAAAATTCTTCCTGGTCCTTTGTAGCCTGCATTTCAGATGGATGACACATTTTCACTTCGCAGAAACGCACTCTGCCTGGCGGTTTCCCTGAAACTGGTCGATTAACGCATACGTGATAATTTCGGTTAATGAATCTTAGATACTACGTTGCGGGTCGGAATTCTGGAACGCCGTCCGTGGCAAGGGGGACAGGCGCTCAACGCCTTAAGCTTTAATGTCGTCCGCGCTACGCCGCATGCATAAAACGTGTACTGCCTTTAGCCTTGTGACCATTAATGGCGTAATGTGACGGTGAACAATTACATGCGTATATAGACGGGACGAAGGACAGACGACACGGTGCTGCAGAACAAACCTCGTTTCGTTTGGGTGCCTTTTTTTTCAACATCGCGATATCACAACGACTATATTCGGGTAAAACTTAGAACGGCAACGATGATGATGATGATGATTGCTATTGGTTTCCCCTTTGTAGCGGGGTGATGACGTGTCATCTTACCAAAAAGGACTAATATACCTATGCTTTATACTCTTGATTTAATACTATAGCTCTGCTTAGGGCAGGCATAAAAAGCTTATTAGGCACAAAATATTTTTTTCCCCGTTACAGGTTGTAACTGTCCTAGGCAAAGTTCCCCTCTCTGCTTTTCGACCACCAGCACTCTAATCTTCTTTTCGTCGCCTCGACAACCTTGAAGTTAACTTCCTCTGTGCTACCCTTAAATCCTAGGGCTTCTGGAAGCCGAATATTTCCCTCATGTAGATTTGGATGGATACCCTCGCATTCTAACACTATGTGCTGCATAGTTTCTGTTCCTTTTCCGCAGACCACACATACCCCATCATTTTGTGAATACTTCCCCACAAAGCTCTTAGTTCGTAAGCAACCTGCTCTAGCCTCAAAAAGCAAATCACTGCCCTGGGAAATATCGTAGAAATTTTCCTTTCTGATGTCCAATTTCTCCTCCCTGTACATCTCTAACGACGTTTTAGCTTCCATTTTTTTATCTCCAGTTATTCGTTTCTATCTGCCTTGCCTCTTTTTTGGTTACCTTGGCTGTTTTGGATTATCCACTGTTCTTTCCGTATTTCATCGCTAGCCTTCTAGTCTTCCTTAACCACTGCGTGTCCACGCTTTTCAACTATAGGTACCTAAACACATTAGCTGCCCACCTACGTTGATCCATTGCTCTCAGCCTTCTCTCAAAACATATTTTACTCTGCGCCTCTCGGAGTTCAAACGACGCCCAGTCCATATCTCCTTGCACTGCTTCGTTAGTTGTTTTTCGATGCGCGCCTAAGGCACGGCTGTGCTTTCTGCTGTGCCTCATCACCGCAGCCGGATGTTACTCCGCGCGGCGCAAGTAGTGCGTTGCTGGGAATTTTTATGACCATGTCACGAGCCGTTTTCGTATTTTTTTGGACTTAATATGCTTGTTAACTACTGCAGCGACGACAAACAAAATACGTGAGAAAAGGCAGACGATATCGCGCATTAATAGCAGTCTCCTTTCAAAACGCGCACGCCCATTGACATCCGGGTACGTCGCTCAGGCGGAGTGATACCGTACATTAGCTATTGCCGCTCTTAACTTGTTCCCGAGTATAGTGCACCTTGCACCGCTTCTTTGAGTTAATGGGTTGCGCACAACACTCGACTGTGAAAGCCTCGGAGCGGGAAAGCTTGGGAGTAGAGCTTCGTGTAGTGCCGTATGTTCGCCTATCTTGTGGCAGTAACGTAAATATAAGTTTGCCGCTGTGCGCCTCTACCGGCGATGTCTGTGCTAAGGTGACGTGGTACACATGTACAGACCCATATGTTGCGTGGCAGTAAAGGCGGCAGAGCAAAAGGTGCGGAGTTCGCCCCGTTCTTTTACCTGGTCTTCGTTCCTAACGCCGCAGTTGCCGATCGTACATAGCGCTTGCGCATGGAAAACGTCATAAAGTTTCTGTGCGAGCTTTTCCTAAAACATTTATAAACGAATAGCTGATACACAAAGCACTTCCAAAGCAATGGCAACAAACGTAGAGCTTTCAGCGGCGTTTACTTGCTGATTTGGCCAAGTCGAGTCGCTGTATGCCTTGTAAATTTTTTCCGCCGTTTTTTTTCGACCTTTTCTTTTTGACTTTTTGAATTTTTCCGACCTTTGTGGGGCCAGAAGGTTTGATTGAACTATACAGAGCTTGCTGAACGGGGACAAAATGAACAACGTACACCCCCCCTTCCTTAGCCTTATTGCTGGAAGAAGCTTGTTACTTGAGCAGTGAAGCTTTTTAAATAAAACAGACGGAGCAGCAAGGAAGAGATTTAAAGGAGACCACTCAGGTCGAGCGCTGGATGTCCGGCGCTCGTTACCTTGTGGTTTCTCCTTTAGAATATCATTTACTGCGCTATGGTAATACGCTTCACTTCTCCAGTAGCCAATAGTTAGCATTACTGCATTGAGAAGCCTGCTATGTTTCTTGGCTTCTTGGCCTTGAAGCGTGACTCGCTCGACATGTTGCCAAGAGCAGTGGTAAGTGCTGCAAAAGGGAAATTCCTTAAACTGTCGACCAACAGGACGCAAAAATTAAACGGTTTTATGTGAAACGGGGGCGCCATCTGCTGACTATTTAAAGCCTCCCAGAAAATGGTTTTTAGTGCTGCTTTGCGATGTGTGCGCATGATGGAACTCGTTAGAACCGTCGTTTGCAGATCGAGTTAATCGATGCCCGCGTTAGTAGAAATTTCAGAACTATCCGCGGCAGGTTCTTTGCGGGTGCTTAAGCATGGATCCGTTTTTGGAGTCCTGTTGAGACACCGCTTTTGGTGCTTTTTGGTGCTCACCTCGTTTGCTTTAGAGGAGTAATTAAGTAACGCTCGCGCTCAACAGCGCCGTCCACTGCGCTGGTTTTGTACGATGTGCGAAGCGTCGTGTAGGAAGACTCACGACGTCACCGACAAGAAGAATGATGCGGTGTAGCAACCTACAGCGCTAGTGAGCCTCTTTTTCTTTGAGTTTTGTTTCCCGCGTGATATCGTTCTTTTGCACACGGCGCGCATCCGATCCGAGGGCCTGGCGCCAGGCCGCTCAGGTTACGCTCTCCTATTGCGCAGGCGTGGCTGCGGAGGCTTCGCCCTCTGCCGACAGATCGGGCAGGTTTGAGTCTCCTCCTAACAGCAATGTATGGGCGTTTTCCAGGTCGAATTAAATGGTGACTAAATGGGTTTCAGGTCTACGAGCACTATTTGGTACACGAAGTCATAATGCAGTGCAGTACCAATTCATCGTCATAGTAGGTAATGACCTTAAACTATATTTCGCGTAGCATGAACCTTACGCGGTACTGTATACATCTCAGTGATCGTTGGACATCTTAATGCCCTTTGATTGACAAGGACGGTATCAGTTAGGTACCCATGGCAAGCTACAAAATGGCTGTGCTTCAGCGCTAAACTAGTGATTTATTGTCTCACCATTCCAACGTAAATCATGCCTACTGTTCTGGAAATTATTTCATGACGTCACATCGCCGCGCGCCACCGTTCTCTCAACGGTAGGCGTGGCGCTCGCTCTGCTCTCACTGTGGAGCAATAACCGAGAACGTCAGTATTTACACTGCCTATCTCCCCGCAGTTACCACACCGCTATTCTTTCCATCGTTGAATGAAAGGGGCCCTGGACGCACTGAATATCGTTTGCACGTGTGCTCTGCTTGCTGTTATAACGAAATTGATTTATTCTAAATTTCGCTTTGTTCGAATTGCTTCATGGTCCGCACTTCAGAGCATAGAGAGCACATTTTCAGCCCGTTCTACGTGGTGCGACTATACCTGCGAATTCGCACCACGTAGAACGGGACGTTTTTAACGAAGTGTTGCTTATAACGAAGCTGGTTTTATGTACAGAGAACTTTGTTACAACGAGGGCTTGCTGTCGGAACCGTCAGAGCTGACGATGGTCAGAGCTGACGATGGAGACTTGGTCTCGCCACTTTTGTGCTACCAAAACACATGCCGGCAATTGGCCACGGTATACTGTCGTACACATGTGTGCATCCATTGCGGCTTGTGGTCTGGTCTGGTGTGGCTCGGCAAGTTACGATTTTCAAGTGTTTGCTTGTACACGCACGGTACGGTTTTCCGGAATCTGTTCAGTTTAGCTATAATTTGTGACGATCCGAAGAACCTCTTCATTAATTTGCCGTACGGAGCTCGCCCTGCCACGCATGTGTATGCCAGACCTATTCAAAGCATAGATCCAGTGTTAACGACCCAAGTTTAGCAACGTATAGCATGAAGGCTTGTTAAAATTGGAGTTGTGCGAATATTCGAAACTTCGAATACTTCGCGAATATACCGTGTTTGCTATTCAGTTCAATTCGCAGCGCAGTTTTACCGTTCCATGTAATCGAAGTTTTCGAATAGAGCAGTAAAAGCGGATTTTGCCGCACATCATGCGAACTTTCAAGCTTCACCTCACGACATGCCCTTTTGGGTTGGCGTTCTTGCACGACCCTTAAGCTGTGCAAAAACGCCTAACGCGTGTAAACCTTGCGCGAAACAAGTGTATGATGACCCTGGTGTATGTTAGCTGAAGTACCGCCACTTGCGCAAAATTTATGAGCAGAACAGCATTTTCCTGCCAATGTTGCGGTATAAGTGAAGAACCAAGCTCTATTACTTGTTGACGATGCTTGCTGTATGGTCACAACAGCCACTAGCGTGTCCAGACTTTTTAACACGAAAGTGTTTTATTCCGGGCGCACAAAGATTTCCATGACGTCATATTCCGTCACGGAAGTGACGCCAGTGCAACAAAGCAAGCGGCCTGTAAAGGGTGCACTCCTGCACACAGGGTCTTCTTGCGGGGAAGCAACCTTTAGTGCTAAAGAGTACGCTAGGGTTGTTCGTTTTCTGGTTTTATAAAGTGTTTTATGCCGGGATACACCAAGATTTCACTGACGTCATATCCGTCACGGAAATGACGCCAGTACACCTTTTCCGAAGCGGCCCGCCAGCAGGACGTCGCTCGCCAAGCACGCCCACAAGACAGCCGCTGACCCACAAATCAAGCTCATTTCGCTGCAGATTCCGTTGCACATTTCACTTTCGTGTTTACCGATTCCCATGACAGAGGAATCAACCACAGCTTTTTTCAGTTAGTGCACGAGCTGCAACAAATCAGACATATTTCCTTATTTTACCATGTTAAAGAACCTGAATTTCTTCATGGCAATGTATGCCAAATTTTTATCCCACTTCTTTGCCATCTTGTCTTAACCTTTTATCTTTTGCGCCATTTTCGAACCGTTAACGTTAACACTCAAATGTCTTAAGTCCTGAATGCCGAAGTTGTCATTATTTTTTTGTAGCTACGTTTTGGGAACTCTATACACACTAAAGCAAATATGTTCGAAAATATTTTATTCCATTCGCGGCTAGTTTTTTTTTTTTCAATTCACCCGCCGCGGTGGCTCAGTGGCTAAGGCGTTGTGCTGCTGAGCACAAGGTCGCGGGTTCGATTCCCGGCTGCGGCGGCCGCTTTTCTGATGGAGGCGAAAAGCAAAAACGCCCGTGTGTACGAGATTTCGGCGCACGTTAAAGATCCCCAGGTGGTCAAAATTAATCCGGAGCCCTCCACTACGGCGCGCCTCATCGCCTGCGTTGCTTCGGCGCGTTAAACCCTACAATCAATCAATCAGTTTTTTTCCATTCGGATTAGAGAATATTTGTTTCGATCCGCGGTCAGCTTTCACTTCTCGTATTCGATTCGCAGTAACAAATTTGATATTTGTGCAGCTCTGATAGTTACTCAGCACAACTGAGTGCATCTTGGGTGTAAATAACGTCTCGGCTCCAAGTTTACCGCAGCGGGCGCCGCGCTATCGCTAGAGGCTCTACCGCCGCGTTCCCGTGGTCTTCTTTAGGACTAAATCTAATTAGCCGCGGTGCGCTGTGCTGCTCCGCAAAGGACGAGTGTTTTCTGACGTTAATTACGCTTGCCGGGGGTGGGCGGAGCTCTCTAATTGCCCAAGTTAATGGAAGATGACTTGGCGAGCTTTCACTGCCACCAGGGTCGTGGGCCAAATGTGGTTAAATGTGGTTAAATGTGGCATCTGCTTTTGTTCTGAAAACGGGGGAAAATACGTCGCTCACATGGGCGTCCATGCGTGTCTCGACCAAGCTGACATGATGCATGACTGCCTGAGGATTCTGACGCAATGCGCCGAGCAATAAATGTCGCCTTAGTAAAATCAGTTTACACACTTGTAATGCTGATTCATCATCAATATCAGCCTGTCTACGCCCACTGCAAGGCAAAGGCCTCTCCCATAGACCTCCAATTATCCCGGTCCAGTGCTAACGGCGACCAATTTATCCCCGAAAACTTCTTTATATCATCTCCCCACCTAACTTTCTGCCGCCCCCTGCCACGCTTGCCTTCTCTACGGATACATTCTGTTACCCTTAATGACCAACGGTTATCTTGCCTTCGCATTACATGCCCTGCCCATGTCCATTTCTTCTTAATTCCAACTAATATGTCCTTAACACGCGTTGGTTTCCTGACCCACTCCGCTCTTCTTGTCCCTTAATGTTACACCCATCATCTTCCGTTCCATTGCTCACTGAGTCGTCCTCAATTTAAGTTGAACCCTTTTAGTGAGCCCCCCATGTTTCTGCCTCGTAGGTGAATACCGGTAAGATGCAGCTGTCATACACTTTCTTCTTCAGGGAAAATGGTAGGCTGCCATTCATTATCTGAGAATACCTGCCGAATGCACTGCACCCCATTCTTGTGCTTCTAATTATCTTTGCCTCATGGTTGCTGATTATAGTGGGGTAAATTTGTCGGTTCCAGGGCGTGAAAACGGTTTCCGTACACGCCCAGTGCGTTCGCCCGCGAACACTCGTGTTGCAGGAGATTTTGGCTTCGCTTATATCTGAACGCCCCTTTAAGGGTAACCACCTGGTGATAAGCAAGTTTGCCGTTGCCTTTTATCCTACTGTCTTTTAACACGAAAGTGTTTTATTCCCGGATACAGAATGATTTCACTGACGTCATATCCGTCACGGAAGTGACGCCAGTACAACGTAGCAAGCGGCCTGTTAAGGGTGCACCCCTGCACACAGGGTCTGCTTGCGGGGAAGCAACCTTTAGCACTAAAGAGTAGTTATACCTAGGGTTGTTTGTTTTCGGGTTTTATATTCTAACATGAGTGTTATGTCGTATACACTATCCGTCACGGAAATGACGCCAGTACACCTTTGTCGAAGCGACCCTCCAGCAGGACGGCGCTCGCCAAGCACACCCACACGACAACCGCCGCCGTCCCACAAATCATGCTCAGCAGCAGATTTCGCTGCACATTTCTCTTTAGTGTTTTACCGATTACTATGACAGAGGAATCAATCACGGTTTCTTAATACTGGGGGATTTCTCTCTGGCAAAGGTTGTTTCAAACTTCGGCGCTCCAAACTGAAGAAGGGGAATATTTTGATATGGAGTTCGGCTGAGTGCGCTGATGGCAACAAAGCTACATTACCAACGTTCAGCCTTCAAATACTGTTTAAATTTATAGTGAATGAAAGCTCGATTGTGACGTATCTGTGGTGCTGTTTTATATAAAGGTGTAACAATATAAGCGACGAAGTTAATTTCAATAGTTTGTTTGTGAGGGGAGTCTGGGTTCATTCTCTCAAATCTGGGAAGTGGCAAATAAATTGTTTTTTTATACCTTCGCTCGGCTGCACATGCGCCGTCATACCGTTGACGCACAGCGGCAGCCACATGGCGAAAGACACGCCGAGAAGTAGAAGACATAGTGACAACTGGAGCTGTAGACGTCATGCGCCTGACCACCAGATGCCGCTGCGATTTCGTTCGCCTCGACACCTCCAGACTCGTATGCAGCCGAAGGCGGCCAGAAGCGTGGTTCTATCTCACAGGAACAAGAACGACCAGTGACGAGCTTTTCTAAACATTCGTTTAATCTTTTTCGCTGTTTAGTGTCGTATGCCCGAATTTAATCCAAGAGAACCGTTGAGCATCTGCTGGGAGACCAATGTCTCACAAAAGGCAAATTTTTTCGTGTCCGTAGGGTTCGTCGAAATTCAGAATTGCTAGCCGAATGTTGCCAGTTGTTAGACCATGCTGGTCATGCCAGCCGGTTAGCCTTGGCTAAGATTTTTTTTAAATTTGCAACTGAGTTTTTAAGCACAAATTTGTCCGCCCAGGAGCAGCAGGGAAGTGGTGAAAAACGTTCCGAAGGGGTAGCGTGTGGTTCAGCTATGGGAATGGTGAACTCAGGTACTAGGCTATCGAGAGCCTATGCGTAGGGACATTTTCGACTGCCGCAAGAGGCTTTAGGCATCGAGCAGAAGATATTTTTTGCTTTTGTTTTTGCAGCCGGCGGGTGCTGGCATGGTTTGTTTGACTCAATTTCCCTTGAGCAGTAGGTGCAACCAATACTTAAAGGCAGCGAAGAGCTACTTCTTTCGTCCTCTCCTAAAGCCAGATGGATTTTACGGCAATGTCTTCAGTGGAGGCCATGCGTAATCTTTCCCTTGCCAGTATTCCACAGATGAGGGCCAGACGAGGGAGCTGGTCTCAGAAGGCCACCACCGCTGGACGAGACGCCTTGCCACCGAGTTCGATACCGGACACTAAGACATGGGCAGCGCTTGGCCGCTAAGTACGCCGGGGTTTGGCCTTTGCGCTCTAATCGAAATCTTCCTCACTGATCTTGGGCATTGCGCGTCGGAAAGACAGCACCCTCCTGGCAGAAGACTTCGGGTACACCTCATTGAATCCAGACTTGTGGCTCTCCGTCGCCTCGTTGCTTCTAGAAGGCACACAGTCGGGAAAAAGAGGTGACGAGGCGTCAAATTTGATATCATCCAGAGCCAGCGAGACGGGCACCTCGCTGTGAAGACTCCAGCTCATCGGACCGCCAGGAGTAGGCGCGCGTTCGACCTGCGGTTCGCTCGGAGCCTGGTCGTTGTAGCAGGCGGCATGGTTAGAGGCGTAATACACGGTGCGATGTGGGGGTGCGGACGCAGCAGAGGAAGCCGACGATGTGTCCTCGGCGGCGTTGGACGAGGTTGTCGCTGTCTTAGAAGATTCTTCGCTCGAGCTGGTGGTGCATAGTCCTGCGTTGCTGAATCCAATGTCGTTGGAGCCTGAGCAAACGTGATGTTCCGACGCTCCGGACCCAGACAGCAGGGGCTTAAGCACGACCATGTCTTCGTGGAGCCTGGCAGCGGCGTCTTCTGTGCCCAGTTGGTCGTTGCGAGGCGGGTCAATCAGTAATTGATACCCCTTGGCCATCGTCTCACGCTCAGAATTTGTGGGTTCCATCACACGCTCCAAGGCCGTGCTCATTGGCGTCCAGTCGACCGCCTCCTGCGGCCTCATGAAAAATGGCTTCTGTGACGTAAACGTCCGGGCATGTCGCTGGTCTCTGACAAAGAAAGGCTTGATCGGAGCGCACCGCCTAGCCAAGTCGTCTTCTCTCTCGCACAACGGCGTCAGAGGCCAGGACGTGTCGTGGGAAGATAGTTCGCCGGGATCCTTGGTGTGGAGAGCGTTCGCAGGGCCTGCTATGGAAGTTCCGTCGGAGAAAAAATTGCGCACGTTTCTGCGCCGAAACTTGCGCGCTTCATCGGCCATCGCGGTCGGGGTAAGCACGTTACCATCTGAGAAGGGTGTTCGCGCCCTGGCCCAAAGGCACGGCTGGGGTGGAGACTTTAGGAGGTCGTAGTTTCGCTCGGGCTCGGTCGGGGATCCGATGTCCAGGGGGCGCCCTTGGCCGCCCTTCTCAGCGTCATCGCGTTTCGCCTGCAAAGACCGAAGGAATTCCGGAAGGGTGTTGGAGACGTCCATCTGATAGACCTCGGCCGTGGCCATACTCTTGGCTTTCTCCTCAACCGTCGGAAGCTGCACCTGGGGGCCGAGCCTTGTCGCACGGCTGGCGTCTACCGACTTCGTCGATGGAGTCTCCTCTGTGATATCCAAAAAGAACTGCGACCTGTTGGTGGCGTCAATTTCTGCTGCTGCGTCGGCGTGCCTGCCGGCTTCTTCGACAGCGGTCACCTCCTGGTACCCGCGGTCATCGTGGAAACCGAGGACGCTGTTCGTGTTATTGTTGTAGTCGGTGATAGCGGGGCTGAATACATCGTCCGCGTTGTCAGGTGGCAGGAACGCCGCGTTGGAGGTAATTTGGAACAGATCGAGAGGACCCGCGTTGTCATCGACATCTTCGCTGGACATCTGCGAGAAGAGGAAATTGATGAAGGACTTCTCGTCCACGCTCGGAGGCACCGAGCCGCTGGTAGTGGCTTCTTGCTGTGGTCCGGATAGCTGGGCGACGGGGTTCAGTGGTAGTTCAAAGGGAGACTTGTGAGTCATCGGGAACTGGATGTTGTCCCCGCAGAGTAAGTCCAGCGGCGAGTCCTGCTGTGGCGCGCCGACGCTTTGGTGGCTGGGCGAGAGTAAGCCGTCGAAGGGCCCTCCGGGAATTTCCTTGTGCTGATTGAGGAAGTCGTGATTGAGCAAGCCGTAGCTCGCCGAAGCGTCAGTCGGATGCTTGTGGCCCATGGCGACGCCCAAGTTCGGTTGCCCGGCGCCCTGCTGATGGACAACCGCGTTGTAAGCTTGCAGGATGTCGTGGTATATGTTTTGCATGGCGAAGACTGGTTCCACGTTATCCATTACAGGGTCGACGCTGGAGTGGGGCGTTGAAAAAACGTCGAAGCTGGGCCGAAAGTCGATGACGTCGTACTGGCTTCTCGGGTACGCGGTGGACTCCTCGCTCGAGCTAGTTTCTTCCTGTTGCGCCGCCGCCGCGGTCTCTGTCGGGCTTGTGCCGCTGCTATTCCTGTTGCTGGCGTCCTCACTGTCGCCTGGCTGTGACGACGACGACGTGGCTTCGGTGGTGGTTGCCTGAGAGGTTGCCTCCATCAGCTCTTCCAGTTCGCTCGGCCGGGAGGACTCGGTCGTCTCCTGCGAATAACGTCGAGGCTCTAAGCCACAGGAATCACGGCCTTGTGCCGCTTAACTTGTACTTCCATCTGCGCAACGAATACAGTGATGCCTGAGGCTTTTTAAGGTGTCCTAATTAGGCCGATCCTCTAACTAGCATCAGTGGAAACAAGCATTGTATTATATGATCCCGTTTACTCAAGATATATGGCTCTTATGACTCGAAGTTATGCACTTCCATACGAAGTTGATTTCTTACAAGTGCGTGTAGTGATATGTTCAGTGCGTATGAATAATATGAATATTGTTGCGTAGTAATAAAGGGATAGACAACCTGATTTTTGCTGGAGCCCGTTAACATCTATCTCTTATGAAAGCCAGCGTTTTATATAGTGAGGTAACCACAAGGAACTTCTAAATAAATGGCCGGAATAATCTTAATTTTGCACCAAACTTTCTGAGGTCTGAAAGGTCCAAACGTGGTGTCTGAATCGTGACTCTACCGTATACGTATACCAAGGCCGGGCTAGAGCGGAGGCGCGCGCTCGGTTGCTCCATCGGTTTCGGTGCGTGATTCAAAAACCGCATAGAAGGGTAGGAAAGACTGCATTTTATTATTGTTTTTTTTTTTACGGGACACGTTTCTGAATGCCTCTTTTAATCTCACATACAGTATGCTGCCGCACTGTCATGGTTGCCAGCATCCGTTTTGGCAGTATACGTAAAGCTGGTAGATCTAGAAATTCCGCTTACAAACGTTCTATACTCGGTGACAACTTAAGAACGGCACCGGAAGTTGCCGCTGTGCCTTTTCACCGTAGCCGGATGTTTCTCCGCGCGGCGTAAGTAGGGCGTTACTGGGAATATTTTGAACATGACGTGAGCCGTTCCCGTAATTTTTTGGACTTAACATGCTTATAAACGACTCCAGTGACGATAAACAAACTGCGCGAGACAAGGCAGACGATATCACGCATTCATAGCAAACCCCTTTCAAAACGCGCGCGCACTGACGTCACGGGTCCGGCGCTTTGGCGGAGTGATACACTGCATGAGGTGGTGCCGTTCTTGAGTTGTAACCGAGTATAGAGCCTGTTACATTCGGGAAGGCGTCCCCGAACCTCGCTTCTTCGCCTCCGTCATATGTGGTAGCGTGGTGGACGAACGGCCAGCAAAAGTTGGTGCAAACGTAACTGGTTTAATACATGGCGAGAGGTGAACTGCGATGACACAGAAACAATACCCTTACGGGCGGGGTCACAGCAGGACTCGAGCAGAGCAGTGCTCCTAACAGCAGCCCGTCTGCCAACGTCCACAGAAACCAGTTGGTTTATACACACAAGCAGTTACGGCTCAGACGCTTTCCTGGTGCTTTTGCACGCGGCACGAAAAGAGTACAAACACTCAGAAACACTCTTTCCAGAGTTCGTGAGGGCTGGCAGTAGTGGCGCAAATTTATCCTGAGAGAGAGGGAGAGTAGATCTCGGCGAGCAGCGTCCGCTTCGCCGGTGCACGTCTCAACACGAAGAACGGTTTGCTTCGTGTTTTGCGACTGCCACGGCTCGAGTCATCGCTGGCGGGGCCTGTTGTCAACACGTTTTCGAGGAAGGCGGGCTTTCCGCAAGGCACAGGTGCACTACACGAAACTTGCAGCACGCGCAAACAGGGTAGCGGCGCGCTGAACCGTAACAGGCCCTATCATGCCGGAAAATCGTTTAGCTTCAAGGTGTTTTAACTGAAGCCCTTGGGATGAAAAGGGTATACTCCACAAAAATCGGTTGTCTGTCATTAAAAAAAAAAAACACTTGGCCGTAGAGCTTCCAAGGCAAACAAACGTAAAAATGAATTGCGGAGAGGAGCGTCTGGAAAGCGTGCTTACGCACTATCTAACGATTTCCACTCTGGATTTTTTACACATTTCCTGTGTAATTTTCTGGTCTACGGGACCACTTATGCTCTCTCTAGCGTCCACTTGTAGCTGAAATGATCTTCGCGCTAGTTGGCTCCTTGGTACTTAAGTTTTGTGTCTTAATGTGACACGTACATAATTTATTGCGTGACCTTCCGAGCTCATGCCACGCTCATGGAAGGTACTCCGTACCTGAGTCGACGGTTCGAGGCGTTTCTGGATGTCGTCGAGCGCTTCGGCAATGACGGCCCTCTCCAGCTCGCCCTCGGAGCTTTGCGACAGCCCGTGGCGTTGGTGGGCGTCCTCGACGGAGCGGCGCTCCAGCTCCGCGCGTGACGCCGCCGCCTGCCAGGACGGCCAGCCGGCCGAGAAGGCGGCCACTGCGGTGTCGCTGGCGCCCCTTGCGCCGCCCCCGACCACGAGCGGCTGCAGCATGGGCGCGTCTTTGCACTCGAGGGCCTCCAGGGACGCGTCCAGGATGTGCTTGTCTGGCGGAGGCCTCGCGGGCTGCCCGGACACCGCCTGCCGGAGCGACGCGCGTTGTTTGGACCAGAGGTCTCGAAAGCATAGGCGTGCGCAGAGTTCCCGATTAGGGGCTTAGGGGGGGGGGGGCAGCGTCTTACCGCTGCGCCCCCCCCCCTTACAGCAACTCCTGACCTCTTCCCACTGAAGGCCTAGCGGTCCTAACGCAGTGCAAAGAGGGATGGTTATAAAATTTTTATTTCAATGCGATAGAATTGCAACACATACAAAATATTTCTGAGCAGAAATTTTCACTTTAATGTGTTACATTGGCAAAATATAGACCAATTTGGCGCCCCCTTCAGATGATTAAGGGGGGAGGCCGCCCCCCCTGCCCCCCTGTGCGCACGCCTATGCTCGAGAGGGTTTTGAAGTGGTGTGTGTGTGTGTGTGTGTGTGTGTGTGTGTGCGTGTGTGCGTGGGGGGGGGAGGGTGGGGGGGCTTAAGACAATCGACGGCGATGGTGATTTTGTTGTTCTAGGAAGCACAGAGCTTTTGTAGCGTAAGCTACACTGGTCGAGGTTGAGCAGTTTCGCGTGGACCTTGAAGGGCGGTGCTGCGCAAGCGCGAGGAGAATTGTATTGGATTTGGATTGGATTGGATTAAATTGGATTGCATTGGAAATCCAATCTAATTTGAGTTCGAGTGTGTAGAGAATTGGGTCTGCACATTCGCCGGTCTGCGCATTCCAGAGGAGTGACGTCATAGCCGCGGCAGACGCACTGGCGCCGGCGCGTGCCCAGCTGTGCGCCTCCGTTGCGCAGCAGCCAAGTCTTACGCTGCGCCGGAGCCGGTTGATAGCCGTGCTGCGCATGCGTGAGGAGCAGTGACAGGACTAGACTGGACCGGACTAGATTGGACTGGATTGGATTGGATTGAAAATCGTTTTAGCAGCAGTGAGCATGATAATCAGCTAATCCTAGACAACCAGAAAACCTAAGAATAACCAGCTGCACCTTAGCTCACGCTACGTATATCCTGGCATATATAGCCGAGCTAAGCCACTGCTAATTTTTTCGGCGTCTGAAATGTATAGTTTCTTTTCTTACTGAGGGTGGCCCTGCCTTTTCCAATTGGATCTTGAATCAAACACCACTTTAAGTAACACCTCTTTATCTACTTCAAATGTCCTGCGTGATGTTAAAAGTTAGGTTATTTGTTTGTTTAGGGAAGGGCAATCGTACCCTCTGCCTGGCATCCAGACTACTCTTGCAGCGCCTTCATGCGTTATACGATCGATAGTTCTTTTTTCGTTTTGGAGCCACGTCTAGTCGGGCCAATGCCAGCGTGGCTGAGCCCCCTCTTTTTTGACAACAGGGAGGGGCTCAGGCGCCCCTGACACCTCTTCCAGAGCCCCTGGTTTAGACTACGAGTCATTGTAGCCGTCACCTTAGCGTCAAATGTTTTATGAAGCAGAATACCAGAGCTGACGCGACCCATGCCCACCGGTATCCGCTAACAAGGAAGGTATCGATAGGTCGCCAGGACAAAATGGTGACTGGCCGTGAGTTGCCCTGGAATGAAAGCAAGCGCAGCGGTTCGAAAACAGCAGTTGGCAAGAGTGTGACTTGCACTGTTCGCTGACTGCCAAAGGTAGACGTCAGAACAGATTAGAGGCCGCCCGCGTAAGGTCTGCTACAGCGTAACTAAAGCCTTTTACTATTCGGGACATTCCTCAAAAGCTTGCCGCAGCACACAGGACAGTCTAGTTGTACAAAAAAGCCTTTCGCATTCGGCAATAAACATTTGAAAATTTCATCCAGCTAACCACCAGGATTAAAGTGCCAACTTAGGGACAAGGGCGGATTCACTTTGACAGCTAAGAGATATTAGCAGCACTTTTGTAAATAAAAGACTCGTGGCGAGTCACTGCAGAACAAATGACTCTTCCGATTATTTCTTTTCCCACAAACTGTAACTCTATCCCTTGAAATCTCTAATCACACCATGCCAGCTATAGTTCATTCCACAAGCTACGTGCAGAACTGTGGAGGCTACACTGTTGTCAACACTCCACCGGCCCCTATCCTGAAGGAAGCGACAAAAGGCGCCGGGGCCTTGCGGTTCCAGCTGCCGAGAGGGGAGATGAAAATGTCCTTCCAAAGCCGCCTTCACGGTGAGTTAGGCGTGCTCAGAGGGCGGACTGTTGGCAACAATGCAGCCTCCGCAGTGCTCCACATAGCTTGGGGAATTAACTATATATAGCTGCCACACCACTGCCGGTGCTTTCTCGCCCCTTTCAGCAGTTTCCGTTCCGGTATTATCCATTTCACCGGTTACCTGTAAAAGATTGTGCACCCCTTGATGTGATTTGCAGCATGATGGAATATCTTATCGCTGCAAGTATGCTGGCAGCAAACGGCTGAAAAGTGGAATGCAATCGCTGAGCTGATCCACGCTGAAATGGACAGCACGTTACCTACGGAATTGTGACACGTGGTAGTGATGACATGACTTACAGGTCACTCTTCTGAGCATGACGCACAACTTTTTAATTTGTACCTGATTCTTGTGATTCTGAGTCAGGTTAATATTAACGAGTTTCATATGAGCGCAAAACCTCGGCGGGTTTACAATGGGGGGGTAATGCGACGAACTTGGTGCAATCTCGTGACATCCTCAAGCACTTGCCAGTCTCCTCATACTGCACATCATCATCATCATAACCAGCATATCTACGCCCACTGCAGGTCAAAGGCCTCTCCCATTGATCTCCAAATACCCCGGTCCTGTGTTAACTGCGACCAATTCATCCCCGCAAACGTCTTGATCTCATCTGCCCATCTAACTTTCTGCCGCCCTCTGCCACGCTTTCCTTCTCTAGGGATCCACTCTGTTACCCTTAATGATTGATTGATTGATTGATTGATTGATTGATCGATTGATTGATTGATTGATTGATTGATTGATTGCAGGGTTTAACGCGCCGATGCAACGCAGGCGATGAGGCGCACCATAGTGGAGGGCTCCAGATTAATTTTGACCACCTCGGGATCTTTAACGTGCGCCGAAATCTCGTACACGCGGGCGTTTTTGCTTTTCGCTGTTACCCTTAATCACCAACGGTTATCTTGCCTTCGCATTACATGCCCTGCCCACGCCCATTTCTTGTTCTTAATTTCCACTAATATGTCCTTAACACGCGTTTGTTCCCTGACCCACTCCGCTCTTTCTTGTCCCTTAACGTTACACCTATCTTCCATTCCATTGGTCGCTGAGTCGGCCTCAATACCTTATACAAGCTGCGTATAAACTTGTGGCGGGGACAAAAGTAGCAAGGCAGAGAGCTATTAGAAGCACTCGCCTGCAACGACGTCTGCCGGAGCGGCCGTGACTGCGCAACGCGGTCCTTGAAGTCGTCTCCCTGCAGTTCGGTGATGCTGCGCACGAAGTCTAGCACGACCTCCGGCGCGAAGGCGTCCCCGCGGCGCGGTCGGGGCAGCTGGTCTTGGAAGCACTCGAACAGCGCCTCGTCCAGCGGCGGCCGGTCGGTCTCGTCGCCACCGCGCTGCTCCATCTTGGTCCGGGGTGCGGTCGGTGGTCCCGGGCGGTTCAGCCGCAGCGGCCCGTCCATCGCCGGTGCCGGGCGCGGGCCGTCAGCGACCCGGGCGAGCGGCGCCGGCCGCGGCGGCTGCAAGACGGCCCATGGCCGTTCGGTCCACCCAGTTGATGCCGGCACCGCTCGACTCGTCCGCCGCACCCCTCCGGCCGCTGCCCTTCTCGTCCTCCTCTTCTGCCAAGCAGCTGGGGGTGGCCCGCAGGAAATGGTGCATACCCACTAAGCGGGATTAATGGCCAAGAAGAATTTTGGTTGTAAGAAGCCAATTTGATGAACGAGCAGAAGGGAGGGTTTAGTCGGCACGGTGAAGAGACAGAAAGAAAAGAAGAGGTGAGGAGCAGGAATGCAAGGATGATGGCGATGAGTAAACTTTATTTGAGACCAGGTGCTGATGTTAGGGCACCCGTCCGGTGGAAGGCTTCCTTAGTCCGGGATGCCTTGGGCTATCCCGGACTCGTGAGCGGCTCAGCATGGAAGCAGGAATCAAAAAAAAAAAAAGTCAACCTGATCTGAATAACTCTAGCACGGCAGACGAGCTCTTCTATGACAGTGGCCCGTGGACACCAGGGGTGGTGGTGACGATGATGATGATGATGCACTCAACGTGGTTGGCATGTACCCCCAACAGGGGATTGGCCGGGGTTAGAGCACTGACTGTGCTCTGGTTGGGGCTGATAGGTGTAATATTTTAACTTATTTTCCATTCCAGGTCGATGACATTCCGCAGGGGAAACGTGGCCTTGGTGCTTCCGCAAGCATGAATTTTACAGCGAAGCTGAATATAACTAGTTTACTGTAGAATTTCTGCGTTCGTGGGCAAAAACTCCCCGCGTAAAATCAGCCGGTCATTGCTTTTGATTGCCTATCATCTATCACCAGCATCTGTCAGCTGTCAGCATTCGCGGGGAGGGTGGTCGTTGTACGTGGTGTCGGTCGTACTCATGATGCCGTGTGTGTCTCGCAAACGCGAGAAAACGCACCGTGTCAGGTCGATGTTTACACTGGGATCGTGTGTGGCAAGCACGCGGACTCGCGGGCGGGTGACATAGCTGTATACGTGCGCGTCTGCAAGATGAGAAGACGTTGACTGCGGTGATGTCATGGCGCACAGAACAACGATGCATGTGTAAAATGATTTACACCCTTTTCGTCTATAACTAACACCCTATTAAAAACAAAGGAAAACGCAATTTGAAAGGGTGTAATTAGCGATAAAACATCTTTTGAAGGGGTGTAGACTACAGTGTATTCTTGTGTTTTTGCTGGGGTGTAAGGGAGTTATAAACGACAAAACACCCTAAAAAGTGTTTTATATTTTGTAGCACTACGCTACCTCGGGCAGTCTTCGCGGGGTAACCAGTTTTGCCCTTGAGAGCTAGAGGTCAAACCACACCCCCTTCCGCAAGCGCCCGGCACGGAGCAGTGCATGGTCCGACGGCGGTGAAAGTTACGCGGCAGGGGATATATAGGCGAGGAGGGAACGGAGACGTGCGCGGGACCCGTGTCGCCACCTGACGGAGGAAGGTGAGGAGGCCGACGCTGCAGCGATAAGCGCGTGCCACGAAGGAAGGCCAGGAGGCCACGTGTGGCGCAGAGCCGTGTGCACGAAGACGAACATCAAGCTGTGATAGCTCGTACAGCGGCGAGGCTTAAACAACGCCGTGAGGCGAAAAAAAGATTATGAATAAACAGTGTATTCATTGCAAACATGTCTGTATATCATTGAGAAACCGCACCTCGACCCCCGTCGACAATGGGCCTAGCCAGGGCAGTGAAGCTTTCGCTGTGAACTAGGGTTAACCAAAGCTAAACCATATCAATTTCTTTATGTAGGGGGTAAGGGTGTTAGTCATACACAGTGATTTACAGTGACTTGGAATTGACGCCCACGGTGTATAAGATGTTGAGAGGCTCAGGACTGCAAGATTTGCGGCCCCTTTTGGCTCATAAATAATACATTTTGTGGGCAGACGTGTATTCCACTGTCGCCAACGTAAAACAGGGTAGGCATGCACCTGTTTTTGTGCGAATATTTTGCGTGTTTGGCTTTTTTGGCCACAGCGGTGGAGTCGTGCAAGAAAGCTAACTAAAAAAAACGTTTTGTTGTGCGGTGAAGTTAACAAATGCGCGTGTTCTGCGGTACAGCCGAATTTTACTCTAATACACGTAGTTTTGGGATATTCGGTAAAGTTTAATACCGTAGACTCTTGGTAGCACTCGTTGCGTTTGCAGAGCGAATACACTGGTAGGGGTAAATACTCTCACAGTTTCCGTTGCAGCGTCATATCCGCAAATAAAGATCCCGGAAACTGACTGAAGACGGAAGCCACAAAACTGAAGCCTTTTATATCCATTCAAAAGCATTGGAACCTATGTCACTTCCTATCGCTGAGTGGTGAAATCCTTCAGTGCCCCGTCTGCTGCAGTCGTTTTTTTCTCATCTATTTCATGTCCGCCAAGTTACAAAAAATGTTTTCGAATTTCCGCCTTGTTCAAACCAAATGCTTATCTGCTTCTAAAAAAAAACCTTCGTTGATTCCTCTTTCAGAGGAATGGGTTAAACACGAAAGTGAAATGTGCAGCGGAATCTGCAGCTGAACATGATTTGTGGGTCGGTGGCTTTTTTGTGGGTGTGCTTGGCGTGCGACGTCCTGCTGGCGGGTCGCTGTAGCAAAAGTGTACTGGCGTCATTTCCGTGACGGATATTACGTCGACGAAATCGTGGTTTATACCGACATAGAACACTTTCGTGTTAAAATATAAAACTCGAACGACGAACAACCCGAAGTATAAAGTGCTCTTCATTACTAACGGTTTCTTCACCGCAAGAAGACCCTGTGCGCAGGGGTGCACCCTTTACAGGCCGATTGCTCTGTTGTACTGGCGTCATTTCTGTGGCGGATATGACGTCAGGGAAATCTTGGTGTATCCTGGAATAAAATTGTCGTGTTAAAAAAGAACAAAAGTAATAATGTCTGTTCCTTTTGTCTTAGAAATAAGAAGTGCCAACTGGCCCATCAACAAACCCTTCTGAAATTCTGCAATTTGCAACACTGAGTTTACTAGTGTTGAGTGCTCGATCACAAGTAGTTTGAGTGTTCCACTAATCCAGAGTGCAGAAATTTCATTCTGTATTTTTATAAAACAAAACAACCTCGAGACGGGATTTTCATTTAGCCAGACGCTGTGTAAGGCAGCCGCACTGCAATGCTAGGGAGAGGGCCCATATCCCAGCTATTGAATGTTATGCTGCAGACCTGTTGAGGGACGAACTTTGTTATGCCGAATCCTCTGCAGTATATAGTGCCGCTAACACCACTTTTCTGATGGGGGCGAAATTCATTTAACACTTCATTCGACATGGTCTAGGAAGCCAGTAGACACTGGCATTGAGCTGACTTCTTATAAAGTTCGGCAGTCATTTAGGCAGAGTGGCAGTCAAGTATTTCGCCTGTCCAATTGATCCTTGACCAGCCTCGTGCAGACGTACACCGGTACCATCCTGATCGCCGTCAACCCTTACAAGGAACTCAGCATATACGACACGGTGTGTACACGCCATTTCCTTTACCCATATTCTGCTACCAAGGCAGCGCACGTCTAATGTCGCCTCACGAATCGAAACATTCTGTTCCGTTGCGCAGGACTGGGTGCTCCGGTACAGCGGCCGCAAAATTGGCCAATGCGAGCCCCACGTGTTCGCCATCGCCGAGTCGGCCTACGACAGCCTGCAGAACATGACTGCCAACCAGGCGTGTGTCATCAGCGGCGAGAGCGGAGCGGGAAAGGTATCTTTTCCTCCTTTCCTTCAAACCTGTCAGTTTCTAACCTGTTTCTCAGAATATCGGGGCACTCTCAGAATCTCCGGTGAGTTTTGTACGCCATGAACGCCCACGATCGTCGCGCATCTGCTTGATGGCGCTGCAACATTACATCGTCACCGTGTAGCGGTTTGCAAATCTACCGCGAACAGGAAATTCAAGCCAATGACGATGACGATAGGGCGCCGACAAGAAACAAGCGCTTCACTGGCAGGCGTGCTCGCTCGATTCGGAAACGTTGGCGCACTTGCGTCACCGCTCCCTATCACACTAGACGACATCGTCCTCTAGAATAGTTTAGAACGCCACAAAATATATGCTCGCACGGAATTTTGAGGCGCACATTTTCCTGCGGGGGCCGTTGAAAGAAAGTATTGCTTTACAAAATTATGATCACAGTCAAAATCCTCGCATATCACAGCCCGCATGCACCACTCGGGGCTTAGACTTGAGTCATCTTCTGGCTTAAGCTAGTTTTTGTCACCGTTTGGGTTAGAGGCGTGCGAATACTCGAACCTGGAATACTTTGCGAATAATGTTTGATATTCGGTTCGATTTCTAGCGCTGTTAGCGTTCAGAATATCCCAAGTTTTCAAATATTCGAGCTAGAGAGAGAGAGAGAGAGAGAGAGAGAGAGAGAGAGAGAGAGAGAGAGAGAGAGAGAGAGAGAAGAAAAGAGAGAGAGAGAGAGAGAGAGAGAGAGAGAGAGAGAGAGAGAGAGAGAGAGATCGCATTATACTGAAAAAAAAAAAAACTGGCTGATTCCTCTGTCACAGGAATCGGTAAAACACGAAAGTGAAATGTGAAGCGAAATCTGCAGCCGAGCATGATTTGCGGGTCGGCGGCTGTCTTGTGGGTGTGCGCTTGGTGAGCGACGTCCTGCTTGGCGGGTCGCTTCGGCAAAGGTGTACTGGCGTCACTTCCGTGACGGATATGACGTCAGTAAAACCTTGGGGTATCGCGGCATAAACACTTTTGTGTTAAAATATAAAACCTGAAAACGAACACCCCTAAGTATAACGTACTCTTTAGTACTAAAAGTTGCTTCCCCGCAAGAAGACTCTGTGTGCAGGGGTGTACCCTTTACAGGCTGCTTGTTTCGTTGTACCGGCGTCACTTCCGTGACGGATATGGCGTCTGCGAAATCTTCGTGTATCCTGGAATAAAACACTTTCGGGTTACAAAAAAAAGAAGGGGGGGGGGGGGGGGAGCACGGGGTCGGATTCGTCGTCTCAGAATCTCATTGGAGCGTGCTGCCTTGTGAAGTTGGCTATGCCGCACAACATGCTAACTTTTGAGCTTCACCTCACGGCAGGCCTCTGATAGTGGGCTTTTTTGCACAACGCCGAAGCTGTGCAAAAAGCCTTACACATGCAAGGTTCGCGCTAAACAAGTGTGTGCTAACTCTGGTGAATGTTAGCTGAAGTGAAACGCTACTTGCGTAAAATTTACAGGCCGAAAACAGGTTTCTTGTCAGTGTCGTGGCATGAGTGAGGAATAAATGGTTGTTCTGCAGTGAAGTCATACCAGCCCCTTATTTTGATGACTGGACCAAGGGACCAGACAAATTCATACTCAACGCCGTATTTGCAGCATATTGAGGAATCAGCAGTTATCCATTGCAGTGTGTGCCAAATTCTTGTTCCACTGGTTTTTGCTATTTTGTCCAATCCTTCATTTTTATTTCTTGCACCATTTTCTTATCAAACACTAGTACATGAAAATTGAGCTGTTTTAAGTCCCTACTGCCTGGAATATCTTTTTTCCTATCGCTATATTTTAGAAGCTCTATACACACCAAAGCAAAAATATTCGTACTAAAAAACATTCAATTTAATTTGCAGCTTATTTTTGCCATTTGTATTCAACTCACAATCCCAAATTTTATATTTACACGAAAATTCATACAACACGAAAATTGACCGATTAACAATTTGGGGACATGGAAGGAGGCACTCAAGCAGCATCCTTGTTGCTGGCTTGAGACGTGTCGACAGGCGTTGCTTTAAAAAAAAAGGTACACGGGACTTTCTTGGTGCATTCATTCCTTGCCACAAATTCAGCTTTTTTTAAAGCAAATGCTATACTAAAAATGAAATTCACGCCGTGCTTAAGTACTCGCGTTCTGGCGTAGAGTAGAGCAAAGTGATCTCATTGAAGAAAAAAAAGAGGTGTGCTTAGAATGACTCACGTTATGTGTATAGTGAAATGTGTTTACATTGTGAAAAACAGCTACACGTGCAGAAAGCTGCAGCCACATAAAGAGGAATAGAGTGTACCGTATTTTCGCGCATATAACCCACACCAAAAACACGAAAATTTCGGGGGTAAAGTAGACAGGGGGATTATATGCGAGGTATAACCTTTGATACAGCTTCGCCGCAATACGCGTTGGGCCGTGCTGCCGCTACAGCCGTAATGGCGACAAAGCCACTCTTATCCCATTGACAGTGCTTATTTTTGCACACAGAGCTCAACAATATACCAACCTAAAAAAAATATATTTGACAAGTCACCTAGTTACCTAGTCAGCTGGGTAAGCTCTTTTGCGTAAAAAAATGTGCTATGTTGCTTGAGTAGTAGCTTTGGTTCAACCTTTTATGTATAAAATATGCCTGCAATACGTGGGGATACATTTTTTTATTTGTCCACGGAAAGGGTCGGGGTGGGACGAGGGGGTGATATGCAGGGGCAGGTTATACGCATGAAAATATGGTACTTGTTTTTAACATCTCAGCATACACTGTCTTCATTCAAATGTGGGCCATCATTGGCATTCTTTTCAGACCGAAACAACCAAGTTCATCCTGCAGTACCTGTGCACCGTGACCACAAACGTGTCTACATGGATCGAGCAGCAAATTCTGGAGGCCAACACCATTCTCGAAGCTTTCGGTACGTTTACTTATGCCATGCTACCTGCCACTACTCTTTTCGGTGTCAGACAAAATTCCTTCGTTTCCACTGTGAAAAGCTTGCAAGAACGAAGTTTTTCCATTCATAATTTCCCCGAGAGGCTCCTTTGCTTTGTCTGGAGGGAATAAATGTTAGCTGACATTGGTGACACTGACACTGTGTGCCAGTTAAGGTTGTTCTCTGTGAGGCCATAGTAAACTTTCATTTTTATTTTTAATCAAATGGCAAGATGTTGCATTGCATAAATGCCCTTGCGTGTACTGTAGCAAATATCTTTAGGACAAGAATTCAGGGTTAATTTTTCTTCTTCGAAGAAATTAGTGAGACAAGTGCATCGCTTCACTTCAATCCACTGCATGCACAAGTGATGGGGGTGCAACAAGACGTTACTCTTCTACTCCAGAGTGAAATTGGAGTGGCATTTTTACACTCAGCCATCCACTCATCACTCACTGTCTCGCATAAGTGATCCCCTCTTACTCCTTTCCCGCATTTGTGAAGCCAGCCATCCTGGCCATAGATGTGACTGCGTGCAGTTGCATGGCTATGCTTCATCTACATACCAGTACACCTGGGTCGCTTTGTTCTGTTCTGTCCTCCTCTGCAGGAAACGCCAAGACCGTGCGCAACGACAACTCGAGCCGGTTCGGCAAGTTCATCCAGGTGTGCTTCGACGGCCGCTTCCAGATCAAGGGCTGCATGATCCAGGACTACCTGCTGGAGCAGTCGCGAATCACGTTCCAGTCGAACGGCGAGCGCAACTACCACATCTTCTACCAGCTTGTCGCCGCCGCCCAGCGGAGCGCCGAGATCCGAGACCAGTTCGCCATCGGCCCTGTCGAGGGCTACACGTACCTCAGTCAGAGCGGATGTCTGGCCATCGATGGCATCGACGATGCACTCATGTTCGACGCCTTGCGACTGGCCATCTCGGTTCTGAGCATACCGCAGGTAGAGTGCTCAGCTTACAGCCACGCGTCCAGTCTGCATGATGCCTGATGTGGGGAACGAAGAAACGTTCTGAGAAAAATAGCCTTGTTTTTTTCTTTCGACGTTGGAAAGGGAACGATAAAAGAAGGAAGAATTGAGAGAAAAAAAAGAACTGACGGCTTTGTGAACTGAAACTGTGGATGCTGCTTCAGGGGACATTATTTGGCAAATTTCTGAGCACATGGTGTCATTCCTGGTTTTGTAGTGCCACATTAATCTGTTGCTTAATTTCCTGCTCATGGAGGTGTGAATAGTTACACTTGTCTGACCTGTCTGGTGGAGGCGAAAAGCTAAAATGCCCGTGTGTACGAGACTTCGGCGCACGTTCAAGATACCCATGTGGTCAAAATTAATCCGGAGCCTTCCACTACGGCGTGCCTCAAAACGTGCGTAGTTTCGGTGCGTTAAACCCTGCAATCAATCAATCAATCAAATTTTTATTTTTATAGAGGCGGGTAAATATTCGAAACTTTGCATGCTTCGCAAATAGTGTTTGTTATTCAATTAGATTCACAGCAGAGTTTTACCATTCCTAGTTCCTGAACATTTGAAACTTAAGAATAATAGGGCTATATAAAAAGTTGACTCTACTGCCCACTGTTCAAACTTTAGAGCTTCACTGCACGGCACGATGTCTTTTTGTTGGCTTTGTTGCATGGCGCCAAAGTAGTGCGAAAAGCCTAACACATGCAAGCTTTGTACTGTGGTGTATGTCAGCTGATGTGGAATGCTACTTGTGCAAAACTTATAAGCCCAAAACAAGCTTCCTGTGAATATCATGGCAGGAGAGAGGAATCAGGGGTTGTTGCTTTTGGCTTGCAAGCTTGTCATAGGAGCCGCTAGCATGCCTAGCCTTTTTTCAGTGACTGGTGGGACCAGTAAAGTATCTGGGGTATACATTTGTTATAGTATTCACGTATTGTTGAGGAATATGCATATTTCTCTAAAGCAGTGTATGCCCAATTTTTATTTCACTGCTTTTGCTGCTTTGTCGTAACCCTTTATTTTTGTCCTGTTTTTTTTTTTTATCGAGCGCTACTACATGAACACTGTGTTAGGTCTTGACAGCCAAAGTTAGACTCTCTGTACCCACAAACACAAGTATATTCATATTTGAAAATACTTGATTCAATCTGTGGTCAGTTCTTAGTATTCATATTCGGAAACATTGAATTCTACTCGCTGTCAGTTTTTACTATTCATATCCGATTTTCAGTCCCAAATTCGATATTTGCACACTTGTGCTTTTGTATTGCTGCCTTACATTGTGAGTGAGGTAGCAGCATTTCAGTAGAGTTTGGCGGTCACAATAGCTTTGTTTCGAAATACAGGTGCTGTCAAAAGTAATTAGAACATGCTTTCGTAAATTTGCAGGAATTCATTCTTCCGAAAACTGCCTGGTTGCATTCGTGTGCGTTTATAGAAGTCCTCCCTAATAGAAAAAGCTTCAAGTAAACTGGTAATGGCGTTCACGAAGCCAGTAAGACAAATATTTTGTGATAACCACAAATTCTCGTTCCAATTACGTATGATGGCACCTGCACATAGTGTATACACAGTGTTGCTACAGTAAAACCCCGTTACAGGAGACACTGTTACAAGATACACTTGGTTATAAGAGACATTTGAATGAAAGCAGTTTGGTTGGTTTTCCTATGTTCGCCATGTTAGCAACATTGCATACAAGAGACCTTGGTGACAAGAGACACGTTTTTTTGGTTCCCTTGAGTGTCTCTTGTAATGAGGTTTGACTGTATCTGGCTCGATCTCGGTTTTCAAAAAAAGAAAAAAAGAAGAAGCTTGATAGCTAGATAGCACTGGTCTTCAGTGCTCCGAGAAATGCCTCATCTTGTGGCCTCCCCTCCCTGCAGGAAATGGTGGACGGCATCTTCAGCGTTCTGAGCGCCATCCTGTGGCTGGGGAACCTTCAGTTCGAGGACTCTGAGGAAGAGCGCAGCTCGCTCACCCCGGGCGACGAGGAGATCCTGATGACGGTGGCCACCCTGCTGGGCTTCCAGCCCGAGGAGCTCACCTACGTCGCGCTGCATCGGCAGATCATCGTGCGCGGCAACGTCACCGAGATACCGCTCAAGTACCACGAGGTGAGCACCCGCTGGGGGGGCGGAGCGGGTTGTAAATTCACTTTGTTTTTACTTTTTAAAGTAAAATGTTATATGTTGCATTGTAAAGTGGCCTAGCTTGTATGACCCTGGCATCGACACGAACAGTACAAACCAGGTACAAAAGAAATATCACGTGACCCATTGAAGGCCAGGAGCGAATTAAAGCATGCCAGTGGCGTATGAGAGGTTACTAATGATTACCAAGGTTGATTAACAATTGATTGACTGATAGTAATGATTAGTAAGGCAGGTTAAGGTCGATTAAGATGGATTATGGACCGTAAAATAGCGTGGATGCTATGTCAACTGGTGGACGTATATGTAAAAGATACCCTCACAATAGTATACCAGGCTTTGACTTCAATTCATGTAAGCAGACTTCAGCGCCCCGAAAATTTTTTTTTTATTTATACTGTAATCTTTCTCGGGGATTTTTGCCGGGTAGTACAAATGCTGGGTACATCAAAAAAGGCAAACAATAAACACATTGATACACAAGAGCAAACAAACTATAAACTAAAATAAAAGTCATGATCAATTCTAATTTAGACGTGACTTAAAACTAAGTGAAGACTGTTGAACTTCCGTGCCAGCAAGCACGTTCCATTTGATTATTGTATGCATAAAGAAAGAGCATTTGAACGAGTTGTAAGCGAGTAGCAGAAATTATCATGATACTTTCAAGAGTGCCACGGAGGGTGGTCTTGCTACCGCGCTGGACGTGAGTGTGGGACAGTCTATTTGGAGTGGGGTTCATGTCACAGAGGGTTCTGCATTCCAGTCTTGCTTCTTGAATTTTTTGTCTTCAAACATAAAAGCTGGCAAGGTAGACCATCATTTGGGCTCAAATTGCATAATCATTAGTGTTGCAATGCCTGATCAAAGGAAGAAAAGCCGACTTTTTTGTCCATATGTACACAGGACTAAAATGGCATACAGTAAAACCTCGTTACAAGAGACACTGTTACAAGAGACACTTGGTTATAAGAGACATTTGAATGAAGGCGGTTTGGCTAGTTTTCCTATGTTCACCATGTTAGCAACATTGCATACAAGAGACCTTGGCTACTAGAGACACGTTTTTTGGTTCCCTTAATTAAGTGTCTCTTGTAACGAGGTTTTACTGTATATGCAGAGATAGGGGAACAAGCTTATACGGGGAGCTCACTAAATACCACAACGGCAGCTATAAGGATTATAACAATGAAGCCATAGTGCACATTTTTGGTTGAGAATTGTTCTACAGCACAAGTCCATGGTGGCTGGTCACTAGGTGGAAATGTGCTACTGCATGTGTTTCTTGACTTATGCTAAACAAAGCATCATCTTCTTTGAAGGCCCAGCAAAACCGCCATGCCATGGCCAAGGCTCTGTACTCGAGAACGTTTGCCTGGATCGTAAACTACATCAACATGTGCACGAGTCCCGGAAAAGATAGTAACAGGTTCCTCGGCGTCCTCGACATCTTTGGTTTTGAAAACTTTGGGGTAAGCACTTCACGAAGCGCGAAACTGTTCACCTCTTGGAAATGAACCTTTAACCTGACTGATCTTGCTGCTGGTTTTGAAAGCCTCGCTGCGCGTTATGATGAATGTCATTTGCATCAGTCATTGAACAAATATGACATTGTAATGGGCTGCTTGTAAGACAGTGTCAAGAGCATGCTTACTGCATGAAGTGCTCATGGGGTCTTCATCAGAGCTTCTAGCAAAGCATTTTGAACAACTAAAATTCACACCTGAGAAATTTTGGGACATTTAGTTCAAGCATGAAAGCAATTTGGCGAACTTAGAGCAGCTATAATAAGGCCCAAAATGGCTGTGGTCTCAGTCTACTAAAACTATAAAATTTGATACTGAAGTGAGCTTTTCGTGGTGACATTTCAGGTGAATAGCTTTGAGCAACTCTGTATCAACTATACGAATGAAAAACTTCACAAGTTCTTCAATCATTACGTCTTTGCCCTGGAGCAAGAAATGGTAAGTGCCTATATTGCGCACATTTGATAATACGCACATCATTGGTGACTTTTACGTGATAAACACCACTACATTGTGGCTCTTTTTGTGCTTCCAGTATCGGCAAGAGGACATCCAGTATTCTCACATCCATTTCACTGATAACACTGCCTGTTTGGAGCTGATCGAAAAGGTAATGCGAAACCATTCTTATTGTAGAAGGAATCTGACTGACATGTGCAATGTTTTGAGTGTGTGCAATCACTCAATTGTTAAAGAAAATTGCATGCAATTTGAACTGCTTGAACTGACTTTCTTGCATCTGACAGTCACTTTTCTGCTTTCTTTGCAGCCGCCCAAGTGCATTCTCAAACTCCTTGTGGAGGAATGCCGCATGCCAAAGGTATTTGTGTTTTACTCAGAATGCTATCTTTTAGTAGTTTTTGATTTTTTATCATGGTTTTCGTGATGTATGTAATTTAATTGCAGTTTGCTAGCTGTGCACTATTTGTGTCATGATGCGCATAAAACTGTTTACTTAAGAACTGCCCATAAAACTGGGAATATTTTGATACGATGACTCCCTTTAATGCAACCCTTGTGCGACCGTAAAATTTGTTCGAATTATTTGGAAGGTTGAGTGAACGAAAGTAGTCTAAAAGAAAAAGTTTAAATCTCTAATTGTTTAAAATAGTCTCGTATGTTTCTTTGATTTGAAGTCTCGAAGCTCCATTCCCTTAGCGTGCTGGGAATAACACTGACGTAATAGATGGTGCTTCAGCATCATGCTAAAATGAAGAGCATTACAGGTGATAAGAACGTCAGCCAGCAGAAACTAAAATCAAAGGCTTTACAAAGCCAAGCTGCAGCATTATCTGCTGAATCTCTCTGGGACCTGACAATGGTTTTTAATGCTGGTGAGGGGTGCACCCACTATGAAATACCTCTGGCTTGTCGGTTGCAAATTGGATTACCCAATGCAGTGTGCTTTCGCATTTGAAATATTTTCAAAGCTATGTCTGGGTGCTCTTTATAACCTTTTGAGAGCCTGAATTAAGTGAAAATTTGAGCTAGCCATTCATGGTCGAATTAATGAGCGTCGATTGTATCAGTCTGCAATTTTGCAATGCTGTATCAACCTCATGTTGAATACTTAGGCCTGAAATGAGTTAGTAGCGTCTATTTATGCACCCATGCACGCAGATAATAAAGTTTGAGTTGTGTAGAATATGTCCTCAGCTTGAATAATGAGAACTACCTTAGTCTAGCCTGGAATACTGAGTGCACTGTCTGGTTCTAATGAAGTTAGGATGGTATGGAATTCCTGATCAGCTTGAGTAATGCACATTCTTTAAGCTTAGCTTGCACTATTTGCTGCAAAATTTTGTGTATGGATGCAGACCGAGTACTTCACACAAGCCAAAAACTTGGTGCTTAAAGCATGGTCATGATAAGAAAGCAGGATTATATATAGGTCAAGAGGAGCCAAAGATGGCAGCAACAAACTGCAGTCATATGTAGTGTTAAGTAATAATTTTGGCAATGTCAAACCCTTGTAAAATTTTTCGAGAAAAAGCATAGAATGCCTGTTTTGTTTGGGAGAGTTGTACTTCGCTTGTACACATGTATGTCCTGCAAATTTATGTTCAGAGCAAATCAAAACATCCCTTCTCATTCAACCAGCAACAACAGACCATTGGCGTTAAGCTGATCCAGACAGCATTGCAAGTAGTCAGGGCTTAGCCGTCTGATGGTTCCAATATTTTATTTCTTATTGGTGCACAGGTTTCTCCTGGTGACTAAAAGTATAACGTGCAGAATTACCTGTGACTGGAAAGAGCATTCAAAGCATGGATAGGATATAAGGGCTCTCTGACAGATCCGTCGACTAAGGGCTATCTCACTTTTCGCTGCCACTAAAGCAGGCTTTAGAGAAGAATTTGTCTCCCTCAGGCGGTCGCTGGGAAGTGGAGGTCATTAATCCACTGCTGTGACCCAATTATCAAAACCTGCTTCTGTGTGATACGAGGTCATGGGTTGACCTTTGTCTTAGGGCCGTGTTAAAGATGGCTACAAAACAAAAAATACACAAGTGCACGGCACTTTCGACATGCTGAAAGGCACAATGTTATCTGAAAAATTAGTGACAATAATAATAATAATTCTAATATTACAAGGTATTATTTTAAATATAGGGCGGAAATCGAAAATGCTCGTGTGTTCGGGATATTGGTGCTTGTTAAAGATCCCCAGGTGGTCCAAATTAGTCCAGAGCTCTCCATTACGGTGCACCTCATCGCCTGTGTAGCATCAGTGCATTAAACTTCACAATCAATCAATCAATCAATCAATCAATCAATAATCATGATAATATCAATATCATTGAAATGTAATACAAAGTGAATAGTTTTGTCGTGCTTCTTAGATAAAATTGCCACGGGGTTCTTCGAAGATGTTCCTTCGTTGCTTAAATAACCATGTTCAAAGTGTGGAATGTTCATCCTTCACCACCGACTCCATCCACAGGGCACGGACATCAGCTTTGTGAGCAAGCTGCACCAGGAGCTAGAAGGGCACGCCTACTACGTTCGGGGTGACGACCGGCGTCGCTGGGAGCAAGAGTTTGGCATCCGGCACTACGCCGGTGCCGTGGTCTACACCACTCAGGGCTTCCTCGAGAAGAACAAGGACGCTCAGCAGGACCAGCTGTTCGAACTCATGCGCAAGTCCACCAACGCCTTCGTCAAGGATCTCGTCAAGTTCCAGGTGCGTTGACGCCGACTACGGTGTTAGTCGCATTGTCTCGCCTTTGGCTTGCCTTTGTCCTTGACTTGCCTTTGTCTTAAACTACTAGAGTTTTCTAGGCTGATATTTCGGCTTGATTATTTGTGACATGTTTGAAGGGGCATTTCAACATTGGTAGCTATTTATATATCAGTGCTGCGGCGGTCTTTTATGCAAGGTTTTTTTTTTTTCACTTTGGGGAAGGTTGTTTTTATTTTCACGTATCTGAAAGAGTCAGCTACTGCTACTTTTTGACCTTAGTACTCTTTAATCTATTGGCATAGTGAGGAGGATTGCTTCAGCACATTTTTATCGAAGTTGCTACGATTAGTGCCTACTGTTCGTTTGAATATATACACTATAGTCGCTAACTCGTACCCACCGCGGTGGATCACTGGCTAAGGTGTTGTGCTCCTGAGCCCAAGGATGCAGGTTTGATTCAAAGATCCCCAGGCCGTCAAAATTCATCCGGAGCCCTCCACTATGGCGCGCCTCATAACTTGTGTTGCGTCGGCGCATTAAACCTCATAATCAATCAATCAAGCTAACTCTTGTTTTGATATTCAGTTATATCGAAAAGTTGCTACAGCATTCAAACACCCATTGCAGCCTCTGGAGGCACAAGTGTTCCTTTCATGGGCCTGCCGTTCAGAATGACCATATTTATTTTGCATGTTAATTTGACCTCTTCGCAATATGACATCTTCTATGCTGAACAACATGTATTCTCTGTTTGGATGTATTGAGTTCAGGTTCATTGTTTGTTTGCATGCAATGCGTGGTGAGGCCCTTAAAAGCGTCCCTGTTACTTTTGCCCTTGTTGCTCTCTCTTTGAAAAGGACCTGCTGGAGGTGACATTGACACGCTTGGCAGCTGGGGGCACCACAATGACCAAGACTATGAACAAGAGCAAGCCGACCGTGGCAGACGCATTTCGCTACCAGCTGACTGCACTCGTCGAGCTTCTTCACTCTACTGTTCCATGGTACCTTTATTACGACATAATTTCTCCCACTTCATGCCGCTATATTACAGCGTCAGCTGTTCTGCCCTGCCTCAAATGATGTCGTACCACTGAAAAGCATGCTTTGAATACAAAGGACCCGATATGTCATATTTGCAGGAGAGAAAAAAAAGATCCATGCAACCACATCGCCTGTAGACAACAGTGTGAACACTTTATAACCTCAAGCTGTAGAATGCAAAAAAATTGTGCACCATCAATATCTGTAAAAGTCACTAAAAGTAATTTTTTGTTAAAAGGATTTTGTAAACATTTCATTCGTATCCCCTGTGAAAGAGAATACCAGAAGATATCCGCACTTATTTCATAACCATGGCGGCCTACACAAGAGAAGCCAATGCGACTCACTGGCATTAATAAGATGTTTTTTGGCCTTCCTAGTCAAAGTAAACCTGCTGTTGGGGGACCAGTCTTCGCTGTTTTAGCACTCTGTGCATGTGTTTTTTTATTTGCAGGTATGTGCGCTGCATCAAGCCAAACACCCAGAAAACAGCAAACAACTATGACAACGAGCAAGTTCTGACACAACTTCGATACCTCGGCATGCTGGACATCATTCGCATCAGGCAACAGGTGATTAATCCGCCATCAATGTATGTCTTGGATGGTGGGTACTATAGAGACGCGAGAGTGTACAAAGCTTTGTATCTCGGTGACAAATTCGCTCGAGGTGTCGATTTAGCTTTTCAATTAACATGTTAACCGTTGCGGCTCACAAAATGTAAGCATGAACAGGACTTCTGTCGTCGTTTGATGCAGTGGGCATCTTTCAGTAAAACATGTATCAGTGGAGATGCTACCTTTGAAAGAATGCCCTTTCAGTAATGTTTTTGGAGTTGCTGGATGGAAAGCATTTGCAACGCATAGCTATCTTGGCAGTAAATTCCTAGCTGATAAGTGCTTGATGGACTTATTGCAACATGGTTCCTTTTTATGGCTACAGCCATCATTAGAGTATCGGGGATGAGGCAGCTTTGCTTGCTAGTGCACCAGCGTTCCAGCCATTGGAGCTCTGTGGCAACTTGCCACTTGCTCAAGTATGGCAGCACTGTTTAATTATTTGCTGTTATTCTTTTTACTGCGCAGGGGTACCCAATTCACAGCACCATAGACGACTTCCTTCGAAGGTACCGATGCCTGGTTCGGCAAATCGGACCTCTCCCGCCAGACCCCCTGAAGGCTTGCCGATTCATCCTGGAGAAGCTAAACATGCCCAAGATAGAGTGGCAGATAGGAAAGACCAAGGTACCGTGTGCTAAACATGCAGGGCAAAATTTCTTTTTTTTTTGAATTAGTGCGTATTGTTTTTAGCCAAGCTTTGTGGATTGAGGGTGGTACCTCATGGCGTAGATTGTACAAGCAGTGTGCAGCGGATGTCGCATTGTATGCGTGGTTTCATGGGAAGCAAGTTGCAGCATCGTTTTGTGGTGTGCATGGAAACAGTGTCGCATACCAGAGCGAGTGGGTGGTGCATTGGTGCTGTATGATGTTTGTCCACATTTGAAATGGCAAGAGCTGCCTGCCTTGTCTTTTAGAAGGCACAAAAACAAAAAAATAGGAGCTGTAGAATGACTGCTTTTTTGTATAATCTAAAAATGCCAGTATGCCGATACTGGAATTGCAAGCAACTGTTTTAATCTGAAAAACATTTCCCTTGTTATGAGAGAACACGCTTTTCCCTGTAACATGTCACCTGTTTCGCCAGGTGGTGGTAAAAAAATGTTTGAGTGTCGGTGTGTGGGCTGCCGATTTCCTTGCCAGGTGTTCTTGAGGAGCTCCGTGTTTGACCCGCTGGAAGACTCTAGACGGAAGCTCCTCCGTGACATGGCCACAGTTGTGCAGAAGATCTGGCGGGGCTGGCGGCAACGAACAGGTAAGCTGCAAAGACCTGCTCAAACGAAATAATATCGTGCAATAAAGCCAGAAAAATATGTCAATCATATCACAATACGTTGGAGGTTTGGGGCATTGTGGAAAGTGGGACACCTTGACGTAAGTGTCCTTGACACTTCTGCGGTCTCTTAAAATATTTTTGGTCAAATAATTTCGGTGTAGGTACAATTTGAAGAAAAAAACAATCTGCGAATGCACTTTGGACAGTGTGCGAACTAATGAAATAACTTTTCTGTCTTCCCGTCGAAGCTTTCCTCCAACAACGAACTGCGGCCATCCGAATCCAGCAGCATTTCCGAGGCCACCGGCAGATGATTCACTTCCTGCAGATGCGACGGGCTGCCATCACCATCCAGGTTCGTTCAGATGCATCCACTCCTCACTCACTGTAGAAGAGCGCAATGAGAATTTGGATGCTGACAGTGCAACAACACTGGAATGAAGATGCAAAAAAAAAAGCAAAACCGCGAACCCCAAATCCTCTGACAAGCATCGTAATGCCTCCAACATTAGACGGTTTCTCCACGTGGCCTTTTAGTATGTTTCACTTGGTGTGAGAACTACATTTGAATGAAATAGGGAGGGTGTACATGCCAGACATCCAGTCATTCATTATATTTTGCAGTTTTGAGTACGGTTGAGTAAAGTTTTCTTGTTTTAATGAAGTCAGCTGCACAACACAAAAATTTATTTTAAACAGAAATTTTAAAAAGGCAGGAGAGTGATAGATATAATTACGCTAGCAGTGAACGTATACAGTTGGAACCCTTAAAAGTAGGCATGTAACGAAACAAGCATGGCACTGATGGTGCCCAGCTGAAAAAGAACATAGGAGGTCTAGTTGGACCTGTGTTATTGAACCGATTGGGACCAACTGCACTTCCAATTGATCCAAGGGTGCTTCGGACACGTCTGATTTGGACCTCCAGTAGTTTTTTTGGCTGGGGCCACTTGGCAGAACACAATATTTTGATATTACTGTATTTATGACAAGGATGACAGTGGTTGCACTGTGAACCGTTATGTCCACATAAAAATTACAGCTTGCTTTGTCAGCCTGTTTGCATCTTCGAGCGAGAGCGTTTATGTGGGCCTCACCATCCTTCCGCTCTGTGTGTAAATTTCTTTTATGATTTACGCTGACTTTTGTGCATTTCGGTGGTTGTAGGCCCACTCTGAATAAATTGATATAAAAGACATGCATTTCAGTCTAAACCATGTCAGACTTCATTGAGGTGATAAATTTAAAAAAAAAAGATCATGTGATTTTCGGTCTACTGAGGCATTAGCATAAAGAACAAAAACCCTGTACATATTTGATGTGTATTCTGAGATCACAAAATTTCCTACTGTACTGATTAAAAGACAGACGTTCAGATAAAGAATGTGCTGACTTTGCTGTTTCTGCTTCTGTTTCGTCTTATTGTGTCCCGTGCGCAGGCGTACGTGCGGGGCATGTTCGCACGCGAAGTCGCAGGAGCATTGCGTGAAATGCGCCGCGTTGAGGCCGAGATGCGGCGTCGGGAGCTCGAAGAGCAGGAGAGGCGCCGTCTCGAGGCTGAGCGCACCGAAGCGCAGCTCGCGGAGGATGAAGCACAGCTGGCCAGTGCCGAGGACATGATGCGGTGAGGGTCTTTCGCTCTTCACTTTTCGCTCTGTCACGTGTGATTGTTCAGGTGAGGTTGTTTGGCGCCCTTGCGTGCAGTGTTTGTTCATGAAGCTTGAAGGCCTAGTCTGCTTTTTCCAAAAAAGAAGTTTGGAAAGAGTGAAATTACGCAACAGAGGAGGATATAAAAAGCAGGTGTTTTTTGTTAATATAAACCTGCTATCCCAACAAGCAGTATTAGAGTACAAACTTGTCATCATTCTCAAAAATTGAGTGGCCGTCAAGTTATCGAAATGGTCCCGCCGTTGCAAAGGCCTGTAAGTGCATTTCTTGTTCAAGCGTGAGAGAGTACCCTATGACAAAACGTGGGCCTGAGACTAACGCAACACACCTGTTCCACAAAGAATGCTAGGGGAGATTGGTGCTGGTGGCCTCAAATGAAACCCTGTGGCTCAGAGTTGCTGCACGTATAGTGCAAAAGACATCAGGCAGGAAGCTCCATAATCTGTAGTGCATGCCGACTTTCAAGACAGGAGCCATACAAAAGGAGCGTGCGTCTTAGTGGGGGTTGAAAGGGGTTCGGGGAGGCTGGAGATAGGGCCACTCTAATGCCTCTGCAGCAAGCACGCCTTTTAGCGAGTGAGTTTACTGAGGAAGCCAATACCTGGCAGTGAAAGCAGAGCATGTGTGGTGTGGCGGAGGACACCTTTTTACCCCAGCACATCTTTTATTGGTCACACCAGAGCAGTGGAAGTGGCCCCAGGGTGTCTATCAATCCACGGGATCTCTCCATCACTATGCACGCAGGGGGCATATTTTAGTGATTCCACAAAATGTGGGCAGGGCAGGGGTATTAATTCAAGGTAGTATAAATGTTTGTCGAGAGGCTGACACTATCGTGATGCAGTTTGCACGTTGCAGTCATGGAGTCTATTCGAATTTGTCTGAAGGCCCTACCAAATGGCTGTGAGCTCAACCAAGAAAGCTGGCTCAGAAAGGGAAGATTGAGCCAGTTGGCATACTTGCTGGCTCGGGAAGACAGATCCACATTGATGTCACTCATGTCATTCAACGCAATGCTGTACTCTCTGTGAACATAATAAGCCGTTTTGTATTGGAAACTTGTTTCACCCGCCATGGGTTCACACTGCTACTAGAAAACTGAGGGCCTTTGAAAACTGTTCAACCTCCTGAAAAACTTGGATTACGTCACAGATTTCGAGAAATTTCTTAGCTCTGCTGGCTGAGCAAAATATTTGAGAGCTACACTCCTACTCGTTCACCCGCAGCTGTGTGATGCAAACTGTGGGAGTGAGGGACGTGTTCTGATCCCCTGTTGTGCTGTTTTTTGTCTAGTGTTCAAACCAGGCAGGAGTATGGGTAAGTGGGCCGATCACATTCGAGGCACACGTTTGCATGAGGCACTGCCACGGTCATGCCCACGTCACTATTTGCTTGAAATGCCCATTAGTAAGGTGTTCTTGTAGCTGAGTAGAGTTTTACTGGCCCTTCACTGTCACCTCTGTTTATGATTTACACGTATAAGCCATCCTGCAATGTCATGCTGCTTGTCAACTTACTTTGATTCATCCCACCATTCATATGTTTTGCCATATGCGTGTACTTAATTTCCTGATTTACGTGTACCCTCAATTGTTCTCCCCACACCTCCCAGTTTTTGTATTTTCGACCCAAGTGCTTGAAATGGGAACTAAATAAAAGTTTAGTGATAAATACAACCTGTTTTCAAACAGTTCAGCTTTTTACAAGCTTGATATTTCTTACCTTCTGAAATAGAGGCTTGGTGGTGGGAAGACATTTTGTCTGCAACTAGGGACGTATTATTCTATTATTTGATTTTTTGTAACTTTCGTATCCTGGCTGCTCGAGAATGTGTTATCACAGCGTTATTAAAGGTCTCAACTATGCCTGTACTGAAGATGCATGCTGAAATGCGAGCTTTGCTGCCACTGCGCTGACCTTTTTCAGCTGCCTAATATGTTGTCAGAGGAATTGTTTTCAACTGTCAGAAAGGCCTCTTGTTTTGCACCACGTTGCTGTCTGCCTGTCAAGCACACTCCTTATGGCGACCGACCATGTTCTGAGAGCGTGCAAATGTTGTCATACCTGAAAAATTGGTTTCGGAGTAGAAACCTCGCACCATTTGATGTCAATTCCTCCCCTATTACAGCCTACTGAAAGACAACTTTGTGGGCAGCTAATGACGACTTTAAGAAGCTGGCAAGAACTTCGCAGGGTAGTTTTGTCCTGTTCCTACTGACGGTCAAGACTTGGCGTCACCAATGTGTCGCATTAAAATAATTCTCTAAGGTTCCTCAACAAAGTACTGGTAGATTACATGAACCTAATGCGACTATTCAGCGGTGGCTTGCACCCTGTAGCCTCTGCCTACTGCAGCATAGCTCTTCATTATAATTATCAAAATTGCTGCGATTAGTTGTACAATTTCTGTTCGCTGGTATTTCTGACTTCACTGCAGCATGAGTGGGCTCGCTGTGAAGCACCCTCTCAAGGCAAACCTCGGTTTCCACACTATTGTTATGGGAGCTGCCATAATGAAGTTCCAACATCTTCCCAATCATACCACTAGCACTGTAAAACGAGCCAATTGTTCAAAACGTGTGTCGATGAAAGAAAACTAAGTATAGGGGTCTCATCAACTGACTTGAAGTGTGTAGATGTAGTGGGCCTTGAAAAGGCCTTGATAGTCTTGGAGGTACACATTTGCTCCGTGGTTGACTTGCGGCCGTCACCTGGCTCCACCGCTGCCACAGTGCTGCCAAGGAGGAGCTTGGCGGCCATCTCGAACCTGGTGGAGAAGAATATGCTCCGTCGTGGGGGCCGGTGGTGGCGACCCCTCGTCGTCGTCGCAGCATCGCGGCCCTCACCAGCAGCAGGCCGAGTGCCTGGACCTGGACGAGATGTTCTCCTTCCTGAGCGAGGTCAACGACCCGCATGCGCAGGCGCAGGAGTTTGTCAGCGGCATCTCGCAGGAGGTCGACAGCATCCTCCAGGAGGCAGAAGCGCACGAGGTATGCTTGCTCTCTTGGTACTGCATTTTTTTTCTGCTTCGCATATGTGAAGCAGTGACTAGCTATTTACTGGTGCATAAATAGCAAACTGTTCTTACTTGCAATGCCTACATAAAGAACAAAAGAAATTAAAGTGCTTGCTTCAGTGTACTTTTTGTCTGTGGCTGCTGCAGTGACCCTTAAGCTTTTTTTCGTTTTTTTTCTCTCTCATGAACTGTTAAAATTGATAGCATGTTTCTTTCTGTAGTACTTGGGTTCACAATGGAACAAGCATGAACAATGAGGCCACTAATGCAGTATCAGATGATTCTCAATCATAAGTGTGGCAATATAGGCAGTGCTGCAGTGTGTCCAAATTAAACAGCTTTGTCAGCATTTGTGTGGGGACCAATAATTTGTCAGGCTACAAGGGTATTGCTGGGAAATGCTGCAGGCTTGCTCGCTGGCCTCTACCGACCTGTCAGCTTCGACGGGAGACATTCAGCACCACGGTGACGTGGCCGTCACACCAAGCCCCGTGGTCTCGCCGTCCCCACCACCTCCACCCTCGCCAAGCTTCGTTCAAGACCACAGGCCACACAGCCTACCACAGTCGCCAACCGCCGGCAAGGAACTCAATGGCATGGCATCATTTCCTCCAGAGGTTAGTTAAACCCGTTGACCTTTGGCAAACTGAGGCCACATAAACGCGATAATAAGCATGACTGCCTCTTCTACTACAAGAATTGTCCATATGACTGAAAGCAAATCCTGCACTGTGCATTCATGAGCTTACCACTTAATGCTATCTATTTGGGAAAACCTGGGGTGCACAGTTAGTAAAAGATTTCTTCTTGGTCACAAAGCTTGGAAGGAGCGACTTACTATGCCAAGCTTGAAATATGTTTTTGTTAATTAAGCCTATTGTGTTTCATCGTGTACTTTACTGAGATCCTGCGTGAAAGCGGTCAATATGCTTTTGAAGGTCTTGTGCAGCGCTTTGTTTTGAACATTACAGGAGCCTCCTGTACGACTAAGGCCCCTGATAGGCGACGAATGACCAACCACCTGGAACCTGACGATGCTGAGAGGGAGCTCAGGTAAGTCACGCTTAAACACTCTTATTACTTTGTTGTTACTCTTGTTACTCTTACAGTTTTGTTTTGTTTTTGTATTGTTTTGTTACTGTTACAGTTAACGAACGTGCGTACCTCACTGTTTTCATCTGCCCAACTTATCAGAATAGCTGTAATGTCTTGTGCAACCTCCTAATACACACTGCGGAATAATTTGCGAAAGTGAACTGGTAAACTATAGTTCTGAGGACGTCACACTAGTATGATGCAGGCTTTGCTTGGGTTCATTAGCTGCTGCCAAGAATACCTTGAATAGTTCTGTTTGGCATGCCAGCAGTTCGTATAAACCTCAGAGATTCACAGCTTTCTTCAGTTAGCTTTGAGTTGCAACAAAATGCGTGCATGCATCGATGTCTGCATAATTTTAGAGACCGACAGTACTCTCAAAGCAGTGTGGGATAACTTCAGGAGACTATAAATGAGGTAAGTAGCAGGCCCTGAGACACGAACAACATTTATGTCAGGTGCAGCAGCAAGAACTAAGCTTTTATATGTTGGGATGTTCGAAATGAATCTAATAGAAAATGACACATAGCAATTGGCTATCTACTTGTCGCTTCTTGTGGCTGTTGAATACTCACAAGCTCAGGCTGCAGCTGCTGAGTGGTTATACAGGAGCGCCATTTAGCCGCATAGTAGTGATCCTGCTTGGAGTCCTAAAAATGTCGTGGAGACGGCATTCGCCTTGGTATCTTGCACTGCTGGATAAGGGCTGCGTCATGTACACTTCGTTTTTTTTTTTTTTACCTTCATCCAGCAGCTGTCAATGATACGGTGTGTCACACATCAGTAATGTAAGGGGAAAGAATGGTGAAAGGGAAAGAATCTCAGTCAGTGTATGGATTTGTATCGTGCTACTCAGTGTTGCCTCCACAGCGAACAATGTTAGCAGCAAAACCTCCATTTCTTGCATCTGCCCATCTTATGATAGGATTCTTTAGTAAAATTTTTTATGGTTGTCTCTTGTCTTTGCAGTGCGTCTTTTAGTGTACTCCTCGAATTTATTTATCGCCTGAAATGTATTTTTTGTTGTGTTTTTTTTTACTTATTTCTTGCAATCCACGCACACTTAAATTCTTATTGTTACTTTGTTATAAAGGTGTACCAACTTCAATGTATGCCCCTCCCCCCTTTTGTAATGCCTCTGGGCCCTCAAGGTTGAATAAATGAAATGAAAAAGCCATATGGCCTCTCAATAAATACCCATATGGTCATGTATACTTATGGAGTGCATCAAGTCATGAATTAGAGACAGACGAATGGTTTCGGGGGAAGTTTATGAAGGATGCAATGTAACAGTGGGAACTACACTGTACATTAGTGGATAGCAGACGATATCTTCAGTTCTGACTGGGCATTCCAATGATGAGAGGGTAATTTCTCTATTTGGTTACTGACAAAAAGTAGGTCTAAACAAGCTCTATTTGAAATAACGACATTCAGAAGGTGCAATGAGCACATATTTTAATCATAATTTAGCCTTTCTAATAACTCATCTTTATACAAAATCTGGAAATCCGTCTGTCCAGCTTAACTTTAACGCTTCGTAACCTTGTGGTACCATCTCTACGGGCAACGTGGCTAAAGCAGTAGTACGTGATTTGCCTCCAGGCGTCGCCAGCGAGTCGAGAAGAAGCTGATGGCCATGGAAGAGGCGGCAGAGGACGGGGAGGAGGAGCACCACGACATGATCGAGTTTGCCGAGAAGCACTTCAACGCCCACCTGCGTGACTTTGGCGGCGGACCGGTGATCCGCACCCTGTCCCGCCGACGCAAGTCCTCGGGCGAGCTGCTGCCAAAGTACGAGATGGTCACCTACAGCCGCAGCAGCGCCATCCCCACCTCACACCTGCAGCTCTACGACCACGAGAACGTCACCATCGCCTGCTCCATATTCAAGGTAATGACGAGCGCTGGCTCGCTCACTCCTCATTCTAGGCAGACAGCTGGTTGAAGGTGTATAAAATGGAGGATCTGTTAGCATTTTCACAGGCTTAATCACACAGCACTTAAAGGAGCTCTGACACGAAAATTTTATGGTACACTTTTATTGCTTTATCGATGCGGTCTGGCGAACCTGAAACAGCACGTTAAATACTTCAGCGCGCAATAGTTCATTACATTGAACGGCCTGAAAATCGTTTGTTTCAAATTCCCGCGCTTTCATCCCGAACGGCGCATATGACAGAACCCTGGCCTGACCTCACCGCTTTGTGCGGACGTCACCGGCGCCCGCTTGAGAGGGTGTTGCGCCCGCTCGCCGCTCGTGGGGCCGCGCGCGTGAAATGTTGTCACGAGTTTTTGACGAGTGCTGCCGCGTCACTTCTTTTGGCTTCACGGGGTGATGTCACGCTGATGTCCATTTGCTGAGTGCCGCTCAGCGCGCTGCTCCGTCGGCGCGATAAATGAGATCCAATTAAACTATGTTCTTCGCGTCGCAGGCCCCTCATATTTCAGCCAGGGTATTCTGTTGAGTGAAGGAAGCGAACTGTGCAATAATATTAACGCCGAAAATTCGTGTCAGTGCTCCTTTAACTGCCTATGTCAACATTATCCCTATCCCTAATTCCCTACCCCCTAATTTCCTATCCCGAATCCCCAATATCCTCAATTAATGCACTCCACTGCCTATGGAAACATTATCCCCACCCCTAATTTCCTATCCCGGATCCCCAACATCCCTAATTATTGCACTTCACTGCCCATGTCAACATTATCCCTATCCCTAATTACATTTCACCTAATTCCCCCCATTTCCTATTCCTAATCACTAATATCCCCAACTAATGCACTTAGTCTAGTGCCTAAGAATATGCGTTCTAATGATGGCTTTACAAAAAGGTACACATTTTATTCTGCCTTTTCTTTCTGGTATGCAAAAATGTCCTTATATTCAACTGTAATGTGCGTTTTGAAACCACATTGGTGACATCTGCAATAATGCATGCGTACATACATGCCTGAAAAAACAGTGCCTTCATTACACACATAATCACTGATAGCCAAATATGCCACTTTATAGTTTTTATTCAGTGAGCATTAACCGATCAAAAAAGAAAGGATGTGTTACAAACACATACATAAATTATTATTATAATATAGCTATTGTGGTTAGAACTTTTCCATAGCAGATACTAATTATCAAATCTGGCCAAGTGCACCACTTTACAGTTTCTATTGCGGCAAGCAGTAACAGATCACACTAAGATGAGGCATAAACACACATATTCGTATGATTATGATGATGATGAACAACCTTTGTTTATGAAGGGAGACCTAATTAATATATTATAGCTAATATAATTAGATCTATTATGTAATGGAACACATTTTTATTTGAAGTCCTCTTTTCCTTCCTGCAGGACCTGTGCAAGTACCTGCGTGCCGACGGGAAACCCGAGGGCGACGTGCACATCATCCAGAGCATCCTGGGCTACGGCATCGAGCGCGAGGAGCTCCGGGACGAGATCCTCGTGCAGCTGGTGCGCCAGTCGACCAACAACCCGAGCCACGAGGCCACCGTCCGAGCCTGGCTGCTCATCGCCCTCTGCGTCGTCTCCTTCAGGCCGTCCAAGGCCTTCTCAAAGGTCAGCCCGCTTGTCACTTGTCGTGGCAACCGCTGGAGGGTTTGTTGCTCGTTGAACCTCTTGGCAATGGGCTGGACTGTACCAACATTGTTTTAAGGAGAGATGTGGCAAGTAAAACGACTTTTTTATTTATGGACCAGATTTAATCAAATTAGGAGCATTTATGTAACTAGCCACTCTAACAACAAAACTGAAATCGGTTTAAGGATACCTTCTATAGTTTTTTTAAGTTAGGATACTAATTACCTGAAAGTTGCTTTCAGCATAATTAACCAACTAGGCAAGAACTCAACAAGAGTTGACTTCTTGTCAGTGTTATCAGGAATGTCTATTCTGCCCAAGGAAGCTATTAGTTTATTGCATTATATACTAAATTCTAAGTGTGCAGCTAGGCAGGCATGTTGCAGACTTTAGTGCTGGCATGGCTTGGCTTATTTGACATCACGTTTGGCAGGGCAGCAGTTCGGAACTATGCTGCACTGGACTGCCAAGCTCTTTTAGGCCTAGCATCCGTCATCATGACTAGTGCAACTAGGAGGACAACGCCGCTAAAATTTCTCGCATTTATACGGTCAGGTATAAGTACGATACGACAACAATGAAGACCAGGGATAAATAGTTTCGTGCACACGGCCAGAAATGAGAGGACAGAATTGCAGGGAGGTGGCCGGCATGTCAGTGAAGTTGATGTTGCCTGAAAGTTAGCATTCACTCTAAGGTTTGCTTCACTGGAAAGCATAATCTATCCTGGTGGGTGATGGTGACAGGCGAGCAATTGCTTGAGGAAATTGCGCAGACAGTTTCTGCTGTCAAAATGAGCATATCGAAAAAGAGAAATACGAGTTTTTTTCAAGAAGTAATCAATGTTTTTGCCACTCTGTCTATTTCTCGCCAATTGAAAAACCGGCCCCAGTACCGTTCTTGCGCACACCCTCACATTCGCACAACTGGTTTTGGCCTTTTTGTGCACTATACCAGTACCAGTTTTCTGCTCTGCTGTAACTACCTATTAACACATTTGTGTCTCAAATGGTTGTATACTTAGTGCAGAAACATTTGATGCCGCTGTGCCCTGAGAAAAATTCCTAATCAGTGTGACATGGGCTGCCCATTTTGTCTTTCCAGTATCTCTATTCCTATCTGAAGAAGAGCATCATGGAGGATTCCGAGATAGCCGCCTATGCGCAGTACTGTCTCGAGAACCTGAGCACGGCGAACGCTACGAATCGCAAGATGCCGCCATCGACACTGGAGATCAACGTCAGTATACCTGCCTTTGCAACACGTTCATTCAGTATAACTTAAGAAATGGGGTCACAGCCCTTCTTTGTAGGTTCTCTTTTTTCTCAAAAAAGCCTTCACCTGATTGACTAAACTCATGCAACCGAGGCGAGGTCAATAATCTTTAAACATTGTAACATAAAGTCCCAGCCATGTCATTCAAAAGTCGTACAAAAAATAGGATTTTTCGATAAATGGCAGGACTTTGAACAAGTCGTTACAAGGCTTAAAGGAGCCATGAAGAGAAAATGCAAGTTGGTTTTATTCGAAAGATTTCGTGTTTTATAGTGCCCCCAGCGCTTGTCCGGATACAAACGGTGCTTTATTCACTGAGAAATTAAACAATTTAGGTTAAAATTTTGATTTTCTCCTGCTCAATAGTGCGTTTTCGTGGTCCCAAATGACATCACAGGAACCGACCGCTCTGCAGCCTAGATTACCTTCATTCACGCATCCGCCGTACAGGGTAGAGACACGTATATGCTGGCGCCGCCATTTTTGGTTGCTCGCTCGCCACTGAAGCAAGTCTTTGTGTCAAAACCGCGCTAAAATTATCGCCGCAACGCGGTTTACTGAAGAAGTTTGAATCATATTGTCTGTTTCGCGTTGATAGGTCTCGTGGGGAAACGAAAAGAATAACGCGTTGAGCCCGTTGGCCCAATTGCGGCGGCACGGGGACCGTTTCAAAGGTTGTCTCCACCCTCTACAGCGCTGTTGGTTTGTTCCCGCGTTTCTTCTTTACGTTCCGTAACCTAGATGGCGCCACCATACCGTGGCAAGCGTTTGGTTTGTTTTTGCCCGCATTTAAACCTGGCTTGTTTTTGTTCTGGGAGAAAATATTCGTTCCCTGAAACAGTGCTCGCTCGACAAATGGGGTCACGTAAGACACCGTTGCTTGCGTCAATCGGCCAGTGTCGTCTGAGACAACCCCAAGCCCCGTAGTGCTGTGCAGCTAAACCAAGCATGCTGTGCGCAGTACGAATAGCAGAACGCATCAGTACTTCTATGTTTACATGTGCTTTCGTAACTTCCACTGTTTGTCCCATCATTCTTATTGCTTTGTAAAGAATGTGCCCTAAATTTAAGCGCAAATCGCTCGTTCGTCTAGTTTGTAAGCTCTACCTAATTTGCGTCTGCTTCTGCCAGCCTCCGCCAATCGCAGAGCTTAGCTCATGTGACATCATAGGTTCTGTTGCGGGAAATGAGCTGGTGGGTCGCATGACCATTCCCGTTTTTCCTAATTATGTAGCTTATTTGAGCGAAGTTTACGTTAAAAGTGGTGTCAGTATGATTCTAACGAGACAATGTTTTGAATGAACCAAACTTGTGTTCTCTTCATGGCTCCTTTAAGCTTTCATGTCAGCTTGAATAATAGAACATGTGTGCTTTAATTTACGATGCTGGAAGTTCACCAATAAAAAAATAGGCTTCCTTGTAGTAAATCTGCACCATCGGATCAAGACTTTATCCTGTGATACTCGCCAAACCTGCTCAGCGAATGTCCAGTGTCAGTTCTTACTTGTGTATGTGGGGATTTTCTATGCCTCTGATGTTGCATCCTCTTGACTCATGTTAGAGCTAAGTATATCCTTGGTCTATGCTACTATAGTTTCTCTCCAGAGTGAAGTTTGCTTAGATCTTGCGTGACTTGGTTTCGACGGCCGATAGGAATAAAGCGTTTGCACTCGTGCAGGCCGTCCGGCTGCGAGAAAACCTGGTGTGTCGCTTCTACTTCATGGACGGCCGCACCAAGGCCATCGACATCCACCCTTCGATCACGGCTGAAGACGCCCTCAAGACGCTGGCCGCCAAGATCGGGCTTCGCTCCCTCGAGGGCTGGGCACTGTACGAGGTACGTCTCAGTAGGTTAGATACGACAAGCTACATGCTACTGAAGTGCTGGGTGGGGAACATTGTGAGGGATCATTGGATTTTTGTACTGGGTTGCTTGAAAAGAAAGGTAGTACAATCAATGCATATTGCCGGTGATCAGCGTCATTGCCTGCAGTGGAAGTCATGATAGGTACGAGTTGGGCTTTTTTGTTAAGCTTTATGTGCGTATGCATTTGTTATTGACCCCAGAATAAATAAGTTGATGTCATGGTTCTCTGGCTAGCAGACTAGAAGCATGTTCATTTTGTTGTCCTTATTTTCAGTGCACACCTGACCACGAGCATGTCATCAAGGGGTATGAATACCTCGCTGACATCATCTACCAGTGGGAGACGTAAGTTAAAATACCATCTGGTACACAATCACCTTTTTTTTTTCTCATATTGATATGAAGATGTTGAGCAATACTACAACGGCACAAGTATTTTACTTTTTCCACATCGTGGCCAAGCTTATTAGGCAGGGTCTGATACGTTGCTATCCTTGGCCGAAACGTAGCAGTGAAGGACCCACACATCAGAAATTTTAGGGGCGAAGTCCTTAGGGGCTCGGGCTGTCGGTGTATAATGTCGTCGTCATAACTGTCGTCTTATGTAGTCACGGTACTAAAACACCTGGACACTCGTTTACGCCTTGCACTAAAACATAACGCGTACTAAAAGAACACACCTGGACCACTTGTTTGTGCCTCGCGCTAGAACACTTCATGCTTCAAAGCAAAAGTCTTTTACAGCAAAGCTGTACACCTCTAGCCCCAAATCATTTCATCTCCGTTGGCAAAAACGCCAAGGCGCTAAGAATACACTTTTTCATTGCATGTTTCGCCCCTCCCCAGGCTTCACGTTAGTGGAGATGGCTCAAGATTTTTCTACGACTCCAGAAAACGGATAGAACGAAAAATGACCTCCACAGCTCGGTGAATTTATGTAAAAATATAAAGTTAAAACATGAACTTTAGCATTTTTCTCAGCATTAAGGCACACACTTCAACGCAACTGTAAATTTCCTTGCTCAGTAATTACAATATTACATTGCTAACCTCTAACATCCCCAAAAGAGGTATTTTAGGCAGAAATCTTTGTTCATTTTATTTGATTGTGGTGCAATCTTTTGCAACTCTGGTTCATGATTCTTGTGCCAGGTGCCGTCGCACATCGGCGATGCTCACCAAGTACACGACCATCTCCAAGAAGGGCCCCACGAAGGCCCTCGGAGGCGGCGAGTGCCGCTTCGTGTTCCGCAAGCGACTCTTCAAGGCCGTTCGGGAGATCCCCCAGGACCCCGTCGAAGTGAGCCTCCTGTATGCACAAGCAGTCCACGACGTTGTTAAGGTACGTCTTGATACTCTTTTTTGTGGAAATTTGAGTGTTTCGACTGGTTCCCTCGACGGAAACAGAGTGCAGGTTCATTCACATCAGCTCAGGCTTGAACCAAGCATTTATTCGCGTTTTCTTTTCAACCTTTTTTGGTGGTCTACAGCAATTCACTGCATAATAGATCATCTTCCCTGCATCGTGTTCCAACAACAAACTGCCATTCGCTGTAGCCTTGAGTGAATCGAGCGGAAGGGCCTTTCCATTTCTACTTATCTTTATTTTAAAGCGAAGCTTTCTACGTCTCACTGTTGGTGTATGTCACGTCAGAAACACACTGCAGGAAAGCCAACTTTCACTGCCAATGATGGTTAGCATGGGTGAAGTGAAAGAAAAAAAAAAACACTTCCCATGTTTGGAATCGAACGTGGCTCCCTCGCGTTATGAAGCTGGTGTCTATCTGAATGCGGCATTCTGACACAGTCGAAGAAGCTTGTATTCAGAGAAGCACGCATGGACGTGCGAAACTAGAAGAATCATGTGTTCCTCCTTCCAACAGCGACGTTGGTTGAGAGCGTATGAAATCAAATGGGGAGGGGCCAAAGTCAAAGCTTTTGTGATCGAAAGTCCAAACGGCATGCCAGTCAAAGTCAAAGCTCAACGAGTGAAAGTTGAAACCATCTGCAAGTCAATTCCTCCAAAGGAATCCCTCACAAAAAAGCTTCTTGTTCAACCATCATCGTTGCGAGACAAAGGGGTGCATGATTTTCTTATACCTTGTGTGTGGAAGGAAAGTGTTCTGGTCGTCGGTTAAGGAAGCAATTAATTGTGTTTTTCTCCCACCCTCTGTCCTCTTCTTGCTATTATCCAGGCGGACAGCTTCCCTGTGGTGGAGAGAGTAGCCCTGCAGCTGGCTGGCCTTCAAGCTCAGGTCTCTGTTGGTGAGCCATCAGAAATCGAGGAACTTGACAGGTACGTCGCACTGGGTAAAATGAGTCACAAGAAGCAATTCAGTACATATCTGTAATGCCTGTGCAAAAGCCTTCACCTTATGTGCACATTCTGTGAAAGGCCGATTCATTTCACTGGTTTGGGTTTCCAGTTTTTTCACATGAACAGTTAACAGTTTTTTAACGTCACATCTGTAACGGGAATGACGCCAGTATACCTTTGTCGAAGTGACCCGCCAACAGGACGTCGCTCTCCAAGCACACCCACAAGACAGCTGCCGACCCGCAAATCATGCTCAGCTGCAGATTTCGCTACACGTTTCACTTTCGTTTTTTACCGATTCCTGTGACAGAGGAATCAACCACAGTTTTTCTGTTTATTGAGTTCTTTTAGCAGCTGCAGTATTTTGGAAAAGGTTTATCAGCAGTCTTAATATTCCGTTTTCTTGTAAGCCAAAAGAAACACACTATATTAATGCATCCTCTATGTCGTGCCCATAGAAACTGGGGTTCTTGTTATGGGGGAACTGGGGTTCTGTGTTCTTGTTATGGGAGACTTTTAGGTGATGCAGTGGTCATGCAAAAATTATAACAGGAGGAAAACCAAGTTCACTTTACCGGCACCAAAAGGAGCACAGAAAACCAGATTTGTGTACAATCCACGTTTTTCATGAGACAACGTGGTGCACGCCCCTTGCTCTTCATTATCAGTTTTCGAGAAGAAAATGCGGTGCTACTATGACAGTTAAGTGCAGTGCCTGAGCTGTGTTGAAGGATAAACGCACAACCTTGTAAACGAGCATTAAGGAAAACATGGGCGTGTCAGCTAAAATCATGGAAGCAGCAGCCAGCACATCGGACTGGTGTGTTTAGCTCTGCAGTAAAGCTATGCTGGGAAGCCTACTTTCTGCAACCGAAGGAGAAGCCCTCTTGCAAAAATCAGTAGTTTGACCGGTACAGTCCTGCTGGGAAGCCTACTTTTCACAATCAGTTTCGGAGAGCACAAATATACTTTCCACTTTGGGAACATTCCTCAAAATAACAGTGGTGCAAGTCTTGGAGGTTTGTGGTAAAGCCGACTTTCCGCAATGGATGGATGGGTAGTCTCACGCTTGAAGTTCTGCGGCACTCTCATTGGTAGAGATGTGCGGTGAAGCTTACTGGGCAGGTGTGCATGCATCTTCTCCGGTTGTTGCTGTGCAGGTATCGGGACGTGGAAAGCTACATCACTGAGCGCATCAGGGACTCGCGTCCCGAGAACGAGTGGATCCAGGCTCTGTGCACCGCCCACAGGGTGAGTGTGCGGGAGAGGGGGGGTTACTGGTGGCCGGACCGGCACCATACGACCGCTATCGGGCCGTCAAACAAGCTTTAATAACAAGGTGGCGAGTTGAGCTAGTTGGTGCACTTGCATTTTGGGGAACAGCACGAAATGATGGGGACGCAAAGAAAGAAGTGAACAAGACAAGCACTCAACAAGAAGTGAACAAGACAAGAGACAAGACAAGCGCTTGTCTTGTTCACTTCTTTCGTTGTGCCCCGTTGGTTCGTGCTGTTCCCCAAGAAGCTTTAATAACACGCTAAAGAACCACAGTTGGGATTCAGAGTATTACCGTGAAGTTATCGTTAAAAGGATGATTTCCAGATATGTAACTCTTGATAGAGATAAAATACAACAATGTTGAGAGTCTTTATTCCTATTCATTAGTGTTCTTTCTGACATTACCTTTTGTTCTTGAAGCTAAATCTTTTTGAAAATTAATATGCAGTGAATGTTACCGTGGAGCTTAATCGTGCACGTTCGTTTTTGTTTTTCCTCCTCTCGCCTTGCCCGTCTAGACGTACGGAAGCGGCAAGTCTGAACTGGTGTGCAAGGTGTGGTACCTGTCCATCGTGATGCAGTACCCGCTCTACGGTACAGCGCTCTTCCCGGTCACCTGCCGAGGCTACCTCACCTACGGTGCGCGCTCTTTCCTCCTGCTGCGACGGCCTCACTCGAGGAACAAACTGGTCATGTTTTGTGGGGTTAGCAAACAACATAATGAGAGGTGTACACTACTTCATATTTGTTCCATCGGCAGCTAGCTGCGATCTTTTCAGACCGCACTCTCAAAAGAGAAAATGTGGTTTAATGGAACAGTTTTGGAAGCGTAGAACAGGTCTGCTGAATTGCAGAAACTTTATTTTCTCAACAGGTATGGTTTTCGCCGCATTAAAGCTGTAAAAGGACGCATAGACTAGTCCAATTGAGTCGAGCCAGCACAGCGGATACCTCATTTTATCAATTAGTAGCTGAAAAAACATCTACTGCAGTTTTCTACATTTACTAAGGCTCACTGAACACGAGACCCCGTCAAATACAGTACCAGTGCACGTTGCTGTTACGCCACTTACCACCTTTCCTAGCTTGTGAAGAAAGAATGTTTTGGGCATGGCTTTAGACCTGGAAATGGGCTAAACCCTTTTCAGCAAACTTGCAACTGAGCTAACATTTGCGTTATGAGGCTAGAGATAGTTTTCTGGGGTCAACTAACTATACGTTTGATCATCGCTGGGGCCATCTTCATGCCCTGTCTTCTTTGCAGACCACCAACTCTTGCTGGGCATCAGCTGCGAGGGTGTTCTGCTGGTGAACGCCGAGACCAAGGCCATTCTGAATGCGTACCGCTACTCGGACCTGGAGTCCGTGCTGGTCAGCGAGGAGGACTGCCTGGTGACCGTGACGCTGTCCAAGAGCGTGCCAGACCTGCACAAGTGCTACCTCTTTGAGACCCCGCAGCACCAGAAGTGGCCTCTCTGGTTTCCAGCTACTGGCCGCCACTCGCGGCACGCATGAAGCCCTCCTATGAGCTGAACATCAAGGTGAGAGGAATTGTGACTTTTATGAGCCTTTCTCAGACATAGCTGTGGGGTTTTCTGAAGTCATCTCATTTGGCGCCTACGCTGTTCTTCCTCGTCTTGTTTATGGAGCACTAAATGCTGATTAAAAGTCATTGAAACCATGTGAAGAGAGAGAGAGACAACTTTATTTTTGTCCAGTTGTTTGTAAGGAGTCCTCCTTCCTAAATGGCGGCCAGCAGCCCTTGGGCCCTGGCAGCGTTTTCAGGCAACTGGACGGCCCAGAGTTGGTCTTTTGGGTCAGAGCTGAGCAGCACGGTCTCCCACTACGCACTTTGAAACCATGTGGAGAAAAAAAAATTGGGGATGACCATTAAAGTGCTCAGTAGGCTTCTGACACGCTTCTTGAAATGCAATCCTTCACAAAAGGCAAATACTATCTCGATTGCTTAGCAGGAATTTTTCGTATGCTGGAATTGTAAGTGTAAATTTGTAAAGTTTTTCGTATTTTTTTGCTCGTCTCATTAAACATCGCAGGGGCGCCTGGCAGTTTGAGGACCGAGTGAAACTGCACCAGGAAGTGATGAATTGTCGGCGCACCCTCGTGGACAGCGGGCTGCTCAACAAGCCAGAAGCAGCCGCTCTTGGACTGTTCAAAAGCACACTGAGGAGGTGCGTAGCACGTGCGATCTTTATTCACTCCCGTTGCAATGGGAAGATGCTAAACTGCTCTCAATCGTTTGAAAGCACGCCAATTTTTATGCTGAACAGCACACATTTAGAGTCCCTGCAGGAAGCTTAGTGGCTTGAGAGTTACCGTATTTATTCAAATATAAGGCGAGGTGTTTTTTTCCAAAATCCGTACTCAAGTCACTCCCTGCCTTATATTCGAAGCTCAGTATATATACATATATGGCGATTTTTTGACCCTCCAAACTGCACCCTTGCCTTATAATCGTGACCGCCTTATAATTGAATAAATACGGTATAATTGCTTGCAGACAGGTCTGTGTTTTTTACATGCGTAGCAGTGTATATATATAAGGAAGTGTAAACAGGCTATTCATTTATAAACTTTCTGTTGTCTTTGTGTTATCCTGTCCTACCTCAGCCACTATGGCTTTGCCCATGTCACCATCATTAACGTTGGCTTGGCAGTCTCCACTATCATCATAGACATCATCTTGTTGAAGGCTGCCCAGTGCAGGGCTCTCACCTTTTTATTCATTTTCTTCATCACACCTGTCTACCGGGTTATCTGTTTACACGCGTATTTACTAGGGCATTGCAGACAGGAATGGCTGGCAGGAATCCAGAAACACAGTTTTGCAGTGGACACGACAGACAGGCCTATGGTGATGATGATTATGATGATGATTATGGTGATTATGATGATGATGATGTGACACTTGCCACCTATCTCTAGGCATGACACTTACCGTATTAACTCAATTATAAGGCGGTCACGATTTAAAGGGGCGAGGGCGCAGTTTGGAGAGTAAAAAAATCGCCATATGTATACATATAATACTGAGCTTCGAAAATAAGGCGGGGACTGACTTTGAGGCTACGGATTTTGGAAAAAAACATCGACTTATATCCAAATAAATACGGTACCTTTTCTCTTTGCGTGGCTGTTGGAGCTGATCTTGGTTTTCACTACCATAAATTTGCCAAATTCTTTTCCAGACTGACTGTGTACTTTCGGGTATTTGCCCACTCGCAGGCTGAACAGAAACCGCCTGGACAAGCTGCGCCAGGAGTACAGCTCCGAGGGCTACAAGTGCTACCAGCACACGTACTGGGCCTTCAGCAAGTCGGCCGTCGGGCAGAGCTTCCTGGTCATGGCCGACGCTCAGGTGGAGAACACCGCCACCAAGCTCTTCACCTCCATACTCATCTTCTCCGGACTCCTCGAAGAGGGTGAGTATCGAGGGGTTGACCTTTGGCTCCACGCTGTTAAGGGCTGTTGTTATACACGCCTCAGATTGTAGCACACCTGTGCTCTGCTCCTTGAAAGCACCGTGAAGGCAATGTGTCCTTGTGTTACTTTAAAAAAGTAACCTTTTATAGCTCGCTCAACTTCATTTCAGCCACGAAGGACTTGTTATCCCAATCCACGCAGCTTTCGTCACTTTTTGGTGCTCTTGATATGATGCATAAAGAGGACTGTTATCTTGCACTGTTGGTGGTCACTCGTGTCGGTGGCCACATGGATTTAGGCAGCGTAGATATCAGGATGCTGCATAATCACATGGGGCAATATTGTAATCATTATTGGCCCAGGTCACCACTACGAAATTTCTGAAGGCCCAATTTGTCCCCACAGTGGTTTTGTATTCCACAGCGGTACCTACATCACTTTACTGCAGTCACGTCCTGAGAATATGCTTGCCTGCTCGGTCGAGCTAATCGGACACAGTCTATGCAACGCAGTGTTTTATTACATCAGGAATTTGGACACGGTGCACGGCGGCTAACCTCTCCTCTTCTCACGCAGAGGATGCCGAGTGGCACGGCCAGCGGGACCTGATCCAGCTAGCGCAGTCCATCATCGAGTGCAGCATGTCACGAGAGATGCTCCTGAACGAGCTCTTCATCCAGCTCATCAAGCAGACCACGGACCACCCAGGTGAGACAGAGAGGGTGGGGAGAGAGAGAGAGACAGGAGAAGAAGGTACTAGTATAGTCGACACCAGCATGCTGCTACTCAGTAAAAAGAGAGGAAAGGGCCTTCAGATAACAGGGGAGATTAGAAGAGGGAAAAATAGGAAGGAAATACAAGTTATGAACATTCAGTTCAAGTGCACCGTGGGAAAAGCCAGGTTCATCAGGCTGAGAGGATGACAATATTATTCGAGTCAAGCTGGCAACACCTATGTCTCCTAGGCAATCAAGTGAAGCCACTAGTACTTTGCGCTGAGATGAGAAACCTTTAACGATACTGTTTTGGGCCTGAGGCTTTGAATTTTCATCATAAGACACCTGAGACACCTGCCTATATATAGGTACAAGCTAGTAAGGGGCATTGCCCCTATTGCTACGTATGTGCTGATTTACTTTGCTGTGTATCGTTTTTTCCAAGCTGGATCAATTACTTGGCGACTCTGAGAACATTTTCAGTCTGCATGTGCGTTTGTGCTTGCGTGCATGCATATGCACCTCGTTTTTCTGGACTGATCTAGTTTTAACCTTGTCAGTGTGCAAAACAGAAGCAGGTATTTATTGATAGTCCTGTGCTTTGCTTTGTTTTGTAACTACAGAACTTGACTTCTTTGCGCTTTGCACTGATTCTGTGCGTGCAATTCGGTCCCTTTACGTATCAAACACCGCCATTGCTCTGCATTGTGACTATGTATTCGATAGACTTATAACCATGGCAAACAGAGCTAATTTAATCAATGATGTGGCTAAACATATGACATGATTTAAAAAAGTGTGGTTTAGTAATATAAATAACATACCTACCTTGTTTTTTTTTAGCTGACCACCTCCTCAATTTATATGCAAAAGGGGGTGTTTTTAGCTGATGTGAGGTGTGCTCGAGTATGCAGAATTGGTGCTGTGAGTGCTAATTTCGCCATCCTAGAATAGTTGGTATTTTCTATACGACAAACTGTGCTGGAATGTAACGCCAAGTGGGCATTGCTTTTTGCATTGTATTATTTGTCAAGGAAAGTGCTACGTACATTCAAACACCGTTTCCTAAACAGTTCGGAATCACCATTTTATAGCTGCCTGAACCCGACACCCATCCTCTAAGAATTGGGACAGCACATGCAGATGGGGCAGGGCCACAGTACTGTATTTATCCGAATATAAGGCGAGCTTTTTTTTTCCAAAATCCGTAGTCTCTTATAATCAAAGCTCAGTATATATATGGCAATTTTTTTTCACTCCAAACTGCACCCTCGCCTTATAATCGTGAGTGCCTTATAATCGAATAAATACGTTATACGATGTGTTATTCTGCCCTTTGGCAATTTTGCGATCGTTGTTGCTTTGCGCTGATATGGCACTCTGCTTCTGGCTGGCTGCCAACATCGTTTGGATTGTCTTGTTCCTTATACAACAGAAACGCTTGGGGGCTTTTCGGAGGGACAGAAAGCTTCAGCGAAAGAGCCAATCCATCAGGGTTCATGTGGCACACACGTTGTTGCGTTACTTCCGTTGCAGACCCCAACAGCCGGGTGAACGTCCGGCACTGGCAGCTGCTGTCACTGCTGTGCAGCGTAGCTGCTCCCACCGACCGCCGCATCCTCAACTACCTCCATGCACATCTGCGACACTGCGCCATGGACGTCGTCACTGAAGAGGGACAGTTTGCACAGTTTTCACTGAAGGCAGGTTGCTCCTTGTCCCTTCCTCTTCCCAAGTTGTGTAGGGTTGTCGATACGGAACAGCATAGTAAACGCCCCGCCCTAATGGTATCACACAGGACAGACGAGTTGGAAGCTAAAACTAGCATAGATGAAAGTCAGGAGGTGGCTGAACGATGAGGGAGTATAGGGAAGACAGAGTGAAGAAGAAGTTTGCATACAAGTGGGCCGAGCGGATATGCCAGGGGAATAGGAAAAGGCATGTCAGCGTTGACTACAATGGTTAGTGCTTGACGTATCAACCAGTGTGCACTGGAGGTGAGAGCTGACAAGTGAAGATCCTTGGTTGCTTGCGTCACGGCATCTTTCAAGAGCTGCAGTTGTATGCGTGGCAGTTTACTGTTCAAAGTACCTAGTAGTAGCTACAGAGTTGACAACTGGGCTAGCCGGCAGTGACATCACCATTAATGTCATCAACAGGATAAGATATCATACTATTGCTTTCTTTGACCATCACCTGTGCACACTCTTAGTAAACCATCAGAGTAGATGTTGTGGTGCCAGCTGGGTAGGTGCTGTGCAATGTGTCAGGTCACAGTCGTATCCTCTGTCTTTATCTCCTGAGTGGATTCTCGTCTTCCTCTCTTTCCATCAACCCTCTTACCCATCTTTTGAATGTGGGCCTGCAGTGCTTGATGCGGACCCTGGAGACTCGCGGTCGTAAGTGGCCTCCATCCAGGGACGAGGTCTCGTGCACTACGCGGCGACACCCCTGCCGATCGCGCGTTCACTTCCTCGATGGACAGGTGCAGAACATCGACTTCGACCCATGCGTGTCGGCTGCCGAGGTATGTGATGCCTTCTTGCCCCTACCCTTCCCTTGCTGACCGTGTTCTAGGCACTACATCACATGGCTTGCCGCTTTTCAAGGCAGCTTTCCTGAGTTGAGCATTTGAGCATTATATAAGTGCACTATGTAAGCATTATGTGAGCATTGTGTAAGCACAATGAAGGACTGTCATCAGCTCTTTATGAGCATTTTCAAATGCATCAGGGTTCTGCAGGAAAAGTACAATCCTGGAAAACGGCTGTAATTCGAGCTCTAATGTGCATATGAAAACATTGTCATGTCAAGTCAGTAAGGTGACTGTATAGCGATGAACTGTTGCATCTCATTCATCACTCTACATAATTAAAAATTGGAGTTTCAAGGCAAATTACATTTTGCCGCTGTTTTTGCAAATCTTTTGAGGTCTGCACGGGCTTGGGAAAATTGCTTTAAAACAAGTTCGTCAGCAAATTTTTATTGTTTCTCTAAAGTTAAATGCAGCATGCTTGTCTACTAAAATATAGCTACAGCCCTGCAGCGTATATTGTGTTAACTAACTCCAAAGTATGCTGAATTGTAATTTCAAAAGTGGTCTTACCTTAGTATGGTACACCCATTTGGCCATGGTGATGACTAAATTAACTTAACACCCTTGTTTTCTCATCCGCATCATGTGAACGTGATAAAACTGTCGCTGTGACTTCTCCTCTCATTTAAATGTGAAAAGTCTGAGAATTTCTTTTGTTTCGTAGCTGCTCAACTTCCATTCTAATCTCCATGAACAGTAACGACCTGAAGTGTGAATACTGGTTCTGAACCTTGCAGGTCCTCACCATGCTGAAGGCACGCATAAACTTGAGGCCCAGCGCTGAAGGCTATGCCATCTACGAGGTCATTGGGCCCACAGGTACATCCTCGAAAAATCTTTGCACGTACATGGACAATGCCTCATGAAAGCAAGCGGGCCTAATTCTCTGGTAGAAACGGCCACTGCATTTTCAGTCTTGCAATTGGAATTTCAGTGCATCTATCTCCTACTTTGTTCTGCCTCGGTGCATGATATTTTGGCTGGTTATATATATCAGAGCCGTGTGGTAGTTTATCAATTAAAGCTGTTTTAATAGTGAGTAAAAAAAAAGAAAACTGCTGATGCCACACTGAGAATACTCAGAAAGGTGCATTAATTCACCTTTCCAGTGTGTGTTGTCTCTATTTTTATCTCGTAGAGGAATGCATGCAATGAATCGACCTTAAACAAGAAAAGTTGGTCATAACCAGAAAGGTTAGATCCCTCGCCAGATATGTATAATGCTGTTCGTGTGGTGCTCTCTCTGCAGAGCGAGCCATGATGCCCGAAGAGAAGATGGCGGACGCCATGTCCAAGTGGGAGCGCTGGGCCCAAAGCCAGCAAGGTCCAGCAAAAGCCAACAAGCAGCAGTACTTTCTTTTTAAGGTACGCAAGCGTTGCTGCTAGCAATCCTAAACTACGCCGCCACTCTGCCAAGTTACCGCTTACGGTGTTGAAGTACTAATCGTTTCTTGCTAGTTTTGATATACATCCATTTTAAATGCTTTGAAGATTATGTTGATGGGAGAAATTCGCATAAATGTAATGACATGGCTGCAATTTTAAATTTGTGCAGAAGCACCTCATGCTCGACGCCTACGTGGACTTGAGTGATCCCGTGGAGGAAGAGCTGCTGTTCCATCAGCTTGTCTACAACATCCGCTTGGACAGGTTCCCAGTGACTGAGCACGAGGCGGTGAGCGGATGCTTTCGTAACTTTCTGCACTCTGCATGCACTCCCATTCTCGGTTCATCTGTACTCAAGAAGGGTAGCGTTGAGTCTCTCCTAAAACTTGACAGCTTTGTGGTTTGTGCTGCTGTTTCCAGATCACGCTTTGTGCCCTCAAGGCTCAGCTTGACCATGGGGACTACCAAGAAGCAATTGTTGATTATAGGCAAGTGGCCCTTCGCTTCTTTTTTTTCCTTTTTATGAAGATGAAGCAGTTGAGCCACAGATCATCATGCTTTTACAGGGATTGTTGATTGTGTTTTAAGTTTTTGGATATGCTTGTTGTTTTCAATTGATCCAATGCACTTTTTTATACTTTCAAGAATACTGGTGTTTGAAGATCACAGTTTTTACTTCGGAAATTTGAGGCAGACCTTTGCCTTACTGTTGTTTCTAATAGGCTTTCGTGTCTGATGCATGGTTACTTTTTATTAAGGCGTGTTTTTCAAAAGTTCCAGTTGAGGCATAGTGGATATTAATGAGCAGTATTTTTCTTACGCATTTACAAGCATTAAGCTGTGAACTCAAAGGCAGGGTGTATAGGTAACATGCCGAAAATGCCCTCTGTGGCCTCAGTTTATATAAAAACTCGCAATAATCACAGATAATGGTGGAGTGATAAGACAGACTGTTGGCAGCTGGATTTACAATGAGCAACAACTGTCCCCTCCTCCTCCCCTGCCCTTCATTTCAGAAAAGTGATGGCTCAGTGTCTTCCGATGCGGCTGCTGAAGCTGATCTCTGGGGACCACGTTGTGACCCAGCACCAGGCCTTGGCCGGCATGAATGTGCAGGAGAGCAAGCGTGCCTTCCTCGCCTTGCTTCAGTCGTGGCCCCTCCACCGGGCCACCATCTTCGAGGTCACGGTGAGGTCACGACTAGCCTCTCTCTGTCTTGGTGGACACGGATGAGGGGGGCAAAACTGTACTACAATCGAGCCCGCTTATAACGAATGCATCGGGAAACTGAAACCAGTTGGTTATATCCGTTGTTCGTTATACCTGGACATAAAATCTGTGTATACCAATGGTAACAGGAAACGAAAATTTGTTTGTTATAGCCTCAATTTTGTTAAGACCGGGTTCGCTATAAGTGGGCTATACTGTATAGCAGCTGGATATGCCTGCAGCTTTGGAACTGCCAGAATTGGAAAACTGTCACCCGCTTCCACAGGGCACAGAGGATCATTTTCATCGTTGCGTAGTGTCCTTGTTTTTGTTATAGGTGCCTTGCAGATTCTTTTGCTCTCAACCCTTTCAGCCCGGAATTATTTCTTTCTATTGAAACATTTCTTTCTGTGTGTTTTCTTTAATATTTGGACCCTGTCTGCTTACAAACGAGAAATTAAGCTTGTGATGCAAGTAATTAGCCATTTACAAGCATGACGTATAATTAGGTCATCAGGCAAATAAAATTTCAGACTACAGCAGAAAAATTTTCTTGCTTGTTTTTCTAAATTTTGGAAAGCAATCAGCCCACATGCAAACATAAAGCTGCAGGTAGTGAAGGTATTTTTAGATTTGCAGTCACGTCATCAAACTAGTGGACTTTTAATAAGAAGCCCTGGCACCTACCTACTTTGGTATCAGACAACTGATAGCAGTGCCTAAAAAAATGCCTTCACAGCAATGCATGTGTGTGCAGTAGTTAAGCCAACTTTCAAGGGGCTCATGGGTAGCAGAGTGGCTTGAGCATGTCGTCTGCTGGGAGTTCCTGAAAACATTTTATGGCAAAACTATGCATAGCTGCCCTCCAATGGCAGTCAATGTTCCGCCGTCTACACAGCGCATCAACACGGGAAAATTTTTTGTCTACACTTTCTTGCGAATGCTCCGTAGCATCTTAATTTCAATGTAGGCGCACGTTTTATGCGAACCTGATTACAGCCGTAATAATGGAGGAGAAGCAGGCATAATGACCTTCTTTCCTGTACTGGTCCTCCTGGTGGCCACCACGGCGAATTAAGAAACGGCAGTCAGACATGCCCCCCAAAATTTCTCTCGCTGTAGAAAAACAGGTGCACAAAACGTTCTTGTGGCTCAATCCCTCTCGCACCCACCTCTCGCCCGCACCTTTCACAGGAATGCCATGGAGGCAGGTGCACATTCCCAAGACTAATCTACTTTTCATTTCATCTTTGTTACTGCCTCACTGGTAGCCATGTGCTTGCAGCATGGTCAGCCTCAAATGTGTTTCCCCCTTTTCTTTCTCTCTAAGCTTTTTTGAGTGTGCTTGTGTATGCATGTACGAACCCACCGCAAGCTGTCAAAAAGAGGGAACAAATAAGTGCAGTGCTAGAAAGCATGGCTGCTCTCCTAGCAGTAAGCTGAGGATGAACCCGTTTGTTTGTATTGCCCGGTGCTACTGCCAAGAATGGTACACCAGCAGCGAGCACAGGTGCAGATTGCTACAGTTGAACCTTATTATAACGAACACTGATATAGCAAATTACTGGCTATAGTGAACTAAATACGAACTTTGGTTGGTTGCAAGCTTCATTTCAGTTACACTTATTCTTTTATGACGAAACTGAAACCATGAGAGCTGCGCACGATATCAGATAAAACTAAGAAATATTGGCGAGTAGGCTGACGAGCTACTTCGAAAAACTGCCGGCGTCCCAAGCTGCAGAAGTAGAAATGGCCCTTTTGTTCATGGATGCTGTGAAAATTTTCATCCTCCTCTGTGCTGGGAGTAGCCACCAGACGAAGATCACATCTCTTCCTCAAAAAAATAAGAAGGCAGGCCTGTTCTGTAGAGTGAACTTTGTTCTCTTGTAACTTCACATTTCATGTTCTGGTTCATTGAGCTTGAAATAAGGGCTGCATTGTTTAGAGTGGGTTCGGAGCCTAAAATATTTCATGTTTGTATCAACGATTTTGGCGGGAGCCAGGTTGTTGATTGGTTCAAGCCGATTTTTCTACTGTTACAACAAATATTAGATATAACGAACTAAATTACTGTCCCAATACTACTTTGTTGTAATGAGGTTCGACCGTACTAGAAAAACGTCCACTTGGGAGCTTTTAGACGCACCATGCCCTGACCAGTCACTCTACCCTCTTATAGGGCAAGTTGGTAAAAGTGCATGTGATGAAACAAAGGGAGGAAGAACCAACGAAAACGGACAGGAACAAACAGCGCGCCGTCCTGTCGTATTCGTTCCTCTCTGCTTTCATTGTTTTTTTTTGTTTTTTTTTTCACGCTTTGGTTCATCATCTGTGAATTTAATTGTATCAACTCGTGCCAAGTGAACACATCTTCTCTGCGTACATGCATACAACCTGTTTTGCAGCTTTAATTAGAGGAATCTAATGTAGAGCCCACTGCTGTGGAATAGTTAATTCAGGTTTATTTCAAGTGTAAACGCTGATTTCAAGTGTAATATTCTTTCATCCAGCTGCAGGCAGTGTTACGTACTGTATAGATGTTACTTGATGGCGGTTGATGGGACAGAGCAACACACCCAAGCAATGCCATTTACGGATTCCAATAACCGACCCTGTTGAACGCTTCTTTCCAGCAATCCTACACATCGTCCTGGCCTAAGACATTGTGGTTCGCCGTCGATCAGACTGGGGTGCATTTGCTCGAGCTACGCTCGCGGGTGAGTGCTTGGTGCTTGAACATCAAATTGAAAAATCTCTCCTAGAGCATAGGTTGTGTCATTGTGACACGCCTGCAAAATGGCTGCTTAATCCTTTATCTGCGCTGCTTTTTTCAAAGAGCGACAACATTGCTTTTATCTGGGCTAGGTTCATCAGGCTCATCTGGCATTGAGAAGTATAATGGCGTAAAGTGCATGTCGGCGTAACATGCAATTAGGCTATAGCTTCTTAATAAGTGGCACATTTACTTAATCAACAGCAATTTTCTTATGCTGTATGCAAACAATTTCAAGCAGGTGATAAATACAGCGCCCACACAATGATAGATCCTGTTTTAAATCACTGAAGTGAACCCTTTTCAGGGTCGAATTTTGAAGTGAAGTGAAGTGAAGTGAACCCTTTCAGGGTCGAATTTTTTCAAAAAAAAAAAAAACTTTCCCAGATGGTAAAATTACTTTACTGAGGGTTTTGAATGTACAAAATGTGTAAAGTCGGGAATAAATTGTAAAAAAAGAAAATCAAGAACAGTTTTAGTGTCGGAACAGTCATCACTGTCACAGTTCGTTCGGCTATATCGCCGCTTTGCCGTGCATCTGCAGAACTCGAGGAAAACCCGGTAAACAAGGAGAGCGAGAATACCACATGAGTGGTGGCGATAAACGAGAGCAGTGCCAGTATAGATAGAAATCAACTTCCACCGTCCATGCAAGAGAATGCCAAATCAAGTTTCACGCGCCTACGCTGCGATCGCGCAGCGAAACTGAAACCACAAAGGGTGTTGACACAACGCGCTGAAGCTAGAGAGTTCTGTTTAGTTCAGCAGGAAAGTAGCACAATCAGATTTCAAACACTTCTTGTAAGTCCTAGGAGGCGGCAGCACCTCCCAGTGAGCATGCATAGTGCGAAATTTCGAACAAAGGGTCGAAACCGTACCCGTTCAGCAAAGACCCTGCGGGACAGAAAACCACCTGCCGTAAATATACAGCAAAAACCCGCAAAGGGTTAAATAAGCGATGCAGTGTTGACTGATATCATTTGTGGCTGTCGTACTCAACACGACCGCTTGTTTGTTCCCTTACTGCATCTTTTTTCATCCAATTTGTGTTATTATCTTCACGCCATACAGCTAGCTGTAATTATTTGTTAGTGCACATCCTTAAAAATATTTTAGAGTAGCAAGTTTTTCAGTTAGCCGTTGCTTTCGCAGGCCTACTGCAATGTCGTTTTTGTGAGGCGTACTTTTTTGCAATGAAACAATATTTTACACAGGGTGCTTTCTCAAGCGTGGCAGCACCATATGCTTATGTCTGTGTGGTAGTATGAACCTTAAAAAATTGCCTTAGTATCTGCATTATAAGCTTCGATATATGTTACTAAAGTGGTGTAGTTCAAAACACAGACAGTCTGCTGAAAAATAAAACATTTATGAAAACACTTCATTGGAGTTTGGGCGTAGCATTACACTCACTGAAAAAGTAATTTTAAAGTGCAAGTAATTTCTGTGGCCTATTTTTTACGGGGAGCTACATTTGATCAATCTGCTATTTATTTGCACAAGCAAAAACGAATGAACACAGCCGCAGGGCAAAGTGAAACTGCTGAGCAGTTCATCACTTTCACCTGCAATGGCCATTAACGCTTGCAGAGTTTTGTTGGCAGGAAACATATCAGCAGGGTTTACTGTAAAGAGTTAATTAATAAGCTCACACAACAGTAGGTGCCAGACATCTGTACGTTAGTATCTAAAATTTGGAGCGTGGAAGATGTGTGAACAGCACAGGGCAAACTTCCTTTTTTAGTTCATAGAGTAGCGAATTCATGACCAGCTTTTAGGCCACATTTATTTCAAGTATTTTCAAGTGGAAAATGTGAAAAAACTAGAACATGTAAACAACAAAATAATGGTGATGCGTCGCTTGTAAAGGCTGGCTTGTTATCAGTTTGTTAACTCTGCTCCAATAACATTGCAGAACAGCTATGGTTTGTCTTGGTCCCAAGGACTGGTTTTTCAGCCATGACTTACATGACTACTGCCAATCCCCTGGCATATTTCGTATTGTGTGCTACACAATGTATGTATGTTTTCGCAAGAAACAATAGCTCCTTCAAATTTCCTTCCCACAGTTTTTGCACCATTTAACTAAAAAGAAACGTTGCGTTATAGCAGGGGTCGTAAAAATGTCTGGACACTTCCAACTCGAGAGAGTTCATGGGTTTTTGTCCCATGTTTGCAGAATGTGTTGTGCGCATGTGACTACGAGAGCATCGTGAACTACAGCCCATCCCTGAACAGCCTCATGATTGTCACCGGGGGTGGCAAGAAGGGCGCCAAGTACATTTTCACAACCAAACCAGGTACGTCTGCCCTCACTTCCGTGAACAGGCCACAGATTAGTACTATCTTTTGTGGACTTGTTTTCGTGGTTTCTGATTATTTTTCCTCATTTAATAAAGTAATTGCCATCCAACGATGGAATGCATGATACTTTCACTGGCTAGCGGCTTGTTCTCACCTTTAATAGTCATTAATTTGACAAGCCCGCAGTGCTGTAAATTCATACTCGAATATAGCTTCACATGAATTCAGCCGTTTGAATGAGGGTCATGTATTGTAGTTTTTTCTTTTTTGCAGTACAGTGATTGGGTCTCGCTTGCATGCCTCGGATGTTGGCATTGTGGAACTTCAAATTTAGATCATCTTACTTGGATTTGTATGCATATGTTAAACCATTTGTGTGATTGTTCTTCTCTGTTTGTCGTCTGCTCGTATCTGAAAATCATCCACAAATCAGTCAATCACATTCAGTTATTAATCAGTCAGCCAATATATCAGTCAATTAGTTGATTGAAGCCAGTTACCAGTATGGTTTAGGTTTAAATAGTTCGTTTCAGTTGGTTGCCAAAGTTCGTAGAAGGGAGCTTAAAAGAACAGAAAGAATGTAGACCTAATAGAGCCAAAGAATGCCTTTTCACACAGGAGTCATATCACATGTGCAAGACAATGAAAACATGAATGGAATGTTATTCAAATGTGAATCCTATAAAGAACATGACAAAATTATTGATAAAACTGAAAGCAAGAACTGAAATGAACGCTCAGTACTGAACTGTACTGAACCAGTAATGAAACTGCAGTAAATGATGGCGATTTAAACGGAAAAAACAAAATAGCAAAGATTACTTTCAAAGCATATGAAATAAATTTCCTTCCACATTTAGTTCCTTTTAAGCTTTCACTGATGCTGTAATGAAAATGTCCAGTTCAATCAATCAGTAAATCAACAGCTGGATGGTTTTTAAGAAGACATGCGGGAAAGAAAGACACTGCAAGTCACGGATGCCTATTCTGGACACAGTCAACATACCGCTGTGAAGGAGAGAGATTAAAGTGTAAATGATTTGGTTCTTCAATGTTGCGTTCGATTATTCCCTCCATTGGATTATTCCCGCTTTGAGTTTGGCAAACTTTATAGCCCCACAACTAGCCTCTTCATATCTGACTTAATTAACAGCTACCCAGATGCTACGCTTTGTCTCCTAGAGTTTCTGTAGGTGTCATTTCTACGTGTTTGTTGTTCATTTCAGTTTATTTTCAGCATCAGGGTCTATTAGCTGGCAACTAATTGTTGCCTCACTGCATTGCATAGCACTGACATCATTTGCAACATCGTGATGACGATGTGCATGAAAATTGACTGCAAAGTTTCTATGACGAACTTCAGGTGTGCGAAGGGTTGAATGTAGAGGTGTGCGAATATTTGAAACTTTGAATACTCTGCAATAATGCTAGCAGTTTGATTTGATTCGCAGCGCAGTTTTACCATTTGAAGTGCTCGAAGTTTCTACATATTCGAAATTTACAATTCATAGAGAAAATAAAAGTTGGCTCTAGCTGCCGATCGGAATACGGACTTACAAGCTTCACATAATGGCACGCCCTCGTGGGTTGGCTTTTTTGCACAACACGAAAGGTGTGCAAGAAAGGCGCATAGATGTAAGCCTTGTGTGACACAAATGCTTGCTAACATGATGGCTGTTTTACAGATGGAGGCGAAAAGCAAAAATGCCTGCGTAGTTAGATTCCGCTGCACATTGAGATCCCCCGATAATGAAAATAAATCCGGAGCCCTCCACTACGACCCCAGGCGTAGCTGTGGCTCTTAATAGCCCATAATCTGAACTCTGTCGTATGTTAGCTAAACTGGGACACGGCACCTTATTTTTAATTTTTTGTGCTATCTT